>CM065592.1:165227092-165943342 GCA_033119425.1 Bufotes viridis
ACCCAATATTATGGTCAATTTGATATGTGTTGTTTTTTGTTAAAGGAAGTGATGTACTTAGATGGACATTTAGCTAACTCCGCCCCTATGTGGGTGTGTGACGTCACTGCCTTGTGCTATAAATAATTTGTGGATTTCTTTATGTGAGTTCCTACACAGCGGAACAGAGGAAATTGTTACTTGATTTATTGTATTTGGTTTTGCACGAGAATTATTTTATGTTTGGTGATACTTACTATCTGCAGTGCCGCGGGACCGCGATGGGCTCGAATGTGGCCCCGCCCTATGCAAATGCGTTCATGGCGTCTTTTGAGAATCAATATGTATACACAAATGACAATTTTCAACATTACTCACTAATATGGAAACGTTTTATAGATGACGTGTTTTGCATTTGGGCGGGGCCACTCGAGTCCCTCGCGGCCTTCTTTGAACACCTGAATAGATCGGTACGCAATTTACGGTTTACTATGTCTTATGACCAGAGTCAAATTAGCTTTCTGGATACGCTGGTGATTAAGGATGGTAATGGCAGTTTGCATACTGATCTGTACAGGAAAAGTACAGACAGGAACAGTATATTACATTTCTCAAGTTCCCATCCACCAACCTTAAAAAAGGCCATCCCTAAATCCCAGCTCCAGTGGGTTGCTAGAATAGTATCTGACCCTGATACTTGTCATGTGAGAATGGAGGAGATGATGCAAAGGTTCAAGAATAGAGGCTATTCCTCTAGGGTGTTACAAGAAGCAATAAGCCCCCGTAATTCTGAGACAGCTAATAGAGATAGTGGTAGCACCAGGATTGCTTTTATTCATAAATATCACCCTCATAATAAGATATTTGATACCATCATTCAAAAACACTGGCCTTTATTGAGAGAGGCTTTTCCTTCTGTTCCTGAGTTTCAGAATGCACCATTGATATGTAATAAACGCAGCTCTACATATCGTGACGCATTGGTACATGCAGACATTGGGTCTTTAAGTTCTAGTTTGAGACAGACCACTTTGAGTACTCGTAGAAATGGCACATACCCATGTCTGCACTGTATACAATGTTCGCATGTAATCAAAGGCGACCAATTTTCTCATCCCCACTCAGGGAAGGTATTCAGGGTAAAAGGTTTCTATACGTGTGATTCATCGAATGTGGTGTACTCCATTAAATGTCCCTGTGGCTTACTTTATATTGGCGAGACTATACAATCAGTAAAGGACCGAATAAGCAAACACAAATCCGACATCCGTACAGGGAATCTACTACTACCTCTACCCTCACATTTTCACAAAATGAAACACTCTGTTTCGCAACTAAGATTCCAGGTTTTGGAACAAGTTCGACGCCCCAGAAGGGGAGGTGACATCAAGACCCATTTGTTGAGGCGTTTTGGATACATACTCTAGACACATTACACCCCAGAGGTTTGAATAGAGAGTATGAGGTAGTGCATTTATAGTATAGTTTGTTACTCTTGTAATATCCACCTTTTTTCCTTTTTTTCAGACGTCCACTGTTAAGTAATGCCTGACCCATCAATAGATTCAGCAATGGTATTTGCTTTTGTTATTATATATTATGGTCAATTTGATATGTGTTGTTTTTTGTTAAAGGAAGTGATGTACTTAGATGGACATTTAGCTAACTCCGCCCCTATGTGGGTGTGTGACGTCACTGCCTTGTGCTATAAATAATTTGTGGATTTCTTTATGTGATATGCTGATGAAGGCTGGACGGGCCAAAACGCGTCCATTTATGATATGCAATAAAGCCTGAAGAATTGAATAGCACTCGCTGGGATTCTTTATCTTTATACCAATCTCCCCCAGCACACGTCTGCTGCAGGGAGAAACAGAGCATTGCACCCTGTTACTAAGGATGTTGTCACATCACTGCGGGGCGTAGCTCAGCAGCACATCTCTTCCAACGTGGCCGTGCCAAGGCTGAGGATCGCTCCTCTAAAGCCCGGACAGTTAAAGGGGTTATTCCATGACTAATGTAAAAAAATTAGACATCATATAGTACATGACAATCTCTTTTTAACAAAGCTAGAACCAGCCCTGTACCTCACATGGAAGCAGAGATCTCCCCATTCATTGCCCTGCTAGATTTATATCAAGCTGAAAGCTCAAGGAAAGTGTATTTTCTACTGCAGCTAAGGGGGGTCTATGCTCTCCCTATCACAGCTCAGGAGGCAGTTGAAGGATGAAACTGAGGATGTGCGGCCTTATCAGTGAGCAGTTCAATGAAATGAGAAAAAATAAATAAACTTCAGGTGTCACTATACAGATACATTTTATTGAATAACTCAGTGGCTATGCAAAATCTTTAATTACATACAATTATAAAAATATTCAGATCCAGGTGCTAGTTTGAAAACTGTTGAATATTTTTTGTGAGACAACTCTTTAAATCCCTTAAGGACACATGATGTACCGGTACGTCATGGTCACCTGGTACTTAAGGACACATGACGTACCGGTACGTCATATGTAGTTCTGATCACTGCCGCACGGCTGGCAGTGATCAGAACTGGGTGCCTGCTAAAATCATTCAGCAGGCACCCTGTGACAATGCGCGGGGGGGTCCTGCGACCCCCCTGCATTGCCGATCGCTGCAAACCGCAGGTCAATTCATACCTGCGGTTTGCAGCGCTAATGCAATTTTCTGATCCCTGTTGTCCGTGACCGCAGGGATCAGAAACTTCAAATAGCTTTTTATCATATAGTTAGTACCCTCCCCTGTGTCCATTGTGCCTACGAGCGCAGCAGGGGGAAAGGATTGCGGGCAGGGCGAGAGGCGGGCGGGAGGCATGTGGCAGTGTGGGGGGCGGGCGCGCTATCATTCGCCCGCTCCCCGTTCATTCTCAGGATGGCCGAGTGGTTGAATCAGAGTGTTAGCTCATCGCTGAAACTCTGATTCAAACGGCTGACATCTGTGCAGATGTCAGCCGTTTTAACCCCTTCCATACTGTGGTATGTAGGGACCACTGTATGGTAGGGGTTAACAGGGGTCCTTCCCCTTCCCCCGCTGCTCAGTTTTGGCAGACGGGGAAGGTTCCAATGGCAACAGGATGCTATATAGTGTACTGTATTATACAGACATCAGACCCACTGGATCTTCAAGAACCAAATGGGTCTGGGTAAAAAAAAATGTTAAAAAAAGTGAAAATAAAAAAACAGATTTATCACTGATAAAAAAAAAATTAAATTCCCTACACATGTTATATATGTTACATTCCACGCACGGTGTACGCCATAAAATAATTGAAATAAAAACTATGATGAAATTGAAATATTGCCCACCTTACTTCCCAAAAAAGGTAATAAAAGTGATCAAAAAAGTCATATGTACGCCAATATAGTACCATTCAAACCGTCGCCTCGTCCCATAAAATATGAGTCTCTACATGAGACAATGGCCCAAAAAATAAAAAAACTATGGCTCTCAGACTAAAACATGATTTTTTTGTTTCAAAAATGCTTTTTTTATGTTAAACGTAAAACAAAATAAAAAAGTAGACATATTAGGTATAGTCGCGTCCGTAAGACCCTGCTCTATGAAAATGCCACAAAAGCAATTTTTTGTCACCTTACATCACAAAAAGTGTAATAGCAAGCGATCAAAAAGGCGTATGACGTTCAAAATAGTGCCAATCTAACTGTCATCTCATCCCGCAAAAATGATACCCAACCTGAGACGATTGCCTAAAAACTGAAAAACTGTGGCTCCCAGACTATGGAGACACTAAAACATGATTTTTTTTTGCTTCAAAAATGATATTATTGTGTAAAACCTGAATAAATAAAAAAAGGTATACATATTATGTATCGCCGCGTAGGTAAGAACCTGCTCTATAAAAATATCACATGAATTAATCCCTCAGGTGAACAACGTAAAAATAAAAATATAAACGGTGTCAAAAAAGCTATTTTTTGTCACCTTACATAACAAAAAGTGTATTAGCAAGCGATCAAAAAAGGCGTATGCCCTTCACAATGGTGCCAATCTAACCGTCATCTCATTCCGCACAAAATTATACCCTACATAAGACAATCGCCCAAGAAATAAAAAAAACTATGTCTCTCAGACTATGGAGACACTAAAATGATTTTTTTGTTTCAAAAATGATATTATTGTGTAAAACTTAAATAAATTTAAAAAGGTAAACATATTAGGTATCCCTGCGTCCATAACAACCTGCTCTATAAAAATTGCACATGATCTAATCTGTCAGATAAACGTTGTAAATAATAAAAAAATAAAAACTGTGCCAAAACAGCTATTTTTTGGCAAATTTTCCATTTTAATCCATTTTTTCCCATAACAAAGCAAGGGTTAACAGCCAAACAAAACTCATTATTTAATGCCCTGATTCTGTAGTTTGCAGAAACACCCCATATGTGGTCGGAAACTGCTGTATGACCAAACGGCAGGGCGCATAAGGAAAGGAGCGCCATATGGTTTTTGGAAGGCAGTTTTTGCTGGACTGTTTTTTGACACCATGTCCCATTTGAAGCCCCCCTAATGCACCCCTAGAGTACAAACTCCAAAAAGTGATCCCATTTAAAAAACTTCACCCCTCAAGGTATTCAAAGCTGATTTCCAAAATGGGGTCACTTTTTTGGAGTTTCTACTCTAGGGGTGCATCAGGGGGCTTCAATTGGGACATGGTGTCAAAAAAACAGTCCAGCAAAAACTGCCTTCCAAAAACCGTACAGTAGTGTACAACCACATATGGGGTGTTTCTGTAAACTGCAGAATCAGAGTAATACATTTTAAGTTTTGTTTGGCTGTTAACCCTTGCTTTGTTACTGTAAAAAAAATCATTAAAATGGAAAATTTCCTCTCCATTTGCCATCAACTCTTGTGGAACCTAAAGGGTAAACAACATCTGTAAAATCACTTTTGAATACCTTGAGGGGTGTAGTTTCTTAAATGGGGTCACTTTTAGGGATTTTCTACTGTAGGGGTGCATCAGGGGGTTTTCAAATGGGACATGGTGTTAATAAACCAGTCCATCAAAATCTGCCTTCCAAAAACCACACAGTGCTCCTTTCCCTCTACGCCCCGCTGTGTGGCCGTACAGTAGATTACGACCACATATGGGGAGTTTCTGTAAACCGCAGAGTCAGGGCAATAAAGATGGAGTCTTGTTTGGCTGTTAACCCTTGCTTTGTTAGTGGAAAAAATGGATCAAAATTGAAAATTTGGCAAAATTTTTTAATTCTGATACTTCATCTCCATTTGCCAATAACTCTTGTTTTGAATACCTTGAGGGGTGTAGTTTCTAAAATGTGGTCATTTTTGGGTGGTTTCTATCATGTAAGCCTCACAAAGTGACTTCAGACCTGAACTGGTCCCTAAAAAATGGGATTTTGAAAATTTCTGAAAATTTTTAAAATTTGCTTAACGGAACCCCCAGCCAGGATCTCCATCCGCAGGCACCAACCTATCATACTTCTACTTGACCTGTTCCCAAATTGGGACCTGGAGTGCTGCTTACCCCTTCCCTCCTTTGTTTACCAGACATGAAGTAGACACATGGGGAAAGTAATTATTATTTTTGGAGTTATTACTATGTATTATAGAAGTAGAGAAATTGAAAGTTGCTTATTTGCTAATTTTTCCAAAATTTTGGTAAATTTTGTATTTTTTTTTTATAAATAAAAATGATATTTTTTTACTTCATTTTACCTGTGTCATGAAGTAAAATATGTGACGAAAAAACATTCTCAGAATTGCCTGGATAAGTAAAAGTGTTTTAAAGTTATCACCGCATAAAGTGACACTGGTCAGATTTGCAAAAAATGGACTGGTCCTTATGGGGTTAAGTTTATTACACCAGTCATCTGAATGGGGCTGCTTTGGCAGCACATAGATTTCTGAAAGCCCCTTTCAGGTGAATAGAATTGATTTCAGTGACAGAAATTTCTGCATCAAAATTGCAACCTCAATTTCTTTCTGGCCATTACTTTAAATTATAAAACATATACAAATGCAATACTTCACCAAAGCTCTTTCACCATCATTAGCATGTATTATTTCTGAAAATAAATTGATGT
Source organism: Bufotes viridis (assembly GCA_033119425.1). Lineage (NCBI taxonomy): Eukaryota > Metazoa > Chordata > Amphibia > Anura > Bufonidae > Bufotes > Bufotes viridis. Next base: position 165,233,158 of record CM065592.1, read on the forward strand.
CTTTAGAGATTGCATGCTCTGCATGCTAAAACTGTGACTCACCTATGGCAACAGTTACAGCATGTGGTGTGTGGTTCTCTGTCAGATTGTTCTTCCCTTCTTTACCTGTTTGAGATCTGTCAGGCAACATATATTTTCAATTTCTGCTACAGATTTTCACATTTATTAGCTCTGGAAAATTACATTTACATTTTAAGCCAATTTTTGCCAGAAAAAAAAATATTTTCCTGTGGTTAATTTCACATGAGTGGCTTTGGTTTTAGAAACATGCTGTGCATGATGTTTGCATTTCCCAGACCGAACACTGCTCCTTTGACGAAACAGCATCATAGTGATTTATCATGCTGTGGGTTTGTGCTGGACCACGACTCTTCTGTACTGTACTCATAGTTCACTTGTACACTACAGCAGGTTTTCTTTATGATTTTTATTACCTCTGAATTCCATTATCTGAATTGACACATCTGCTGCAGAGAAGAATTCGGGATAGAGATAAGCAAATCAATTTGTAAAAAGTTCTACACCTGTGAGGGGGTGTCCCCAAAGCTGAGGATGCTCCTCCTGTCACTTGGTTGACAGGGCTGAAAATCTCAGTCAGCCCTGACAACCTCACACCTGTGCCTCTGCACTGAGTAGCGGTGCAAGCGCAGAGGCTCTGTGTAGCAGCGCATGAACAGTCTCTGCTCTGGATTCAGAAGCAGAGCCTCTACGCTTGTGACGCTTCTCAGAGCAGTGACACAGGCACAAGATTTTGTATGGCCGGTTGAGATGTTCAGCCCTGATTTTGGTAGTCCAATAGTTAAAGAGGATGTCCCACAAAAAATATTCACCTTTTTTAAAAGCACCTGAATCTGAATAATTTTGTAATTGCATGCAATTAAAAATTTAGCATAGCCACTGAGCTTATCATTAAAATCTATATAGCACCACCTGCTTCATATTTCTTTGTCCACCTTCCTAAGGTGGACACACATGCTCGGTTCCATCATTCAACTGCCATCAGCGGTATCTACTGTTAAAGGCTGTGACAGTTACAGGGAGAGAGCTGCGTAAGAAAGGACATGCACCCAGAGAAAAATCAGACCCCCTGAGCTGCAAGTCTGAAGAGGATCTAGGAGAGCAATTGGAGCAATGATGGGCGAGATGTGTGGATCCCTGTGAGGTACAGGGCTGGTTCTAGCTTTGTTGGAAAGAGATTGTAATTCTATATGATGTCTAATTTTTATTTCTTACATTAATTATGGAATACCGTTTTAATAACCATGTTGTTGACAGAATAGGGCGAGACTTGCAAGCAATGAGCTTAACATATAAATTCATTGTACTGATAGCAAAAACATATTTGGCTCAATATCCCTCCTGATGAACTTTTTATATTTTTTGCTACCCAAAAGTTCTATTACGTTATCTAGCCATGTTTAATTCTCTGCTTGCTGTGACCTTTACCACATTAGCCACTGTGCATTGTTTAAAGCTATTATTATTAATCAGCCATGTTGACCTCAATTTCCCTATGAGTAGCCAGACGAATGATATAGTGTTGTTGTCAGAACATCCCAGGGACTGCAATCGTGCCCATTAATATAAGTGCGCAATGCCACCTCACTCACCTTTGCTGATTTATTTGAGCACCAGCAACATTCCCCAAGCCAGTGGTAAAATAGATCATTTATGTGGAACCTTGTGACATAGAATCCTTCTTACATTTGTTGTAAAGGGGAAGAAAAATGATTTATTTTATTCTGTGAAGTGTTAGCAAATTATGTTCACAACAAAGACTAAAAGAAACAAAAAAAAAGCTTTGGCTAGACAATGATATCAGCCTTAGGTCTCATTCACACGACTGTATGTATTTTGCAGTCCGCAAATCAAGGATCCAAAAAATACGGAAGTCCATGTGCTTTCCACATTTTTTTGTGGACCAATTGACTTCAATATGTCCATGGTCCACATTTGTGGCCAAGTATAGGAAATGTTATTTTTGTGGAACAGATATACCGATATGGAAATCACTCGGATATGTATGCAAAATGCAGACCACAGATCCAAGTCAATAGGGCCACAAAAAAATGTGGACGCTACACAGAACGCATCCGTATTTTGTGGATCCGCGATTTGCAGACTGCTAAATGGTTACAGTTGTGTGCATGAGGCCTTAGTCTCTGACTCAACTATAAATTGCTATGAATAAAGGTCTTGGTGAGGTGCCGTCCAATGTTTATCCACTTCATTTTGGTAAGGGGGATGCAGTATATAACTGTTAAGTACATTACATTCATGCGCTATATAACGTAAAAACATCATGAAGCTGCTGAGATTCATCAAGTAATAAACAAAGCAGAATTTCTTCATTTTAAATTCCAACTAAGGCTGTGAACAGATCTGTGCAAGAGGTTCTCTTAGGCCTCTTTCACACGGGCGTCATGTTTGACGCCCGGATTGAATGCGGGTGCTTTGCGGGAATATGCACGATTTTTCCGCGCATGTGCAAACTTTTGTAATGCATTTTGCACAGGCGTTGGAAAAATCGCCATGTTTGGTACCCAGACCCGAATCCGGACTTCATCACTGAAGTCCGGTTTCGGGTTGAGTATTCTGGAGATTTTATTATTTTCCCTTATAACATGGTTATAAGGGAAAATAATAGCATTCTCAATACAGAATGCTTTGTATAATATTGATTAAGGGGTTAAAAATAAAAAAACTTAACTTACCTTAGCCATTTGATCGCGTAGTTGGTGATCTGTCTTCTCTCTTCAAGTTTTAGCTGCATTCTAAAGGACCTGTGATGACGTCACATCACATGGTCCAATCACATGGTCCATCACGGACATAAGTTTTTTTATTTTTAAATCCTTAATCAACATTATACAAAGCATTCTGTATTGATAATGCTATTATTTTCCCTTATAACCATGTTATAAGGGAAAATAATGAAGATCGGGTCCCGTCGCACTTGCTTGCGGATGCTTGCGATTTTCCCGCAGCCCCATTCACTTTTATGGGGCCGCGTTGTGTGAAAAACGCAGAATATAGAACATGCTGCGATTTTCACGCAACACAGAAGTGATGCGTGAAAATCACCGCTCATGTGCACAGCCCCGTAGAAATGAATGCGTCAGGATTCAGTGCGGGTGCAATGCGTCCACCTCACGGATTGTAACCGCGCGGAAATCATGCTCGTGTGAAAGGGGCCTTAGAAGTTCCCATGACAGTTCCCATGGCGGATGGCAGAATAGGATCTATCAATTTCATTATCAATGGATTTGACACATGCAGCCTTATTCAGACTTGTGTTAATAAGAATGTAATAGTAAAGGCTCATGCACACAAACATATTTTTTTTTTCCGTGTCTGTTTCGTTTTATTGGGGCCCATATGGGGAATCGTTCACTTTAATAGGAACGCAAAAAACGGAATTCACACAGCCAGTATCCGTATTTTGCGGATCCACAATTTGCATAAATATTGGGTTTCAGGATGCAGTGATAAAAAGTCTAATTGTCCAAATCTGCCCTATCAGATTCCATCTTTCATATTTGACTGCTCTTTTGGAAAATGAAAGGTGAAATGTGATAGGGCAGATTTGGACAGTTTAGGACTATTAGACTTTTGAATCTGATTGGTTGCTATGGGCAGCTAAGCCAGTTCTACTTTACACCAGTTTGATAAATTGCCCAATTAGTACCCTCTGTATTTGTGAATTAGGGCATATTCAGACAGTCTAGGACTATTAGGGGCTGAAAAACTATGACCCAGATTTACTGTCTAAAAAGTGGGGTAAATTGGCACAATTTAGCCCCAGTTTGGTGCAACTTTGGTCCGTGCACTTTTTGTGCCACACTTCTGGCATGAAATTCTGTTTCAAAATAAATTCTATATCAAAATAAGCCAACCAATAGTTGGAATAGAGCTAGACAAAAGTGTATATCCCTGCACCAGATTTATCATCCAGCCTGAGCCACTGTGATAAATCTGGTGGTCTAGACCAGTGATAGTAACATAGTATACAAGACCGAAAAAAAAAAACGACATTTGTCCATCCAGTTCGGCCTGTTTCCTACAAGTTGATCCAGAGGAAGGCAAAAAAAACCCTGTGAGGCAGAAGCCAATTTTCACCACTTAAGGGGAAAAAAATTCCTTCTCGACTCCAATCAGGCAATCAGAATAGCTCCCTGGATCAACGACCCCTCTCTAGTAGCTATAACCTGTAATATTATTACACTTCAGAAATAAATCCAGTCCCCTCTTGAATTCCTTTATTGTACTCACCATCACCACCTCCTCAGGCAGAGAGTTCCATAGTCTCACTGCTCTTACTGTAAAGAATCCTTTTCTATGTTTGTGTGCAAACCTTCTTTCCACCAGACGCAGAGGATGTCCCCTCGTCACAGTCACAGACCTGGGGATAAATAGATGATGGGAAAGATCTCTGTACTGACCCCTGATATATTTATACATAGTAATTAGATCTCTCCTCAGTCGTCTTTTTTCTAAAGTGAATAACCCTAATTTTGATAACCTTTCAGGGTACTGTAGTTGCCCCATTCCAGTAGCTCTGCTATGTCTGCCTTGTTTACAGGAGCCCAGAACTGTACACAGTACTCCATATGTGGTCTGACTAGTGATCTGTAAAGTGGTAGGACTATGTTCTCATCACGGGCATCTTTGATGCAACCAATTATCTTATTGGCCTTGGCAGCAGCTGCCTGACACTAGTTTTTACAGCTTAGTTTGCTTTTTTTTTTAAATTCCTAGATCCTTTTCCATGTCAGTGTTACTGAGTGTTTTACCATTTAGTATGTATGGGTGACTTGCATTATTCCTTCCCATGTGCATAACTTTACATTTGTCAGTGTTAAACCTCATCTAAAATTTCTCTGCCCAAGCCTCCAATCTATCCAGATCCCTCTGTAGGAGAAAACTGTCCTCTTCAGTGTTAATTACTTTACACAGTTTAGTGTCATCTGCAAAAATAGATATTTTACTGTGAAGGCTTCTACAAGATTATTAATAAATATATTGAAGAGAATAGGGCCCCATACTGACCCCTGAGGTACCCCACTAGTGACAGTGACCCAATCTGAGTATCTACCATTAATAACTACCCTCTGTTTTCTATTATTCAGCCAGTTACTTACCCACATACAGACAATTTTCTCCCAGTCCGAGCATTCTCATTTTATATGCTAACTTTTTGTGTGGTACAGTGTCAAATGCTTTGGAGAAGTCCAGATATATGATATCCATTGACTCACCCCGGTCAAGTCTATAACTTACCTCCTCATAGAAACTGATTGAATTTGTTTGGCATGACCGATCCCTCATGAAGCCATGCTGATATGGCGTTATTTGCTTATTTTCATTACTCCAGATACTCCAAGATAGCATCGTTAGAAAACCTTTAAACAGTTTACCAACAACAGATGATAAACTTACCGGCCTATAATTTCCAGGCTCTGTTTTTGGACCCTTTTTGAATATTGGCACCACATTTGCTATACGCCAATCCTGTGGAACATTCCCTGTCAGTATAGAGTCCGTAAATATCATAAATAAGGGTCTGGCTATGACATCACTTAATTCCCTTATGATATGGGGGTGTATGCCATCTGGTCCTGGCGATTTGTCTATTTTAATCTTTTTAAGTCGCTGTTGTACTTCTTCCTGGGTCAGACAGGACACTTTTAATGGGGAATTTACTTTTACATTCTGCATTTTATCTGACAGTTTATTTTCCTCAGTGAATATAGTGGAGAAAAAAATATTTAATAGTTTTACTTTATCCTCGTCACTAGAGGGCCGACTCCTTCAGATTTATATTTTTTACTATTTATATAATTGAAGAACATTTTAGGGTTAGTTTTACTCTCTTTGGCAATTAATTTCTCGGTCTCTAGTTTGGCAGTTTTTATTAGTTTTTTACATATTCAATTTTTTTCCTTATAGTTTATCAGAGCTTCCTCGCTACCCTCCTGTTTTAGTGATTTATATGCTTTCTTTATGTCATTTATTGCTTTCTTTACGGTTTTATTTATCCACCTTGGTTTCTTATTGTTTCTTAGTCTTTTATTCCTATAAGGTATGTACCACTCACAATTAGATGTTACAATGCTTTTAAAAATCTCCCATTTTTTGGTTGTATTTTTATTTTTGAGGACTTTGTCCCAGTTAGTTAGGCCTATGGCCTCTCTTAGTTGGCTAAATTTACCTTTTTATAAGTTTGGCATTTTTGTTCTTCCCTTTAGAAACTCTCGTCTGAAGGATAATTGGAAGGTTATTACTTTATGGTCACTATTTCCTAGGTGTCCCCCAGCCTGAACATCTGCTGTTCTATCAGGTCTATTGGTTAATACTAAGTCCAGTATGGCCGTCCCTCTATTTGGGTCCTGAACCAGTCGGGAAAGGTAATTGTCTTTGGCTATTGCCAAGAACCTGTTTCCTTTATGGATGTACAAATTTCAGTTTCCCAGTCTATATCTGGGTAGTTGAAGTCCCCCATAATAATGACTTCATTCTGATTTGCTGCCTCGTCTATGTCGTTTAGTAATTGATTTTCTGTGGACTGTGGTATATTAGCTGGTTTATAATAAACTTCTATTAGTAATTTATTATTGTTTTTGCCTCCATGTATCTTTATCCACAGTGACTCCACATGTTCATGTCCTCACAGATGTCTTCTCAAATTGTGGGCTTTAGACAGGACTTTACATAAAGGCAGACCCCTCCCCCTCTCCGGTTTTGACGATCATTTCTAAACAGTGTAACCTTTGGCGAACCTTTTAGAGGCCGAGTGCCCAAGCTGCAACCCAAAACCCACATATTTATCACAAAGTGCCAACATGGCAATTTACCCTGAATACTACAGTCCAATATAGTATATCTTCCATGTACTTTATCATTTAGCTATAAAAGCCTGTCTACATTCAGTACACTGCTCATGCCGTTCATAATGCATCCTGTGGTGATGAATGGCAGGAAAACTCTAAGGCATATTGGTACACCATAGACTTTTTCAGGGTGCGGGTGCCCACAGAGATGGCTCTGAGTGCCACCTCTGGCACCCATGCCATAGTTTTGCCATCACTGGTCTAGACAGTCGAGCATTTTCTGCTTTTAAGACCTGTGTAGGATGTTTTTGTGGTACGTGTGGTCTGCTGCAGGCATCCTCCATTGCCTGCATTTTCGCTAGGGATTGTTGTTAGTAACGAGTGACATGGGCAGGATTTGCTCTCCCAGATGAAAATCCGCAACAGCATTTGGGGTTTTGAGCATTACTTGCCATTTGGTCCGTTTTATTCTGTGAATTTTGTTTGAATATGTATGCCTGGAGGTGGGGCAACCTCAGGTTTGAATGTGCCTTGATTTTATCTATGGGTAACAGTCAGGTGCACCTGATAGCCTGCGTCACATGAGCCTGTTATAGGTGGGACTCACAGCCTCCTTTCTCCTCCCATTGTATGTGTGACTTCACGCTGCATGTAACTGGGAGTCTCTGGCTGTGTGTCGGATTTTATGCACCTAATAATAATAATAATCTGTCCATACGGCAAAGGTAGGTTAGCGTTAGGTAGTGGCGTACCTACCATATAGGCAGACCACGCAGCTGCTATGGGGCCTGTGAGGAAGGAGGGCCTGCAGTGGAGGAGAGTCCTCTCCCCCGTTTATCTTCCTAACTGTCTACTGTCTGTTAGCCCCCATCTTTTACAAGTGTCTTTTGGGGTGGCATTTTTTTAGTCATGCAAAAAAAAAATCTGATTTCTCCTGTAAAGAAGTATACGGGAAAACATCTGTAAAAATGCCACACCCAGAGCAAGCTGTGATTTAAAAAAAATATCAGAAAGCAGAATATACCAGGAAACTTTAAAGACCACTACAAAAAACATAATGGGGCACATTTATCATTTGTGGTTGTTTTTATGTCAGTTTTAAGCCTGGCTTTGCTTTGTGTGCCTGCACCAAATTTATGGTGGCGCACCTTAATAATTTATTTGATGTGAGTGCAATGTGGTTTACACCTATATGTGTAAAAGAACACCAGGGGGCTACAGGGTTAGCACTCCCGCTGTTAACTCAAATTTCTTAACTCATTTCATTATCTTGAGAAAAAAGCCATTGAGAAGCAATTAAAGGTGTTTGCTTAGATTAGATAACCAAACTCAGAAATCTCAGAAAAAGGGAGTGCTAACCATGCTACATCTGTACCTGACGAGGAGATGTGACATAGTGAATGTGTCATAATCCAGGTCTAATCTCACTTTTAGCCCTTAAACAACGACCACTTCGAAAAGTGGTGAGGAATGGGATCACCAAGTGTCAAAACAGTAGTGGACGTTACCATAGACAAAATGTACATAAAAACTAACAATATTTTTATTGCATATATATTGCAATAATACTTCATTTGACATGGACATGCTACAGTAGTTAAGCATTTTTCTAAATAAGTATTTTCACATATTTACTTTATCATTTTTTTTTACAGTGGGAGTTCGCACCATCAAATGTTATGCAAATTTAGGGCAAGATTAAGGCAGTTATCCCATGAGTGATGTAAAAAAAATCTAAATCAGACATCATATGGCACATGAGAATCTTTTTCTAACAAAGCTAGTAGGACAAAGAAATAAGAAAGAAAAAAGAAACAGCAGGTGGTGCTATTTATACTGACAGATTTTATTAAATAAATCAGTGACTATAAAAAATGTTAAGATACAAATACAAATGTATTCATATGCAGGTGCTGGTTTGAAAACTGCAGAATATTTTTCCTGGGACAACCCATTTAACCCCTTCACGTCCGCCATACGGCTATATACGTCCTATCTGCACATATCCAGTGCAGCTAGCACGTGTATAGACGTCATAGCGGAGCTTTAATCCAAGTGCTGCAAAGCGCTTGGATTAAAACTTCTCTCCCTGCTCTGCAGCTGTCACGGATAGCTCAGAGCCCGGGCATGCTGGCAAGGGACCAATAGGAGTGGTCCCTTGCTGAGGATCGCTCTGATCTGTGCAGACTAAAAAATCGGAGCTTTCTAGTGTAAAATGCCTGTTTCAGCTGCGATCTCCACTCTGGAGATCGCAGCCTGAAATCTTGTAAGTGCCCCCAGTGCCACATATTAAAAATATGCCCCTCCTGTGTGCCCCCATATAGAATATATGCCCCCATTATGTGGCCAGTGCCCCCGATCGCCCACACTCTGCTCCTGGTTGTGCCTTCCCGTCTGCTCCGCACCTCCATGCAGCCGGCTGTAATCAGCAGCGAGTGTTAGCTGTGACTCACAGCTAACACTCTGCTGCTACACCCACGGTGCTGGCACTGATCTGCGGTGTTTAACCCCCTAGATGCCGCGGTCAGCAGCCTCCCGGGGCATCCATGGGGTTAAGAGGGAGGGAGTTCCCTCTCTGTGCCATCGCACTGCTGCTGCTGCGATCGCAGTGGCGCAATGGTTGCCATGGTAACCAGACACCTTAGTAAGGCATCCTGGTTGCCAAGTTACCTAAGGCTGATAAGACTCTATACAGTGCATTGCAATGGATGACTATTGAAATGCACTGTACTGTGATCAGGCCCACTGGATCTTAAGGATCCAGATGGCTCTTGATAAGTTAAAAAAAAGTGTAAAAATAAATAAAAATTAAAATGAAAATAAAAAAATGGTATTTTCTCAAATCCATTTGTCATATAGAAACTACACATAATTGGTATCGCCGCATCCGTAAAAAACAGCTCTATAAAAATATCATATGACCCAACCCCTTAGATGAACACCATAAAAAAAAACACATGTCAAAAAAGCTATTTTTTGTCACCTTACATCACAAAAATTCCAACACAAAGTGATCAAAAAGGCGTACGTCCCCCAAAATTATACCAATAAAACCGTCACCTCATCCTGCAAAAAATGAGCCCCTACCTAAAACAATCACCCAAAAAATAAAAAAACTATGGCTCTCAGACTAAAACATGATTTTTTTTTGTTTCAAAAATGCTTTTTTGTGTTAAATGTAAAAAAAATGTAAAAAGTAAACATATTAAGTATCGCCGCATCCGTAAGGACCTGCTCTATAAAAATACCACATGACCTAACCCCTCAAGTGAACCCTGTAAAAAAAATTAAATAGAAACTTTGTCAAAAAGCCATTTTTTGTCACCTTACATCACAAAAAGTGTAATAGCAAGCGATGAAAAAATCATATGACCCCAAAATAGTGCCAATCTAACCATCACCTCATCCTGCAAAAATGATACAACCGCCTAAAAACTGAAAAAACTTTGGCTCAGACTTTGGAGACAATAAAACGTGATTTTTTTTTGTTTCAAAAATGATATTATTGTGTAAAACCTAAAAAGGTTTACATATTATGCATCGCCGCATCTGTAAGAACCTGCTCTATAAAAATACCGTCAGATGAATCTTGTAAAAAATAAAAACAAAAATAACAAATAAAAACATAATATAGCGCAATTAAAAATCATATGTACCCCAAAACAGTACCAATAAAACTGACACCTTATCCCCTAGTTTCAAAAATGGGGTAAATTTTGGGGAGTTTCTACCGTCAGGGTGCATCAGGGGGGCTTCAAATGGGACATGGCATCTAAAAATCAGTCCAGCAAAATCTGCCTTCCAAAAACCTTATGGTGCTCCTTTCCTTCTGTGCCTTGCCCGCCGCCCTTTTATCAGTTTACGACCACATGTGGGGTGTTCCTGTAAACCGCAGAATCAGGGCAATAAATATTGAGTTTTGTTGGGCTGTTAACCCTCGATGTGTTAAAGAAAAAAATGGATTAAAACGGAAAATCTGCCAAAAAAGTGAAATTTTGAAATGTCATCTTCATTTTCCTTTAGTTCTTGTGGAACACCTAAAGGGTTAACAAAGTTTGTAAAATCAGTTTTGAGTAACTTGAGGGGTGTAGTTTCTATAATGGGGTCATTTATTGGGGGTTTCCACTATGTAAGCCCCACAAAGTAACTTCAGAACTAAGAATCGCTTCTAAAACGTCCTAAAAAAATAAAATGACATTTACAAAATGATGCCAACATAAAGTAGACATACAGGGAATGTTAAGCAATTAATATTTTATGAGGTATCACTTTCTGTTTTAAAAGCAGAGAAATAGAAATTTTGAAAATTGCTAATTTTTCTACATTTTTGGTAAATTTGGGATTTTTTAATAAATAAAGGTGAAATATATTGACTCTAATTTATTACTATCATGAAGTACAATGTGTCACGAGAAAACAATCTCAGAATGGCCTGGATAACTAAAAGCGTTTCAAAGTTATTACCACATAAAGTGACACATGTCAGATTTGTAAATTTTGACCTGGACACTGGGGCATCAATGAACCTTGGTCATGAAAGGGTTAAATATGCTGTAAATATGCAAAGAAAATGTGTCACCAGTGACCTCCCTACTCAGCTGTGTGCATAGACACATAGTTGTGGTTCACCTGATAAAAACCCTGTTCCCGAGTTATGATACTTTTTCCTAATATGCAAATTAGGCTTTTGGTGCAATGAGGGCATCACCAGTGCTCTTGTTGCACCCAAGCTCCACTCCTTTATGTGGCCAGCCCCTCCCTCATTGCTTTTACTTACAGGGCCTGGCAGTGGCAAAGCAGCAAGGGAGAAAAGTGGTGTTAAGAAGAACTTTTTAAATTCAACTCTTTGCAAAACAATTGCAAAGGGCAGTTTTTACGACACTCATTTTTTTTATTTTCTGGTGCAAATGAAGCCAAAAATTTCTGTTTAGGCGCAAGGACTGCTGGATGATGTGCCTCATTTATGATAAGGCATGTGCTTCATCATAAATGAGCCTTATCCTATGGCAACGCAGGGATACCAAGTACGGCACAGAAAGTGCCGGTCTTGATAAATCTCCCCCAAGTTATGTTAAATCTGTGAAAGATGTGCGTATGAACTCATTTGATCATTTTGTTTATTGTTTTAGGTTATTAAGGAAATTTAGAATTTTAAAATTCTGTGCCTCAACTCCAAAGTCTATTAGTATTGAATACATTCAGGTCTATCTAATTGAATTATAGTAACATAACATTTTAGACAGTGCTGCCAAGATAGATGTACTATGGGACAAGTTGATGTCTGCAGTCATATTTTTGCTTTGTAGTAAAGTGGATATGACTTGGTGTGCTTTACGTGCAACTCATAAGTGGTGCTTTAATATGCAAAGTCGGACTCTTCTAAGCATTTATGCAATTTGGCTTCAAGGCAAGTGTAATACATTTATTCAGTAATTATTTTATGGATTTTAAGGTTTAACATAATGTAAAACAGAAATATGTTGTAAATCCTTATGTGCCAATGTCACATGACAAATTTCTCAAAATGGCGATCATGATATAGTTACATAGTTACATAGTTAATACTGTTGAAAAAAGACATAAGTCCATCAAGTTTAACCAAGGGATAGGTGGGGACGCGAATCCCAGAAGGAAGTGAGACTCAGATTTCTTCACATTTTAACCCCTTCCCGACCTATGACGTGTATACCCGTCATGGAGCACTGCTATTTAGCGCTCCATGACGGGTATACACGTCATGGCATTAAACTGTCACCATGTCTGCAGACATGGTGACAACGCTGAGACCCCGGCTGTTTTACACAGCCAGGGATCTCAGCTAACCAGCCCGGGACCAATGGGGCGGTCCCGGGCAAGCAATCGCTCTGATTGGCTAGTCTGTACAGACTAGCCAATCAGAGCATGCTAATGCCGGCTGAGCGATTCTGATCCCCGCAGTCCGTGACTGCGGGTATCAGAACCTTAAAAATTATATGCCACCCTCCCCCTTGCAGCCCTCAATGTGCCCCCCTCAGCCCTCCATGTGCCCCCTTCATATTCAGCGGGCGGGCGGGAGGGCGCGCGATCCCCGTGTGCGATTGCCGCCCCCCTCCCCCCCGTTCATTTTCAGGATGGCCGGAGCGGTTTGGCAGAGTGTCAGCACATTGCTGACACTCTGCTTCAAACGGCAGACATCTGTGCTGGATGTCTGCCGTTTAACCCTTCTCATGCCGCGGTCCCTAGGGACCGCTACATGGAAGAGGTTAACAGGGAGGAGCTCCTCCCTCTCCCATCGGGGGCTGCTGTGCCATTGCAGCCACCCGATACTTGACCCAGAGGGAGGGGGCCCCCCTCCCTCCATCAGCCGCGGCTCTGTTGTAGCAACGGCTGATGGTTACCATGGCAATCGGACGCCTTCACAGGCTTCCGGCTTGCCATGGTATAGCAGATCAGGCTTCTGCTAAACACAGCAGCAGCTTGATCAGGCTAAGTGTAAATTCTTAATACACTACAGTACACTATATAGTGTACTGTAGTGTATTATACTAGGCATCAGACCCACTGGATCTTCAAGAACCAAGTGGGTCTGGGTCAAAAATGTTTAAAAAGTGAAAAAAGTAAAAAAATAAAATGAATTTCTTCCTACGGCCACACATTTATCACTGATTAAAAAAATTAAAATAAAATACACTACACATGTTTGATATCACCGGGTCCGTAAAGACCTGATCTATAAAACGGTCATGTTGCTTTCCCGCACGGTGAACGCCGTAAAAAAAAAAAAAAAAAACTATGACGAAATTGAAATTTTGCCCACCTCAATTCCCAAAAAGGTAATAAAAGTGATCAAAAAGTCGTATGTACGCCAAAATGTTACCAATCAAACCGTCACCACATCCCGCAAAAAATGAGCCCCTACATGAGACAATCGCCAAAAAATTAAAATAATATGGCTCTCAGACTATGGAGACACTAAAATATGATTTTTTTGCTTCAAAACTAGTAATATTGTGCTAAAGTGAAATAAATAAAAAAAGTATACATATTAGGTATCACCGCGTCCGTAAGAACCTGCTCTATAAAAATATCACATGACCTAACCCCTCAGGTGAACACCGTAAAAATTAAAAATAAAAGCGGTGTAAAAAAGCTATTTTTGTCACCTTACATCACAAAAAGTATAATATCAAACGATCAAAAGGTGTATGCCCCCATTATAGTGCCAATCAAACCGCCATCTCATCCCGCAAAAAATGATACCCTACCTAAGACAATAGGTCAAAAAATAAAAAAACTATCACTCTCAGACAATGAAGACACTAAAATATGATTTTTGTTGCTTCAAAACTAGTATTTTTGTGCTAAAGTGAAATAAATAAATAAAAGTATACATACTATGTATTGCCACGTCCGTAAGAAACTGTTCTATAAAATTACCACATGATCTAACCTGTCAGTAAATAACTGTAAATAACAAAAAATAAAAATGGTGCCAAAACAGCTATTTATTGTTACCCTAAAAGAATTGTAATATAGAGCAACCAAAAATCATATGTACCCTAAAATAGTACCAACAAAACTGCCACCTTATCCTGTACCTTCCAAAATGGGGTCTTTTTTTTTGAGTTTCTACTCTAGGGGTGCATCAGGGGGTCTTGAAATGTGACATGGCAACTTAAAATGATCCCAGTGAAAACTACCCTCCAAAAACCATATGGCGTTCCTTTCCTTCTGCGCCCTGCAGTGTCCCCGTACAGCAGTTTACGACCACATATGGGGTGTTTCTGTAAACTACATAATCAGGGCAATGAATATTGAGATTTGTTTGGCTGTTAACCCTAGTTTTGTTAGCGTAAAAAAATTATTAAAATGGAAAGTTTGCCAAAAAAGTGAAATTATGAAATGTCATCTCCATTTTCCATTAATTCTTGTGGAACACCTAAAGGGTTAATGACGTTTGTAAAATCAGTTTTGAGTACCTTTAGGGGTGTAGTTTCTAGAATGGGGTAATTTTTGGGTGGATTCTATTATGTAAGCCTCGCAAAGTGACTTCAGACCTGAACTGGTCCCTAAAAAGTGGGTTTTTGAAAATTTCTGAAAAATGTCAAGATTTGCTTCTAAACTTCTAAGCCTTGTAATGTCCCAAAAAAATGAAATGGCATTCCCAAAATGATCGATACATGAAGTAGACATATGGGGAATGTAAATCAATAACTTTTTTTGGCAGTATTACTATGTATTCTAGAAGTAGAGAAATTGAAACTTGGAAAATTGCAAATTTTTCAAAATTTTTGGTAAATTTGATATTTTTTTATAAATAAAAATGAAATTTTTCGACTTTATTTTACCACTGTCATGAAGTACAATATGTGACGAAAAAACAATCTCAGAATGGCTTGGATAAGTAAAAGCGTTTTAAAGTTGTCATCACATAAAGTGACTCTGGTCAGATTTGCAAAAAATGGCCTGGTCCTTAAGGTGAAAAGTGGCCCGGTACTGAAGGGGTTAATAAGCATTGCTATTGTTTACTTTTAAGAATTAATCTAAACTCTTTTTAAAACTGTCCACTGTTCCTGCTGTGACCACGTCCTGAGGAAGTCTATTACACAGATTCACAGTTCTCACAGTAAAGAAGCTTTGACCCTTCTGGAGACTGAACTTTTTCTTCTCCAGTCGGAAGCAATGCCCCCTTCTTTTGAGGGCATTTTACATAGAACACTTTTTCACCATATTTTTGGTATAGCCCATTTATATATTTGTATAGGTTAATCATGTCCCCCCTTGGATGTCTCTTCTAAAGACAAAATGAATTAAATTATTTTAATCTTTCTTCATAACTAAGACCTTCCATGCCCTTTATCAGTTTAATTGTTCTCCTCTGTCCTTTTTACAGCTGCAGTGCGTCCTTTCTATGGACTGGTGCCCAGAACTGAACTGCATATTCCAGATGAGGCCGCACCAAAACTTTGTAAAGTTATAATATTACATCCCTGCCCAGTGAGTCCATGCCTTGTTTAATGCATGACAATATCCTGGTAAAGCAGCTGATTGACATTGTATGCTGGTATTTAATCTACCATCTACAAGGACATCCAAATCCTTCTCTATAAGTGACTCTCCCAGTGTTACATCACCTAGGACATATGAAGCACGGAGATTATTACTACCAAAATGCATAACTTTACATTTATCCACATTAAACCTCATTTGCCAAGTTGATGCCCAATCACTCAGAGTGTTCAAGTCAGCTTATAGTTTTTGAACATCTTCCATAGACTGCACAGTACTACATAGCTTAGTGTCATCTGCAAAAATAGAAATGGTACTATTAATTCCGTCCTCGATATCATTAGTAAATAAATTAAATAATAGAATGCCCAGCACTGAACCTTGGGGTACACCACTTATAACCCGGGACCATTCTGAATAGGAATCATTGAGCACAACTCTGGACACGGTCCTTCAGCCAGTTTTCAATCCAATTACAAACTATACCTTCCAAGCCTATAGACCTTACTTTACCTATTAAACATCTATGAGGGACAGTATCAAAAGCCTTTGCAAAATCCAGAAACACTACATCCACAGCCGCCCATCTGCCCAGGCAACTACTCACCTCCTCATAAAAACAAATCAAATTAGTCTGACAACTTCTGTCCTTGGTAAACCCATGCTGGTTATCACTTTTAATATTATTTGCAGTCACATACTCCTGTGTATAGTCCCTTAAGAGTCCTTCAAACATTTTCCCCACAACAGAAGTTAAACTAACTGGTCTATAATTACCTGTAAAGGACCTAGATCCTTTTTTGAATATGGGCACCACATTTGCCTTGTACCAGTACCTAGAGAATCTTTAAATATTAAAAACAGGGACACAACAATGACTGAACTGAGCTCTTTAAGCACTCTTGGGTGTAATCCATCTGGACCCGGAGCCTTGTTCACATTTACCTTATTTAACTTATCTTGGACCATATCTACAGTTAGCCAACTGAGTATATTACTGGATGTACTAACAGCCCCAGCACCATAAATTTCAGCTCTTTTCTATTCTTTTGTATATAAAAAAAACTAAAAAACCCATTTAGTAACTCTGCCTTTTCCTTGTCTTCAGCATCTTCAGTGACTACCCCCCCCCCCCATCCTTTACCATTATTTAGGAACCCTAGCTGCTTCGACCTTGTTTTTTTTTAGTATTTATATATTTAAACAATTTTTGGGGATTTGTTTTGCTCTTTTTTGCCACCAGCTGTTCGTTTTGTATTTTTGCTAATTTTATCTCCTTTTTACAGATTTTATTAAGCCCTTCAAATGCTATAGCTGACCCCTCAAATTTGTATTTTTTAAATGCCCTTTTTATTTCCCTTTTTAAAGTAGCTATATGCCATGGGGGGGGGGGGGTTCATTTTAGACGTTTATACTTGTTACCTATAGGAATACATTTTTTAGTGCAATTACTCATTGTGGATTTAAAGCTCTCCCATTTATCCTCAGTATTATTATGTGACAGTAGCTGCTCCCAGTCTGTGCCCTGAAATGCTGCCCTCAACCCAGGAAAATTATCCTTTTTTAAATTCAGTGTCTTTGCCCTGCCTGACAGAGTTTGCTTCTTATAGTTTAGGGGGAATATAAGTATATTGTGGTCACTATTACCTAGTGTTTCTCGAACAGTAATATTTCCAACAAGCTCTGCATCATTACAAATTACCAGATCCAACAGAGCATTGCCCCTAGTGATAGCTTCTACAAGCTGGCCCATAAAGTGGTCCTGCAGCAAGTTGAGGAATTAATAATGTGACCTGACTGTGTATGTAAGTGATTACTATATTACAGTGAACGAATATGTTTATTGGGGAAAACTCTACAATTGAAAGGAGACTCTAGTACCCTGTTCCTGTTGGGCCACCTCTAGCCTGGATACAAAATGAGGTACAGTTGGGCATAGGGTATACAAGTTTAATATGGTATCCCACTCCACATTTGTCCACAAGGAGGCTGGGGCTGTAGATCCTGCACACCCATAGGTTGCCAAAGCTGGCATCCCAGCAGGTCCCATAAATGCTTGATCATATCACTACTAGGTGTGTCCAATTGTCTTATACGATGGCTTCCCAGATCATCATATCAGCAGTTTAGGCAGTGTGTTGCACCACAGCAAAGGCATGATTTAAGCACTCACAACAAGGCCTCCATACTCGAACCTGACTATCGTGGCATCCCAAACAGAACCCGGATTGGTTACTAAAGACAATACCATTCCAGTCTGTAGCAGTCCAGTTTTTTCGTTCACAATGCCACTGCAAACGAAGTCAATGTTGACTGGCTGTCAATGGCAGTACACATAATGACACAAACCTTCTTTCTGCTAAGTGCCTGGAAATGGTATGGGAAGAGATGGGTGTGTACTTAAGGTGCCACCTGGTACTACTTGTTCCTGGTGGACAACAAAACTGTGAAGGCTGCTTGTGCGTGTCGGTGGATTAATCCTCTCAACAGGGGGTCTGTCTGGGCCATCTGCAGCCCGTTTGCTGTGTGTACATGCCCTCACATAACCACCTCGCCTCAGGATAGGCCATCAATATCAAAATCCTGGACAACTCCTTTAAGTTGTATTTCGGTTTCTGCAAAAAATAAATACATAAAATTAAAATGGGAATAAAAATACATTTGTGGATCGGACCATGAGATCCAGATGTAAGGGCTCTTTCACACTTGCGCTTTTGCTTTCCATCCTAGAGTTCCGTCCTCGGGACTCTAGGACGGAAAGATACTAATCAGGATTATCCCAATGCATCCTGAATGGAGAGAAATCCGTTCAGGATGTCTTCCGTTCAGTATGTGAACGTTTTTTGGAAGTTGACAAAACCGCAGCATGCTGCGGATTTGTCTCCGTCCAAAAATCCGGAAGACATGCCGTAACGTTGGATCTGGAATTAATGCCCATTGAAGTGCATTAATCCGGATCCGGCATTTAGCTAAACGTCGTTTCGGCGCATCGCCGGATCTGACGTTTAGCTTTTGTGAATGGTTACCATGGCAGCCAGGACGCTAAAGTCCCGGCTGCCATGGTAAAGTGTAGTGGGGAGGCAGGGGAGAAGTATACTTACCGTCCGTTCGGCTCCCGAGTCCCAGGGCGCTCCACAATGACGTCAGAGCGCCCCATGAGCATGGATCACATGATCGCATGGATTACATGATCCATGTGCGTAGGGCGCTCTGACAACATTGTGGAGCTCCCCGGGAGCCGCACGGACTGTAAGTATCTGCTCCCCTGGCTCCTCACTACTTACTATAGCAACCAGGACTTTAGTAGCGTCCTGGCAGCCATAGTAACACTGAAAGCATTTTGAAGACTGATCAGTCTTCAAATGCTTTCAGTTGTCTTGCGTTGTGACGGATCCGGCGGGCATTTCCGGCGACGGAAGTGCACGCCGGATCTTCACAATGCAAGTGTGAAAGAGGCCTAATACTTAAGGCCCTCATGCTAGACTCCGTTGTTTATGAAGTGATAGAAGCTGTTAATACTCACCAGTAAAATGGTGGATACAAGATTTATTTTTAATTTGAACGCTATGAATAAGTATATCCATTGCTCATTTAACATGTTTGGATTTGGCTCTATTAGTAAGTGCAATGCAATATATTCTTCAGGCAACTGGAGATAGGGAAACTGGCAGTGAGAGACAAGTTTCCTGTGGAGTTTCACTAATGGCTTGTAGAGAATCTTTATGAGAGTCTCATCTAGGGGGATCATTTATTTCAGATAAAAGTGGCATTATCTGGGGAGAAGAAAATGTAATGTAAGAGCTGTCTGGAGTATTTTCACATAGCTGACAAGCAGCATTGCCAAATGCTAATAAATCTAGTGTTAGCATTTAACATTGATTTTTATTCTCTTGCTAGAGACCATCACAAAGCTTATATGGCAGAGGACTGACTTTAAGGTCAAACTTAAGACCCCAAAGTACACAAAGAGGATAGATACTGTATTTAAACATAATATCAGTTATTAAGGTTCAAAGTCATCTGGAGCGAAAATAACAATAAAAAATCAGCTTTCATTTTATTGTCGGTCCATCTCGCCTACGGATGGACAACTTTCTACACAACAGCTTTTTCTCAAATTTATCAGAGTTGTCAGAATGTTATATGACACACAGTTTATTGTTACCTGATGTACTAAAGGTAGATCATCCGCAACCTCAAGACTAACTATTTCTTTCTTAAATCTTTTGGCTTTAAAAATAAAAAAAAAGAATCCTAGAAGATATCTTGTAATGTTTTACTAGCTTTTTCTTCAAACACTGATTGTAGTTGTTCAGACCAATTATCTTTCTCCATAGAGCTACAGTCTTACCAAGCTTCAGTATCTTTTCAGGTATTCTTGAAGGGACTTCAATTACATTTCATCATGAGAAAATTCTGCTGTATATATATATCTTTGAAAGAATATGCAAAAGGTCTTTCCCAGAGAAATAGAACCATAGGGTTCCCTATGAGTCAATATTCAATTTTTTTTTAAATCAAGTCTTGGAACATGACAATGGAACATTGTCAAGCCATATATCCATCTTTGTACGTTATTTTTCCCATGAAGTATTGCCACATCTCCTTACACAGCTGGTCTCTTTCAAGGGGTTGTCTCACCTGAAACATTGGTGGCATATCCTAGCCATTGATAAATACTGTAGCTGCCAGAGGTGGGACCCGCACCTATCTTTAGAATGGCGCGCCCAAAGTGAAACAGCGAACACAGTCTATGCACGGCATCCTTCATTCATTCATTTCTATGGGAGCGCTGAAAATAGCCACTCGGCAGTTTTCAGGTATCCCATAGAAATTAATGGAAAGTTCAAGCGTGTTTACTGCTCCTTTACTTCTATGCAGTGGTGTAGCGTGGGTTGCCAGCACCCAGGGCAAGCCGCCCCCCCCCAACCTGTGACCACACCCCTTTATAATAATAATGCAGTAGATGTCAACTCCAGTCCTACATATCACCACAGACTACACAGTGATAAGTCTCTGAGTACACATAATGTAGTAGATGGGTGGCATGCCCTAGAATTCAGAACACACACATTATGACCTGAAGTCTGGGGCCAGGCTTTGGCATTAGTGGGCCAAATTGTTTATCCAACCCCCAACACAGATATTTGGATGGACATAACATACATTGCTTTGAAATATACAGGAGAATACAGCACCATATCTGTTACATCCAGTGACATCTCCTGTGATGTAGACTTTCCTCAGCGTCTTCGTTCTCATACAGTCCCATGTAAGATACAACCCTCCTCTGCATTCAGCCCCTCCAGCATACAGTCCCATGTAAAATACATCACTCCCCACATTCAGCCCCTCCAACATACAGTCCCATGTAAAATACAAAACTCTCCCTGCCTTCAGCTCCTCCAGCATACAGCCCCATGTAAATAATATCACCCTCCCTCTCTTTGCCGCCTGCCTTCAGCCCCTCCAGCATACAGCCCCATGTAAGATACATCACTCCCCCTGCCTTCAGCCCTTCTTGCAAACAGTCCCATGTAAAATACATCACTCCCCCTGCCCTCAGCCCCTCCAGCATATAATCCCATTTAAGATACAACCTTCCCCCTGCCTTCAGCCCCTCCAGCATATAGTGCCACATAAGATAAATCACCCCCCCTGCCTTCAGCCCCTCCAGAATACAGCCCCATGTAAAATATATCACCCCCCTGCCTTCAGCCCCTCCAGCATACAGCCCCATGTAAGATACATCACTCCCCCTGCCTTCAGCCCTTCTTGCAAACAGTCCCATGTAAAATACATCACTCCCCCTGCCTTCAGCCCCTCCAGCATACAGTCCCATTTAAGATACAACCTTCCCCCTGCCTTCAGCCCCTCCAGCATATAGTGCCACATAAGATAAATCACCCCCCTGCCTTCAGCCCCTTCAGAATACAGCCCCATGTAAAATATATCACTCCCCCTGCCTTCAGCTCCTCCAGCATACAGTCCCATGTAAGATACATCACTCTCCTGCCTTCAGCCCTTCCAGCATATAGCCCCATGTAAGATACGAACAACCAGCCTTCAGCCCCTCCAGTATACCGTCCCATGTAATACATCACTTCCCTGCCTTCAGCCCCTCCAGCATACAGTCCCATGTAAAATACATCACTCCCCACCTTCAGCCCCTCCAGCATACAGTCCCATGTAAAATACAAAACTCTCCCTCTCTTCGCCGCCTGCCTTCAGCCCCTCCAGCTTACAGCCCTTCTTGCAAATAGCCCCATGTAAAATGAATCACTCTCCCTGCCTGCAGCCCCTCCACCATACAGTCCCATATAAAATAATATCACTCCCCTGCCTTCAGCCCCTCCAGCATACAGTCCTATAAAAATAATATCACCCCCCCCTCTCTTCAGACCCCTCTAACATACAGTCTCCAGTACAAGGATTATTCCTCCTCCCTTCAGCCCCTGCAAAAAGCACCCCAAGTAAAAATAACAGTCAATATTCTCCTCAACACACCAACCTGCAGCCTCTGCTCCTCTCTCCAGCAACATGCTCTGTAGAATCTCCTGCTTATCTTGAGGCCCCGCCCCTGGGTGATGAGACTCCGCCTCTTCCCCTGAAATCATACCTGCCAGGAGCAACTCCATTCTAGCCACTACTGTCGCTCTACTGCCTCAAAGGCTTCAGGCCACTAGCCTTAAGCCTATTAGGAAGAACGGAAGGGACGATAAGCTCCCGTGGCCCTCATTGAAGTGCTTGCTGCCTGGCGCCCCCTGAAATTTTGCACACAGGGCAACGGCCCCCTCCACGCTACGCCACTGATTCTATGGAACTGCTGAAAATATCCGAACCAGCACTCAGCTACTTTTGGCATTCCCATAGACATGAGGGAGGGGGGGCATGCATGTGTGGTGCATTCTTGTTCACTTTGGGAGCTCTATTCTAGGGATAGGTTGTACTATAAAAGATATCAATAAAATGGGACAACTTGTATTGAATTTTGCAACATTCAGGTCTCATCTTAAGGTTCTCTATGGAATAGAAACAGAACTTTGGGAATAGTTTACTAAATGTTTTAGTCATCGTCCAAATGTCAAGGTGTTGAGGACTAATACAGCTGACAACTTGTTGGATGACAAGAGTGTAAACTCATTTTAGCCCTGAAATCCAGAGCAGAATTCAAAGTTTTGATTTCTGCAGCAAATGTCCTTGAAAATGTAGAGCTGACTTGCCTGCAGCAATTCCCGATCATGTGAACATGGCTTTACAGTCTCCAAGAAGTGATAGAACAGGATGTCCTTCCAAACAGACCAGGAGATGACAGGACACCTGTAAACAGCACCTTATGTGTGCTTAGAGTTTACAGTGTTACCACAGGGTTTCCAACCTAACTTTTTCATTTTTCTGGACAACTTATTTGAAAATCATGGACATTAAACATTTTCTATGGACACATTAGAAAAGCATGATGAATGAAGAGTATAAGTGATAGGCGTACAATCCAGAATACTGGCATGAATGCATAATTCACTAATCTATAAAATGACGATCAAAAACGCCATAACCTGCAAGCATTTTTTTAAATACAGCAGAAGAAAGTGCCTTGGTTGTACAGAATGTCGAGGAACTTACTGTTGGCAACTGTATGTTGCGACCATGGCCTTTAACAATAGAATAGACTTATTAAAGTCTCCGTTTCTGCTTAGTCTGTCTCAGTCTACACAGCAAAGTAGACAAGTGAACTTCAGAAAATGGGAAGTTTCAACCAGTTGTGTCTGCTGTAGTGGCCAGTGTGAAAACTGGAGTATTTCTAGAATCTTTATATGCAAAAAGAAGATGGCAGGACCCCAGATATGGCTTCAATGAAGCAAAGCTGGTAGTTTATTCACCCATGTATGTGTTCAGTGTTTTACCTTTCAAGCTTTGGCTGGAAAAAAGCTCAGTATGAAGCCGAAACGTTGCACACATGAGTGCATAAAGTATAGCTTTGCTTGGATGAAGCTATTTCTGGCTGCCATCTTCAGTTTTTTTTTTTTTTTTTTTGTAAAGATGATGCTGTGTCACAGTTCTGAGGTTTGCACCGTACTCTTTTTCATATGTATGGTGCTGCTTTCTTTTTGTTTTCATCTAGATCTTTATATGATAGTTTCATAAAACACGAGTTTATCATTGAACCTGATTTAAATATTGTCATTTTCTGATATTAAAATAGGAGCAAGGTGCCAGCTGTATAACACACCTAGCACTCACTAGTGTTGGAGTGAGTACCGCTCCTGAGCTCGGGCCATCACAGCATCATACTAGTACATTAGCACAACTGCATACTGGCAAAGTCCTACTATTAAGGTGATAAGCTGAAGGGGTTTAAAAACACAAAGGGGGTCATTTATTATCCTGAAATGTGACTATATCATATTATATATTATATTATTATATAACTCTTAGTTGCGCCACAATGTGCGACTTTACCCCTCTCACGCCAGGTCTAAAAAAGTGGGTGTGGTATGGGCGGGGAAGGGGACGGGATGGCAGGCCCATCTCATTCATCATTTTCTACGCCTGTTTTAGGCATAGAAAATGGTCTAAATGTAACATTTAGACTGGCGCTGGATGCGCTGAAGTTTTGTAGAGGGTCTGCGCCTCTTCATACAGATCTAGGGTTTATTAAGACCAGCATCTTAATAAATGACCCCCATAGAGGCAGATTTATTGATTAGACAGAATTCTCACAGTAGCTCAGGCTGGATGATAAATGCGTTGGTGGAATAGACTTTTGTCTAGCTTCATACAAGTTATTGGTTAGCTTGCTTTGTGGCAGACTTTTACGATAGAATTATGGCACAATTTTGCTGCAAAATGTCACATCCCTTTTGCTGTTAAATCACTTGATTTTTCTGTTAAGCCACATAATTTTGGCAAGCTAGCCACAGTTTATATATAAAATACTGGATGTGCCAAATTGCCGCAAAAATGCACCAAAATTGCAATTTCTATAGCATCTAGGTACACTCACATTAGTAAATGTTGGTCATTATTTTTCTTGTACAGCTTTAAAGTAATTATTCCCTTAAAATTACTGTTGAAATTTGCTGTAGATATAGGGGAGATCTATCCTCCCCCTACACCAGTTTTCTGGGATAAAAAAAATTAATCACAAACTCCAGGTTTGCGATTGCCTTTGGATTTTTTATGCCACCCTCACCTTTTTGCAAAAAAGGGGGCTGGGCGTAAGAACGGCCTTTAGCCCCAGCACATTATTTATACCAGTTTCCAGGCGTAAATGATAACTAAAAACTACGTCAGCTACGAGCTGGCATAGATTTCTGTCAAGCGCATGGTCTACCGGAGGATGCATTTAATTTAAATTAAACACATCTTCCAGTCACGTAGGGGTTTTGATACATGCCGGTTTTGTCCAAATTGTTTGCTTACACTGTTCCGTGTTTTTTCTTTGTTATATAAGCAGACGGGACATGTTTCACATGGGATCCATTTATTTATACTGTAACATATAACATGCTCTATCAGACTATTTTATCTCTAAAAACATCAGCGCTCTCTTGGGTCAGTTTTATTTGTGTTCGTAGAATGCTACTGAATTGATCAGAAGGGCTGTAATGTCAGTGAAAATATCTATGAGATGATTGATGAAACCCCCTGGCTCTGTTCTTTCATTGCTCAGAGTCATTCTGTGTCTGTAACATATGATATTAATAAAGGAACAGGCAGGAGTAGATTCTGCAGAGTTTTTTTTTTTTAAAGCCTTCTGTGAATTGAACTCGGTGGCAATCTATACTGTATAATAGGCTCTAAACCATAACTGTGAGCTGAAAGCAATACAATATATAAGCTGCTGTTTGTGGTATACATTTGTAAGATTTGCATGAAGATTTTCTATGGAGATAATCTATGTAAAAAGTGCCTTCCCTGTAGCAATGATCATTAATATTTTTTCTTACTGCAGGATATATTACAACATATGAATCCCTTTAATCTACAATTATCTTGTGTTAAAGGACCTAAAATACATAGGCATTAAAGAAGTACTCTGAAAAGTAATATTTTCTGGTTTTGTATTAGATATAGAGAATTGTAGGGTCCCATAACCCCTATAGTGTCATGCAAAATAGGCAATAGTGTTAGAAAAGGGGCCACTCAGCCTGCACAGTACCCTTGTTCTCCTAATAGCAGTGTCAATAATCGGAATACCACTTTAAGATTGCCAGTAAGATGCTTAATGTTCTATTGTACAAAAATTTTTTATATAGATCCATTCAAAGCTTAACTGCTTGTAGACTGCCTGTTGACTATATATGTCCAGGTGGTCGGCACATATCTCTGCACGGACGTTTAAAAATGTCCTAACAGAGACTGTCGCACGTGCTAATCATGCAGCTGTGGGAGCAAGGAGCCCGCTGTCAGTATCATAGAGAAGCCAGGGACAGTTTTTCACCATCTTTGCCTCCCTCATCGATCTACAGTATACACAGCACTCAATGAGGGTGATGTGGTTTCCAGTCCCAGCGGCCATGTGATCGACAGGGGCAGGGAGTCTGTCTATCTGTGTAGTAGCAGCTCTGTACAATGTCTCTGAGGGCTGTAGTTTACCTGTAACCATGGCTACTATGCCAGCAATAAATTTTTAAAAAATATTGTAATGTCAATTGTCCCCCAGAAGTCATGTAGGACCTCATGGGGGACACAAAGTGTAAAAAATAAAAAAGACAAAATAAAAAAGGAATAAAAAAACACCACTACATACCACACCGCAGCTTCTAGCCCAGCTCCCAGCAAACATAACCTATACATCCCACATATTAAAATGACCATTATGGAAAGCGGACATAATTAAAAAATATTTTAGTTGCTTTTCACAAAAATTTAATAAAAAAAGGTGAAAAACAGCCAATTTTTTCCTTTTGATATTTTCTTTATAAATAAAAGCAGTAAAATACTAAAATAGAAATCACATAAAAATAAAGCCAAATGTATCACAGAAAAAAAGAGCAAAACCTATTTACACAACCCAAGGTAAAATAAGTTATGGCTTTCAAAGATGCACTTGCTGAATAAATGGAAAATGTGCCTAGTCAGAAGGAGGGGTAAATGGCCTAGTCTTGAACTAGTTAAATTATAATTCAACTTTTTATGATGTTAGGGTACTTTCACACTAGCGGCATAGCTATCCGGCAGGTTGTTCCGGCTGGTGAACAGCCTGCCGGATCCGCCATGCCGCAAGTACCCGTGTGCTGCCGCTCCGTCCCCATTGACTTTAATGGGGCGGGGGGCGGAGCTACGGTGCAGCACGGCAGTAATCGCCGGACTAAAAAGTCGGGCCTGCAGTACTTTTAGTCTGGCGATCTCCGGCCGTGCACTGCCGTGCTGTGCCATAGCTCTGCCCCCGCCCCAATATAGTCAATGGGGACGGAGGGGCAGCATGGCAGCACACGGGTACTTGCGGCATGGAGGATCCGGCAGGCTGTTCACTCGCCAGAACAGCCTGCTGGATAGCTATGCTGCTAGTGTGAAAGTATCCTAAGTGTTGTCATCCTGGAAAAATACATAGGAAATAGTCTGTAGATAATTGTGTACAGCAGATGTAATGTGAAATCAGACCACGTTTCGTCTTCCCCCGTTTGACACATAGCTGCAAAGACAAGTTAATCATGTGCTTGCTGTTTAGTCTATTAGCTCTTTTGGGTTAATATTTAAACAACCCTTAGAAAAAAGCTGTACAAATATTAGATGAGGGTTTGATTTGGGGAATCCTTATTGCTGCAAGATATGATGATCTTTGTTTAAAAGGGATGTATGAGACATTAGGGGTCGGTTGTACCATGGTCCTCCAGGATTGGAGGCAAGCCATGTAATTTATTATTTCAGCAGGGATTTTATACAGTACTTTATCTTGTAAATGTTTACCTTTACCTTATTATACTTTTACAATCTTATACTTTATTGCTGCAATAAACTGCTCATTTATCTTATTACTAACTTGGCTTTGGCTCATAGAGTGATCTTAAAGCAACATATAAATCGGATTGTTAACCTGCAAAAAACATAGCATACAACCTAACCCATAAACAGACCTAAAGTTGAACAAGATATGATTAGTGCAGAATAAGACTCTTAGAAGATTCAGCACTTGAGATCAAATTTTAGTGGTCATAGCATATTGAAAAAAGTATTACCTAAATAACACGGCATCATGATCGTGAGTAATTATAGACACATGAAATAAAAATATGAAAACACCTTGAAATAAAACAATTCAAAGTATATTCTTTACATGACAGCACATAAAGACAAATGTATAGCAATCATAAGCAATAAAATGTATCTGAATGCCTACCGTCACAAAAACACTGTACACCTAACCCCTAATGAACCTAAAGGGGAACTTTTTGGGAAAATAAGAAAATGTTAGCCTTAGCTTTGGGGCCATTATGCTGCTGAGGTTTAATTTTCAAATGATGCCCCTGTAAAACCAGGCTGTTATGAAAAAGAAAAAATACTGACAAAAATAATTTAGCATCTACAGGAGATAAGTCCAGGACTTGTCCTCAGAGGCATCAGGCATGGAAACATGGAGAACAGTACACTTTGCTTTAATGCGCAGTCATAATGGCGCTCATCTTCTGCAATTGCCCCCCCCCCCCAAAAAAAAAACAAAAAAACATAAGTGCAGCAGATTGTAGAACTGATAATTTACTTGCCTGTACAAAAGACAGTTTCAATCAATTAAAGAGCGTTTCGCTCATTCACTGGGTGATCGGCTCTACCTTTAAGCAGGCAGATTGCCGGAAATGAGAATTCGTAGGATTGTTTATCCCCAATGATCTGTCCGATAATCGGGCCGGGTAAACCCAGCATAACAATCTGTTCACATGTTAAGGATTTTCCCTAGACATTGATATTGTAGGTAATCCAATGCAGAAATGTGGAGATATAACTCACATTTCTGTCGCGGATTGGCAAACATATTCACCTTCATTTTCATTCAGTGTGGCTTGGATCAGG
This sequence comes from Bufotes viridis, assembly GCA_033119425.1. Lineage (NCBI taxonomy): Eukaryota > Metazoa > Chordata > Amphibia > Anura > Bufonidae > Bufotes > Bufotes viridis. Next base: position 165,261,987 of record CM065592.1, read on the forward strand.
TACATATCATCTTATTTTTCTTTTCTGCTCTGATAGAGGAGCAGAACAATGGAAATAACAGAAGTTCTGGGTAGTTCACATACTGACCTGAATGGTGATGAACAAGCTCCATTGACTACAAAGGAGTCCATTCAGTTTCCATTCGGAATCCAGTTTTTTTTTTATACCATATGAAAAAATCCTGCATCCAGGACTTTTTTGGTCAGTCTTTTTAACAGAATCTGTGACAAAGGCCCCGATCGGATGATCCAACATGGATTTGAACTCGCCCTAATTGAGTCTTTACAGCCCAAAATGTAGGTATGGCAGTAATGAATGTGCTAGGTTCATTATTCTGCATAATTTTATTTTCTCCAGGGAATGTTAATGAGGCATAAAATAACCCTTTAACATGCATTGCTATAGGAATGTAAATGAATTTTGTAAGGATTTCTGTGTGGAATACACACCTAAATCCTGACAAAATTCTCAATCTGTGAACATCGCTTTATACAGTGCCTTGTGAAAGTATTTGGCCCCCTTGAACTTTTTGACCTTTTGCCACATTTCAGGCTTCAAACATAAAGATATAAAACTGTAATTTTTTGTGAAGAATCAACAAGTGGGACACAATTATGAAGTGGAACGAAATTTATTGGATATTTCAAACTTTTTTAACAAATAAAAAACAGAAAAATTGCGCGTGCAAAATTATTCAGCCCCCTTAAGTTAATACTTTGTAGCGCCACATTTTGCTGCGATTACAGCTGTAAGTCGCTTGGGGTATGTCTCCATCAGTTTTGCACATCGAGAGACTGACATTTTTGCCTATTCCTCCTTGCAAAACAGCTCGAGCTCAGTGAGGTTTCAGTTCTTTCCACAGAGTCTCGATAGGATTCAGGTCTGTTCTTTGACTTGGCCATTCTAACACCTGGATATGTTTATTTGTGAACCATTCCATTGTTGATTTTGCTTTATGTTTTGGATCATTGTCTTGTTGGAAGACAAATCTCCGTCCCAGTCTCAGGTCTTTTGCAGACTCCATCAGGTTTTCTTCCAGAATGGTCCTGTATTTGGCTCCATCCATCTTCCCATCAATTTTAACCATCTTCCCTGTCCCTGCTGAAGAAAAGCAGGCCCAAACCATGATGCTGCCACCACCATGTTTGACAGTGGGGATGGTGTGTTTAGGGTGATGAGCTGTGTTGCTTTTACGCCAAACATAACGTTTTGCATTGTTGCCAAAAAGTTCGATTTTGGTTTCATCTGACCAGAGCACCTTTTTCCACATGTTTGGTGTGTCTCCCAGGTGGCTTGTGGCAAACTTTAAACAATACTTTTTATGGATATCTTTAAGAAATGGCTTTCTTCTTGCCACATCTGGCCTTCCATAAAGGCCAGATTTGTGCAGTATACAACTGATTGTAGTCCTATGAACAGAGTGTCCCACCTCAGCTGTAGATCTCTGCAGTTCATCCAGAGTGATCATGGGCCTCTTGGCTGCATCTCTGATCAGTCTTCTACTTGTATGAGCTGAAAGTTTAGAGGGACGGCCAGGTCTTGGTAAATTTGCAGTGGTCTGATGTTTAAAGCTTGGGAAATCTTTTTGTATCCAAATCCGGCTTTAAACTTCTCCATAACAGTATCTCAGACCTGCCTGGTGTGTTCCTTGGTCTTCATGATGCTCTCTGCGCTTTAAACTGACCTCTGAGACTATCACAGTGCAGGTGCATTTATACGGAGACTTGATTACACACAGGTGGATTCTATTTATCATCATTAGTCATTTAGGTCAACGTTGGATCATTCAGAGATCCTCACTGAACTTCTGGAGAGAGTTTGCTGCTCTGAAAGTAAAGGGGCTGAATAATTTTGCTGGAGAGAGTTTGCTGAAAGTAAAGGGGGCTGAATAATTTTGCACGCCCAATTTTTCAGTTTTTTATTTGTTAAAAAAGTTTAAAAAATATCTAATAAATTTCATTCCACTTCATAATTGTGTCCCACTTGTTAATTCTTCACAAAAAAATACAGTTTTATATCTTTATGTTTGAAGCCTGAAATGTGGCCAAAGTTTGAAAAGATCAAGGGGGCCAAATACTTTCACAAGGCACTGTATTAACAGTTCGCAATCTTATTTACTTGTGAAAAAGTTTGTATTTCAGCATATAATTCACAAAACGACAGTGTGCCAAAATATTAACTTTTCTAATAGCCCACAGAAGAGTGAAATGCAAATTACCTGTCTACAATGTACAAAAAATGTAGCTTTTCTCCATATTTGGTCCCTTTAAGCCTAACTATCACAGATAGTTTTGACTCTATTTGTTGCATATTATACCAATTTTAGAACTTGTAACTTGACTAATTGTGGCTTCAAGTCATTTTGTAGGTTATTATTTCATTCAGAACCAACAACATCTCTGCTGGAAGATCATTTACATCCATTATTTACTGCCATGCAGAGGAAGATAACAGCCGGTGCACACCACTATATTGGCATCATTTTCTGCCATTACAAGGAAAACTGTGCTTTCCATGGGATCAGTAATCAAGAAGACAATGCAGAGACACAGAATCTGTCAGTTCTAAAGAAATCGTGAGTTACTGTATTAACTATTAATATCTTTGATAGACATTTCTCATTCAATTTTTTTTAGAATACAGAGAATCCAGCAGAGGCTTAGATATATTTGCATTGCTCCAAAGAACAACTCCAAAGAACATTACAGTATAAATATTTTTTTCCTCCAAACTAGAGATGAGCAAATTTCTGCTTATAAAATTCGTTCACACTTCATTTGGTGGTAAAAAGTGAATTGCATTACAGATACCGTTACCACGGACCATAACGCAATTCTATGACAGAATGCATAACAGAATGCCTTTAGAGGCATTCCGTTATTCATTCCATCATAATAGAAGGCTATGGGCTGCAAAACAGATCCATCCTGCAAAACAGACTCCCCTGCATAACGGAAACGGGACGGATCCGTTATGCAGCCCGTCGACTTCTATTATGATGGAATCAATAACAGAATGCCTCTAAAGGCATTTCGTTATGCATTCAGTCATAGAATTGCGTTATGGTCCGTGGTAACAGAATCCATAACCCAATTCACCTTCTACCACCAAACGAAGTGTGAACGAATTTCAAAATATAAAACTCGCTCATCACTATTCCAAACAATGTTGAAATTAAAATGCATTAGTGCATAGAGTAAATTGATCCCTGTGGTGCAGAATAGTCATGATTTTTTATACATCTGAAAATGAAATCTCCATAAATAAAAAGTTGTTGCTGATGTAAACTTGTTATTATGGAATATTTGAATTCTTGAAGGAAGCTATCATATTTGTATGCTCACTACACAGCATTGTATGTGAAATAATTTAGCTCAGGGTCCACCAGCAAGAAAATCAATGAACCAGCACATAGCAGATATTTATACCCAAAATAAATCAATACAATGTCCATACCTACATCGTGATATTAAAGTTCTATTTTAATATTGTAAATAATTCCTTATACAGTATAATCTAAATTGATGAACTATAAAGGTGAGAAGAGGTAGATATGTATGTTGCATTCAGTATTGGCGGCTGTATGCATCATCTTCGATAAAAAAAAAAAACATGTTTGGTTACTAACTTCTGGTACTCAAAAGTGGCTATGGGCACACTTAGTGGCATGTCACATGAACAGTTGCAGGACACCAACTTGGTTGTAATTACTTAGTGGTCTCTTGCCAGTCGTCCAGAGGACAGTGCACCACACCACTAATCCTCCAGAGGTTCAGGCTGCACCCAAGATAGTGTACTTTCACACTAGCGTTATTCTTTTCTGGTATTGAGTTCCGTCCCAGGGGCTCAATAATGGAAAAGAAACTGATCAGTAGGAAACTATTACTGAGGTTTTTAGCTATAATATTAGTACAGCAGGTTAATATGAAGCTCTGATGGGGGATGTGTGGAGCACACTGATGGGGGTGTGTGTGGAGGACACTGATGGGGGGGATGTGTGCAGGACATTGATGGGGGGATGTGTGCAGGACACTGATTGGGGGGGTGTGCAGGACACTGATGGGGGATGTGTGCAGGACACTGATGGGGGATGTGTGCAGGACACTGATGGGGGATGTGTGGAGGACACTGATGGGGGTGTGTGGAGGACACTGATGGGGATGTGTGGAGGACACCGATGGGGGATGTGTGGAGGACACTGATGGGGTATGTGTGGAGGACACTGATGGGGATGTGTGGAGGACACTGATGGGGATGTGTGGAGGACACTAATGGGGGATGTGTGGAGGACACTGATGGGGGATGTGTGGAGGACACTGATGGGAGATGTGTGGAGGACACTAATGGGGGGGATGTGTGTGGAGGACACTGATGGGGGGGATGTGTGTGGAGGACATTGATGGGGGGGATGTGTGTGGAGGACATTGATGGGGGGGATGTGTGGAGGACACTGATGGGGGGATGTGTGGAGGAAACTGATGGGGGGATGTGTGGAGGACACTGATGGGGCGGATGTGTGGAGGACACTGATGGGGGGGGATGTGTGGAGGACACTGATGGGGGGATGTGTGGATGACACTGATGGCCTTGTCATCGCGCCACCTGAGCCGTACTGCTCGGGACACAGGCCAGAAGAGGCCTGCATCGCATCGCTGCCATGGAGGTAAGTATGTGTTTTGTTTTTGTTTTGTTTTTCTGTGAGGTGCTGGGCTGCACTGGGGGGTCATTGCTGGCAAATGGGAGACCCTATGGGGCAATAGCTGGCACATGGGGGACAATATAGGGGCATTGCCGGCACATGGGGGACACTATGGGGCATGGCTGGCACATGGGGGACACTATGGGGGCATGGCTGGCACATGGGGGAGACTATGGGGGAATGGCTGGCACATGGGAGACACTATGGGGGCATGGCTGGCACATGGGAGACACTATGGGGCATTGCTGGCACATGGGGGACACTATGGGGCATCTACTGGCACATGGGGGACACTATGGGGGAATCTACTGAGGGCATTGCTGTCACATTATGGGGACACTATGGTGTTGGAGGGAAGAAGAATACTATGGGGGTATATTATATAGGCACATTATGGGGGCACTAAGAAGGGGCATTTAATACTGCCACATTCTGGGGGACACTATGGGGGAATCTATACTGGCACATTATGGCGGCACTATGGGGAAGAGGAGAGGAGCACTACGTGGGCATTTCCTAATCCTAGGGGCATTATATAGGGGTATTTTATACTGGCACACATTATGGGGACATTAGCTCAACTGGCGGCACTGAGGGAGTTTTTTTGCACTGGCACACAGAACGGGAGCACTTTTGAATTAATGCACAATATTATTATTATTATTAAGGTGGCAGGTGAGTTGTTAAGAAGGTAGGAGGATGATGGAAAAGTAGGAACCCAAGATGTCTTTTGTCAAACTACAGAGACGAGAGATGGGTGAAAAATCATCATGGCGGTCTGGTCTGAAAGGAGAAGATGAGGAAAAGAAGGTCTGCATCAGAGAAGTTACCGGAAGTTCGAATATGTCGTCACATTTCTGATGTACCCCATGCTAGAATAAAAAACGTTTCTGCCGCAAGTCTGCATTTTGCTGCGGTTCACGATAGTAATACAGACAGCATGTCAGTACAAGGAGTAGAAAGGGTTTACAGACCAAGCAGAGGCGGTGATCACAAGAAAAAGTTGCTCAATCGTGAGTGCTTTCGGATTTTCAAATTAGGTTCACGGATACCATCAGGATTGAACCGGTGTCATAATACCATTCTACATTATTAACATTTTAACTTTTTTCTATCACTGTAATTTGCTGATTTTATCTAATTTTTCTATGTCTTTTGGCATGTTGTAACTGCTATGTACTTTATCTGTGGATGATGTCATCAGGAGGTGTGTCCTGTACCTGATTGCGATCACCTGTTTCTGGTGGTTTGCTATTTAGTCTCGACTTCACCTCTCACTGATGCACATCATGACTAAGGATCCGCACTTATAGTGATCCGAAACCGGTCGATTTCTTGCATTGCTGTACGTTGGTTTTTATCTGCACGGGATTCAATAAAGCCTCAAGTTTTCCAGTGAAGCTGGGCCGTTTTTCTCTTTATTCTGGGACTTGTTGTGCGCCAAGGTTCAGGGCGAGGTCCAGGCTCCTGGTTTCCTGTGGACGAGCGCGACATTCTCCAGTGTTGTTTCAAAGTTTGTCTGAACCAGGTCAGTGCTCCCAAGGAGACTTACAAGACGAATATATCCTTTTATGTGCAGTAGGAATTTATAATACCAACCAAGCTAAAATGCAGCATTCTTCACTTAAAGCCATTGACGACTGCCAATATAGACTGTTAAAAATGAATACTATATTTGATGTGGATAATAAAGACACGCAGGATATTCTGAATTTGAAGATCCAAAAGTTAACTTTAGAGAAATTGCTCACCAAGGAAATGAGAACCTGGTGGGATCTAACAACTTTGACAAAGTATCTGGATAAACAGATGATACCGCGCGGCTTGCACCTACGAAAAAAACCCACTACTGTCTACTCCGATGACTTCACTGGCAAGTGGCAATCAATTTTATCTAATTGTTCATTTAAACTTATGGAACTTATCGTTTCCTATGAGGAACAATCATTATCCACCTTGCGTGAGGAAATCAAGGTTACACAGGAATTGATAACCCCTCTGGCTAATACTGAGACATTTATGGAACTGGATCAAAAAATCCAAAAGAGCCTAAAAACAATGGAGGACAGTTTGATTCATATTAAACAAGAGAAATACAATCGTGATATGCAAGACTATAGGTCTAATAATGTGTATACCTGGACTGACATGCGCATCAATACACCTCGTTCTATTATGAAACGACGCCATCATTATAAAAAGAATAAAGGCAACAAAGTGGCTTTTAGTTCCGCTGAAGCTGAATCCTCTGACTCCGCCCCAGAATCCTCTGTGTTATCTTTTGTTGATCATTCGGACATTGCACATGATACTAATCCGAATACAAATGCTGTTGTGAGGCCGGCAAAAAACGCCGCGCAGGACGGAAGCATGCAAGGAGGAGGTCGCTATCCATCACGTCACAGAAAGACTTAGACAATATCCAAGTCATTAATTTATCAGCTAAGGTCTTCTCACAATTGCAAATCAATGTACTTGCCAAAGGTTTATCCTTCTCTCCCACAGTGCATTTCAACGTATATCGCACTTTACTTGATGTCAACCGTTTTGCACGTAATCTCACTATTAAGAAACATTTTTCTGATATAGATAGTGTTGATACAGATTCTGTAGAGGTTGATATAACTCAGTCAAATTCTCCTGTTGCTCAGATTTCTTCCCTTTCCTTCCAGGAATTTTCACATATTGCCTCTATGCAGACTATGCGTTTTTTCTCTGGGATTGATTCAGAGCGGCAGGTGCATAGTGACTTTGCGAATAATTTCCGCACTTACAACAGAGACTTTTATCCCATTCAGTCACGCACCCCCTCTCTCGATCAATTCCAGGACAATGTAGAACATGATCTGGTTGAATTAGATAGGGTGATTCAGAGCAGGGATGCGAATGATAGTAAGAATAACCTCACGGCCAGTGAACGCAGAGCGCTAAAAGAATTGACGAGGATGTCTGATATAATTGTGAGAAAGGCTGATAAGGGGGGAGCGGTGGTCATCTTGGACAGACCTGTGTATGCTACACAAAATGAGCTTATGCTCTCTGATTCCGCTACTTATACCAGGTTGAAACAGGATCCCACCGCTCCTTTTCAAACCCTTTTGAGAAGTATCTTGGAGGAGGGACTGGACAGTGGATATTTGGACCAAAAACAATTTGATTATATTTTTGTTTCTCATCCAGTGGTCCCCATTTTCCATTCCCTCCCCAAGATACACAAAGAAGGATTCCCCCCTCCCATGCACCCCATAGTTTTGGGTATCGGGTCATTCTCAGAGAACCTGTCATCTTGGGTGGACAGTATGCTGCAGCTATTGGTGCAGTGTATTCCTGGTTTTCTGAAGGACACTGCCTCAGTTTTACAGGCCTTTCATTCTTTTCAGTGGTCTCCTGATTTTTCTTGGATTTCAGCTGATGTTGCTTCTTTGTACATGGCCATCCCCCAGGATCTCGCCATCATTTCTTTGGGTTGGTTTTTGGGTCTTTATTCTAATTTTTATTACCCTTTAGAGACTTCCTCTGCAAAGTGGTATTATTTCTTATGCAGCACAATTATTTTATGTTTAATGGGAGGTTTTTCCTCCAATGCAGAGGAGTCTCTATGGGGGCTCTCTTTTCACCATCACTTGCAAACATTTACATGGCATGGTGGGAACATCATTTTTTATTCTCTGATTCTAACCCATGGAGTGGATCCGTCCGGTGGTACGGTCGCTACATCGATGACCTGCTCTTCGTTTGGTCGGGTGATGTGGCGGCCGTACCATCATTCGGATCTTTCCTCAACGCTAACAACTGTAATTTACGTTTTTCTCAAAATTTTCATAAGACCTCAATATCATTTTTGGATTTGTGTTTGGTGGGGGACGTGGGGGATGGCCGTGTGCAGAGTCGCACGTATAGAAAAGAAACCGCAGGAAATACCATCCTGCATGCGGGATCCTGTCATCCTGTACACACTGTCAATAACATCCCTAGGGGTGAATATATCCGTGCCCTGCGCAATTGTTCCTCCAGTGGAACCTGTATTTAAGAAATGAAGACTGTTACTACTTGTCTCCTGGCCAGGAATTATCCAAGTAGACTTTTAAATCGATCAAAGAATATGGTTTCCACTATGTCTCGGGATAATTTAATTTTCCCTAACAAAATGCCCAAGTTTGGTCATAAAGAGAAGCAACTCACTTTTTCCACAAGTTATAGCTGTGAATTTTCACAAATATGTAACATTGTTAAAAAACATTTTCATCTTCTCAAATACTGTATGATCAAATTTGGGGTGATGTTGCAAAAAGCAGTGTCAAATGTGTTGCCCGATGTGCTGTCACTCTGGCAAATATGGTGAGCCCCTCTCTATATTTGGATAAACCTGTGTCCCAGCCCACCTGGCTGAGACACATAGGTAATTTTAAATGCGGGCATAAAAAATGCACATGTTGCTCATATATGAGGATGGGCTCACATATTTTGTCCACAAGCAATCATACCACTCATACTGTACAGCAATACATCAATTGCAACACCACATATGTGGTATATTGCATAACATGCTCTTTGTGTAATTTACTATACGTGGGGTGCACATCAAACTGTTTAAAAGTTCGAATATGTCGTCACATTTCTGATGTACCCCATGCTAGAAAAAAAAACGTTTCTGCCACAAGTCTGCATTTTGCTGCGGTTCACGATGGTAATACAGACAGCATGTCAGTACAAGGAGTAGAAAGGGTTAACTGACCAAGCAGAGGCGGTGATCACAAGAAAAAGTTGCTCAATCGTGAGTGCTTTTGGATTTTCAAATTAGGTTCACGGATACCATCAGGATTGAACCGGCGTCATGATACCATTCTACATTATTAACATTTTATCTTTTTTCTATCACTGTAATTTGCTGATTTTATCTTATTTTTCTATGTCTTTTGGCATGTTGTAACTGCTATGTACTTTATCTGTAGAGGATGTCATCAGGAGGTGTGTCCTGTACCTGATTGCGATCACCTGTTTCTGGTGGTTTGCTATTTAGTCTCGACTTCACCTCTCACTGATGCACATCATGACTAAGGATCCGCACCTATAGTGATCCGAAACCGGTCGATTTCTTGCATTGCTGTACGTTGGTTTTTATCTGCACGGGATTCAATAAAGCCTCAAGTTTTCCAGTGAAGCTGGATCGTTTTTCTCTTCATTCTGGGATTTGTTGTGCGCCAAGGTTCAGGGCGAGGTCCGGGCTCCTGGTTTCCTGTGGACGAGCGCGACATTCTCCAGTGTTTTTACCGGATGTAAGGTATGTGGGGCTGTATTCTGGATAGCACAGAATATAATATGTATGCAAATATGTGGGGGGAGAGGTCGGTGCTAGGCAGGCAGAAGACAGATTGCCGGGGGTTCGGGGTGCTATAATTTGAATCCAAGAGATAACATGGATGGGGGTTTGGATGGTAAACAGACAGCTGACGTGGGGGCGGGGGGGCTAAGCAGACAGATCGCCGCCGGGGGGGCGATTGATTGAGACCATATTCTTCTGCATGGGTGACCCCAGCCCCAGCAACGCCACTGCTTTCATGTTAACATGTTAAAGGCATATGAGTAGAGGACAGGGGAGGTAGCTGCCATCTGTGCCCCTGTAGCTGATGACACTGAGAAGCTACCACTTCCCGAAATCCCCAGACAGGGGGGACCCCGAGTAGGGATAGAGGGCATACAGATATCCAAGCAGTTAGGCGATATCCGGCAGGAGCAGGTCAGAGAAGTACTAGCCTGACGTAGGGACCTGTTCTCGATGATCGCAGGAGTCACAGATCTAACCATGTACCATGTAGAAACCCCAGGGCATCCTCCTCTCAAGCAAGCCGCTTATAGGGTACCAGAGTCCGTTGGAGCAGGGATGAGGCAGGAGATTAGAGAGATGCTCGATTTAGGGATCATCGAGGCATCTGGGAGCCCCTGGGCTTCTCCGGTAGTCCTCGTACCTAAGAAAGATGGGACAACCCGTTTTTGCGTGGACTACCAGAGACTCAATGACCGAACCACGACTGATGCCTACCCCATGCCCCGTATCGATGAGTTGTTAGACCGTATTGCCCGGGGTAAGTTCCTCACCACCTTAGATCTCTGCAAGGGGTACTGGCAGATTCGTCTGGACCCCGAGACCATTTTGAAGTCGGCGTTCATCACCCCTTTGGTCTGTACCAGTTTAAGTTGATGCCATTTGGGATGAAGAAAGCACCTGCAACGTTCTAGCGGATGATAGATAGGCTGCTAGATGTCCTCCAGGAGTATGCCTGCGCATACATGGACGACATTGCTATCTACAGCAATACCTGGGAGGACCACTTGGACCACTTGGGTATTGTATTGGACCGCATGCAGGCAGCGAGGATAATCCTCAGGCCTGACAAATGTGTAATTGGGCTAGCGGAAGTCCCATACCTCGGGCACCGAGTGGGTACTGGGTGCCAGAGTCCAAAGCCGGCAAAGATAAAGACAGTTGCCCGCTGGCCCACCCCCCGCACCAAAACCCAGGTCTTAGCGTTCCTGGATACCTCTGGCTATTTCCGCAAATTCGTTCCTGAGTACATCTCCATAGCCAAGCCCCTGACTGACCGGACAAAGAAAAATCTGCCTAAACAAGTCATGTGGTCTCCGGAGTGTGAAACTGCCTTCCAGAAACTCAAACACGCTCTGCTTACTGTACCAGTACTAACTGCACCTGACCCCACCAAACGGTTTTGTGTTCACACAAATGCCTCTGCTTTTGGACTTGGAGCAGTACTAAGCCAAGTGGGGGACGATGGCTGTAAGCACCCGGTGATGTACATTAGCCACAAGCTGTTACCTCGGGAGGTAGGATATGCAGCCTTTGAGAAGGAGTGTCTGGCTTTGGTCTGGGCCCTCAAAAAGTTCCAGCCATATCTGTATGGGCAGTCCTTCACGGTGCTCACTGACCACAACCCTCTTGTATAGCTTTACCGTGTCTCTGGAGACAATGGCCAACTCTTGAGATGGAGCCTTGCCCTGCAGCCCTATGACTTCAGGGTTCAGTACCGACCGGGAAAGCAGAAAGGGAATGCTGATGGTCTGTCCCGGCAACTGGAGCTTGAGAACTGAACAATGCTTATCTTCCCAGACAGCCCCTAGCTGGTTAGGATCTGGCCAGGTCTGCCGGTCCTTTGGACAAGGGGAGAGTATTGTTATATCAGGAGAGCAAGTGCCATGGTCGTGTGTCATGAACTGTGCAGAAATCCTATCATCTCTTCCCCTATGCAGAATGGGGGCTGTAACTGTGTCCACCCTCCCCTGCGGAGACTCTGCCCGGAAACAACAGATTAACACCTGTACTTAATGTTGTTTAAATTTAAAGCCTTATAAGGGCAAAGGAATGTGATAATGTCATGTGACCTGCTATGAGAGAGGGGGGAGTCGAAACTGTTGTTATCCCTCATATGTTGGGGAGTGGGATATGAAAACTGTTGTTTTACCTCAATAAATCAGTTTATGTTCTGAGTTCACATGAACCAGAGGTGTGTGGTGTCTTCTCTGAGGAAAAGGGGGCATTAGGATTGCATGGTTCTGGATGTCCAAATGGCATGATCTTGGGACAGCACGGAGCTACTCATTTAGGTTATAAGGGCCCCGTTACAGATACTTTATAGCATTACACACAGTACTGGCTGTACAGTCACAGTTTCTTCAGACTCGCAAGCATTAGGGTTCCTTCTCTAGTAAATTCTCTGAGGGTCACTTTCACTCTGCCTGACACTAATTTGCACCATCCAAAATGGCAGCTACATAAGATCTGTACTTTTCACTGGCTTGCCCATCAGTGGCTGGATTAGGCCTAGAACTTTGCTTTCTCTCAGAGCCGGTCTTTCTATTTGTCATTTGCTTTATTGTGCATATACTCGCTTGTCGCCAAACTCACTCTTTCATATATTCAATTGCTGCTCATTGATATACTATTAGCTTGTGGCTAACACACTGTACCGTAATGGTACATCATGGTGATGGTGAAGGTCATCTGGCCACCCAGACTTGTTTGTTTTTCATCTGGTACACCCAGGTTCACATTCTACCCCGCCATTCACTCGCCTGATACGCTCAGACCATCCTATCGTCTCCTGGCACACCCTAAGCTGGTCAGAGCGGCTGGCTCATCCGATCCGGCATTATTCCTCGTTCATCACTTTTCAGGCACGAATGTCCCCCTTTTTCTTCCAGGTTATAGCCCACTCAAGTCCAGTCAGCACCAGTCCAGTTAAGTCATAGACGGGCGCTTTTTCTGAGGCAACACCAGCCCACCCATACCTTGTCTAAAAAAATTCAGGTATGTCAATTCTTCCGCACCAGGATGCTCCTTCAGCCTGTTGTTGTATCCAATTGGGTTTGTCTGCCACATTCCCACAATTTTCCATTCTTCCACGCCACCTTCCGGTCGTCTATTCTGTCACTCGTCTCTTCTTTCACATTCTTTTGTTTTTCCTGTTTCATGCGCTTCATTTCTCTCAACAGGTCAAGCATGTCTCGGGCCTCTTACATAAATGACAGCATGTCAGTCCCTGAAACTTCTGTTTCCGGCCAAGCCGGTCCCATGTCCCTCAGAAACTGGACCATCTCGAAACTAATCGCAGAACTAAACAGGAGGGGCATTCCTCACTCGGCTTCTGCCAGAAAGGCGGAACTTTATAAACTGCTCATGTCCAGACCGAGCCCTTCCATGGACCAGCCGGGCATGTCCTCCATCCAACTCGAGCTGTCCCAATTGCAGTCCTCCATTAACACCCTCGTCAACTTGTTGGCTGACATACAATCCAGGGTAGTGGAACTGGAATCCCGGGCCCCTGCGGTTCCCCAAGCATCCGCTCCGCCAGCCGCTTCCTCCACTTCCGCTTGCCTCGCACCAGGTATTCTCAGGCCCAGTCCCCAGGTGGCCCCCTCTCATTTTATTCCCGAAAACCTTAAAAAAAGACATCCTGACAGGGAAGGATGTCAACCTGGCATCTATTCTTATTGCCTCGCTGGACATTCTGGAAAATAGCATCATTAACTGCGGAGACATGTCTGTGGTCCTCAAGACCAAGGACGCCCGGCTCAATCGGAAACTGTCTATCCCTGAGTTCGTGCTAGCCTTCAGCCTATTTAGGGACATCATTTGCACTGCTCAACCCAAGAGAAATGACGAGCTGTATACCTACAAGTTGTGTTCAAAATTATTCAACCCCCACTGAAATTGAGTGTTTTGGCCAGTTTGACATTGATTTTGATCTTGTTTACAATTAAATCAAAGAGGCATTTGTAAGTCAGACAAATATAAAATAACATTTATAATGAAATAACCACAAATGTCTTTTCTGTGCTCACATCATTATCAGTTTTATTCAACCCCCAAGTGACATTCAATCTTAGTACTTAGTACAACATCCTTTTCCAGTTATAACAGCTTTTAAACGTGAAGCATAGCTTGACACAAGTGTCTTGCAGCGATCTACAGGTATCTTCGCCCATTCTTCATGGGCAAAAGCCTCCAGTTCAGTCACATTCTTAGGCTTGCGCGCTGCAACTGCTTTCTTTAAGTCCCACCAGAGGTTCTCAATCGGATTTAAGTCTGGTGACTGCGATGGCCACTTCAAAATGTTCCAGCCTTTAATCTGCAACCATGCTCTAGTGGACTTGGAGGTATGCTTGGGATCATTGTCCTGTTGAAAGGTCCAATGTCTCCCAAGCCTCAGGTTTGTGACGGACTGCATCAGATTTTATTCAATATCTCCTGGTACTGAAGAGAATTCATGGTACCTTGCACACACTGAAGCTTCCCTGTACCTGTAGAAGCAAAACAGCCCCAAAGCATGATTGACCCCCCGCCATGCTTCACAGTAGGCAAGGTGTTCTTTTCTTCATAGGCCTTGTTCTTCCTCCTCCAAACATAGGGTTGATCCATGGGCCCAAACAGTTCTAATTTTGTTTCAGTCCACAGAACACTATCCCAAAACTTTTGTGGTTTGTCCACATGACTTTTGGCATACTGCAGTCGACTCTTCTTATTCTTTGGAGACAGCAAGGGGGTGCGCCTGGGAGTTCTGGCATGGAGGCCTTCATTACGCAGTGTGCGCCTTATTGTCTGAGCTGAAACTTCAGTACCCGCATCTGACAAATCTTTTTTCAGTTCCTCAGCAGTCACACGGGGACTTTTCTTCACTTTGCGCTTCAGGTAGCGCACAGCAGTCAAAGTCAGCGTCTTCTTTCTGCCATGACCAGGTAGTGTTTCAACAGTGCCCTTTGCCTTGAATTTGCGAATGATGCTTCCTATGGTGTCCCTTGGTATGTTTAACATCTTTGTAATCTTCTTATAGCCATTGCCCTTCCTGTGAAGAGAAATCACCTCTTCTCTTGTCTTCCTGGACCATTCTCTTGACTTCACCATGTCTGTAAACACACCAGTAAATGTCTAGAAGGAGCTGAGTATCACAGTCATTTTAAATCTGCCGAATTGGTGCTTATTATGCTTGATTGCTGCTTCTTGACATCCAGAGGTGTTTTCAATACCTGATCGAAAACACTTGAATGAACCTCTGTTCTTAAGAGTGGTAGTCTTTAAGGGGTTGAATAATTGTGTCAATGAAGAAATCACAAAAAAAACATTTAATACTATATTACAAAAACAATTGATGTCATTTTAGTTGCATTTGGTTCTTTAAAAAGTCCTTGTAAGATTTCATTCTGAACACAATTACAAATGTACAGTAAATTCCCTAAAACCCTTTACAGCATTGGGGGTTGAATAATTTTGAACACAACTGTACTTGTACCTGGTCATTGACCTGGGTCACAAGTACTGTGGTTCAGCCTTCTATGATTACCATAGTTCCTTCTCCGCGAAAGGGGCAGCAGCCTTAGCCCAGTTCCAGTTTGTCACCAACTGGGCCAACTTCGACATGGAACTGTTCTGACGCAACTTCGCGGGTCTTAGAGCCCCTACCTGTACGGTCTGCCAATCCATCTTCCACTGCTCTGAATGGTGCCCGAACACTGCTCACACCGTCTAGGACAGGGCACTTCCTGGGATCTCTGGGTTCTAGTAGAACACTCCCATGGTCGACAAGCTCGGTCGCCCCATCGTGTACCTGGGCAAGAGTCAGGTCTCCAATTTCAATGCGGACGGGTGCTCTTACAGTGGCTGCAGAGCCCTTCACATGTGCTCCCTGTGCTTCAGGGCACACCCGCATTCCTCCTGTCCCAAGAGGTTTGCCAAGCAGTCCTGACTAGCAAACATCAATGTGGATACTCCTCAGCACTCCTCCAGGACCACCACAACCAAAATTTTGTTGCGTTCCTGCTGGCAGGCTTCTCAGAAAGCTTCCACACTGGGCTGGTCGCCCTTCCACAGGTCTCTTGGTAGGCAGGAATCTCCTCTCCGCCACTGGGGACCAGGCAGTGGTGGATGAGTTGCTCCGGACAGAAACCGCGAAAGGTTTGTTTATTGGTTCCCGTCCTACAATTCCTTTCCATTCCTGGCGGATTAACCCAATCGGCCTAGTCACCCAAAAATCTTCAAATAAAAAGCGATTGATTTACGACCTCTCCGCCCCTCATGCTTCTGTCATACCTAGCCTCAACTCTCTCATCCCTTCGGAGGAATTCTCCATGAATTCTCCATTGATGAAGCCACATGCTCCATTTTTTCGTATGGCAGAGGCACTTGGCTGGCGAAAGCAGACATCACTGATGCCTTCAAGATCTTCCCCATCCAACCTCAGTTATGGCAGTATAATGGCATCAAATGGGCCTTGGATTCTCTTAAGTTGGAAGACAGCCTTCCCGAAGAGAAGCTAGCTCAGTGTCGCACGGTCATTTCCAACGCCGCTTCCTCCGGCTTCCTCCACCAAGGTTGAGCTTCAGTCTTTGCTGGGTCAGCTCAACATTTCCACCAGGATCATGCTCCAGGGCAGATGTTCACATCAAGGCTACTGCAGCTTCTCCCTTCCGGGCCCGGCCAGGACAGCGTTATCCGCCTGGACAGCCACGCAATTGCAGACCTGGCCATGTGGAGGTTGTTCCTCTCACAGTGGAACGGCATCTCCCTCTTTGTTCCACCTTGGTCTCCCTCCTTCCCTACCATCTTCTCTGACGCCGCGGCTTCCCGAGGCTTCGCGGCCATATTCAGGTCTTATTGGATGGCTGATTAGTGGCCCGCAGATGCTGAATCCATGACCACGTCCTCTCTGCTGGAACTGTACACTATTGTTGCGGCCGCCCAAGCTTGGGGACAGCACTTTGCCAACGCTCCAGTGATGTTTGTCACCGACAATCAGGCTTTGGTCGACATCATAACCAAAGGCAGGGCCAGGTCCCAAAAAATCATGTCCCTTCTCCGCAGGCTCATTTGGCTCTCCCTATCACATATCTTCCATATATCCTGCAGCCATGTTCCGGGCCACTGAAACATTCTGGCAGATGACTTGTCCTGCTTTAATTTCCCCCTCTTCTTCCAGGTGATGCTCGAAGCAGACTCCATGAGATGTCCAACCCTGGCTTTCAGTTCTCTGATAATGGTTTAAACTCCCTCATTTCATCGGCGAGGGGCCTGGTGCAACAATCCCTCTCCCCAAACACGGCCAGGAACTACCAAGCTGGCCTCAGAAGTTATCAGGAATTCTCCAGGCTTCACTCGCAGGGGAATTTAGACGACATCTCGTATATCATGGCCTTCATTGCCCATTGTCATTTTCAGCTCAGACTCTCATATAATACCATCAAGCTATACCTGGCAGGCATCTAGCACCATGCCATGCTCCACAATCCTGGCGCGGGCTCCATATTAACTGTTCAAGCAATCAAGGCCACCCTACGAGGGATCCAGAAGAGTAGGGAGGATCCCCCTTCCTGCAGAAAGGCCGTTACGGGTGAGATGTTTAGAAAAATTTCGTCAGCCCTAGATGGTAACTCTTTTGAGCCCTTCACCAGCGTAGTCATTAAAGCAGCCATGTACTTGGGTTTCTACGGGTTCCTCAGGCCGGGGGAGTTTTTCCGCAGCTCACCTAGGTGTAACGGCCTGCAAAAGCAGCAGTTGGTTTGGAACAACGGCCACTTCACCCTCAGATTAATTTTCACCACGACAAACCAGACCGGCCCCCCGACCGAGGTCAGTTTCTTTGAAACTTTCAATAATTGGTGCCTGGTCCATGCACTCAGACAGCTCATGACCACAATCCATGACGCAGCTCCTGACAGCCTGTTGCTACCTCACCACAACGGCCTCTCACTTCCGCTCAATTTATCTCGCATATCCGCACCCTGGCCTCAGGCTTAGGCTTCAACCCCCGAACGATTTCCGGCCATTCTTTCCCCATAGGGGCAGCCTAAGGTTGGTACTATTTAAAATACAAAATACAAAAATACATCTAAGCCCGCCTATCGGCGACAAGGTGGTCTCAGTTCAGGCGGGTTCCTATGCTAACCTATTCATGCTATAGCGCATTTTTCAGGAGCACAGTCGCCGCACATATGGTGTGCTGCCCCTTGTAACCTCCATGTGCATCAGCAACCGGTGGGAGGAGAGACACACACACACCTATATGTACCACCTTAATCAAGGTCACCTATTAGATAGGTGGGGCAAAAGTGCACTTGAATATCACACCCAGTATAGGAGCATAATTACACCTGAAGGTGCCACTCCTTCAAGACTAATCAAACAAATCACAGAAAAAACTATATATAGACCTTCCTGCACGATATGGTATTAAATGTGCGGATGTATATGGCTGCATTTACGAAATAACAGAAAATAATGCACTATAAAATTTGATGCAAGACCACCTTGTCGCCGGTAGGTGGGCTTAGATGTATTTTGATCAAAATGTATTGACCAAGTGTCTCAGTTTTTATCAAGAGTGAGGGCCTAGTCCATATCTTATGCTTGCATCTAATTTTATAGTGCATTATTTTCTGTTATTTTGTAAATGCAGCCATATACATCCGCACATTTAATACCATATCGTGCAGGATGGTCTATACATAGTTTTTTCTGTGATTTGTTTGATTTGTCTTGAAAAAGTGGCACCTTCATGTGTGAATACGCTCCTATAATGGGAGTGATATTCAAGTGCACCTTTGCCCCACCTATCTAATAGGTGACCTTGATTAAAGTGGTACATATAGGTGTGTGTGTCTCTCCTGCCACCGGTTGCTGATGCACATGGAGGTTACAAGGGGCAGCACACTATATGTGCGGGGACTGTGCTCCTGAAAAATGCGCTACAGCAGGAATAGGTTAGCATAGGAACCCGCCTGAACTAAGACCACCTTGTCGCCGGTAGGTGGGCTTAGATGTATTTTGATCAAAATGTATTGACCAAGTGTCTCAGTTTTTATCAAGAGTGAGGGCCTAGTCCATATCTTATGCTTGCATCTAATTTTATAGTGCATTAATTTCTGTTATTTCGTAAATGCAGCCATATACATCCGCACATTTAATACCATATCGTGCAGGATGGTCTATATATAGTTTTTTCTGTGATTTGTTTGATGTATCATAATCCAAACTACTTTCCGAATTGACCAGAGGGGTGCACGGTATCTCTATATGTACAGTTCCCATAGCGGAGTGTACATTCTCTGTGGTAAGAGAATGGTGTGCGCCTGAGGCAATGTACCCTTTCAAGTAGTGGTAAGGCCTGTTTCCATAAACAAGCAATTGCGCATACAGTATTGTCTGTCCTTTCCACCAATGCTTTAAATGGCCCTCAACAGTCTGTGTATTCTGTACTTCTTTCCTTGCCAGGGGATGATGGTAGTTGGTTGTTGTGCAAGGATACAGGTTCCTTGCACAGGTCTCTCTTCTGCACAGGCACATGCAGAAGATCCTCTCCCTTAGCCTGTCTAGACCAGACTCGCTAGCTCCTAACTTAGAGGGGGAGGACCAGCCTTCTCCTGCTGAGTAGGGCACAAAAACTAAAAGACGTTACAATGTCAGTTCTTGGATTACAAACATTGCATAGAAAAAGGGCATTAACATCAACAATTGGCATGAACCCATTTAGCAGTAAATTAACTTGTTTGCATTAGTTCTCTGGAGTACTGCACATCCACAGAACATCTGCGGTTGGTTCTCAAAGATGTTGAAACAGGCCCCCTGCCGAGTTCCCTCAAAAAACTGTCTGCAAGTATGCCTAGAAGAACTGATTCTGTTTTGAAGGCAAAGGGTGGCCACATCAAATATTGATTTGATTTATATTTCTTTTATTCATTCACTTTGCTTTTTGTAAAAATAAAATATGAACACTTCTTATATTGAAAGCATTGTTAATCTGTAGCATTTTTTCATACCTGCCATATAATTTTTGCACAGTACTGTGTGTGTATGTATATATATATATATATATATATATAAATATAATAAATGCATGGTCATGATAATTAGATTCAAATCCACTTCACGGTCTGATTTATAATCATTTTCCTCATTTTCCTGCCTATGGCGCGAATGTCAAACTTGATGCATTGATATCATTATATAACTCGTTTTTTTAGTATTTCATTTTTATTTCAAAGGAGCCATTTTGTCAAATTGTAATTACTCTAATATAGGTTTCTCTTTGTGAAATTATAATTATACAAGTATAGGTTTCCCCTAAAAGAAGTTCTCTGCCCATTTAACTTATTTAGTAGTTTGTAATAACCTATGGAAGGAAGCTCTTTTACTGCACATACTACTCACCTTTCCTTGCTTCCTGGATGCCGCCTTCTCCGTTGCACCCTCTTCTGCCCTGGTCCTGACTGGTGGGGCAGCTTCTTTTCCTGTTCAGCTGTTCAAAGTAGTGGGTGATCAATAACTTAGCTGATGAGAGCAAGTGGGAAGGTAAATTGATAGAACAAGGCATAAAGTTGGATTGTGAGAACCAGACCAACACCAGTTAAGGGTTGAGTGTAATATTTCTCAATCAGATTTGATTGGCTTTTGTTGGCTTTGGCTTAGCACAGCTCAGTGGCTATGCTAAATGTTTGGACACAATTACAAATGTATTCAGATCTAGGTGCTGGTTTGAAAACTGTTAAATATTTTTGTGGGAGAAACCCTTTAATGTTGGTAAGGTAGTTCCTGACTTTAGAAAGTAGGGGTGGGTAGTTCTGTTTGAAGAGGTTGATTGGTTTAGATGAGATTTTAACACCGAGATAAGTGATTACCAATGGGGGCCACCTAAATGGAGTTGATTCCCTTACCTTTGCTGTGATGTCAAAGCTTTGGACTTTTCTAGATTAATTTTAAAATGGCTGAGAAGCCTACTGACTGGTTTGTGATGAGAAGGAGGAGATCATCAGCAAAAGAAATGGTTTTATATATATATTTGCCTATCTGGGGTCCCTGGATGTCTGCCGCCTGTCTGATCTTAAATAAAAAAAGGGTATCCGTCATAAGAATGAACAGTATAGGGGAAAAAGGAAAACCCTGTCTCGTAATTCGTAATAGTGAACAACTGAGACAGGGTACCATTTAGCTGGATCCTAGCAAAAAGAGATGAATAAAAAGAAATATAGCAGAAATGAATGGAGGGAAAGAGGGGAAAGTTGAATCTGGATAAAATTGCTTTCATGTATCCCCTGTGAAACCTGTGAAAAGCCTTTTTGGCAGCTGTACTAAGAAGGATTAATGGAACACACATTTAGCATGGTAAACAGCATGAATAACTATGGACATTGTATTTTCCCTCCCTGGACAAATGGCATTGTTGCTCTCCTATCAGCTCTGACAAAAAAGCTTTGATCCATAGTGCTAACAGTCTGGCCCACCATTTAACATCACAATTTAAGAGGGATATGGAATAATAGCTTTCACATTGTTCAGAATGTTTATTCTCTTTTGGGAAGTATAGTAATAATAGCAAGAATGAAATTGCAGACAATGTCAAAATCGAGTATAAAAATATTGTGAAACATTTAAAAATAAATGATAGGTAGGCAGTCAGGGCAAGGGCTTTTACTGGTACCTATTGAGAGTAGAGCACCTTGTAGCTCTTTAATGGTGCCCTCCAGGAATACTGATTTTTAAACAAGTATTACCTGCCTGCCTTCATAAACAGAAGATTTATGCTTACCTTCTTCCTGCCATCTTGATCCTCCACTGTGTCCATGTTCTGGTCCCTGGTTTATTTTCTTCTGGAGCTACATGGGTATGGTCACATGCTCCACAGCAGTCAATGACTGGATTCAGCAGTGGCATGACCAGAAGCAGCATGGCACCGCTGAAGTCAGTCATTGGCTGCAGTGGAGCATGTTACCATGCTTATGCAGTTCTGGTGACCAGAGCACAGAACTGGACCGGCGGGGAGCAGGTAAGTATGAATCTTCTCTTAACGGAGGCAGGTTGGGGGTAATTGCTATGAAATCTGTATTCCTGCTCCCTGATGCTCGAATCTGGCCCTGTGGGTCCCCCAATATCTTCATAGATCTATGGTCCCCACATGTATTCTTCCAGCCTGTCTATTCTGGCAGTTTATATAAGGGGACCAAAGCATGGTGAAGACAGCATTTGACCCACAAAGCCAGAACCCACCAGCATCAGGGAGCAACTAAGTATGATTCCCTTGACAGGTTCCTTTGGGTGGGGTTATAAAAAAAACAGTTGCAAGTATGTTAGATTAGTTACAGTATGTCATTAAGGGTTTAAAATGCACATGAATTGTGCACTAACCATATTTGAGATATAAATTCAAAATCTACCATAAAGAGTGACATTTTCTGAGTTTTTTATTTATTTAAATAATTTAATGACCTGTCCTCAGGATCGGTCGTCAATATCAGATTGGTGGCTGTCCAATTCCTGACATCCCCATGATCAGCTGTTGGAAAGGGCTGTAGAGCTTGGGCAAGCACCGCAACCTCTTCCTCAGCCTATGAGTTCACATCTGTTGGTCACATGGTCATTATACAGCTTAGTCCCATTCAAGTGCATAGAATTGAGCTGCAATGCCAAGAGCAGTCACTGTACTTTCAGACAGCTGATTGGAGGGTGTCAGGTGTCAGACCAACACAGGTCATGGATAGATTATCAATATCAGATCAATCTCCTTTAAAATGTGCCAGTAGTTGTTATGTTGGCAGCCCATGGTCATCATCATACGGCTCCCCCAGGTGGGCACAGTGCCACACCAAATTCCTTAATGCTGCTGCTCCAACTGCTCTCTGGTGGTCCAGGTCACCTGGCCCCTCTCTGCCATCCAGATGTGGGCCTTCCCATTGGTGTCCATCTCCTGCTAGAGCCATGGCCTGCGCTTGCCGGCTAGGCCTCTGCTGTCTACCACACACATCCTAATTCTTTCCAGGCCTATAGCTGCTAAGCTCTTGGGTCCCCTATCAGAAGGTTCCTGAGGAATAGGTTTATCTAGGTTGCTAGTTTCAGCGAAGGTGTGTTGTTCTGTTTGAGTGCCTGTGTACCGACCTCTGCCTGATTCCTGACTCTGACCCTCTGCTGCCTGAACTGACCTCTGCTGATCATTGTACTGATCCTTTGATGCCTGCCCAGACCTCTGCAACGGTGTCTGTCACCCATGGGTAATCTGTCAACCACACAGGAACTACTTCAAGAGGCAGCGGCCTGGTGGTTCCCTTGCAGTAAAGTCTAGATCCCTGTATAGGAATAAAGAGTGAATCCCAGGCGACTGCCAGGATAACATCCTTAGAATTAGCCCAAAGTTAAACCTGTTGGTTGACATGGTGATTCCACACCCACTGCTATAACAGTAGTTTGCATACAAATGCTAAATTATTACACTCACATTTAGATGAGTAGAAGCAAGTTTGTGATTTTACAGTCTTAGGGCTGTATGGATCTTGTCTGTTGTATGTATGTAGTGAACTAAGCTCTGAATGTTCAGCTTTCCCAGAGCTTCGGCAGGTCTTCCGGAGACCTAATCACAATCTGATGGCCATCTTTCACTGTACCTAGGCCCAAGGGAAACAACTATAACACTGGGAGCTTTTTCACTGCAGGGTATCCATGAGGGTCTTCAAGTGCTGGCGGCTAAGTTCTGGAACAGTAGGATCTTGTGAGATTCAAAAAAGAGGTCTTGAGCATCTTTGGCAGCCATAAGAAGGGCACCTGTCCAAGTAGTTTAAGAGGCCGCAGATTACATCTCATGGAGGGTGTCCTGATGCAGGCCTAGGCCTCTCGGCATTGTGAGTGCGTTCCACCACTATGCAATGGTCAAGGAGCGAGGAAAAGACTTAAGTCACCTTTGATGAACAGATTCCGTACATGCATTTTCAGGTAACCTTCTTTATACAGATATTTTTCGGATCTTTTAGCTGAAGATTGAGCTTGTTTAAGTTAACTTAGTGACAGCATATTTCCGCCTGCAGAGACTCACTGTGTTGAGTGTCCTCAAGAGCAGATACTCTATGTCCAATTTGTTTTACATCAGTCTTTGTTTGTTTGAGTTCTCTCATAACAGAATGGGAATCAGAGTCAAAGAAGTTAGGGACTTTACAATCTGAGGGCTGTATGGATCTTGTCTATTGTATGTGGGTAGTGAGCTAAACTCTGAGCGTTCTTCCCCACATTATTCATTTTTATGCTGATAGAACAGCATTATTACTGTAATCTCTAGTAGTAATTTAGTGTTGGTTGTCAAGTTAAAGAAATTAGTACTATGGATTCTTATTTTCTGTAACCATCTGAATAGACAAATAGACAAATACAGTTACCTCCATTGCAACTCTGTTCAGTTCCATCCTTAACCTCTTTTTGCTTAGATAGACAAACATCAGAAGCAGCAGTCTTCACTACTCTGTCCATACTATGAATGCTACGGTTGCTCTAGCAACATTTCTTGGTTTGGAAGGGTTGCATTTATTGGTTCATGTGTTTTTGTACATTATGCCACAAGAATGTTTCATTTGTATGAAGTCTCTCTACCTGTAGAGATAACTAGGACTTTTCTTGTCTCCTAATGATAACCTCATCTGAAGGCTTCCATTATTGTACCTAATAATATTACACTTGTAGCCTCTCCACTCAAGGTAGTATTTTACTTGACAGCTTCAATCAAACAGAAAACTGTAAAATATCACAGAAGTGAAAAGTAAGAAAAAAGGTGATAGATAATTTAGCAGAAGGAATATACTGGTAAAAGCATCAATTCACCTTGTCCGAATTTACAGATTTATATGTCTACAAGATCACACTTACATCTACAATCTCCATCAAATTATCTTTTATCAAATATCTTACACTATCTGAATGATAAATTCTATTAGGCAAACCTTCCTTAAAGGTCTTGTCTCACAAAAAATATTCTACATCTTTCAGAGCAAGTTTCAAAGTTTCCGATACCCGACACCCCCGCCGATCAGCAGTTTGAAGAGAAGGCGTGTGCCGTGCCAGTGCTGCCTCCTCTTTATTGTTTACCTGCTAGCCGTTGCATCTGCAGAGGTAAGCAGGTGTAATTACACCCATGCCGTCCCATTGGAATTAATGGAACGGCTTGGGTGTAATTACACCTGCTCACCGCTGCAGATGCAACGGCTAGCAGGTAAACAATAAAGAGGAGGCAGCGCTGGCACGGCGCACGCCTTCTCTTCAAACAGCTGATCGGCGGGGGTGCCGGGTGTCGGACCCCCGCCGATCTGATATTGATGACCTATCCTAAGGATAGGTAATCAATAAATATAACTTGGACAACCCCTTTAATAGTCTTCAGTTTATCAAATACCTATCTATCTTAAAATTCTTAAGTAACAATAAAACCATATAAATAGAATACACATAGTTTTCAAAGAGAACTATGTACGGTCCATGAATTATGTTCTTATATGTACATTAAATACATTTATATTTCATTTTTACCCATATATTCCTATCATTTGTAAAGATTCCCATCTTATTCCCACCTTATTATTGCACAAAATTCATTATGCTTTCTTTAAATTAATTATTCCTTAAAAATATCCAATCTATAGTTATCTCAGCAGACTGCGATTAATCTGTTGAAAGCCGCAAGAACACAGGTCTAATTAGTTGTCAGCATTCGGGTGAATAAATGAATTGAACTGTCTAGAAATAAATGAAACCAAAATAAGAGATCGCACCTGTATTAAACAAAATAAAAAACTTGATGGAATCCGCAAATTCATGTCCAAGGTTTATTTAAGTAACCACTTTGAATAAAGAAAACAAGAAATATGTTCTATTCACATTATTCCAATACTGTATATAAAAGACAAGCCATGTTTCCAACGACTCACTTTTTCTCTGATAGGCTGTTGTCAAATGGTGTAACCACTTCAGCCAACCAGCAGCAGGTTGAAGCAGACATACATAGTGTTGACTGTAACTGCTGAGGCACGGGTTCTCAGCATGCCTCTCATATCCCTGCATGGACTTTTGTAATAAATGTGCTGTTTTACATGTAAACTATATTTAGTGGAAGAGATTTATCTAAACTGTCTGAAAGAGAAAATGTCTTTGTTGCCTATAGAAACCAATCACATGCAGCTTTCATTTTACTAGCAGGTTAATAAAAGTAAAACTGAGCTCTGACTGGTTGCTATGGGCCTGGCAACATGACTTAGAGACAGACAGCAATGTAATACAATTAACATACACACACAGTAAATAAGCTGTAGCAATAATAGCAACAATTCCACCATTATTACTATTCAGTCCTAAGGAAGTAATGCTTAACCCCTTCATAACATATGCTGTAATAGTACGTCATAGCGGCAGGTGACTTGCCGCAATTTGAAGTACTATTGTGTCATGGTGATCTGGCGGGCACTGGAGCAGTGCGCGCCCGATCATTGCAGTGGCCCGGCAGTCACTGATAGCCGCTGGCGTTACTGTAAAAACTGATTTCGGCTGATTAACCCCTTCTATTCTGCAGTCAGCTCTGACAGCGGCATAAAAGGTGTTTGCAATCAGTGAGGGATCCCATTGGGTCCCCCCTCTGCGGTGACGGGGACCCGATGGGTGAGAAGGCAGCCCATTGCCTTGCAGAGGCATCGGGACCTGCAACAGAACCCGAGTAGATCCAGCCCCAGGTTGGGTCTCCTAGGCAACCTGTTAGTGTATTACTCAGTGTAATACATTAGCAGACAATGCATTACAATATAGATGTATTGTAATGCATTGCAGAGGGAATCAGACCCCCAAAAGTTGAAGTCCCAGAGTGTGACAGAGATAAAGTAAAGAAAAAAAGGAAAAAAAGTGTTTTTAGTAATAAAAAAGAAAGTTTCAAGTAAAAAAAAACTAATTTTATAATGAAAAATAGAAGAAAAATAAAAACACAAATTAAGTATTGCTGCGTCCATAACGACCAGCTGTATAAATATATCACATAATATACCACATCAGGTAAACATGGTAAAAAAAGCTATTATGTCACCTTACATCACAAAAGTTCAACACCAAGCAATCAAAAAGGCGTATGCCCACAAAATAGTACAAATCAAACTGTCACCTCATCCTGCAAAAAATGAGCACCTACATTAGACACACTCGCCCAAAAAACAAACAAACTATAGCTCTCAGAATATGCAGACACTAAAATATGTTTTTTTTTGTTTCAAAAATGCTATTATTGTGTTAAAGTGAAATAAATAAAAAAGTTGACATATTAGGTATCGCCGCGTCCGTAACCAGCTATATAAAAATATCACATGACCTAACCCTTAAGATAAACACTGTAAAAAAAAAAAAAAAGTGTATGCCCTCAAAATAGTACCAATCAGACTGTCGCCCAGACCCTACCTAGGACAATCGGCTAAAAAACTAAAAACTATGGAGACACTAAAACATTTTTTTTGGTTTTAAAAATGCTTTTATTGTGTGAAACTTAAATAAATAAGAAAAAGTATACATATTAGGTAATGCCACATCTGTAACGACCTGCTCTATAAAAATATCACCTGACCTACCCCACAGGTAAAAACTGTAAAAAAATATAAAAAAAAACAAAAATAAAAACTTTGCCAAAGCAACCAATTTTTTGGTTACCTTGCACCATAAAGTGTAATAATGAATGATCAAAAAATCATATGTACATGAAAATAGTACAAAAAAAGTCAACTCTTCCTGCAAAAAACTAGCCCCTTCACAAGACGATCGGCAAAAAAATAAAAATGGAAAAATGATCAGAAAACGGAGACACAAAAACATTTTTTTTTAAACTGCTTTATTATGTAAAACTGAAGCAAACAAAGAAAGTAGACACATTTGATATCATTGCATCCATAACAACCTGCTCTATAAAAATATAACATGATATAACCTGTCAGATGAACATTGTAAAAAAAACTAAAAATGAAACCTATGCCAGAACAACCATATTTTGGTTAACTTGCCTCACAAAAAACGTAATAGAGCGATCAAAAATCATATGTACCCTAAAATAATACCCAAAAAACGGTCATCCTATCCCGTAGTTTCCAAAATGGGGTCACTTTTTGGTAGTTTCTACTGTAGGTTGCATCAGGGGGGCTTCAAATGGGACATGGTGTCTAAAAACCAGTCCAGCAAAATCTGCCTTCTAAAAGCCATAATGAGCTCCTTTTCTTCTGTGCCCTTACGTGTGCCCTTACAACAGTTTACCACCACATGTGGGGTGTTTCTGTAAACTGCAGAATCAGGGTTATATATATTGAGTTTTGTTTGGCTGTTAACCCTTGATGTGTTACAGGAAAAAATGGAATAAAATGGAAAA
This sequence comes from Bufotes viridis, assembly GCA_033119425.1. NCBI lineage: Eukaryota > Metazoa > Chordata > Amphibia > Anura > Bufonidae > Bufotes > Bufotes viridis. The sequence goes on from CM065592.1 coordinate 165,290,373, forward strand.
TCTGCCAAAAAAGTGAAATTTCATCTCCATTTACCTTTAATTTTTGTGGAACACCTAAAGGGTAAACAAAGTTTGTAAAATCAATTTTGAATAACTTGAGGGGTGTAGTTTCTAAAATGGGGTCATTTATCGGTGGTTTCTATTGGTATATTACATATTTTTATGCATGTATGATATCTGATATTGACACATGGCCATTACATGGATCTAACACCGGAGGACATTTAATCAGCCGATAATGATAGTTACAGTCAGAAGCTATTTACAACTCCTAGGTGAAGTCTACAGGTGAGATTGGAAAGATAAATATCCTTTTGTTTGAATCCAATGTAAATGGATAACATTTTCTGTGTAGAGGAACTTCTATTTCTACACACAGAAGTGCCCGGACAAGAATTTTCCCTCTGCATTTTAAGTTATACAACTGGCACCACTAAAACAGGATTAGGATACTTTCACACTAGCGTTATTCTTTTACGCTATTGAGTTCTGTCCTAGGGGCTCAATACCGGAAAAAAATGATCAGTTTAATCCTAATGCATTCTGAATAGAGAGCATTCCATTCAGGATGCATCAGGATGCATCAGTTCCGTCCCTCTTACACTTTTTGGCCGGAGAAAATACCGCAGCATGCTGACTTATTTTCTACATCCAAAATTCCGGAACACTCACCGGAATGCTGGATCCGGCATTAATTTCCATTGAAATGTATTAGTGCCGGATCTGGCATTAAAATTACTGCATTGACAGATCCAGTCCTCTGGTCGGCGCATGCGCAGACCTTTAAAAATGTGAAAAAGATAAATACCGGATACGTTTTTCCGGATGACAACCAGAGAGACTGATCTAGTTTTGCAATGCATTTGTGACATGGATGCGCATCCGGATCCATCTACAAATGGTAACTGTTTGCATACAGATTGGCGGATCCGGCAACGCAAGTGTGAAAGTACCCTTATACAATCAACCTATCAGAATATCAGTTTAGTTTAAAACGTCCAATAGACTTATGATCAGAGACTCAGAGTTGATATTTTGTACTAGCCAATTAGATGTCCTCCACATGTTAGTCAATGGGTAAAAATGGAATAAGAAGGAAGGCTGAGGGAAGTTTAGGGGTGAATGATCTGAGGGAAATGAATTGAGGTAACATCATTCTGGGTATAAGTAGGTTCATTCATCATAAGAGCTATAAACCTTGCTGTATCTGGGCCTGATAACTGGAAGAAAGCTTCATCTCCGGAAAAAAATCTAGGATTGCTGCCATCATCATTCATCCTTCTTATTCATCACTCGTTTTAACAACAGTTTCTACTATGTAAGCTCCAATGACTTCAGAACTGAATTGGTCCTTAAAAAGTGGGTTTTGGAAATTTTCTTAAAAACTTTAAGAATTGCTTCTAAAATTGCAAGCCTTCTAACGTCCTAAAAAAATAAAATGCCATTTACAAAATGATGCCAACATAAAGTAGACATATGGGGAATGTTAAGTAATAAAGTTGCAGAGAAATTGAAATGTTGAAAATTGTGAATTTTTGCAAATGTTTGGTAAATTTGGGATTTTTTCATAAATAAAGGTGAAGTATATTGACTCAAGTTTATGACTGTCATAAAGTACAATTACGATAAAACAGTATCAGAATGGCTTTGATAAGTAAAAGTGTTCCAAAGTTATTACCACATAAAGTGACACATGTCAGATTTGCAAAAAATGGCCTGGGCAGGAGGGAGAAAACTGTCCCGGGGTAGAAGATGTTAGGCGAGTTTTCCGCACGGGTGCAATTCGTGAGTTGAACGCATTGCACCCGCACTGAATCCGGACCCATTAATTTCTATGGGGCTGTGCACATGAGCAATGATTTTCACGCATCACTTGTGCGTTGCGTGAAAATCGCAGCATGCTCCAGTTTCAGCGTTTTTCACGCAACGCAGCCCCCATAGAAGTGAATAGGGCTGCGGGAAAATCGCAAGCATCCGCAAGCAAGTGCGGATGCTGTGCGATTTTCCCGCATGGTTGCTAAGAGACGGGACCCGATCTTTATTATTTTCCCTTATACCATGGTTATAAGGGAAAATAATAGCATTCTCAATAAAGAATGCTTTGTAAAATGTGGATTAAGGGGTTAAAAATAAAAAACTTAACTCACCTTAGCCACTTGATCGCATAGTTGGCGATCTCTCCTCTCTTCTTCAAGCATTAGCTGCAGTCTAAAGGACCTGTGATGAGGTCACATCACATGGTCCAATCACATGGTTCATCAAATCGCGCATTTTCCCGCAACGCACCCGCCTCTGACCCGGGCGTCAAATGTGACGCCCGTGTGAAAGAGGCCTTAAAGGGGTTATCCCATAATTAATGCAAACAATGAAAATCAGACATGACACTGTATGTCACAATCTCTTTCTAACAAAGCTAGAACCAGCCCTGTACCTCACATGTAACCAGAGATCTCCCCATTCATTGCTCTTCTAGATTTATAACAAGCTGCCACCTCAAGGGGAGTGTCTTTTTTGCTGCAGATAAGGGGCGTGTCTCAATTCTCCACATCTCAGGAGGCAGGTGAAGGATGAAACTGAGCATGTGCAGTCATCTCAGTGAGCTGGACAAAGAACTAAGAAAAAGAACAAAGAGCAGGTGGCAATATACAGAGATTTTATTGAATAACTCAGTGGTGATACAACATTTTTAATTACATGCAATTACAAAAGTAATCAGATTCGGTGCTGGTTTAAAAACTGCAGAATTTTTTTTTATGGGACAAGCCCTTCAACTAAAACATTACTTTTACTAATGTAAACAAAGGGGTTTTAGGCTAGACAGCTATCTTTAACCCCTACACTACCAATGCTGTACATGTACAGCGCTGGATCGAAGAGCAAACATGGCATCCGTTCGCAAGTGCAGCGGGCGTCATGGCCGGTGGGCCTCCACTGTTTCAAACAGCAGAAACCCGCAGCTAATGACCACGACCAGCAATAATGCCGATTGTGGTCATTAAAGCCTTAAGATGCCATGATCATTTGAGATCATGGCATCTAAAGGGTGAAAAACCCAGAAGCTCGCACATCCGAGCTTATTACTGGTATCCTCTGCAGCAAAAGGGGGTGCTGGTAATTCATTTCAATATGCTCGGTCTCTCTGAAGAGACCCAGGGTATTGAAGCTGTAATTCTTATTTTGGCCAGCAGGTGGCAGGCCAACATAAGAAATTAGCAATTCTGCTCAAATAATGGGTTAAGACCCATGATTGTTCAGAATTAAATAAAATAGATTTTGTAGGCTCAAATAAGAGCTTAAAAAGCAAAATAAAAGTAAAAACACTGTAAAAAATAAATAAAAAAATGTTAAAATACCCTTTCCGTAGAATAAAAAAATAAGCACATAAATAACAAAAAATGTAAACATCATGGGCATCACCGCGACCAAAAATGCCCATACTTTTAACCACTTGAAGACCACAGGTTTATACCCCCCTAGTGACCAGGCCCTTTTTTACAAATCCACACTACACTACTTTCACCGTTTATTGCTCCGTCATACAACTTACCACCCAAATGAATTTTACCTCCTTTTCTTCTCACTAATAGAGCTTTCATTTGGTGCTATTTCAGTGTTGATGACATTTTAACTTTTTTTGATATTTTACTTTTTTTGGCGAAATTTTTTCAAAAAAATTACATTTTTCACTTTCTGTTGGAAAATTTGCCAAATAAAACTACATTTCTCTATACATTTTTCACTAAATGTATTGTTCTACGTGTCTTTGATAAAAAAAAAATTCTATAAGTGTATATTTATTGGTTTGGGTAAAAGTTATAGCATTTACAAACTATGGTGCAAAAAAGTGAATTTCCGCAATTTGACTTTCTGAGCGCCTGTCCTGTTTCCTGACGTGCTACAATGCCCAGACAGTAGAAACACCCCATAAATGACGCCATTTCGGAAAGTAGACACCCTAAGGTATATACTGAGGGGCATAGTGAGTTCATGGAAGTTTTTATTTTTTGTCACAAGTTAGCGGAAATGGATTTCTTTTTTTTCAAAAAATTTCATTTTTCGCTAACTTGTGACAAAAAATAAAAACTTCCATAAACTCACTATGCCCATCAGCGAATACCTTAGGGTGTCTACTTTCCGGAATGGGGTCACTTGTGGGGTATTTTTACTGCCCTGGCATTTTAGGGGCCACTAAACGTCAGAAGCAGTTTGGAATCCAAATGCGTAAAAATGTCCTGTGAAATCCTAAAGGTACTCATTGGATTTAGGGCCCCTTTGCGTATCTTGGCTGCAAAAAAGTGCCATACATGTGGTATCGCCATACTCGGCAGAAGTAGGGCAATGTGTTTTGGGGTGTATTTTTACATATACCCATACTGGGTGTGAAAAATATCTCTGTAAATGACAACTTTTTCCATTTTTTTATACAAAGTTGTCAATTTATAGAGATATTTCTCTCACCCAGTATGGGTATATGTAAAAATACACCCCAAAACACATTGCCCTACTTCTCCTGAGTATGGCGATACCACATGTGTGGCACTTTTGCAGCCAAGATGCACAAAGGGCCCCAATTCCAATGAGTACCTTTTAGGATGGCATTTTTACGCATTTTTCTTCTCACGCTTTAGGGCCCCTAAAATGCCAGGGCAGTATAAATACCCCACATGTGACCCCATTTTAGAAAGAAGACACCCCAAGGTATTCTGTGAGGGGCATGGCGAGTTCATAGAAGATTTTTTTTTTGGCACAAGTTAGCGGAATTTGATTTTTTTTGTTTTTTCACACAAAGTCTCCCTTTCCGCTAACTTGTGACAAAAAATTCAATCTTTCATGGACTCAATATGCCCCTCAGCGAATACCTTGGGTGTCTTCTTTCCAAAATGGGGTCACATGTGAGGTTTTTGTACTGCCCTGGCATTTGAGGGTCTCCGCAATCATTACCTGTATGGCCAGCATTAGGAGTTTCTGCTATTCTCCTTATATTGAGCATACGGGTAATGAGATTTTTTTTCCGTTCAGCTTCTGGGCTGGAAGAAAAAATGAACGGCACAGATTTCCTCATTCGCATCGATTGATGTGGATGAAAAAATCTCTGCCAAAAAATATGCAAGAAGAAAAAAGGGGCCTGGCGATTGCCAGGACATAGGGGCTCCGCCCAAACATCCATACCCACTTCAGCTCCTATGTCCTGGCAAACGTGATTTCTCCATTCACATCGATCAATCGATCGGTGTGGAGGAAGACATCTTTGCCAGATTTTTTGATACAAAGTGTTTGCCAAAGCATATGAACTCCAACACCTCTCCTCAGCTCATATGCCAGGGCAAACATACCTGTCCTGCAGAGGAGAAATCTCGTCTTGCAGCGCCGCATACACCGACTTCATGTGTCTTCTGATAGCAGCGCAATGCTTCTCTCAGAATGCACATCAGTGCTGCAGCTGGCTCTTTGCTTGATCCACCTAGAAGGTAAAAAAAAAAAAAAAGAAAGAAAAAACCAGGCAGCAACGCAATAATTTTATTAACATTAAATTTATAGAACATTAGAAACCGAACGTTAACTTAAACATTTGAAACATAACTTGAACTTTTTTGCTTACCTGTGGATTTTTTTATTTTTTTTTTACCTTAAGGCCTCATGCACACGGCCGTGAAACACGGCCGTGCATGGACCGTTGTATCTCGGCCTGGCAGCCATCTGACAGCAGGAGCGCACGGTGTCACTGGTTGCTATGACGCCGTGCGCTCCTGCTGTCAGATGGATGCCAGGCCAGGATACCACGGTCCATGCACGGCGTGTTCCACGGCCGTGTGCATGAGGCCTTAGAGGATAAACCTCTCCTTCCCGTGGGACAATGTGCAAAGTACAAATCACCCAGAGATGTGGCGAAGTACATTATGCACTTTGTCCCAGGTGAAAGGAGAGGTTTGCAGCAGCTCTGTGTGAAAGGGCCTATGGGCCTTGCACTGAGCGTAGCTCACGCATGGTGATCGCAGAGGAGCGCCTGGCCTGACTTCTCCCGCACAGACGGGTCGCATAGCATCATATTGATTTATGATGCTATGTAACCCTTACAGTTCTGGAATGCATTGGATAGCACTGTCAGCAGCAGTATGCCAGTGCTATCCAATGCATTCCAGAACTGTAAGGGTTACATAGCATCATAAATCAATATAATGCTATGTGACCCCGTCTGTGCGGGAGAAGTCAGGACGGGCGCTCCTTGCGATCACCATGCGTGAGCAACGCTCGTGTGCAAGGGCCCTAAGACTCTTGTGTGCCTGGCCTGTGTCTTGCAATCCCTATGCTAATAATGTACCTGGGTGTGATACTTATGGAAGCACTCCCTATGCATAGGGCAGGCTGGTCAGGACAGTCAGGACAAAAACGGTGGTGTCACGCCTTAGTCCACTCCTGCTACAGACACGACATCTTTTTCTTGGGGAACGGTGGCTTGGGGTACCAGGGAAGACACTGGGGAAGTGTCTCTCATGTAGCCGGCTCACTACATCGGGGACTTGGGGCACAGAACCTCCTGGATACAGGAGTTCCGAAATGATCTCTTCCTGGAATTTAAGGAAGGATCCCGTTCTCCCAGCCTTACTGTAGAGAACGTAACTGTTATATACGGCCAATTGAATCAAATATACAGACACTTTTTATACCAGCGTCTGGTGCGTCGGGAAACTAAATATGGAGCCAACATTTGGTCATTGAAGTCCACCCCTCCCATGTGGAGATTATAATCGTGGACTGAGAGGGGCTTTTCAATGACTCCTGTCGCCCGTTCTATTTGGACAGTCGTGTCTGCGTGAATGGTGGACAGAAGGTAAACGTCCCTCTTGTCCCGCCACTTCACCGCGAGCAGTTCTTGGTCACACAAGGCAGCCCTCTCCCCCGTGCAAGTCGGGTATTAATGAGCCGTTGGGGAAGCCCCGGCGACTAGGCCGCGCGGTGCCACAGCATTGGATTCCGACTAGATGTAAGTGCCGAAAGAGGGCCACACTTGTGTAAAAATTGTCCACGTATAAGTGGTACCCCTTGCAGACTAAGGGTGACACCAAGTCCCAGACAATCTTGCCACTGCACCCCAGGTAGTCAGGGCATCCGACCGGCTCCAGTTTTGAGTCTTTTCCCTCATAGACCCTAAAACGATATGTATAGCCTGTGGCCCTTTCACAGAGCTTATACAATTTGACCCCGTATCGGGCGCGCTTGCTGGGGATGTACTGTTTGATGCCAAGGCGCCCGGTGAATTGTACGAGGGACTCGTCAATGCAGATGTTCTGACTGGGGGTATACGCATCTGCAAATTTAGATGACAAATGGTCTATGAGGGGCCGAATTTTATGGAGCCGGTCATAAGCAGGGTGGCCTCTTGGATGACAGGTTTCATTGTTAGTGAAATGCATAAAGCGCATGATGACCTCAAACCGTGCCCTGGACATTGCAGCAGAGTACATGGGCATGTAATGTATTGGGTCTTTAGACCAATATGACCGCAATACATTTTTTTAGTTATGCCCATGCTGAGGGTAAGGCCCAAAAATGTTTTAAATTCGGAAACGGTGACTGGTTTCCACCGGAAAGGCTGGGCATAGAAGCTTTCCGGATTGGCGGTTATATATTGTGTGGCGTATCGGTTGGTTTCTGCCACAACTAAGTCGTAGAGATCCGCGGTGAAGAACAGCTCAAAAATTCAAGGGCCGATCCAAAATTGGCTGTCTCCATGCGAACTCCTGACTGGGCGGTGAAAGGGGGCAATACGGGTGCGGCGGAAGGAGGGGATTGCCAATTAGGGTTTGCCAGCACCTCTGGGAGACTAAGGGGTCTACGGGCCTGAGAACGTGGTGGCTGCGACGGGGAGTTAGTGCACGTGCCACCGTACCAGCAACTGCCCTTCTGGTGCTCGCCACTTCACCAGGGAATACGGCAGTGCTGGTAGAAGGTCCAGGATGTGCTGCGCTGCCGGTGTATGCCGCACCATCAAAAAGGTCAGCGCTAGCACCACTCTGCTGCATATGAGGCTCATCACGCGGGATATGCGAAACACTGACATGGGGTCGGGTACGCCTGACCGTAGCAGGAACCTCAACCTCGTCATCTTCGCTAGCGGTTAGAGTGCCACTGCTGTCTACAGGTTCATATTCTGAACCACTGGATTCAGCGGGTGAAGCGTCCCCATCGCTTTCATCCATCACGGCCAGAATCCTGTAGGCCTCTTCAGCGGAATACCCCTTTTTTGCCATTTTGGAGTAACTAAATTTAGGGGGTATTCCTCTGAGACTACCCAGGAAAAAGAGCACACCTACCTAGTAAAAGGGAGTGCTTGCAAAGTAACGCTGCGATCGCTAATAAAGATCCAATAACTCAAAAGTGATCTTTTACTATATTTTACTGTGTTTTTGCAGTGATCAGAAAAAAAAAATTTCTGTCACTGCGGTGGGCGGACTGAACGCAAGTGTGCGCACAAGATCAGGCCTGATCAGGCGAACAATGCGTTTTTTATAGAGCCTAAAGTGACCCTACTGATATAGATCTGATTGCGATCAGTCTTGATCACTTACAGATACTATATCAGTATTAGTGCTGATAAGCGACAGTGATGACGCTAATCAGCGACTAATAAGTGACTGTGCGGTGCGGTGGGCTGGGCGCTAACTACCTAACAAGTAGCTAACTACCTGACGGTGATTAGGGACCCTTATAGGGGGGTGATATATGACAGGGGGGTGACAGAGGGTGATCAGGGGGTTTATATGGGTAATCAGTGGCTATTAAGGGGCTACTAAGGGGTTAATAACTGACAGAGGGGGGGGTATGTAATGTATGTGTGGTGATTTGGTGTACTTACTGAGCTGCTTGTGTCCTCTGGTGGTGGATCTAGCAAAAGGGATCACCAGAGGACCAAGCAGGACTTATATCAGACGCTATTTTGTAAATAGCGTCTGATATCTGATTTTCATAGGTCGATTAAAAAAATTACAGCCTGCCAGCCAATGATCGCGGCTGGCAGGCTGTAGTTTCACTTCTCCTCCGTGCGTCACAGTGAACGCGCGCGCGTGCGTTCATGTGAAATCTCGGGTCTCACGAGATGACGCCGATAGGCGGCAGTGAGACCTGAGAGAGCCGCCGCGCTGACGCCCATCGGCGTTAGCGTGGCGGCAAGAGGTTAAAAAAGAAATAAATATTTTTCCAATACGGTGAATGGCGTAAGGGAAAAAAGGGTCAAAATGGCCATTTTGCCATATGCCAAAGAAGGTAATAAAATGTGATCAAAAAGTCACACTCATTCCAAAATAGTATCAGTAAAAATTACAGATTGTCCCTCAAAAAATGAGTCCCTACACAGCTCAGTAGATATAACTATAAAAAAAAGTTATGGAGGTCAGAATATAGTGATGTAAAAATATATGTTTTTTTAAAGATTCAATTTATTTTTACACTATTTAGACATGAAAAACCTATACATATGTGGTATCGTTGTAATCGTACTGACCCAGAAAATAAAGGGCAGGTCAGTTTTACCGCAAATGGAACTTCGTGGGAACAAAACCCGTAAAACGATGGAGGAATTGGTGTTTTTTTTCCATTTCCAATCTATTAGGAATTTTTCCTGCTTGCCACTACATTGTATGTCATATTAAATGGTGGCATTAAAAAGTACAACTTGTCCCACAAAAAATAAGCCCTCATACAGCTAAGTGAACAGAAAAATAAAAAGTTATGGCTCGAGGAAGATAGGGAAGAAAAATGAAAACGCAAAAACAAAAAAATCTCCGGTATCCTAAGGGTTAAGTGCCAATTTGTTCATCTTAGTTAAATTACTGTTTACAATAAAGTCAGACTTTCCCTTTCCATCTGTATAGACCTCTTTCTATTTGTCTGATGGCATAGTTGTGTTTGAAAATTGTTTACGAAATAACTTTAATGAAAGTGATCTGCAGCATGTGTTATTTATAATGCTTTTACATTCTCCCAGATGCCCATTTAGAATTATATGTAAATTTGGGGCCGGCACTGGTCTTTAACTATGCAATCTACTGTGTCCTGATTTTGAGACAGGATATATATATATATATATATATATATATATATATGGTCAATTCATCTTAAAATCATTAAAAAAATCACTTAAGGTGAGGTCATTAATTATCCTATTTACTCTTATTTTGTCTAGAAAACATGATTTATTGAGCTAATTGGGTTGTAGTGATTTAGAATTTTTTTTAATGGCATTTAATGCAAGCAAAATGCCAAAATGCAGGGATTGTCTGAACAGTGAAGTATCTCTTTTTTTAATAATTGCAGGGACAAAGCTAAGCCTTCTTTTATCTAAGGCAAGCATTCAATTTGGTGCCACCCAAAAAGGAACAGCTTTTTTTTTTCTTTGTCCAGGCCTTATAGCATCACATGTTCATAAAACCACATGTCCAGTAAGAGTAGCTTCAGTTACAGTAGCATCAGTACATATACAAGTGACAATAAAATAGTGCCAGGTTTGTTAGTGCCTTCTTTCTGCTCTGGTCCTGGCGGTCTGTGCAAGCTGTTGGTTCTTAGCAGACCCAGATCAGCAAGGTTCTATGGCAATGAGAAGCCCAAAGTATGAAATACAAAAAAGTTACACATAAACACATAAAAAATAATAATAAAAAAAAAAAACACATGTTAAAGCTCTCAGCCACCATAACTTATATATCCATATATCAAAACAATAGTTATGGAAAGGGGATATAATAAAAAAAATTATAATACTTTAGTTTTATGTTGTGCATTTAACGAAAAAATTAAAAATCTGAAAAACACTACCCCCCACCTTTTATTTTTTTTACATTTTCCTGGTTATAAAAATTTTAAAAAAAATAAAACTAAAATGACATAAAAATAAAGCCATAAATATCACAAAAATTGTTTGTTTTTTCACAGCTTTCAAAGACATCTACTGAAAAAACTAAAAAGGTGACAGGTCTGGAAGGAGGGGGGGGGGGGGGAATGGCTCAATCTTGAACTGGTTAATAGTGCCAAATCATAATGGTGAGAGTCAGAATGCCAACTAAAGGGAGTTATTCGGAAGCAATATTGATAGTAGATAAGATATACTATGTTTGATTGGTGGAGGTCTGACCACTGAGACCTTTCTCAATAGCTAGAAGAATTAGCAGTAATAATAGGAAAGTGTCATGCCATACTGTACATTTGGTAGCTGAAGAGTAAGACCCTTCCCTCGGGTTTTTTCATATGCGCAGGGCTGGACAAACAGGAAGTGTTTCGGATTGCCAAATGTACTGTGTACTTTAGGTAGTATGAAAAGTGGCGCAGCCAACTTGTATGACAGAGGAGGAGCATGGGAATCAGTGAATCTGCAGCTGAAAAGATGAAAAGGAAGGCACCATGTAAGTGTTCTGTTAATTTCCTATTAATGTGAATTGCCTTTCTTGAACTGTAGGTTAGATTTCATTTCTGACCTTCTAAAGAGCCTTGAAGTATGACTGTGATTCAGCCAAACTCTGTAGATAGCACTTTTAGGTTGACTTTGCTCCTCATCAGAACAGAGTAGAAATGTATCTATGTGAGGCAACCACCATGCACAGTGAGCCTACTGTCAAAATACTATGTATCCTTATAATTAGCAAAACCTTGCCAACGCTGACCCCCACATTTAGCTCCAAGGCATATTCCCTCCAAGGCTTCATCCCCACACGCTGGTATAATAATTCTACCATTGAGATTCACAGTCGGTCATTTCTTAGGTCTTATACAATTGACATACTATGTCATTTGACATCTTAACTGTTCTTTTCACTGGCTGTCAAAGTTAGGGCAAAAGCAGCCTTTTGAATTAACTTTACTATTTAAAAGAACCAAAAAAGGTAAAATGATGTATGTATTAAAGATCACTTATCATTCTAAAAAGTATACTAAGAAAGTGATCCAAGTTTGATTAGATATGAATAAAACATAACTTTTAATGCTGTTAACTTCTAAAAAGCTAGCCCTTAAGATAAATCAAAATGATATAATAAACAAACAAAACATTATAGTAGTAATAGTGGTGCACGGTGGCACACATACATGAAAACCATTGGTGGGTTCCAAGGTGCATCGATAATTCAGGAAAATAAAAAGAGACTGTCCCTGGGTTAGATGAAGATGCTGAATTTAAGAAGGGGTTGGGATATAGAAGTCCCTAGTGTTGCCCTACATTATGGGTGCTATGCTGGCCCTGATAGCCTAGCCACTGAGCACCCGCCCTGAAAAGGGTGACCCTGTCCAAAACCTTTCCCTAAATAAACTGGCCCTAGTTAGCCCTATCCTATCTCTTTTAAGATTACCAATAAGATTTTCAAATAATATCAAAGTGGGTACCCCTGTTTTGACCAAAAATCTCTCAATAATAATTGGGTTACCTTTAAAACATAACGTTTAATGCAAAACTTTAAAATCGCCCAGTATACACCAAAATAACGTAAACAAGAGCTGGTGGACGGTGATCAGTCTACGGCAGTGGTCAGCAAACTGCGGCTCTAGAGCCACATGTGGCTCTTTAGCCCCTTGATATTGGCTCTTCCAGGTGCGGGCTCACATGTACAGTGCGATCCCATTTTCGTTGCCCGTGGCAAAAATCGGCAGGAGGGGGAGAACCAGGAAGCAGTGAAGGCTCTGTACTCACCGCTTCCTGCTCCTCGGCTGTAGGCTGGGCAGGGCTGCGCACAGTGTGAGGCGCTCTGTGACGTCACGCTGTGCACGCCAGTTCACAGCACAGCCGACAGCAGGAGGAACACAGAGCGAGGGTGGTGAGGAGCAGCGGCACCCAGAGCAGGAGAAGTAAGTGCTTTTTTATTTTATGAAACTTGGGGCTGATCTGAGGCAATGGGGTGATGAAAATCATAATGGGGGATAAGAGAGGTATCATGGATGATGAGAGGCATCATGGATAATAAAGGGGATGATGAGAATCATAATGGGGATATGAGAGGAATTATGGATGATGAGAGGCATCATTGATGATAATGGGGATGATGAGAGGCATCATGGATAATAACAGGGTCGATTAAAAGGCATTATGGATGATAATGGGGAGGATGAGAGGCATTTACTTTGGGGTCTAAGCTGACGTTTGATCTGAGGGAGGTCCTATTTTTATTGGGGGTCTGATTAGTGGTCTGACCTGAGGTGTAATGAAAAATATTTTTTTTCATATTGTCCTCTTCTAAAACCTACGTGCGTCTTATAGGGTGAAATGTTGTGGAGTGAAAGATGTAGTGTCGAGGATTGAGAAAGGTATGTTCACAGTGGCGCGCGTCTCGGCAGTTATACTGCAGCCTGCCAGCGATCATCAATCGCTGGCAGGCTGTAGAAGTAAAATAAAAAGCATCAAAGAGGTATATCAGACGCTGTTTTGTTAACAGCGTCTGATATACCTGCTACCTGGTCCTCTGGTGGTCCCATTTGCTGGGATCAACCACCAAAGGACCAGGTAGCTATGTAGAGTTGCACCAAGCACCACAATACACTACCCCCCCCAATCATTTATTAACCCCTTGTTAACCCCTTGATCACCCCATCTAGATTCCCTGATCACCCCCCTGTCATTGATCACACCCCTGTAAGGCTCCATTCAGACGTCCATATGTGTTTTGCGGATCCGTAATTCCACGGATCCGCGGATCTGATCCACGGATCCACAAAATACGGACACCGGCAATGTGCTTTCCGCATTTTGCAGATCCGCACATTGCCAGAACTATATAGAAAATGCCTTTTGCCAATTGCGGACAAGAATAGGACATGATCTATATTTTTGAGGAACGGAAGTGCAGACCCGGAAGTGCAGATCCGGAAGTGCGGATCCGCAATTCCGGATCCGAGCGGGACAAAGTCTGTCCCCATAGAAATGAATGGGTCTGCAATTCCGTTCCGCAAACAGAATTGCGGACGTGTGAATGGGGCATAAGGGTCCCTTATCACCGCCAGTTAGTTAGCTACTTGTTAGGTAGTTAGCGCATCCCAGCCCACCGCACCGCAGTCACTGATTTTGGCAGAGATTTTTTCATCCACATTGATCGATGCGAATGAAAAAATCTGTGCCGTTAATTTTTTTTTTTTTTCAGCCCAGAGGCTGAACGGAAAAAAAAAATCTCATTAATTACCCGTATGCTCAATATAAGGAGAATAGCAGAAACTCCTAATGCTGGCCATACGTGTAATGATTATGAGACCCTCAAATGCCAGGGCAGTACAAACACCTCACAAGTGACCCCATTTTAGAAAGAAGACACCCCAAGGTATTCCGTGAGGGGTATGGTGAGTTCATGAAAAATTTTATTTTTTGTCACAAGTTAGGGGAATATGAGACTTTGTAAAAAAAAATATATATATCAATTTCCACTAACTTGTGCCAAAAATTTTTTTTTCTGTGAACTCGCCATGCCCTCACGGAATACCTTGGGGTGTCTTCTTTCTAAAATGGGGTCACTTGTGGGGTATTTATACTGCCCTGGCATTTTAGGGGTCTCTAAAGCGTGAGAAGTCTGGAATCTAAATGCGTAAAAATGCCCTGTGAAATCCTAAAGGTACTCATTGGAATTTGGGCCCCTTTGCGCACCCCTTTGTCACACATGTGGTATCACCGTACTCAGGAGAAGTAGGGCAATGTGTTTAGGGGTGTATTTTTACATATACCCCTGCTGGGTGTGAGAAATATCTCTGTAAATGACAACTTTTAAAAAAAAATTATACAAAATTGTCAGTTTACAGAGATATTTCTCTCACCCAACATGGGTATATGTAAAAATACACCCCAAAACACATTGCCCTACTTCTCCTGAGTACGGCGATACCACATGAGTGACACCTTTTTGCCGCCTGGGTGCGTAAAGGGGCCCAAATTCCAATGAGTACCTTTAGGTTTTACAGGGATGCTCACAATTTAGCCCCGCCCAAAATGTCAGAACATTAAACACACCCCAAAAATGACCCCATTTCGGAAAGTAGACACCCCAAGGTATTCACTGAGGGGCATAGTGAGTCCGTGGGAGATCTTTTATTTTTTTTGCCAGAAGTTAGCAGAAATGGAAACTTTATTATTATTTTCCGCTAACTTGAGAAAAAAAATGAAATGATACATGAACTCATCATGCCCCTCCGCGAATACTTTGGGGTGTCTTCTTTCTAAAATGGTGTCATTTGGGGGGTATTTATACTATCCTGGCATTCTAGCACCTGAAGAAACATGACAGGTGCTCAGAAAGTCAGAGCTGCTTCAAAATGCGGAAATTCACTTTTTTGCACCATAGTTTGTAAACGCTATAACTTTTACCCAAACCAATAAATATACACTTATTGGATTTTTTTTATCAAAGATGTAGAACTATAAATTTTGCGAAAAATTTATATAGAAATGTAGTTTTTTTTTAAATTTTACAACAGCAAGTGAAATATGTCATTTTTTGGCAAAAATTTCGGTCATTTTTGATTAATAGCAAAAAAAGTAAAAATGTCAGCAGCAATGAAATACCAACAAATGAAAGCTCTATTAGTGAGAAGAAAAGGAGGTAAAATTCATTTGGGTGGTAAGTTGTATGACGGAGCAATAAACGGTGAAAGTAGTGTAGTGCAGAATTGTAAAAAGTGGCCTGGTCATTAAGGGTGTTTAAGCTAGGGGGGCTGAAGTGGTTAAGTTAATAACAATGTACCTTCCTATATAGTTTACCTTTAAAAAATGTGGCTCTCCGAAAAAATTAAATCACTGTTTTGTTCATGTTTGGCGCTGTTGACTAATAGGTTTGCCCACCACTGGTCTAGGGTAACAAAAGGCAAGGGGGGAAGGGTAATGCTGGGTCTCTGCCCCTATACAAATCCCTATGTGCCAATGCCCTAAGCCTAATGATTCCTAATGCACCCTAATACGCCCCTAACGTGCACTGACTGCCCAGCTTCGACTTGAAGGGTAGGGGGCAGTGGGGTAGGAAGCCCGACAGACACAGTCCACCTAAGGGATCCAGGGGACACAGTTGTAATGACACCTCTGGCTGCCCTAACAAATAGAAGTTTAAAACACTCAAGTGTGGGTTATGCAATGCCCATATGCCCAACGCGTTAACTGCATAATTATAAATATCGGCCGACAGGCAGGATTCTCCAGAAGGTTTCCAACTTTTGAAAATAGGCTGTGGTATAGTGTGCTGAGAATGGCTGTGGTTGTGAGACCCTAAAAAGGAGCTCATCTGCCCCTTTATTTAATTTTCCTTTATTTAATAAAACCCATAGTCTATTTGATGTATCTTTGATGCTCTCTTGTCCAATATGGGGGTACAACTAGGAGACCGGACAGTAGCTCATTATATAAAATAATTTGGATGAATATGAATGCGATAGTTGGACCTTATGTCTGTTTGCCCCGGCTCCCTGTGTATAGAGTCATTTACATAATCGCAACTCCCTGGTCACATGATCGTAACATTAGCATCCTAATGATGCAGCATCAGGTGACTGGACGCGATTGCGCAAGGACGCTGCATATAGTAACGTCATTTGGTCATGCGCATATGGTAGCTTGAAGCCGGAGGCCAGGAGGCCCAGAATAATGTAGTATATGGACGCTGAACGGCGTGACGTCACTAGCGCCTGCGCAGCAGTGACATCTATACACCGGAACCGGTGTTTGGCAGCAGACATGAAGTTATTCCATGAAGTTACTCCAGGTGAGAATCGCAAGCCATTGTTATAGGTAGCCATATGAGAACTATATGAGAACTATAATATTTGAGTGATATGTGAAAAAAAGAGGGATGGGTTTTACAGTTCATTGTGATTGACATGTGAATGGACCAATAAATACTATAATTGTAATCAGGTATAGGGTATATATGTTCACTGTGTCATATGTGTTTGTGAGCTTGATAAAGACCCATGCGGTCGAAACGTCGCTTGTTTTTGGTGCAATAAAGTCTTGAATTTTCATCGCAACAGGAGTGCCGCAGTCTATGCACAGAACTTTGGGAGTTCCTGGAAATACAGATATCCAGAAATGGGAGAGGCTTAGTACTACACTCATGTGTGAACCTCAGTCCTATGTCATTGATGTTAAGATTCTCTACAAAACTAGAGAAGGCAGGTTTAGTACCGTTCCAAAAAATAAAAATATCGTCTATGTACAGGGCCCATAACGAAATGGCCCCGGGACTCAGTGACGATCCGTCCAAAAAAAACAAGGGTAGACTCCCACCAACCCAGGAGCAAATTTGCGATGGCGCACAAGAACAGCCCATGGTTGTGCCTTTGAGCTGGAGGTACAGTTGCCATTGGAAAGAAAGAAGTTATGGGTGAGTAAGTATTGGAGGAGTCTCAAAACAAAATTGTTATGCTCACAAAATTGTCATCCCCTCAAAGCTCAAATAATATTTCAGGTAACGTAGCCCGACCTCATGGGGAATGGATGAGTAGAGTGCTTCCACATCTATACTTCCCAGAATGGACTGCCTATCAATGATGATCCCATCTAGTCTCTTAAGGAGGTCCATGGTGTCCCTCATGTATGAAGGCAGTGACACCACAAAAGGCATGAAAATACGATCAATGTAGACCGCAAGGTTTTTGCCAATACTCCCTATACCAAAAACTCGTCTCCCTTTCAAAGGGCTAGTGCCTTTATGGATTTAAAGCAAGCTGTAAAAGGTCGCAGTCACTGGAAATTTTGGATATAAAAAGTCAAATTCCTCCTGAGAAATGAGTCTTCTAGATTTCGCATCCAGAAGGACATCTCTAAGTTCAATTAGATATGGTTCAGTGGGATTGAAGGTAAATATGTCATAACTCGCCTTACACCGTAATATCTGTTCAAACAGTATTTTGAAATCTTCAGAATTCATGATTACTGTATTCCTACCTTTGTCCGAAGTTTTGATTGTAACTAAAGAGTCATTTCTCAAGGACATAATTGCTGCCCATTCCTCCTTTGTACAGTTTTGCGATGGAGTGACTGAAGAGAGTCTAGATAAATCCGCCGAAACAACTTGAAGAAAAACATCAATACATGATATGTCACCTGAAGGGGGCATTCTCTTATTTTTTTTTTTTTGCAATGATGTAAATGGGCCCTCTTCCTTAGGTCTATTGTCCCCTTCAGTCAAACTCTGTAATAATTCAACATCAGATAATAAATCCAGAGGAATTCCAAGGTCCTGATACTGTCGCTTATCAATACTCATGAAAAATGTATGCCATCTGAGCTTAGAACAGGCCTTCTTAACAGTTTTTTTTTATATCAAGGGATAACGTATCCCCTGAGGAATCGATCCAATACAAGGGAACAACAGGTCCAGAAATAATCAATTTATCAGACAGAGCATTATACCCTGTAGAAATTGCTGTATTAAGAAAAGGTCTTTCCTTTGTCCCGACGCTTTGATATTTTTACTTGGGTTAAGGACTTACAACTTTTTGTCCGTAAGCTCAAATGGCATACATTTTTCAAGAGTAGTAATAATCGAGTATGAGGGGATGACAATTTTGTCAGCATAACAATTTTGTTTTGAGACTCCTCCAATACTTACTCACCCATAACTTCTTTCTCTTCAATGGAAAACTGTACTACCAGCTCAGGTGCATGGCCATAGGCTGTTATTGTGCGCCATCTTAAGCTAATTTTCTCCAGGGCTGCTGGGAGTTTACTGTTGAGCTAGCATGCTCGGCCAAACACCAGTTCGGTTAGAGCAGCGTTTCTCAAATAGTGGGGGGCGCGAGGCTCCGTAAAGGGGGGCTCCAGGTGACAGGAGATGAACGCTTCCACTGTGGAAGTGTTTATCTCCATAGTGATCTGCATCGCCGTCCTCTGGACAGCGATCTAGATCGCTGTGCTGTGTGGCAGGGGAGGGAGAGGCGTCTCCCTCCCCTGCTCCTCTGATAGGCTGCGGGCCTTGTGCCGGCAGCCTATCAGAGCGGTTCAGGCGGCGTGATGATGTCATCGCGCCGCCTGAGCAGAGTGCAGAGCAGGACACAGGCCGGAAGAGGCCTGCATCCAGCGCTTCCAGGGAGGTAAGTATTGGCTGGGTGGGGGGACCCTGGACCCTATTGGGGGAGAGCCTGCACATAATTTGGGTGGGGAGAGCCTGCACATGATTTGGGGGAGGGGGAAGCCTGGACCCTGCACATGATTTGGGGGAGGGGTTAATGTAGCCTGCACATGATTGGGGAGGGGGGTTAATGGAGCCTGCACATGATTTGGGGGGGGAGGGGGGGTTAATGGCCCTCACCTGTGGGGAGATTGGTGTACTTATAACAATTTTATAGACAAATGATACTATTTACAGTCGTGCGGGGGGCGCGAAATGTTTTCTTCTTCCTAGGGGGGGCATGACAGAAAATAATTGAGAAGCACTGGGTTACAGCATCGCTATGCTCGGCACATGGCCGAATACCGCGTGTGCTCGTGCGCAATGCTTGAGTCTCCTCCCCACACGTTTCTTGACTGCTACGCAGCCAATAAATGTGCAAGTAAGCACTGCCCTCACTGTAATGCCGTAGACATGTTGGTTACTGGCATTACAGTGATTGGCTTGCCGGAAAGCGTCATCGGGTGCTATATAGATTGTTGGGTGACATATTAAAATGTTTTGCTGTGAAGTACCCCTGCGCTTCATACCTGACAGGGAAATACATTCAATAAATCCATCTGTTAGATTGTGGGGTGACATATTCACATTTTTTGCTGTGAAGTACCCCTGCGCTGCATACCTGAAAGGGAAATACATTCAGTAAATCCATCTGTTAGATTGTGGGGTGACATATTCACATTTTTTGCTGCAAAATACCCCTGTGCTGCATACCTGACTGGGAAATAAATTCAGTAACTCCATCTGCTAGATTGTGGGGTGAAATATTGACATTTTTTGCTGGGAAGTACCCCTGCGCTGCATACCTGACAGGGAAATAAATGTTTAAAATTCATTGGTTAGATTGTTGGGTGACATATACCCATTTTTTCTATTAAGCTCATCTGCACTGCATACCCAACAGGGAAATAAATTTAGTAAATCCGTCTGTTACATCCATCTCAACAGACCAATGAATGGTTGGTGCCACTGAGCCTAAAGCCTGGCCTGGCCGTGTGCGATAATGGGCGAAATCTTGTAGCAGCTCTAGGCCTAGCCTGTTTGATGCACATCCCTTGCCTGGCGCATGGGCTGAATTTGGTGGTGCAGAAATTCCTGAAAAATTACCCCGATATGTCAGAGCTGCTGCAGAATGTGCGGGCCATCTGTGCACGCTTTCGGCGTTCTCACCCTGCTGCTTGCCTGTCTGTGCTGCAGCGTAACTTCGACCTTCCCGCTCACCGCCTCATATGCGACGTGCCCACAAGCATGCACGGGTGAGTCGCTGTGCGGAACAGCACCACTTCATCACCACTGACTGGGCCTCCATGCGAGACCTGTGTGCCATGTTGCACTGTTTTGAGTACTCCACCAACATGGCCAGGAGGAGGAACCGTGTTCACAGCAGCGTGGCACCCAAAGCAGCTCATGGGCATCACTGGAGCGTGGCTGGAGAAGATACAGAGGACACAGATGATACACCTCCCACAGAGGACAGCTTGTCATTGCCTCTTGGCAGCCTGGCACACATAAGTGACTACATGCTGCAGTGCCTGCGCAATGACCGCCGAGTTGTCCACATTCTAACCAGTGCTGATTACTGGAAGGCCACCCTGCTGGATCCCCATTACAAGGACAACGTGCCATCTTTAATTTCGTCACTGGAGCGTGATCGGACGATGCGCAACTACAAGCGCATGCTGGTAGTCATGCTGCTGATGGCATTCTCACCTGACAGCGGGGGCTCAGTGGAAGCACAAGGCGAAGGCAGAGGAGGAGGAAGAAGTGACCAACGCAGCTGGGGCACTGCCAGCACCTCAGAAGGCAGGGTTAGCATGGCTGAAATGTAGAAAAGCTTTGTCAGCACGCCACAAGTATCAGCACCACCAGCTGATATGGAACATCTAAGCAGGAGGCAGCATTTCAGCAACATGGTGGAACAGTATGTGTGCACACGCCTACACGTACTGACTGATGGGTCTGCCCATTCAACTTCTGGGTCTCCAAATTGGGCACATGGCCTGAGCTTGCCCTTTCCCCCTTGGAGGTGCTGGCCTGCCCTGCAGCCAGTGTATTATCTGAAAGTGTGTTTAGCATGGCGGGGCATTATCATAGACAAGCACAGCCGCCTGTCCATAGCCAGTGTGGACAAGCTCACCTTCATTAAAATGAACCAGGCATGGATGCCACAGGACTTGTCCGTACCTTGTGCAGAATAGACATGTATACCGGCCTCACCCAGCCTTTGTTATACTGCAGCGCACTTTCTCTCTGTTTTCTTTTTTAAATTTCCCAAAGTTTTGGGGTCTACCAAAATTTATAAAAAAAAATAGAAAAAACAAACAAACAATAAAGATAATAAAAAAAACAAAAACAAAAAACAGTGTTGGCTACCTCCTCCACCACCGATTCCACCTACATCGCCATGTCCACCGTCTCCTCAACCTCCTACTCCATATGGACTGCCTCCTCCTAGTTCGAGATTATTATTTTTAATTGTTATGTATTTTATGTTATTTAAAGTCATTTCCCTATTAACATTTGTTTGCAGGGCAATGGTCCTGCTCTTAACCCCATTTCGCTGCCTTTTGCAGCCCTCTAGCCCTTTCCATTACTTTTTTAGAGCCATTTTAGTGCCCCAAAGTTCAGGTCCCCATTCACTTCAATGGGGTTCGGGGTCAAGTTCGGGTCTCGAACTCGAACTTTGCGACGAAGATCAGCCGAACCCAAACTTCCAGGTGTCCGCTCAACTCTAATCACTTCCTTAACTTTAATATTAGGACAGAAAATTGGAAAAAAGGTACAGGCAAACAAAGGTAAAACAATGTAAAGGCACTGACTGATAAATTACAAATTAAATTTGTTGAACACAGCTGCAATTTATAAAAATCTTCTCAACAAAATCCATAAAAAAAATTATGGATTAATAAACTAATCATACATTGTAAAAGACTAATTCCTCTGCTTCGCTGTACACAATCTGCAATAAATGTCTGGAGCCTTTCAATGTATGAAAAGATATAGAGATTTGATTATGAGATGCGTTTTTGCTAAGCTGTCAAAATAGTTGAAGTGTGTACATTTAGAGAAGCACCTGTCTCTGAACAAGAATATTCCATACTAATGGCTTGCTTAGCAGATATGATTACAAGTTTTCTACTAGAAGCTCTTTATTATGTTAAATTATGTCAATCATAATTCCACGTAATTTCACTTTTACTTGATGGTCTTAAAGGATGTATTATTCAAAAGCAAATACATTTTAAGAGTTTACATGCATAGCAAAAGGAAAAAGATTTTGTAAATACGCAGAAAATTTTTGGAAAGCACTGATGCTGGTGCCAGACTTAATCCACCAAGGATTTCGAGCCGAATGCCAGGGTAATTATTTCCTACTTTTAAAGTGAAAGGTAGCATGTTATGGGAAATATTGTCACATATAAAGAAATATATATTATAGTCTATTTCTCTTTTAATCTTCATTATTGGAGCATACATTATTAATGAACAATATATTCTATTATTGCATGCAGTTAATTACAATTTGCATTTGTTTATTCAAGCCTATGCTGGTATAATGAATACCGTTAGTTTGGTTTGGAACTAAGCAGATTTATTGTGTAATTATCTACACTGTTTTCTGCTGCTATGGCTATTTCAGCATTAAAGTCTATATGGACACTTTTAGAGTGTTTTTTTTATTGCATTGGCTGTAGTATGGGATGAAAAACACATTTGCAATTGTTTTTTTATTAAAAATGTTGCTCTGTCATCTGCAGCCTGAGGATAGGTCATCAATATGGAAATCTCAGAAAACAGCTTTACATTTATTTTATTTGGTTGTAAAGATAACAGCTTAGATGTCTGCTCAGAAGAGTACATGGAGTTCACACTGAAAGGAAATGAGTAGCCTTCAATGTACGAGAATACATACAATACCAAATATGTGTTTTTATCCCATAATACATTTGTGTTTTTATCCCATAACAAATGTATCCATAGCCTTTAACCCATTCCTGATCAACACCATACATGTACGGAGCTGGAGCGATGGGCAAACATGGCACCCGCTTGCACATGCAGCGGGCATCATGGCCAGCGGTTCTCCCCTGTTTAAAAAGCAAAGACCCGCGGCTAATGACCGCGACCAGCAATAATGCCGATCGTTAAAGCCTTTAGATACAGTGATCAAATGAGATCACAGCATCTAAAGGGTGAAATTCTTATTTTGGCCAGCAGGTGGCATGCCAACATAAGAAATTTGCAATTCTGTACAAATAATGGGTCTAGGGGGTGTGGGTTCAGAATAAAAAAAAAGGATTTTGTAAGCTCAAATACTAGCTTCAAAATCATAAAAAAGTAAAAAAAAAACTTAAAAAGTAAAAAAATAAAATATATAAATATATAAAATATAACCCCCCTTGCTGTGGAATAAAAAAATAAATACCTAAGTAACAAAAAATATAAACATGGGCATCACCTCATCCGAAAATGCCTGTATTATTAAAAAAGTTAAATATTCTTCCAATGCGGCAAATGATGTAACAGAAAAAAGTGTAAAAATAGTCAATTTCCACTTTTTCATCACTTCTCTTACCCCGGAAAATTTAATAAAATATGATCAAAAAGTCATACACACTCCGAAATTATATCAATAAAAACTAAAGATTGTCCTGCAAAAAAAGCAGGCTCAGTAGATATAACTATAAAAAAAGTTATGGGGGTCAGAATATGGTGATGTAAATTTTTTTTTTAAAGTTTACATTTATTTTTACACTATTTAGACATAAAAAACCTATATGTGATATTGTTTTAATCGAACTGACCCAGAGAATGAAGGGCACAGGTCAGTTTTAACGCAAAGGGAATGCTGTGGAAACAAAAACCGTAAACAGTGGAGGAAATGCATTTTTTCCAATTCCACCCCATTTAGAATTTTTTTCCTGTTTCACACTACATTGTATGCCATATTAAAGTACAACTTATCCTGCAAAAAATAAGCCCTCATACAGCTATGTGAACAGAAAAATAAAAAAGTTATGGCTGAAGAAAACTAGGGAAGAAAAATGAAACCGCCCAAAAAAAAAACTCTGGTATCCTAAGGCCCCTTTCACACGGGCGGGTTTTCCACGCAGGTGCAATGCATGACGTCAACGCATTACACCCGCACTGAATTCGGACCCATTCATTTCTATGGGGCTGTGCACATGAGCGGTGATTTTCATGTATTACTTCTGCGTTGCGTGAAAATCGCAGCATGCTCTAGTTTCTGCATTTTTCACGCAACGCAGGCTCCATAGAAGTGAATGGGACTGTGCAAAAATCCCAAGCATCCGCAAGCAAGTGCGGATGCAGTGCAATTTTCCCGCATGGTTGCTAGGAGACGATCGGGATGGGGACCCGATCTTTATTTTTTTCTCTTATAACATGGTTATAAGGGAAAATAATAGCATTCTAAATACAGAATGCAAAGTAAAAAGGGTGATTGAGAGTTAAAAAAATAAATACAATTAACTCACCTCCTCCAATTGATCGCGTAGCTGCCGGTCTCCTGTTCTGTCTTCAGCTGGGGGGGGTTAAGGACTTTCATTGACGTCACCGGGTCACATGGTCCAATCACATACTTCACATGCACATGCACTCTGTAGTGCTTCCGTGGGGTTCAGTGCTTCTGTTCTGCACCGAACCTTATGGATTGCGGACCCATTCAAGTAAATGGCTCCGCATCCATGATGCAGGGTGCACATGGCCAGTGTCCATGTATTGCGGACCCACTGTTTATGGGCTGCAGTACGGGCATGGCCGGGCAACGGCCCTGTGCATGAGCCCTTATTATGATGCTCCTGAATGAACCCTGAACTACACTGACTTGCTGCCTCTCCTATCCATGGTTTAGTGGTCCTCTATTGAAGTGCAAATTCAATACAACAGTTTTTTTCTACCCTATTCGGGAAGGATGACGGCAGCCCCCTACTCCCCAAGAGGGGGCCACAATCATCCTTCCCAACTAGGATGCCAAAAAGTCCAAAAAGTCACAAAGCCCATACTTTGCAACATTTTGAAGTCATGATTCTGGAGTGCAGGGCCTGATAAATACCCCCCCCCCTCCCCCTTTGTCTTCAAAATAAAAACTCAGGGGGAGATTTCTCAAACTGGTGTAAGGAAAATGGCTTAGTTGCCCATAGCAGCCAATTAGATTCCAACTTTCATTTTCCAAAAGCTGGAATCTGATGTTGTTTTACACCAGTTTTAATGAATCTGCACCTCAGATTTGCTGCAGAATTTCCTTGCACCTCCTCCCCCCCATCCTATACTCATGTTTTTCATGGTTCCCTTTTTTTGGGCAACAGTTTCAGTTCTCTTGTATCCTATAAATAATTAATATAAAATGTGAATGGACGGGTTTCTTGATTAAAGGGCATATGAACTTCATAGAGAGGGCTTGGCATCCCACTCTTTTAGCTCTAACCTTTAAAAAGAAGTCCTCTTCATGAGGCAACTGTTTTAATTATCCATTACCAGCATTTGTGATTCCCACCCAAGACCTATCCATTACCAGTGATGAAGTGTTGTGGTTGAGCTATGAGTTGATTGAGCAATTTAGTATGGCAGGTTCCTTGGTACAAGATAAATGATTGTAACACCATGATGAGGTCTCCCATGCACCCCCTCCTCTTTTTTTAATTGCACTAGGCTACTATGGTGTAATTGGAAATGGTGGAATGTGCTATAATCTCTGCTAGAATCGATACTTTTATCAGTCCCATTCAGTCCTTTGGATCTTCGGTTAATATGACCAGGGTTAGGGTCACAGTGGCTTTGAAAGTTGCAGCATCAGGCCTTTTTCTGACTTTGGCAACAGCATCAGATAATCATCATCTGTTGTGACTGAATACAAGCAGCTTATTTGCATCTGGTGTTTCAATAAGTTGCTTTTTAGAGGTGAGTGTAATATGGCTGATGACAGATCTTTATCCTCAAGTCTGCTGACAGAGCCAGGCATTTCTACAGTGATTAAGGGGTACACAAGTAAATCTTTGCAGTTGGCAATATACCACTAACATTGGCTGTAGTCATTTTAAAGAGGACATTACAGGTGACGCATAAGAATATACAGCATGCTTTAAATTCACATCCAATATTGGACAGTATAACTTATTTCTTATGTTCTAGTCCATTAAGGGAAAGCACTAAATGTCACTTACATGTTGAACATATAGACTGTTGCACTAACCTTTTTTACCACTAGGTGGTTTATAGTAGCATAATGCAGTTTCTTCATGTTCATCAGCTGGGGAGACACAGTATTTATAAAAACTAAAATCAGCTACTATTTTAGGGTAGGACCACATGTAGTGGTACTGACACGGCCTTGATGTGGCTTAAAACTATGGACGCATGTGGCCGCAGTGGTTTTTCAACTGCAGTGGCTGCATAATTTTGTGGCTGTGCGTTTTTTTGAGTGAAACAGCGATTTTTCTGCAAAAGCATGGGGCCAGTTGTTAAAAGGTTTTGCACACATTGTGACAGTGTCAGAGGTGTTTAATGTGGCACTAGCCCAGGGGTCTCAAATTTGGCTGGATATATGGGCTGCACATAGAAAAAAATTAAGTTGACGGACTGACTTTATTTCAAATACGATACAATAAGAGATAAGCTAATTTCTCAAAAATTCGATTCAGCCGGTTTGCCAAATTTTTTCAAAAAATTTTGTTCAATCCAAATTTATTCGTGGCGAATCGCATAAAAAAACGTGTATTTCCTGACTGCAGAGAGCCTTTATAGTGGTGTAAAACACTGTACCTTGCAGTAACACGCATAGGGAGTCTGCAGTGGTAGTGAAACAATAATGTCAGTCAGTATGACATGCAGATGACAGGAGTGGCTCTTAGAATCATTGCACACTTCACTTATTTGGTCAGTTACGGGGACAACCTGCCAATGACCGGCTCCGCTATGTCCTAAATAAAAGTGTGTGTTTGTGTGTGTGTGTGTGGGGGGGGGGGATTAGAGATAGGGGCTATTCTTATTAGGTAAGTAAACCTGGACCGTGGTATGCTACTAACCCTATTCTCCACGGTCAGTAGTTATGGCCTCACTAATATGCCCCACATGTCCTGATCATAGTCTACTCGACGCGTTTCTGAGGCTATTTTCCTCTTCATCAGGAGCGTAGTATTATCAGCAATAAGATGGACAAACACAGATACAGCACGCCATTAGTGCATCCTACACAGAAACACATAGCCAGCGGCACTGGGACGGCCGTAGCGCGGCCACTCCACGTGCCTGTTTATGAAGATTCTTCTGGCCTAGGTCAGCCACGTGGTAGCTAATCAGTTTAGGGGAGTGTCAAATCCGGCACTCCCCCGTCCCGCCTCTTATTCACTAGACTGTCAGAGGGTAAGTATGTAATGGAAGCGGTTATTGCTACACACTATCAGTGATAGGACGGCTCAATACAAGGCAGCTGGGATATTATCCAATGGACCATTGAGCATAATGCTTTATACTACATAAATCCATTTGTTATAGATTGATACAATTGTCATGTCATCTGATATGAAATTACCGCAACACCAATCTATACAGGATCAAAGAAAGGGGGATAATAATGTGCTTTTTATACAACTCAAAGTATAATGTATATGTATATATATATATATATATATATATATATATATATATGTGCATACACATATTCATGGCAGCATGGATCTGAGATAAATCGTGTAGGAAATGACTTCATTCAGTCCTAGTGGTTTCACTGATTGAAGAGTGAATATCCACTGGGCTTCCTTACGTAAGAGGAGGTTATCAATGTCCCCTCCTCTAGGAGACACGCTGATGTGCTCTATGCCCTGAAAGCTAATACAATCTGGCACACCCTGATGAAATAAAGCCACATGTTGGGCAATAGTGGTCTCAGCCTGACTCGCAATGTCCCGCAGATGCACCCCTATACATCATCTAAATTTGCGTTTTGTCTTTCCTACATACTGTAGGTTACATCCAAGTATACAACTCCAACTGTTTTGCAGTTAATAAAGGATCTGATCTAATATCTCCTTTTATTAACATGCTGATGAACGTATCCCTCTTTTTGATCACACACCCGCTGCACTTAAATGTCCCAGATCCCATGTGGATGATACCAGAGTGGTGAATGCGCTGTGCACCAACTTATCTTTGAGGTTGCCCCACGTCGATAAGTAATCAAAGGGTACTCCCCCTACTAGATTACCTATGCCGGGATCAGCTCTCAGTATCCCCCAGTGCTCCTTTAAAACAGCACATAATTCTGCATGAGCCTCGTCATAGTTGCCAATTATCCTGACTTTAGAAACCTCATTTGTGCGATTTCCCGGGTGTAGGAGAGTCTCCCTATTGCAGGCTGCTGCATGATGGTATGCTTGTCTCAAGGGTTCATCCGGATAGCATTGTCTGAACTTGGCCTGCAGTTTATTTGCCGCTATTCTAAAGTCCGGCCACTCCGAACAATTGTGTCTGGCCCGTAAATACTGCCCTTTTGGGATCCCACATTTTAATGGCAACGGGTGGCTACTCTCCCATCTTAGAAGTGTGTTAGTAGCTGTGGGCTTCCTGAACATCTTGGTCTTGATTTTTTTGTTTGGGCCCACAATAATAGAGAGGTCTAAGAAGAATGTTAACTTGACCTCATCTATTTCACTGGTGAAAAACAGACCACAATTGTTCACATTGAGAGAGGCCACAAATTGTTCAAAAGCAGATTTTGTACCATACCAGAGAATGAACACATCGTTGATGAACCTCAGCCATATCAAAATTGACGAGGCCAATCGACTTATGTCTTCGTCAAAGACCACCTCCTTCTCCCACCAGCCCAGGTAGAGATTCGCAAACGTAGGGGCACAGGGACTGCCCATTGCGACTCCCCTGAGCTGATGGAAGAGCTGCCGATCAAACATAAAAATATTATAATGGAAGATAAATTGCAAAAGTATGCCGATGAATACATTATGTTTTTCCCGGTGTGACCCCCTCTCGGCTAGGAATGTCACCGCAGCTTCACATCCCTTGTCATGCGGGATGGAGTTGTAGAGGGCCTCCACATCGAGACTGGCCAATAGCACCCCCTCCTCACAATAGGGACATTTAAGTGCAGCGTGTGTGTTGCGTGTAAGGAGATCAAAAAGGGGGATACGTTTATCAACAGTGTTAATAAAAGGAGATATAAGATCAGATCCTTTATTAACTGCAAAACAGTTGGAGTTGTATACTTGGCGACATGCAGATGCAACCTACAGTATGTAGGAAAGACAAAATGCGAATTTAGACGACGTATAGGGGAGCATCTGCGGGACATCGAGAATCAGCCTGAGACTCCTATTGCCCAACATGTGGCTTTATTTCATCAGGGTAACGGGTAGCGATTTTTCAAACCTTTTGTGGTGGCACTGAAAACAGGAGGCAATATTCCATGTAGTATTGTTAAAAGGAAGGTAAACTTTTATTCTTTTGTCAACGCGTTTTGAGGGCGCACAGCCCTCTTCATCAGGACAATAATGGCATTACGGTACGTCAAATATTGCCTCCTATTTTCAGCGCCACCACAAAGGGTTCGAAAAATCGCTACTCGTTATCCTTTATACCTTATCTCTCTTGCCACATTTGGGGCAGAGAAAAGGAACCTTGGCAGCAGTACAGGACCCCGCTTGCTGGACGGGAAAATACCAGCAAAAGTTTTCTTCAGTTGTTGTGGCTGATCACAACAATAAATGGTAAGCGCGCCTTATTTATAGTGCCTTAAAAACTGTTATACAGACACACACACGAGGCACGGCCTCCTGTCTCTTTTTCTCTTTTTATTTATTTCATCAGGGTGTGCCAGATTGTATTAGCTTTCAGGGTGTCTCCTAGAGGAGGGGACATTGATAAACTCTGCTTACGTCAGGAAGCCCAGTGGATATTCACTCTTCAAACTGTTAAGCCACTGGGATTGAATGAAGTCATTTCCTACACATGTTTTATCTGAGATCCGTCCTTCCACGAACATATGTATGCACACACACTTCATTATACTTTGAGTTGTATAAATAGCGCATTATTATCCCCCTTTCTTTGATCCTTTATAGACTGGAGTTGCGGTAATTTCATATCAGATGATAAGACAATTGTATTAATGTATACCAACTGGATTTATGTAGTATAAAGCATTCTGCTCAGTGGTCCCTTGGATAATATCCCAGCTGCCTTGTATTGAGATGTTATATCACTGATAGTGTGTAGCAATACCCGCAAACCCCTAAACTGATTGGATACTGCACAGCTGACGTAAGCTAGAGGAGGAGGGGAAGAATCTTCATAAACAGGCACGTAGAGTGGCATCGCTACGACCGTCCCAGTGCCGCTGGCTATGTGTTTCTGTGTAGCACGCGCTAATGGCGTGCTGTATCTGTGTTTGTCCATCTTATTGCTGACAATACTACACTCCTGATGAAGAGGCTAATAGCCTCAGAAACGCGTCGAGTAGAGTATGAGAAGGACAGCAATGAAAGTAATAGGGACACAGATTTAGCTATAGCCTTCTATTGAGGACAGTTGATGGGGTATTTGTTGGAGAGTCTAATGTGGGGCATAATAGTGAGGCCATAACTACTGACCGTGGAGAATAGGGTTAGGGGCTATTCTCATTAGGTAAGTAACCTGGACCTTAGTGTGCTACTATCTCCCCCACAAACACACACTTTTGTTTGTCCGTCTAGGAGACAGGGGAGCCGGTCATTGGCAGGCTGTTTCTTCTAGTGAACCATCCCGATAATAAAGAGTGGGATTGGTTGTTCTAATTTTATGAAAAAAAAATTTCCCCAGTTTTTATTTTAATGTATATCTAATAAAGATTTCATTTTAGTGACTTTTCTTTTGTTTAGTGAACCTATTTCAGTATGCTGTAGTCGCTATAAAATAAGCACACGTATTCCGTAGTTAATCCCCAGTTACGGGGACAAAACTGACCAAAAAACTCAAGTGTGAACTCAGCCTTACAGGTCAATGTTAGCGTCAAGAAGAAGCACACACCTTTTACACCGTCAGCAGCTGATTCCACATAGACGTCTACAGAACCTGTTCTATTAAATGCTTATACAAGTAGAGCCCCCCTGAGTGGAGAGGGTGTCAGGAGTAAGTTTGTGTTGACGTCACTGATTTTGCGCTTCCTCTGATCCGTCAGAACAATAACCCCCAAAAAAGTATCCCGTCTGTCGAGCATCCGCCTTCACTCAATCAGCATTTGGTCAGTAATCCATCAGTATTGCTAAAGCCCAAAAAACAGGAGTGGATCCAAAACAGAGATGACACGTGAATGGAATATTTGCATGTCTTCTGTGTTTTGTACCCACTCCTGCTTTTGGCTACCAAATCATAAGCCAATTCTGATGCAAAATAGGGACCATGTCATGCAGGCCTTACAGCTGCTACACAGACAGGATCTGTTGTGCGTCTCATTTTTCCTTCCTTCTGACAGATCAGAAGAAGGGTCAAATAAATGATGATGTCAGCCAGGCTGAAAGGCAAAATAGTGGCCCAGTCATGAAGTGGGGAGGGTGGGAACAGCATGAGAAGTCCACAGAATGGCCTTATGACATAATGGTGAGGTGGAAGCAGCATGAGGAGACCACAGAGTCTGGAGGTGGCAGCAGCATCAGGAGGAGGCCACAGAGTGGCAAAATGACAGTGTTGGCATGGCAGGAGCAGCATCAAGAGGCCACAGAGTGGCACAATGACAGAGTGTGGAGGTGGTGGCAGCAGCAGCATCAGAAGGAGGCCAAAGGGTGGCACAATGACAGAGTGTGGAGGTGACAGCAGTATCATCAGGAGGCCACAGGGTGGCACAATGCCAGTGTGGAGGTGGCGGCAGCAGCATCAGGAGGAGGCCACAGGATGGCACAATGACAGTGTGGAGGTGGCAGCAGCAGCATCAGGAGGCAACAGAGTGGCAATGTGACATAGTGTTGAGGTAGCATCAGCATCAGGAGACCACAGAGTTGCAAGGTGACATAGTGTGATGGTGGCAGCAGCATCAGGAGACCACAGATTGGCAAGGTGACATAGTGTGGAGGTGGCAGGAGCATCAGGAGACCACAGAGTTGCAAGGTGACATAGTGTGAAGGTGGCAGAAGCATCAGGAGACGACATATATGTTAGATCAAATAAATTAAAAGGAAATTAAAACACCCCAAAAAAGTTTCTCACTTCACCACACAACGGCTAGTAAGCCCCAGTAATACACGGCAAAAAGGACTTAAGAACATATAACTGCACTGCTGAACGGCAAATAGGCCCTTATTTTTGTTCCACTTATACACGCCACAAAAGGCTTTAGAACATGTAACTGCACCGCTGAACGGCAAATAATATACAGTGCCTTGCAAAAGTATTCACCCTCCTTGACTTTTTTTTTGTGTTTTGTTACATTAAAAGCCTTAAGTTCAATGTTTTGTTAATCTGAATTTTATGTGATGGATCAGAACACAATAGTCTAAGTTGGTGAACTGAAATGAGAAAAATATATAAATAAAACTGTTGTTTAGAAATAGAAAACAGAAAACTGGATTGCGTATGTATTCACCCCCTTTGTTAAGAAGCCCAAAAAAAGGTCTGGTGCAACCAATTACCTTCAGAAGTCACATAATTAGTGAAATGATGTCCACCTGTATGCAATCTAAGTGTCACATGATTTGTCATTACATATACACACCTTTTTTGAAAGGCCCCAGAGGCTGCAACACCTAAGCAAGAGGCATCACTAACCAAACACTGCCATGAAGACCAGGGAACTCTCCAAACAAGTAAGGGACAATGTTGTTGAGAAGTATAAGTCAGGGTTAGGTTATAAAAAAATATCCAAATCTTTGATGATTCCCAGGAGAACCATCAAATCTATCATACCCAAATGGAAAGAACATGGCACAACAGCAAACCTGCCAAGAGACGGCCGTCCACCAAAACTCACGGACTGGGCAAGGAGAGCATTAATCAGAGAGGCAGCACAGAGACCTGAGGTAACCCTGGAGGAGCTGCAGAGTTCCACAGCAGCGACTGGAGTATCTGTACATAGGACGACAATAAGCCGTACGCTCCATAGAGTAAGGCTTTATGGCTGAGTGGCCAGAAGAAAGCCATTACTTTCAGCTAAAAACAAAAAGGCACGTTATAAGTTTGCGAAAAGGCATATGGGAGTCTCCCAAATGTATGGAGGAAGGTGCTCTGGTCTGATGAGACTAAAATGTAACTTTTTCACCATCAAAGAATACGCTATGTCTGGCGCAAACCCAACACATCACCCAAAGAACACTATCCCCACAGTGAAACATGGTGGTGGCAGCATCATGCTGTGGGGATGTTTTTTTAGCAGCAAGGACTAGGAAACTGGTCAGAGTTGAGGGCTAGATGGATGGTGCTAAATACAGGGATATTCTTGAGCAAAACCTGTACCACTCTGTGAGTGATTTGAGGCTAGGACGGAGGTTCACCTTCCAGCAGGACTATGATTCCAAACACACTGCTAAAGCAACACTTGAGTGGTTGAAGGGGAAACATGTAAATGTGTTGGAATGGCCTAGTCACAGCCCAGATCTCAATCCAATGGAACATCTGCAGTCAGACTTAAAGATTACTGTTCACAAGCGCAAACCATCCAACTTGAATGAGCTGGAGCAGTTTTGCAAGGAAGAATGGGCAAAAATCCCAGTGGTAAGATGTGGCAAGCTCATAGAGACTTTTCCAAAGCGACTGGGAGCTGTGATTGCCGCAAAAGGTGGCTCTACAAAGTATTGACTTTAGGGGGGTGAATATTTATGCACATTGACTTTTTCTGTTATTTTGTACTATTTGTTGTTTGCTTCACAATAAATAAAAAACAACAAACATCTTCAAAGTTGTGGGCATGTTCTGTAAATTAAATGATATAAATCCTCAAACAATCCATGTTAATTCCAGGTTGTGAGGCACCAAAACACGAAAAAAGTCAAGGGGTTGAATACTTTTGCAACGCACTGTATATATTTTTTTCCACTGATACATGCAAAAAAGGGCTTTAGAACATGTAACTGCACCACTGAATGACAAATATATATGTTTTTGCCACTAATACACGCCACAAAAGGCTTTAGAACATATAACTGCACCGCTGAACAGCAAATAATATATATATTTTTTCCACTAATACATGTCAAAAAGGGCTTTAGAACATATAACTGCACCGCTGAACGGCAAAAAATATATATTTTTTTGCCACTAATACACGCCAAAAAGGGATGTAATTTTCTCACTTCACATAATGTCAAATACTTTTTTGTGATACTAATACATGTAGAAAAGGGCTTTAGAACATATCATCCAATGAAGTAGTAAGTGGCACTGCCGACACTCACAATTATCAATGGAACCGGTCCCGGCTATCTTCGGTACCCCTTGCATAGATCGCTTTCGGTGGTGCACAATCCTCATAACAAACATCCAAAGAATCTTCACAGTAAAGAAGAACAAACAGGCAGCACTCACCACGGCTCTTTTTCTTTATCTTTATTGCATGATATGCACATACAGACGGCTGGGTAGCAGTATTAGCCAATTCACACACAGCTGCGACGGCCGTTTCGCGCACCAAACTTTGTGCTTCCTCAGTCCACTACGTCAACACGTATCCCCGTGCTGACCTCTTATACCTTGTGCGTGGTGGTCATGGAAACCCCAAACAAATCCATGCACCGGTATAAGATTTACATAAAAAACTGTGAACAAACAAAGATATATTCTCTGCAATTATAAAAACACATTTAAATCATTCCGGTCATTCAAACCTAGCTGACCAAGTGCTCCTGTACGCATTATCCATTTTGCTTCCTGTTTCAGGAGGCGTCGATGTCTATCTCCACCATGAGGTGGGGGAGGGACAACTTCGACCCCCGCAAAATGAAGTGTTTCCACATTGCCTGCATGTGCCTTGCCTGTTCGTACAGAGTTAAAGTGTTCTCTCACCCTTTCAAACAGACACCTGATGGTTTTGCCTATGTAAAAGCGGCCACAACCACATGTTAACACATAAACTACATAAGTTGTCCTGTAGTTTATAAAACTCGTCACTTTCTGACGTAGTGGCCTGAGGAAGCGCAAAGTTTGGTGTGCGAAACGGCGGTCGCCGCTGTGTGTGAATTGGGCTAATACTGCTACCCAGCCGTTTGTATGTGCATATTATGCAATGAAGATAAAGAAAAAGAGCCTTGGTGAGTGCTGCCTGTTTGTTCTTCTTTACTGTGAAGATTCTTTAGAACATATACCTGCACCGCTAGATGGCACATATATATATTTTTCCACTAATGCGTGCCAAAAATGGCTTTAGAACATATAACTGCACCACTGAACGGCAAATAGGCCCTTATTTTTTTCCACTTACAGTAGATATAAAAAGTCTACACACCCCTGTTAAAATGTCAGGTTTCTGTGCTGTAAAAAAATGAGACAAAGATAAATCATTTCAGAGCTTTTTCCACCTTTAATGGGACCTATAAACTGTACCACTCAATTGAAAAACAAACTGAAATATTTTAGATGGAGGGAAGAAAACAAAAAAAGCTAAAATAATTTGGTATTTAGGGGATGTAGCTGTGTTCAGAATTAAGCAATCACATTTAAAATCATGTTAAATAGGAGTCAGCCTACACCTGCCATCATTTGAAATGCCTCTGATTAACCCCAAATAAAGTTCAGCTGCTCTAGTTGGTCTTTCCTGAAATTTTCTTAGTCGCATCCCACAGCAAAAGCTATGGTCCACAGAGAGCTTCCAAAGCATCAGAGGGATCTCATTGTTAAAAGGTATCAGTCAGGAGAAGGGTACAAAAGAATTTCCAAGGCATTAGATATACCATGGAACACAAAGAAGACAGTCATCATCAAGTGGAGAAAATACAGCTCATGAAATTTTGAAAAACTGCAGGAGCATTACTCAATACTAAAATACCTAAATACTCAAAATGTCCCTCAGGAGTGTTAAAAGCAGTTTTCCATTCATCCCCTTCTTTAATTCGAATTAAATTATATGCTCCTCTCAGATTGAGTTTGGAAAACCACAATGCCCCAGAACCTGATTGAACAGATCAGGGATCAAAGGAAGAGAATATTGATTTTTAACGGTGATTTTGTTCAACTCTCGGTAGTCAATACAGGGTCTGAGGCCCCCGTCCTTCTTTTTGACAAAAAAGAAACCCGCCCCCATAGGAGACACAGAGGGTCTAATTTGCCCTTAAATTAGGCTTTCCTTAATATATTTCCTCATAGAATTGCGATCTGTACCAGATAAATTATATATTCTAACCTTGGGAAACCTGGACCCCGCCACTAAGTCAATAGTGCAGTCAAAATGATCTATGGGGCGGCAAACTCTCCAGATCGGACGAGGAGAACACGTCAGCATATTCCTCGACATAGGGAGGTAATGTCTTAGATTCTGCAGAGACTCCTGCCTGAACAATAGGTAAACAAGAGTTACATTTGGGACCCCATTTTTCAACCTCCCCCATGGCCCAATTAATAACCAGTTTAGGGCTTTCACACTTGCGCTTTTGCTTTCCGTCCTAGAGTTCCGTCCTCGGGGCTCTAGGACGGAAAGACACTGATCAGGATAATTCTAATGCATTCTGAATGGAGAGAAATCCGTTCAGGATGCATCAGGATGTCTTCCGTTCAGATTGTGAACATTTTTTGGACGTTGACAAAACCGTAGCATGCTGCTTCCAAAAATCCGGAAGACATGCCGGATCCGGAATAATGCCCATTGAAGTGCATTAATCCGGATCCAGCATTAAGCTAAACATCGCTTCGGCGCATCGCCGGATCCGACGTTTAGCTCTGCACATGCGCAGCAGCAGTTCTGATCGGTTACCATGGCAGCCAGGACACTACTGAAGTCCTGGCTGCCACGGTAAGTACTCCGCAGCAGCATACTTACCTGCGCTGCGGCCTCTGGGTGCTCCTTCATGACATCACAGGTCCGGGCGGCGCATTGATCTATGCGCCACGGGGACCTGTGACGTCATGAAGGAGCGCCCGGCGGCCACAGCGCAGGTAAGTACACTGCTGCGGAGTACCATGGCAGCCAGGACATCAGTAGCGTCCTGGCTGCCATGGTAACCTGAAAGCATTTCGAAGACTGATCAGGATCCTGATCAGTCTTCAAATGCTTTCAGGCGACTTGCGTTCTGACGGATCTGGCGGGACGGAAGTGCCCACCGGATCCTCAGAACACAAGTGTGAAAGAGCCCTTATGCAATTGGAGCCAGGGCATACCTAAAATCACTTCAACGGGCAGATTTTCCAAGATCAAGAAAGAGCACATCTCAGTATGGCACACCCCTACTGTCAAGGTTATTTTGGTTGTGCAAAACGTAACTGTTTCTCCCGACAGAGAGGTAGAATCAATGGCTACAATGTAAACAGGGCTAGGAAGGGCTAAATAGGTATTCCCAGCTGAAGAGCAAACTTGCAATCAATAAAGTTAGAGGCTGACCCACAATCAATAAAGACATTACCTGAACCCCTGTTTAATCCTGAAGAAATAGTAACAGGTACCAGTAATTTTTTTCTTACCACCCGGGGAGTACCTTGTCTTTAGATCCCTCTGGTTTGGATGATCTTCCAGAAGGAGGGACCTTGGGACACTGTCGGATCCAATGATCGGAGTCGCCACAGTAAAAACATGTACCACGCCTTCTGGTCATGCCAAGCTGCATAGGTTAATCAGTGAAGGTTTCGGACTTTACCCCCAATGGACAGGTCTCGGGTTTGGACTTAACCTGTGGAAAAAACAGATGCTCCAGCTGTCTCTCTCTAATGCGTCTCTCTAGTCTCACAGCAAGGGTCATGGTTTGTTCCAAGATCTCAGGAGAAGGATAACATACTAACATGTCTTTAAGGGTCTCAGAGAGACCAGACATGAACTGGCTTTTAAAGGGAATCTGTCACCAGCATAGTAGCATAATTTTTTTTTCATGAATCCTTGTTTAATAAAGTACCTTATTTCCATAACTGTTGGTGGTTTTCTTTTTAATCTTATAAGACAGAGTTCACAGAGGCGCCACCCTCAATATATACTATAAGACAAGGGTCCCTCTTTTGGACTGGTGGCGCCTCTTTTGGACTGAGCAACACCCAAGTACCTGGGACATCTCAGCACAAAAGCAATTTAGCTGGTTCCTGCAATGCCCTGAAATAAGGAGACTGGTAAGTCCATATGAGGCTGTATCTGTAGCGTTAGGGACCCTTGTGCGGAAGCCGCCGTGAAGTGGTACTTTGGCCCGACATACTTTTGATCAAAAATGTGCGCTAAGAGCTTCCTTCATTCCAACTTTTGGAATGAGCCCCTTTTTTATTTGTTCCTGTTAGTTTATGATTTATTGTGCAGCCATCTTTTAACCAGTTGATTTACTCTATTTGCCTTATGGTTATGCACTTCTGAGTGTAGAAACATATCTGCTTAGTCTGAACTCTGTCTTATAGTATATATTGAGGGTGGCGCCTCTTTTGGACTGAGCAACACCCAAGTACCTGGGACTTCTCAGCACAAAAGCAATTTAGCTGGTTCCTGCAATGCCCTGAAATAAGGAGTCTGGTAAGTCCATATGAGGCAGTATCTGTAGCATTAGGGACCCTTGTGCGGAAGCCGCCATGAAGGGTTACTTGGGCCCGACATACTTTTGATCAAAAATGTGCACTAAGAGCTTCCTTCATTCCAACTTTTGGAATGAGCCCCTTTTTTTATTTGTTCCTGTTAGTTTATGATTTATTGTGCAGCCATCTTTTATTTTTAATCTTGTCATTTCTTGTAAAAAACGCTTATTCAGATATGCAAATGAAGGTCTTAGGAGCCCAGAGGGGCGTTCCTCCTTTAGCAAGGAGCCCAGGAACCCCCCTGATGTGCCGTTCCCGCCTAAAATTTTAAAAAACGAACGCCTATAATCTGTAAAATCGCCTCCCAGAGGCGAGGCTAAATACTCCGACCCCCCCCCCCCCCCCGCCAGCTCCTCTCTGTCCGGCAAATATCCCCGCTCCGGCTCTCGCCTGTATCCCAAAATCTCGCGCAGGCGCAGTGCTGGCAAGATCATCTGGATACTAAGGGCAACAGCCTCAACAGCGTCACTGGGCATGCGCCAAGCCCAGTGACGCTTTCCAGAGTGATGTTGCTTCAGTGAGAAGGAAGCGCGCAGGCACAGGCAATCGCTGGGACTGCGCCTGCGCGAGATTTCGGGATGCAGGCGAGAGCCGGAGCGGGGATATTTGCAGCACAGAGAGGAGCTGGCGGGGGGGGGGGGCGGAGTATTTAGCCTCGCCTCTGGGAGGCGATTTTACAGATTATAGGCATTCATTTTTTTTAATTTTAGGCGGGCACGGCACATCAGGGGGGCTTTCCTGGGCTTCTTGCTAAAGGAGGAACGCCCCTCTGGGCTCCTAAGACCTTCATTTGCATATCTGAATAAGTGGTTTTTACAAGAAATGACAAGACGAAAAAGAAAACCACCAACAGTTATGGAAATAAGGTACTTTATTAAACAAGGATTCATGAAAAAAATTATGCTACTATGCTGGTGACAGATTCCCTTTAAGAGCAGGTCCATTCCAACCAGAGGGGACGCACCACTTTCTAAACTGAGTACAATAATCTTCTACCGGTCGATCACCCTGCACAAGAGACTTTAGCTGACACGTCACTACAGTTGCTCTGTCTGGTTCATCGTATAGCACACCAAGGGCCTGAAAAAAAACACGTCAACAGACCTAAGACACTGGGAATCAGGGGGTAAAGAAAATGCCCAGTCCTGGGGGTCGCTCTGTAACAAAGAAATAATAATTCCCACTCTTTGTTATTCAGACCCAGAAGATTGGGGCCGCAGACTGAAATACAGTTTACAACTCTCCGTAAAGGCTAAAAAACACTTGCGATCCCCCGAAAACCGATCTCGAAGCTTAACATTGGGTTCCACCTGTAGTGCGGACAAAGGGGGAACAAAGAGGTTTCAGGCAGCTTCTTGCGCTTGTAGCCTCTCCCCTAACTCCTGAAAAATTTGAGCCAGGTTCTGGAAATGATCCGTGAGACTTTGCAGCGGATCCATAGTACAGTAAGGTACGGCCTGTGATTCTGTCACAAGGAAGGGGTGGGGAAGGTGCTTATCTGACTCTACTCACACCTCTGTCCCTGCCTACTTACACTGACCCATCCTAGGTAACGGAGCACAACTGGGTGACGGTCCCTGACCTGAGTAAGTGCGGGACAGACAAACAAGACAGACAACACACCAGGCAGTCAAACAAGCAAAGTCTATACCAGACAGTCACAGCGGAACAAGGGAGCAGGCGGAAACAAATACAACACGAGCCAGGAGTCAATACCATCAATACCAGGAGAGGCAATAAGACCCAGGGAGCAAGAGAAGACAAGTCAATACACTAGCCAGGAGTCAATAGCAGGAGATGCAATAAGACCAAGAGAGCAAGAGAGGACAAGTCAATACACCAGCCAGGAGTCAATACCATGAGATGCAACTAGACACAGGGAGCAGGTGAGATCAAAGTCAAACACAAGCAGGAGCCAATACCAGAAGATGCAATAAGACACAGGGAGCAAGTGAGGACGAGAACAATACACAGGCCGAGATCCAAATACCTAAACCAGGGAATATCGCAGAAGAGGATACACAAGGTGCAGGACCTTAATCACAGGCAACCTGTGGCCAGCAGGCTGCCTGTTAAATAGTGGGGAGAAGGAGTCATGTGACATGGCCAGCGCCACATTACCCGTTCCCCGGCATCCAGCTGAGCGCTGAGTGCCTATTGGGGCACATATCTCTGTCATGCAGTTCTCATATAAAGCCTGCACTCTGCTAGTTTCTTCCTTCCTCTACTAGGCAATACACATTATCTGCATTATTGAAAGTCTCTAAAACTCCTCCTTTCAGTGTACGGCTGCATGATCTGGTTTCCTGGTGCAGATTTGGAAGCCAAAATCAGGAGTGGATCATAAAAGGACTAATATGACTTCTCTTTTTTTAAATTTACTCCTTATTTTGGCTCCCAAGACTGCATCCAGAGACCTTAACAGCTGTCTGTAACCTAAAGGGGTATGTAAAACCCATTAATACCACTAAACTAATCACAGGGGAAGAGTATGGGTGTGAAACACATGTGCAAAGAGGACTTTACTGATGTGGACTGAGGGCTCAGTAGAGGAAAAAACAACTTTTATCCAATATTCAAAGAGCCGACAGTGTCCACTTTGTGCTTCTGATGCGGTAAGTGCCTAGCCTCTCCTCCACATTCCCAGTGCTGTGCCAATGGAGACAGGCTGGAGAGTACAGAACATGCACTGTCCCACAATCACACTTACGTGCATGAAATTTCAGCACTGCTGAGTGTGCTATCAGGACAGCGAAGGGGCTGTCAGTCAAAACAAAAGGGGAGTCAAGGGTCGGGGAAGGTAACGTAGAAACTGAATCCTGTGATTGGAACTGCCCATTGGGCACTTTTGGCTCAACCCCCCAAACCCCCCATCACTACAGAAATACAGGGATATACAGCGCCCTATACCTCTTACATCCAGTGACGTCTCCTTTGATGTAGATGTTCTCTTTCCTCGTCTTATCCTTTCAGTCCTTCAGACCAGACCACCAGTTTTCAGCCATTTCTCGTCTCTGTAGTTTGACAAAAAAATCTTAGTTTACTACTTTTCCATCATCCTCCCATCTTCTGGACAAATCATCCTACCACCCCCAATAATGTGCTGCTGTGCTCCCCAATATTATACTGCAGAAACAGATAAACAGCCTGATAATACTAGTACCATGTAGATAGTGCCCTTCAATAATTATTGGCACACAGTGCCCTAAAATAACTGTGCCCAGCAAATAGTGCCCCTGACACCCGTAGTGTAAACATAACGTCCCCCAAAAATAATTGTGGTAAGCTGGTACTGTGCTAAGGTGCCCCCACAGTAATAGGGCTCCCACCAATAGTATTAATTCTCTGCTAGAGCACACATGGTAGTAATAGTGCTCCTACAGTGCCCCCAACATGTACCCACTGTGCACCAGAAGTAATAATGCTCCCATAGTGCCAATACTAGTAATCATGTTCCCCATAGTCCCCCAGTAGTATTAAAGCCCACCATAATGCCCCCCATTAGTAAAAATTCTCCTTATAATGTGACAGTACAAAATATGCTTCCTTATAATGTGTGCCAGTGCAAAAATGCCCCCTTTTAATGCCCCCAGTTGAGCTAATGTCCCCATAGTGCCCCCAATAATGTGCCAGTATAAAATACCCCTATATAGTGCCCCCAGTAAATGCCCCTATGAAGCTAATCTCCCCTCCTCCTAGTGCCCCCATAATGTACCAGTATAAAATGCCCCATATATAGTGCCCCAGTAGATGCCCTCAGTGTCCCCTATAATTTGCAAGTATAAAATACCCCTTCTTAGTGCCGCCCATAGATGACCCCATAGTACTCCTCTACCACCTTCCCCTTAGTACCCACCATAATATGTTGCAGTATAAAATGCAACTTTACAGAGCCCCCCATATAAAATACCCCTTCTTTGTGGCCTCAGTAGATGCCACCATAGTGCTCCCCAATAATGTGCCAATAAGAAGTGCCTTGTGCCGGCAGCCTATCAGAGGAACAGGGAAGGGAGACGCCTCTCCCTCCCATGCCCCACAGCACAGCCATCTGTATCGCTGTCCTGAGGACGGCGATACATATGACTATGGAGATGAATGCTTCCACAATGGAAGTGTTCCTCTCCCTGTGCCCTGCCGCTGCCCCCCACTTGTCACCAACAGCTCCCCCACACTATGCCACTAGGCAGCAGCGCTTGCTAGCACAAAGCTTGGGCTACCTGCCGCTGCTTATTTAATATAATATGTATACTGTAATTAGGCAGGGGCCCACCAAGTATTTCCCCGGCTCCCAGGGGTGCCAGTCTGAGCCTGCTAAATAGTACTATCAAGATAGAACAGCAACAAAGTAGGGGGAGGATCAAGCTGAGACTGGCCTACAGGCGAAAAGGTGAATCCCCTGGTAAGCCCTTGAGCATGGTGGGCCCCTAGTCCCCCACCACCTGCACAAGTGGCACAGTAAACTGACTGCACAACATACAGATAGGTAGCACACACTATCTCAACCAGCCTATGTTCATATAAAAACTGGGTAGATTATTTATCAAACTATCCAGTTCATTTTTAAAGCGGAATCAGGTGGCTGAAGTGATTTATAGGCACAGAGACAGAACCGCAAATATCCTTTTTCATTAGGGACTCACCATCTCAATGTTGGTGCAGTGACCCCCATAATCAAAAATCTTTAGGCCTCTTGCACACGAAAGTGTGCTGCCCGTGCAGCGGCCTGCAAATTGCGGTCCGTAATCCACGTGCACCGGCCATGGGCCAGCCGCATGCAGATCGCAACCTCATTCACTTGAATGTGGCCCGCGAACAGTCCATTCCGCAAAAAGATAGGACAAGTGCTATCTTTTTGCAGAACGGAAGCACAGAATGGAATTCCATGAAAGCACTCCGTAGTGCTTCTGTTCTGTACCACATCTCCGGATTTGCAGACCCATTCTAGTGAATGGGTCCA
Organism: Bufotes viridis; assembly: GCA_033119425.1. Taxonomy (NCBI): domain Eukaryota; kingdom Metazoa; phylum Chordata; class Amphibia; order Anura; family Bufonidae; genus Bufotes; species Bufotes viridis. The sequence goes on from CM065592.1 coordinate 165,334,125, forward strand.
CATCCGTGATGCGGAATGCACACAGCCGGTGTCCCGTGTATTGCGAGCCGCAATATGGCCACTGGGGACACACAGTCGTGTTCAAGAGGCCTTTGGGTCTTGCTAATCCCGTCCCATTTTAGTGAATGGGACGGTTTGTAATTGTACCTGCTCACCGCTGCGCTGTAGACGGCAAGCAGGTAGAAAATGAAGGGAAGGCTTCTGATCGGCCGCCGATCTGATATTGATGACCTATCCTAAGAATAGGTCATCAATAAAAATAACTTGGACAACCCCTTTATTTCTGTCAGAAATAAGGGGTGCAATACAATGGATGTACAACTAGTCAAACCAGGCTCCACTTATCCGAAGCTGCGAATAAAAATGCAAGAAACGCATCTTTCATTTCTTTATATTGTTCTTCAGTTCTAACTCTGTGTATCCCATCACATCAGTGAGCTGGCTGTTCTGTGTGCATTAATTGTGCAGATACATCATTTTGAAGGCTGGTCCTGCACAGTTTATATAGCATCAGATCACAGTATCTATGTTTTCTACTATTGTACAAGCACCACTGACCTGTCATTTTGTTTTTCATGACCTTACAATGACAGAAGTAATAATCCTGTCAGCAGAAAAAGGGGCATATGAAGCCTTGGGTCCCACTGTCTGATTTATATGAGGTGTGTCCATTCAAACTGCGCCATGTGTACACAAAGTCCACAGTGCAGACAGTCCTCACACATGGTGCTTCATAATGGGGAGGGCTTTGGTAGGGCATAGACTATAACAGGGCTTACCTCTCAATGACAAGCTGTAAGTGCGGCAGCCATCTTCTGCTTCTTTTTACTCTGGCTCCGCAGTGCCTTTCCCGCCTGGAAGGTGGGCGGAGCCTCTCGGTGAACTGCCATACTTCCGTGCCTGCTCCGGGGGATTCATCAGGGTACGCACTCCTAAACCGCTTATCACTCTGCGGCGCTGCGTGGTGCAGCGCCCTGCGCCCCCCTGCAGTCTGGCGCCCGGGGCAACGGCCCCCCTGCCCCTCCCCCTGCGCTACGCCACTGAATAAGGGTGGTACTGTATAATATAATGTGCTTATCGGAAATCGGACCCTACCCCCCAAAAATAGGCTATGCTCAATGTAATAATGTTTATTGCTAACTACATATTACAGAACTTCTCTCTTTGAAAACTAAGATAAAAGGTAGATCATTTGGATGTGTATTACTGGCTTCATATAATGGAGTTGCATTTAATTAGGAGAGGTTAATTTTTAGGTCTGCGTAGCTAGACCTTCATGAAATTTACAGAAATAAAATGCAGCACAAAAAAAACCTAACTGGACAGCTAATTGCAGAGGCTTGTTCTGTAATTATTTATGCTGTTTTAGGAATCTCCATTCTGCAGCGACTGGTCCGACACTAATGTAAAAACAACATGATTAGTCCTTCTGAAAAATAATGATGAATGTTATTTTTCCTGCATGCTGTGCCATAATTACATCTATATTCACTCTCAGGACCTATTTCCATGACAAATTATGCCCTTGTGGTGGACCAATTGTGCACAATTTTGCAGAGAAAGTGGCGGTAGAGCTCAGTGGGACAACCAATTAGAGCTGCGGACTTTGACTGCTGGAATTTGGGGATGTATTAAAATGAGAAAATAACATGTTTTTTTTATAAAGATTTCTTTAGGTAAAAGAAATCATTTTCTTCTGCCTGTAGTCCAGATTCAGTATTCAACAAGAGGTAAATACAATCCTTGCATTAGACATTACTGCAGTAAAATCAGATGATATTATTTTTTGTTTCGTATTATATATTGAAATGTAGCAAAAAAAATTGTGTGTGTGTTCAAGGTATATGTTAACATTGGAATTTAGTTTTATAATTAGAGTTGAGCGATGTTTTGAAAAATTTGATTTGGCTGACTTGCCGAACTTCGACAAGAAATTCAATTAGTTACGGATTAATTAGTCATGAATTGCTATAAATCAGGTATACCCTTACATCATGGTGGCTGAGGGAATGTATGGAGCTTGCTGCTATAGTGAGCCCGCTTTATACAAAGAGGGTGCTAGCTGTATCATACAGCAGACACCAGGCTGCAATGACGGGAATATCCCGCTGGATCCCATCCGTTAAACCCTCAGATGCTGCAATCAACACTGATTGCGGCATCTATGAGGTAAGGCAGTGGGATGCGACTCTCTCTGCCTTCCGATCGGAGCCCCCACAGTGAAATCACGGGGCTACAATTGGTTACTATGGCATCCTGGGTGCTTTTGAAGCTTCCTATGGCTGCCATGGTAAACTAAACACCAAACCTATATCCTCTGCTATGGCAACATTAACCCATATACATAATAGACTGCAACACCAATAGAAATATATGTGGTTCTATAATAAATCTCCCAATAATCAAACTTTTGTCATGATTGACAAACCCCCCTAAGAGGGTTAAAAGTTGTCACTGTGAAAAAAATAAGAGTTTAAATCACCCACCGTTCCCAATTTTACATATAAAAATATATATTTAAAAAAAAAACATATTAGGTATCTCCTCATCCGAAAATGTCTTAACTACTAAAATATTAATAAAAATGTCATGTTCACTGATTGCCGTAATGGAGAAAACATTTTTTGTCACCTTTTACCCCCAACTAACCCCCCCCCCCCCCCCAAAAAAAAAATAAAAAAAATTGAATGACAGTTATCGAAAAGTTGTATGTACCACAAAAATAGTACAAATAAAATATAAATTTCGTCCCACAAAAAACAATCCCTTATATAGCTCCTTGGTCTAATGGTGATGCAAAGAAAATTTTGATTTTTTTCATATAAGGTAATACTTCCTGATAATTCTAACAGTATCTTAGTAGTTAAAAAGTGCAGCCTCTTATCTCAAGGATAGCCTTCTTTAGCAACATCATATGAAAGACAGAAAGAACAGAAACTGTCCGGCCTTAAAGGGGTTCTCCAGGAATTAAGAAGATGAAAATACTTGAATAATACTTTATTATAAATATATTCCCAAATACCTTTCATTAGTTATAATGGCTTGTTTTTTCAAGGGAGCAATCATTGGAAGAAAGAAAATGGCCGCCATCCTATAAATACACACAAAACCTGTCCTATCACACAGCACGACAAGTTACTTCACAATACTGAGCTAAAGAGCTGCCTCATTCTCCTCTCTGCTCTTCTTGTCAGTGATTAGGATCCCAAATACAGCTGAATCTCTGTAGGAATGGAGTAATGAGGAGACATGAAGTACAGAGAGGACGGACAGGACAGACTGAGGTAATGCAGGGCTGTGGTAATGGACACTGCATACAAGTGCTGCTGCTCATTATCCTAACCTCCTCTCTGTACTTCATGTCTCCTCATGAACTCCATTACTACAGAGATTAAGGCCTTATTCACACGTCCGCAAGTGTTTTGCGGATCCACGGAGCCGCGGATCCGCAAAACACGGACACACCGGCAATGTGCATTCCGCATTTTTGCGGACCGCACATTGCCCGAACTCCATAGAAAATGCCTCTTCTTGTCCGCAATTGCGAACAAGAATAGGACATGCTCTATTTTTTTTGTGGAGCCGCGGACCGGAAGATCGTTCCCGGCCCCATTCACAGTCAATGGGTCCGCATGTATTCCGCAAAATTGCGGAATACATGCGGACTACATTGCAGACGTGTGAATAGGGCCTAAGGCTGGGAACACACCTAGGCGTTTTTGGATCAGGCGTTTTTTTCGGCGTTTTAGTATTTTTGCAACGCGCGTATTTGGGGCGTTTTTTTGATTGACAGCTTACAGTTTGCAGAAAAAAAGAATCCCCACCCAGCAAAGGTGGGTGGAGATTCTGCCTTTCTGCTGGGTTTTACTACAAAAACGCCCAATCATATGCGCGTTTTTGAAGCGGAAAACGCGCATATTTTCTTATATGCGCGTTCCCATGCTTTTTAATGGGTGCAAACGCTTGGGCAAACAAGCTCATGCACAAGCGTTTGCGTTTGGCGTTTTTCAGCGCGTTCAAACGCGCTGTAAAACGCTGAAGTGTGAACTATGTCCATTGGAATACATGGGTTTTCACTTGTTGTGCGTTTTTCAGCGCGCTTGAACGCGCTGAAAAACGCTTAGGTGTGTTCCCAGGGTAAGGTGAAGATCCTAATCCCTGCTAAGTAGAGCTGAGAGGTTGAGGAGGCAGCTTTTTACCTCAGTGTTATTAAGTAACTTGCCATGCTGTGTGATAGGATAGGTTTTGTGTGTATTTATAGGATGGTGGCCATTTTATTTTCCCTGATGATTGCTCCCTAGACAAAATAGGTATTTGGGAATATATTTACAGTAAAGTAATATGTACGTATTTTCATTTTCTTAATTTTCTTAATCCCTTTACCATTTGTCCACAGTTCAATACAATTCAGACCATTTCCATCACAATACAAACAATGAAGAATTTTCAAAAACTGAAAATAAATATAAAATGTGCAACAGGAGACAGTTGCATACATGCAGGGGTCGCTGTTGCGACCGGGCCTGGCACTCCAGGGGGCCCGGCTGCCTGTGGACCCCCCCCCCCAGGCTGGCAGGCCACCCTAAAGCATGTTAAAAATGGGCCGCTAGCAGGGGCCCTGCTGTTCTCACATGTAATGGAGCGCTCTGATGGTGCCCGGCATGAAGTATAGTGCCAGTTTTGGGCCCCATCAGAGGGCTCCATTACATGTATAATATGGGGGGGGAGAGGGGGGGTGCGTGCACTCACTCACACACACCCGGCCGGCAGTTCGTTTCCATAGTGAAGCAGGGAAACCTCTCTGCTCCCTGCTTCATTGATCTTCAAAGCTCCACATCGCGCTGCTGGCTGTGGGAGGAGAGCTGAAGGCATGGGCAAATCTGCCATCAGCACAGCCTGCAGCGTGATGAGAGTGTGGGAGCCTACCATCAGGGAAGAAGGTAAGTATGTGTTTTTTTATTTCTAACGCTGCAGACTTGGGGCAAGTAGGGGGTGATTGGGGGTGTCTGTTTGATGGGCACAACTAGAGTAAGGGTGCCCAAAAGTTCGCCTAGGGCGCCGGCCTGCTGGGGGCACCCTGGTGGGCTCCCCTCTCTGGGGCTGCAGAGCTGGGCGAGCGGCTCTTGAGCCACCCCCAGCGCCATTACAGGGGGGCCAGGAGGTGGAGGTCCTTCTTAAATATGGCAGAGCAGGCACCTGCTTACCCTGATGGCAGGTGCCTGCTCTGCCAGTAAATTACCGATGCAGAGGAGCCGGGCGGCAAGGGAGGCTGTTCTAGCAGCTCCCCGCTCCTCCCTCGCGCGCCCTCTGCTGGGAGTCGGAATATGACGTCATTCCGGGCCCAGCATACTAAATGGAGTGCTGGAGGACTGAGGAGCTGCACCACACTGGACCCCAGGGAGGTGTGTGTCTGTCAGTGAGTGAGTGAGTGTATGTTTGTCTGTCAGTGAGTGTATGTGTGTCTGTCATTGAGTGAGTGTGTGTATGTCAGTGAGTGTGTATGCCTGTCTGTCAGTGAGTGTATGTGTGTCTGTCATTGAGTAAGTGTGTGTATGTCAGTGAGTGTGTATGCCTGTCTGTCAGTGAGTACCTGAGTGATTGTATGTCTGTCAGTGTGTGTCGTTCAGTGAGTGTGTGTGTGTGTCTGTCAGTGTGTGCGTGTCTGTCTGTCAGTGTGTGCGTGTCTGTCAGTGCGTGCGTGTCTGTCTGTCAGTGCGTGCGTGTCTGTCTGTCAGTGCGTGCGTGTCTGTCAGTGTGTGCGTGTCTGTCTGTCAGTGTGTGCGTGTCTGTCTGTCAGTGCGTGCGTGTCTGTCTGTCAGTGTGTGCGTGTCCGTCTGTCAGTGTGTGCGTGTCCGTCTGTCAGTGTGTGCGTGTCCGTCTGTCAGTGTGTGCGTGTCTGTCTGTCAGTGTGTGCGTGTCCGTCTGTCAGTGAGTGGGGGGGCGGCAAAATGGATCTTTGCCTAGGGCGGCAAAAATCCTTGCAACGGCACTGACTGAGGGGCACCTAATCTGCCACAACTAATTTGAGCGAGCACCTAATCTGGCATAACTACTGTGAGGGGGGCACATATGAAGGCATAACTACTGTGAGGGGCACATAATCTGGCATAACCACTTTGAGAGGGGCACATATCTGGGCATATCTAATTTGAGGGGGCACATAACTGGGCATAAATACTGTGAAGGGGCACATAATCTGGCATAACTACTGTGAGGTGCACATAATCTGGCATTACTACTGTGAGGGGCACATAATCTGTCATTACCACTGTGAGTGGACTCATAATCTGGCATTACTACTGTGAGGTGCACATAATCTGGCATTACTACTGTGAGTGGACACATAATCTGTCATTACCACTGTGAGTGGACGCATAATCTGGCATTACTTCTGTGAGGGGCACAAAATCTGGCATAATTACTGTGAGTGGACACATAATCTGGCATAACTACTGTGAGTGGACACATAATCTGGCATTACTACTGTGAGGGGACACATAATCTGGCATAACTACTGTGAGGGACACAATCTGGCATTACTACTTTGAGTGGACGCATAATCTGGCATTACTACTGTGAGGGGCACAAAATATGGCATAATTACTGTGAGTGGACACATAATCTTGCATAACTACTGTCAGTGGACACATAATCTGGCATTACTACTGTGAGGGGACACATAATCTGGCATAACTACTGTGAGGGGACGCATAATCTGGCATTACTACTTTAAAGGGACACATAATCTGGCATTACTACTTTAAGGGGACACATAATACGGCATTTCTACTGGGAGGGGACACATAATCTGGCATTACTATTGTGAAGGGCACATATTCTGGTCATTACTACTGTTAGAGGACACATAATCTGGCATTATTACTGTGAGGCGGCACATATCTGGGCATAACTACTGTACAGGGACACATATTTGGCATAACTACTGTGAGGGGGCACATATTTGGCATAACTACTGTAAGGGGGGACATATCTGGGCATAACTACTGTGGCAGGAACAAAGGTCGGCATTAGTACTGTGAGGGGCCACAAGGTGGGCATTAGTACTGTGTGGTAGCACTAGATTACCCTGCTATACATTGGCATGGCTCAGTCTTACAGGCCAGCACAGCGCCCCTGCTGGTGGTGATTTCACAAGGGCAGTCACCATCCCTTCTTTATGCGATTATTCTTTTTTTCTCACCACAGGGACCTTGTTCTGGATCCAGTAAACATCATGCCGACGCCAGTGACACCCTGGTTGAGGTATGACCAGATTTTATTAGGATTGGGTGAGTGTAGCCATGCATTGGGCTTATGGCTCTTTAACACGAGCGGATCCCTTGCAGCTAATCCGCTGCGTGAAAGAGTGCCAAGCCCCATTCTGGACAGCAGAGACATGGAGCATTAACATGATTGATAATGCTCTTTGCCTCTCTGTGACCTTTTTACTACAAAATCACAGTGAGATAAAGTTGTCACCGTGATTTTATAGTAAAAAGATCACAGTCAATCATGTTACTGCTCCGTGTCTCTGCCGTCCGGAATAGGGCTTGACTCTCATTCACGCTGCATTACCTGCATGGAAAGAGCCCTTAGTAAGAAAATCTGCCACTTCTTTGTAAAAATGGGGGGGGGGGGCAATCCAAAGTTTGCACTGTGGCCCATAACACTATAGTTATGCCCTGGCCGCGGGGCAGTGTTCCCTCTAAGCTGCGCGGGTGAACGGCAGCGCAGCAATTATTGTGCTCCCACTCACAAGTTTACTATGTCCGCTCATCCCACACTATTGATCAGTTCTTCCAAACCTTCTCCAGTGTGCGAGGTAAGTGGGGTTCCACTGCTGCCTCCTCCTTTTTTTCTGACTAAAGAGGAGTAGCGGCATTACACAGGGAGAGGGAGAGGTAATGTGGAGGTGGCGTTGGCACCATCTTAGAAGCTAGACTCCCTCCTGAGACTGAGAGCTACCTTCTGCCCTTGCTACATAAGTATGCTGGGAGTGGGGACAGACCTTAAGGGCATGCTGCTGCAGAACACAAGGGGTGAAGCCACTGTCAGGGACACACAATCCTATCCTAGTGATAGTCTATCACTGGGATGGTGTGTTCCTGCCAGTGGTTTCACCCCTTGTGTTCTGCAACAGCATGCCCTGCACTTATATACAGCCTATACCTATGTACAGCCGAAACCTATATACAGCCTATACCTATATACAGCCTACAACTCTATATTGCAGTACATAGGTGTAGACTGTATATAGATATAGGCTGTATCTAGCTATAGACATATCTATCTATCTACCTATCTCATATCTATCTATCCCACAGAAGTTATATTGTTCAGCATGGTGTAACCTACAAAGATTTGCTGTACAGTATACATTATAATCCCTGTAACATGCTATACAATATACATTATAATCCCTGCACAATGCTATACAATATACATTATAATCCATACACCATGCCGTTCAATATACCATATAACACCTCCACTGTGGGGTCATATTGTATGGCATGGTGTATGGATTATACTGTATATTTTACTGTATGATGTATGGATTATACTGTATATTGTACAGTAGGTGGAGGGGTTAAAATGTATACTGTACAGCAGTGCAGGGATTATAATGTATTTTATACTGGATGGTGCAGGGATTATACTGTATATTGCACAGCATGGAGCAGGGATTCAGTGGGGAGGGAGGAGGCGGGGACACTCGCGACAGGGCCGGTGCAGTGACTCTACTCTAATACACCGGCCCCGCACACAGCTGTAAAGTATACCGTATTCATGTAAAGCTTAATCTTTGAAAAAGTAGCCCAAACCCTGCTGTAGTACTTACTAACTACGGTGGCATGCAGACTCGCCGGCAGCTTGAGCTTAACATCTCACAGCTGGCGGGCCGCAGGTTGGGTATGCCTATCCCATCAGGTGAACAGTGTAAAAAAAATGATGCCAAAACAGCTATTTTTTAGTCAGCTCACCTCTAGAAAACACCTCCAGAAAACATAATATCAAGTGATCAAAAAGTCATATGTACCCCAAAATGGTACCAATAAGAACGTCACCTCATCCCACAAAAAATGAGCGCTCACTCAAGACCAAAAAAAATATGGCTGTATAGAAACTGGCAGATAGTGTTGAGCGAATCGTAGTATCTGAAGTGGACTTCGATATGAATTTCAGGAAAAATTTGATTTGCCACAAAGTTGAATTTCCTTAACTTTGTGGTAACAAATAGATTTTCCCTGAAATAGCAGTAAAAACCCAAAAATTCATACTCACCTCATCCCCCACTGTGGGCATCTTGATTGAAGATTCCATGCGAAATCTCACATGAGATTTCACATGGTGTCTTCAACCAAGATGGCTGTGGCGGCCTCTATGCAATAAAATGAATGAGGTGAGTATTTTTATTTTTTACCAGATTAAACCCTGAAAGCCCTCAATATTAATCTCAGTTGCCGCAATCAGCGATGAACACTGCATCTGAGGGGTCAATGACTTGGGACAGCGACATCGCTGTCCATTACACCCGCTACATACAAAGAAAAGTGCTTCATGAATAAGTAGTTCGTCATGAAGCAAATTTCTTTGTGAAATTCAGAGAAGCAGCAGAATCGAATTTTTAATAACTACTCTCATCTTTACTGGCAACATATAAACATGATATTTTTTTTCCAAAAATGTTCTTATTGTTTAAAAATTCAAAAATTGACATATTTGATATTGTGATGTCCGTAACCACCAGCTCTATAAAAATATTACATGATCTACCCCCATCAAGTGAAAGCCGTAAAAAAAATTGCACCAAAACAGCTTTTTTTTTGTCACCTTGCCTCCCAAAAAACATAATATCAAGCGACCAAAAGGTCTTATGTGCCCCAAAATGGTACCAATGAAATACAATCTGTCCTGCAAAAGACAAGCCCTCAGACATCTATGTTGGCATACAAATAAAATGTTATGGGTGTTAGTATATGACAATGCAAAATATAACAGATTTTTAATAAAAAGGAATTTTATCATGTAAAAGTAATAAAACATGAAAAAAAACCTATACAAATTTGGTATCACCATAATCATATCAATCTGCAGAATAAAGTTATATCATATATACCACATGGTATAAAAATAAAGATAAAAAAACACTGACAGTATTAAAGTTTTTGCCCTCCTCACCTCCCAATAAATGAGATAAAAAAGGTCAGAAAGCCAAATGTACCCCAAAATGATGCCAATAAAAACTACAAAAATGAGCCCTCACACAGAAAAGTCAACAAAAAATAAAAAAGTTATGGTTCTTAAAAACCATTTCAGCAAATCCCATGTTAGAAAATACAGATGCCGCCCCTTCCCTTCTGAGCCCTGGCATATCTCCAAACAGCAGTTTAGGACCACAAATGGGGTGTTACTGTATTCAGGAGCAAATAAGTAGCAAGTTGTGAGGTGATATTCTCATGTTATCCCGTGTGGAAAAGAAAGTTTTTAATTTTCACAGCCAAGTGTTATAAATTGTATGAAGCGCCTGTTGGGTCAAAGTGCTCACTACATGCCTTAAAAATTCCTTGGGTGGTGTAGTTCCCAAAATTTGGTCACTTTTTTAGGGGGGTTTCCACCATAGGGGTATCTCAGGGTCTCTTCAAATGCAACATGGTTCCCAAAAACCATCCCAAAAAAATCTATCCTCCAAAAACAATATGGTGCTCCTCGTCTTTTGTGTCCATACAGCAGCTTACTATTATATGTTGGGTATTTATCTAACCTGCAGAATCAGGGTAATAAATATTGAGGTTTGTTTTGTTGTTAACTCTTGAGGTGTTACAGGAAAAATTAGATTAAAATGGAAAATTTGTAAAAAAGTGAAATTTTGAAATTTCACCTACATTTTGCATAAATTCCTGTGTAATACCTAAAGGGTAAACAACATTTCTAAAATTAGTTTTGAATAGTTTGAGTGATGTAGTTTCTAAAATGGGCTTATTTATGGGTGATTTCTGTTATGCCAATCCCTCAAAATGACTTCAGAACTGAATTGGTCTATAAAAAAATTGATTTGTGAAATTTTCTTGAAAATTTCAAAAGTTGCTTCTAAAATTCTCAACTTTCTAACATCCTAAAGTATCTATGGAATAAAGGACATAGCACTTGGTCTTAAGCATCCATTAGTAGAAATCAGAAGTGTGGATAAGAGATAAGCGTTTGGTAATGGCAGTTAGCTGGCACAATACAGTAGAATGATTAGCAGTACATGGTGTAATGTAACAAAACTTGTAGGTTATTAAGTCCATACTATTTAGGACGACTGAACATTGTTGCTATTCCCGATATAATCTATATGTAGTTCTGCGCTCAGTTATGGACACTGTCATGTCCCTGTTGTTCCTTGCTTACCTGTGGTTTATACAATGGGATTACAAGATGTTTGCTGACAGATTTGTCTGCCAGTCCAGGTATCAGCACAGTGAAGAGGAGCGCAGTGGCTTCACAACTATCGGGAGGCAATCAGAGTTTTTTTCAAAGTTTTGGAGCAGGGTTTGTTCGCGCAGGACATGCGCAGTATGTAGCGAGACGGCTAAAATCGGCTAAGTGCCGGGATATACCAATAGTCGCCTCGCTTACTGTCTAAGTGTGGGCGCAGATGAAGCTGCGCAGCAGCTGCGCGCTTGCCTACCATATAGTATAGCGGGGATAAGTGTGTGCGCACCTCTATTCGCGCACCACGTCAGTGATGCTAGCGCAAATCGATTGGTTCACTCCCCGTGACAGGGGGTGTGTGAACAGTAAGATACAATGCTGTGATTGGTAACCTCTGCCATCAATCAGTATTAGTGTGGTATAACAAGGCCACATACACCTGTGGTGAACAATGCTGCCCGCTTCCCTGAAGAAGCCATGTAATGGCGAAACATGTCGGGGGGCAGTTAGTGTTTTAAAGCTATTAGTGCAGGTCTCGCTTGAAGTAATAGCAATCGTACAGCTTCTTGCGATAAGAGATCAGCGATGTGAGGGAGCAATATGTAATAGTTTGGCTAGGCAGTGATTCAAGTACACACGTGTGTGATTCAGCATTCGAACAAATAGGGTGTTATATAGCACAGTGAGTTGATCAGCAATGACTCAAAACTAGTGCTGCATATAGCCAAGACGCTAGCAGGGTGTCTCCCTACACGCCTCTAGTATACCATTTTGGGAAAAAAATTATAATTAGTAAATAGTGAATTTTTCAAAATTTTGGGTAAATTTGGGATTTTTTCATTAATAAAGATAAAATTACGGACTCAAATATTTTTATTACCATTATGCACAATGTGTCACAAAAACAGTCTCAAATTGCTTGGATAAGTAAAAGCATTCCAAAATGATTACCACAAGTGACATGTCAGATTTGCAGAGTTAGGTTTGGTCAGGAAGGGGGTAAATGGCCTGGTCTGGAAGTGGTTAACTTATAAACATAAAAACCATTGGTTGGCTTAATTTGTGCCAAAATTTTGGCCCAACTTTGGTGCACTTTAAAGTGTCTTAAGCCACACCATCTTTCCACTATGTTATGCCTCTTTCATGCCTATGTCATGATTCTTTTTGGTGCATTTGCTTCATAAATAGGACAAAAATTACAACAGACAATTTGTTTGCTATGGGCTCCAAAAGCTAGTTTTCTTTACGCTAGTTTTGATAAGTCTACCCCTTAGTTTTTAGTGTATCCTCCTTACCAAAAAATGTACACTATTTCTGGTGTTGTTAAATATCAACGCTCCCACCAGCTATAGAGCAGGCAGCCCTGGACAGATTTATATATAGTTTTGTGGGACAAGATTTAGTATAACTTGTATAGTTAGATATTGATGACCTATACTGCCTCGACGAACATTAATGGTCTCTTCCCGTCAGCCTTTTATATAAGAAATGGGACCCGTCAGGGTTGTCCCCTCTATTCCTTGATCTTTGTCCTAACCCTGGAGCCCCTTCTCTGTACAGTGCAGATGAATCCTAACATTACAGGCCTCCTTAGGTGCCCAGGAGCTTAAGATTGCTGCATATGCGGGCGAACTAATGTTCTTTATTACTAAGCCCCTAACCTCTCTCTCCCGAACCTGATCACAGAGTTTAATAAATTCTATACTTTAGCCAATCTGAAAATCAATTTCCAAAAATCAGAGGCTTTGAACATATCACTTCCAAGCTCTCTGGAATCCACACTGGTCACCTCCCTCCCATTTATAAGGGCAGTTGGAGCTGTTAAATATTTGGGGACATGGATTCCACGGGATTTGAAAAAGATATACAGCAGGAATTATATAACCTGTTCTGCGCCGGGTTAGAAAGGACCTCAATAAATGGTCCAAGGGATTATACACATGGTTTGGATGATGTGCCATATTTAAGATGAATGTTCTCCCTTGTCTACTATACCTCCACCAAACCCTGGCTATAAAATTGATTTCAAGTTTCAAGTTTCTTTGCTACTTCCCACCAAGAGGGGGGGGGGGGGGGCTAAGAGGGCAAGACTTGCTCATACCTTACTTCATACTCCTAAGGAGCGGGGGAACCTGGGAATACCTGATTTACGTAAATATTATGAAGCATCCATGCTCCAGAGGGTCATGAATTGCTGCCGTCATGCTCACGTCAAACAATGGGTGACCATTGAACATCTGTGTTCCCCGCCCACCCTTGCTCTTTTACCATGGGCAATGTCCCTGATCCCTAATGCGCTCTCGACCCACCCTGCTCCTCTTTCGCAAAATCTCTAGTTTGACCATGATATTGCCAGCTCCATCCCCATTGTTTCCAGTTCTAGGTCATCCAGACTTCCCTGTTAGATACACTCCTGGCCCATTCACAACCTGGCGCATGGGGGAAAAGTGCCGAGCCCCCTACTTCGGAACATCTAGATGGTGGTTTACCTACCCTGAACTTAAGAATCTCTCTGACCCCTGTGCGTTTGGGGCCATAGAGAGCCCCAACTGTCCCATTTCCTATCCACTATTGCCACGGCCCAAGGGTTTAACAGACCTCTCTTTTGAGAAGGTGTGTATTGGCTCTGGTGTATACCAATATTCCTTGTCTGACTTCTATAAGATGTTGGTGTTGTCTCCATCAGTTTTACGCCCTCCTTACATTGACCAATGGGTCTCTGATTTGGAAACAGATATCCCCTCTGACTAATGGCCAAGACTATTCCAATTTATGCATAAATCCTCTATAGCTAGCAAATATCAGGAAGCAGGATACAAATTACTGCCTAGATGGTATTATGTCCCAACTCAACTCCATAAAATGTTTCCTTCAGCATCCTCATTGTGCTAGAGATGTGAATCAGCGGAAGGCTCTCTGATTCATATCTTCCGAGATTGTAACAAGCTCAGGCAGTTCTAGGAGACCATCCACAAAACTCTCACACTAAAATCTTTCCGTTCTCCATTCCTAATACCCCTGGGTTTTTCTTGTTATTCCTCTCTGACTTACCCACTCTTCTCCTCCGTAAGTCAATTTTATGACACCTGGTAAGTAGAGTTGAGCAAACACCTTGAAGTTCGGGTTTGACAGGTTCGGCCGAACTTCACAAAAAAGTTCGGGTTCGTGATCCGAACTTGACCCCGAACCTCATTGAAGTCAATGGGGACCCGAACTTTTGGGCACTAAAATGGCTGTAAAATAGCCTTGGAAAGGGCTAGAGGGCTGGACAAGGCAGCAAAATGTTCCTGGGAGCATGGCAACTGCTCTGCAAATAAATGTGGATAGGGAAATTACTTGAAATAACATAAAATATAGAAAAATAATAAATAAATGTTCTAAACCTGAGCCCAAGGGAGTGACAGTGGCACCTGCCACCCAGCAAACAGAGGATGTGGCAGCAACGTCACCACATCTTTCAAAGTCCCCAAGCATCTCCACAGAATCCCATGGAAGCGTTCAGCTGTCCATCTCACAAACACTGGAGAGAAAGAGGAAGTACCCCCCTACCCACCCGCGATCCCTGGCTCTCAATGCCTGGATTTCAAAATTCCTGATCCCTTGAAATGCTGTCATTCTGTCTGGTGGAGAGTTTTAAAATCCTTATAGCGGTGGCTGTCCCACAGTACATGGTTCCCAGCCGCCACTACTTTTGCAGGCGAGCCATCCCTTCCCTGCACAACCAAGTGGCGGACAAAATCAGGTGTGCACTGAACAACGCTATCTGTGACAACGTCCACATAACCACCAATACGTGGACCTGCAAGCACGGGCAGGAAAGTAATATCTCTCTAACAACACACTGGGTAAATGTAGTGGCGGCTGGCCAGAGGCGGATAGCATTTTTGCGAATGTCCTTCCACCCCCGAGGATTGCAGGGCATTTCTATTTTCCTACTGTTACCTCCTCCTCCTCGGCTTCCTCCGCCTCCTCTACCACCCCTTCATCCGCTCAGCGTAACACCTTCACCACCCACAGCACAGCCAGGGAGAAACGACAGCAGGCTGTTTTAAAACGTGTGTGTTTGTAGGACAAACCCCACATCGCGCAGGAGCTGTGGATGGGCATGGGACAACAGACCGATGATTGGTTGGTGCCACTGAGCCTCAAGCCCGGCCTGGTGTTGTGCGATAATGGGTGAAATATCATAGCAGCTCTGGGCCTAGCCAGTTTGACGCACATCCCCTGCCTGCCACATGTGCTGAATTTGGTGGTGCAGAAATTCCTAAACACCTGACAGTGAAAATCAATTAAGTTAATCCAACACTTATATTCTGGTGGCACAAATCCACTTTTATTGTTGCTCAAGGACCCCTGCGGCCTGAGCTGCAGATGTGACAAATAATTTTATTAAATTTGTTGGTTAGATTGTCGGTTAACATTTCCACGGCTATCAGGACTTTTTATCATATATTGGAACAAAAACTATACAAGGAACAGTTCAGCAAGAGAAAAGTAACCTGAACAGCCTCACACAAAACTATATACATGCCTTATCCTTAACTCAAAGCCAGCCAAATACAAGTGGCTCGGAGGGTGGGTTCCTGCACCAACATAGGCCCTGGCCTGAAACACAATTGTCCAGCCAGGGCACAGTTCTGGAGGAGGAGTAGGAGGAACCGTGTTCTCAGCAGGGTGGCATTCAAGCCAGCTCACAGGCATCACTGGAGCATGCCTGGGGGATACAGAGGACACAGAAGATACACTTCCCTCAAAGAGGACAGCTTGTCCTTGCCTCTGGGCAGCCTGGCACACATGAGCAGCTACATGGTGCAGTGCCTGCGCAACGACCGCTGAATTACAGCCACTTTCTAACTTGTGCTGATTACTGGGTGGCCACCCTGCTGGATACCGGTTACAAGGACAACGTGCCGTCCTTAATTCCCTCACTAGAGCGTGATAGTAAGATGCGCCTTCTAGTAGACACGCTGCTGATGGCATTCACACCTGACACCGGGGACTCAGTGGAAGCATAAGGTGAAGGCAGAGGAGGAGGAGGAAGAAGTCGCCAATGCAGCTGGGTCACCACCAGCACCTCAGAAGGCAGGGTTAGCATGGGCGAAATGTTGAAAAGCTTTGTCATCTCCCCACCTTAACCAGCAGATATGGAACGTCTTAGCAGGAGGCAGCATTTTAGCAACATGGTGGAACAGTACACGTACTGACTGATGGGTCTGCCCAGGGGCGTAGCAACAGGGGAAGCAGGGGAAGCTACTGCTTTGGGGCCCTGACCTAGAAGGAGCCCATCCGGGAGGAGGAGGACTAAAAGACTTTGTCAGGGCCCCCTCAACAGTATTATACATGGAAATTATATACAGTGGCAGTATAGACAGTGTAGAAAACGGATGGAACAGCTGCCGGGCCTGGTCTGACAGAGCGATCTTTAGTAGCCACAGGAATGGCGGCATGAAAGGAAGGGGTTGCGCAAAAATTTGCTGTGGTGCCCAATCATTTCTAGCTACGCCACTGGGTCTGCCCCATTCAACTTCTGGGTCTTCAAATTTGGCACATGGCCTGAGGTTGCCCTTTATGCCTTGGAGGTGCTGGCCTGCCCTGCAGCCACAGTATTGTCTGAACGTGCGTTTAGCATGGCTGGGGGCGTTATCACAGACAAGCGCAGCCACCTGTCCGCAGGCAATGTGGGCAAGCTTTCGTTGATTGAAAAGAACCAGGCATGGATCTCACAGGACTTGTTTGGACCCTATGCAGAATAGACATGTATACCGGCCTCACCCAACCAATGTTATACTACAGGGCACTTACACTTTTTATTTGTTTTATTTCCCAATGTTTTGGGGTCTACCCCAATTTATTAAAAAAAAAAAAACTGTTGTTGGTGACTACCTTTGGCTTCACTGCCCTCAAAGTCTTTATCAAACAAAGCAATAGCTGATCTTAGGGAGACCAGCTACAAAAATACCGTGGAGCCTCACTTAAGAGTCTCAAACACAGCAATCCAAAGTGCAAAGCTCCCTGGGAAACATAAAATGCAAAAAGATTGTGGAGCCCCAGTTATGGGTCTACAACACAGTGAAAGCCAGATATCCCTCAAAGGAAGGAAAAACAAGCAAAGGGGTGTCTCCATTACAGAGATCACCAAAACCACCATATTAAGTGGCCCCTATGTCAAGATCCGCTCTTTTACAAGCTTTAAGGATGTGACGGGAAGACCTAAGCAAGTTATCCATCCACAGACAGCTGTTTCGAGGTGTTGCCCCTCATCAGTGTGAGTAGGATTCTGGCTAACCGGGAGCGATGCTTTGGTGACTACTCAAACAAAGCAATAGCTGATCTTAGGAGACCAGACATAAACACGTGGAGCCTCACTTAGAGTTCAAACACAGCAATCCAGTGTAGCTCCTGGGAACATAGAATGCAAGATTGGAGCCCCAGCTATAACTGGGGCTCCACAATCTTTGCATTTTATGTTCTAGGAGCTTTGCACTTTGGATTGCTGTGTTTGAGACTCTTAAGTGAGGCTCTTCGACGGCTATTTTTGTAGCTGGTCTCCTCCAAGATCAGCTGATCGCTTTGATTTGAGTAGATCACCAAATGCATCGTCCCGTTTAGCCAGAATCTTACCCACACTGGTGAGGGCTTGTCTGCGCTACTCTTACGTAGGCTGCGCTCAGCCACAAGATGCAGCTCCTGACCTATCTATTTGGTGATAACTACCAGGCATATCGGCCTCCCGGTTAGCCAGAATCCTACTCCACACTGATGAGGGGCAACACCCGAAACAGCTGTCTGTGGATGGATAACTTGCTTAGGTCTTCCCCGTCACATCCTTAAAGCTTGTAAAAGAGCGGGATCTTGACATAGGGGCCACTTAATATGGTGGTTTTGGTGATCTCTGTAATGGAGACACCCCTTTGCTTGTTTTTCCTTCCTTTGAGGGATATCTGGCTTTCACTGTGTTGTAGACCCATAACTGGGGCTCCACAATCTTTGCATTTTATGTTTCCCAGGAGCTTTGCACTTTGGATTGCTGTGTTTGAGACTCTTAAGTGAGGCTCCACGGTATTTTTGTAGCTGGTCTCCCTAAGATCAGCTATTGCTTTGTTTGAGTAGTCACCAAAGCATCGCTCCCGGTTAGCCAGAATCCTACTCCACACTGATGAGGGGCAACACCCCGAAACAGCTGTCTGTGGATGGATAACTTGCTTAGGTCTTCCCCGTCACATCCTTAAAGCTTGTAAAGAGCGGGATCTTGACATAGGGGCCACTTAATATGGTGGTTTTGGTGATCTCTGTAATGGAGACACCCCTTTGCTTGTTTTTCCTTCCTTTGAGGGATATCTGGCTTTCACTGTGTTGTAGACCCATAACTGGGGCTCCACAATCTTTTGCATTTTATGTTTCCCAGGGAGCTTTGCACTTTGGATTGCTGTGTTTGAGACTCTTAAGTGAGGCTCCACGGTATTTTTGTAGCTGGTCTCCCTAAGATCAGCTATTGCTTTGTTTGAGTAGTCACCAAAGCATCGCTCCCGGTTAGCCAGAATCCTACTCCACACTGATGAGGGGCAACACCCCGAAACAGCTGTCTGTGGATGGATAACTTGCTTAGGTCTTCCCCGTCACATCCTTAAAGCTTGTAAAGAGCGGGATCTTGACATAGGGGCCACTTAATATGGTGGTTTTGGTGATCTCTGTAATGGAGACACCCCTTTGCTTGTTTTTCCTTCCTTTGAGGGATATCTGGCTTTCACTGTGTTGTAGACCCATAACTGGGGCTCCACAATCTTTTGCATTTATGTTTCCCAGGGAGCTTTGCACTTTGGATTGCTGTGTTTGAGACTCTTAAGTGAGGCTCCACGGTATTTTTGTAGCTGGTCTCCCTAAGATCAGCTATTGCTTTGTTTGAGTAGTCACCAAAGCATCGCTCCCGGTTAGCCAGAATCCTACTCCACACTGATGAGGGGCAACACCCGAAACAGCTGTCTGTGGATGGATAACTTGCTTAGGTCTTCCCCGTCACATCCTTAAAGCTTGTAAAGAGCGGGATCTTGACATAGGGGCCACTTAATATGGTGGTTTTGGTGATCTCTGTAATGGAGACACCCCTTTGCTTGTTTTCCTTCCTTTGAGGGATATCTGGCTTTCACTGTGTTGTAGACCCATAACTGGGGCTCCACAATCTTTGCATTTTATGTTTCCCAGGGAGCTTTGCACTTTGGATTGCTGTGTTTGAGACTCTTAAGTGAGGCTCCACGGTATTTTGTAGCTGGTCTCCCTAAGATCAGCTATTGCTTTGTTTGAGTAGTCACCAAAGCATCGCTCCCGGTTAGCCAGAATCCT
The DNA here is from genome assembly GCA_033119425.1 of Bufotes viridis. NCBI lineage: Eukaryota > Metazoa > Chordata > Amphibia > Anura > Bufonidae > Bufotes > Bufotes viridis. The sequence continues at coordinate 165,353,880 of CM065592.1, forward strand.
ACTCCACACTGATGAGGGGCAACACCCCGAAACAGCTGTCTGTGGATGGATAACTTGCTTAGGTCTTCCCCGTCACATCCTTAAAGCTTGTAAAGAGCGGGATCTTGACATAGGGGCCACTTAATATGGTGGTTTTGGTGATCTCTGTAATGGAGACACCCCTTTGCTTGTTTTCCCTTCCTTTGAGGGATATCTGGCTTTCACTGTGTTGTAGACCCATAACTGGGGCTCCACAATCTTTTGCATTTTATGTTTCCCAGGGAGCTTTGCACTTTGGATTGCTGTGTTTGAGACTCTTAAGTGAGGCTCCACGGTATTTTTGTAGCTGGTCTCCCTAAGATCAGCTATTGCTTTGTTTGAGTAGTCACCAAAGCATCGCTCCCGGTTAGCCAGAATCCTACTCCACACTGATGAGGGGCAACACCCGAAACAGCTGTCTGTGGATGGATAACTTGCTTAGGTCTTCCCCGTCACATCCTTAAAGCTTGTAAAGAGCGGGATCTTGACATAGGGGCCACTTAATATGGTGGTTTTGGTGATCTCTGTAATGGAGACACCCCTTTGCTTGTTTTTCCTTCCTTTGAGGGATATCTGGCTTTCACTGTGTTGTAGACCCATAACTGGGGCTCCACAATCTTTTGCATTTTATGTTTCCCAGGGAGCTTTGCACTTTGGATTGCTGTGTTTGAGACTCTTAAGTGAGGCTCCACGGTATTTTTGTAGCTGGTCTCCCTAAGATCAGCTATTGCTTTGTTTGAGTAGTCACCAAAGCATCGCTCCCGGTTAGCCAGAATCCTACTCCACACTGATGAGGGGCAACACCCCGAAACAGCTGTCTGTGGATGGATAACTTGCTTAGGTCTTCCCCGTCACATCCTTAAAGCTTGTAAAAGAGCGGGATCTTGACATAGGGGCCACTTAATATGGTGGTTTTGGTGATCTCTGTAATGGAGACACCCCTTTGCTTGTTTTTCCTTCCTTTGAGGGATATCTGGCTTTCACTGTGTTGTAGACCCATAACTGGGGCTCCACAATCTTTTTGCACTCAAAGTCTTTATGTCATGCAACAATGTAACCGCCAATTGTAAGTTCCCTGTCAGTTATCCAGTGCAGGGGTTTGTACCCGCCAAAAGTAGTAATACTGCACCGAACAATTTAAAAGAAGATTGTTAAAATTTTCGGTCCCTGTCACTTATGCAGAGCAGGGGTTTGTACCTGGCAAAAATGGTAATATTGCACCCAACAATTTAACCACTTCAGCCCCCCTAGCTTAAACACCCTTAATGACCAGGCCACTTTTTACAATTCTGCACTACACTACTTTCACCGTTTATTGCTCCGTCATGCAACTTACCAACCAAATGAATTTTACCTCCTTTTCTTCTCACTAGTAGAGCTTTCATTTGGTGGTATTTCATTGCTGCTGACATTTTTACTTTTTTTGCTATTAATCAAAAATGATCGAAATTTTTGCAAAAAAATTAAATTTTTCACTTTCTGTTGTAAAAGAAAAATATACATTTCTATATAAATTTTTCGCTAAATTTATTGTTCTACATGTCTTTGATAAAAAAAAATCCAATAAGTGTATATTTATTGGTTTGGGTAAAAGTTATAGCGTATACAAACTATGGTGCAAAAAAGTGAATTTCCGCATTTTGAAGCAGCTCTGACTTTCTGGGCACCTGTCATGTTTCTTCAGGTGCTAGAATGCCAGGATAGTATAAATACCCCCCAAATGACACCATTTTAGAAAGAAGACACCCCAAAGTATTTGCGGAGGGGCATGGTGAGTTCATGTATCATTTCATTTTTTTCACAAGTTAGCGGAAAATGACACTTTCTGAAGGAAAAAATAATAATAATAAAGTTTCCATTTCTGCTAACTTCTGGCAAAAAAAAAAATCTCCCACGGACTCACTATGCCCCTCAGTGAATACCTTGGGGTGTCTACTTTCGAAATAGGGTCATTTGTGGGGTGTGTTTACTGTTCTGGCATTTTGGGCGGGGCTAAATTGTGAGCAGCCATGAAAACCTAGAGGTACTCATTGGAATTTGGGCCTTTGCACCCAGCTGCAAAAAGTGTCACTCATGTGGTATCGCCGTACTCAGGAGAAGTAGGGCAATGTGTTTTGGGGTGTATTTTTACATATACCCATGTTGGGTGAGAGAAATATCTCTGTAAACTGACAACTTTGTATAAAAATTTTAAAAAGTTGTCATTTACAGAGATATTTCTCACACCAGCAGGAGTATATGTAAAATACACCCTAAACACATTGCCCTACTTCTCCTGAGTACGGCATACTACATGTGTGATACTTTTGCAGCCTGGAGCGCAAAGGACCCAAATTCCAATGAGTACCTTTAGGATTTCACAGGGCATTTTTACGCATTTAGATTCCAGACTTCTTCTCACGCTTTAGAGACCCCTAAAATGCCAGGGCAGTATAAATACCCCATAAGTGACCCTATTTTAGAAAGAAGACACCCCAAGGTATTCCATGAGGGGTATGGTGAGTTCATGTAAAATTTTATTTTTTGTCACAAGCAAATCCAGCACACGTTCACAGCAAATCTCGCGTCTCGCGAGATGACGCACGGATGCGTCCAGCCAGAGCAACAGGACTGCCGGCCGGACGCATCCGTTAGGCGGTCCTGGGGTGGTTAAAAGAGGATTATTCAAATTTTTGGTCCCTGTCACCTATGCAGAGCAGGGGTTTGTACCCGCCAAAAGTAGTAATATTGCACCGAACAATTTAAAACAGGATCATTCAAATTTTCGGTCCCTGTCACCTATGCAGAGCAGGGGTTTCTACCCGGCAAAAATGGTGATATTGCACCTAACAATCTAAAAGAGGATTATTCACATTTTCAGTCCTTGTCACCTATGCAGAGCAAGGGTTTGTACCCGGCAAAAATGGTCATTTTTCACCCAACAATTTAAAAGAGGATTATTAAAATTTTTGGTCCCTGTTACCTATGCAGAGCAGGGGTTTGTACCCGCCAAAAGTAGTAATATTGCACCGAACAATTTAAAAGAAGATTGTTAAAATTTTCGGTCCCTGTCACTTATGCAGAGCAGGGGTTTGTTGCTGGCAAAAATTGTAATATTGCACCCAACAATTTAAAAGAGGATTATTCAAATTTTCGGTCCCTGTCACCTATGCAGAGCAGGGGTTTGTACCCGGCAAAAATGGTAATATTTTACCCAACAATTTAAAGAGGATTATTCAAATTTTCGGTCCCTGTCACCTATGCAGAGCAGGGGTTTGTACCCGGCAAAAATGGTAATTTTTCACCCAACAATTTAAAAGAGGATTATTCAAATTTTTGGTCCCTGTCACCTATGCAGAGCAGGGGTTTGTTGCTGGCAAAAATTGTAATATTGCACCCAACAATTTAAAAGAGGATTATTCAAATTTTCGGTCCCTGTCACCTATGCAGAGCAGGGGTTTGTACCCGGCAAAAATGTTAATATTGCACCCAACAATTTAAAAGAGGATTATTCAAATTTTCGGTCCCTGTCACCTATGCAGAGCAGGGGTTTGTACCCGGCAAAAGTGGTAATATTTCACCTAACAATTTAAAAGAGGATAATACAAATTTTCAGTCCCTGTCATCTATGCAGAGCAGGGGTTTGTACCCGGCAAAAATGGTAATATTTTACCCAACAATTTAAAAGAGGATTATTCAAATTTTCGGTCCCTGTCACCTATGCAGAGCAAGGGTTTGTACCCGGCAAAAATGATAATATTGCACCCAACAATTTAAAAGAGGATTATTCAAATTTTCGGTCCTTGTCACCTATGCAGAGCAGGGGTTTGTACCCGGCAAAAGTGGTAATATCATACCCAACAATTTAAAAGAGGATTATTCAAATTTTCGGTCCCTGTCACCTATGCAGAGCAGGGGTTTGTACCCGGCAAAAATGGTAATATTTCACCCAACAATTTAAAAGAGGATTTTCCGCATTTTCGGTCCCTGTCACCTATGCAGTGCAGGGTTACTTGACAGCAAAAAATTGGAATATGTCAACCCCTGAACTCCCAGATGGATTAACTATATTATGGTCCCCGGCACATATGCAGCGCAGGCCGCAAAGTTAATTCCTGACCTAAAAAAATATGATTTTTTCACCACCCATGAAAAACATGGATTTAAGTGGTATATTTTGGGCTATAGGACCTCATTGTTCTCAACATCATCTTCCACCCAGTTTTCACCCCTGCCCTCTTTGTCGGTCTGCACACCGCAGAAAGCCGCAGCAGTTTGCACCTGTGTTTCGTCATCATCAGAGACGTGCTGCGGTGGTCTTCCCCTGTCTCTATCCTCAAACCTAAGTGGTTGGGTATCCGTGCACTCAATCTCTTCCACTTCTGGGCAGGACTATGGTTATGGCCCTGGGAAACCCTGCCAGCAGAGTTATCAAAAAGCGTAAGAGACTACTGCATTTAACTGCCAATAGTCACCCATTCAGTTGACTAACAGTAAGGCAGTGCCCGTGTCATAAACAGAATGAATTTCTTTAGTTCACACAACAGTGTAACAGAGGAATTCAATACAATTACTTCACTATCACCAAAAATTAGATTTTTAAAACCAACAATATAAAAGCAGAAGTTAACGGTTTGATTTGATTGTAAGAAATGCAGCGTACACCAGCAAATGTTCTATCTACCACAAAACCTGTGTGTTTGCCACCAACTATGTAAATGCGGAGTTCAAAAGGTTACTTTAAATGACTGAAATACAGGGTAGGCCTCAGATCTGCTATGTAGCTCAAAACAGAAAAGCAGTATTTCACTGCTAAATTTTAAAATACGTTTTTGTGCGTTGTTTGCCAAATTGCTCTGTGTAACAACAATACGGGTTTATTTCCCCCAAAATACACTAATGCAGTATTTCACTGCTAAAATGTAAACATAGGTATTTAAGCGGGGTATGTAAAACTGCTCTGTGGACCAACAATACGGGTTTCTTTCCCCAAAAATACACTAATGCAGTATTTCACTGCTGAAATTTAAAATACTTTTTTGTGCGTTGTATGCACAAGTGCTCTATAGCACCACAATACAGGTTTTAGCCCCCAAATACAGTAATGCACTGTCAACCCTAAATTATAAAATAGGTAATGTAGGGAACTTGACCTGCCAGAAAAAATGAATTTTTCCTTCACTGAGCTACCAAAAAAGGATTAGACTGATGTCCCTGGCAGGCTGGCACACATGCAGGCAGGGGCATAGCTAGAAATGACTGGGCCCCATAGCAAAAAAAATTTATGGGCCCCCCCTCCCGGATCTCCCACTCCCACATAGCTATCAGACCTCCCACCCCTTCCAGACCTCCCACCCCAACATCCCCACACCCCTCCCTAGATCCCCCTAAGTGTCATCAACAAATCCACCTAAGTGTCATCCACAGATCCCCCTAAGTGTCATCCACAGATCCCCCTAAGTGTCATCCATAGATCCTCCCACTAAGTGTCATCCACAGATCCTCCATTAAATGTCATGCACAGATCTCCCCTAAGTGTCATCCACAGATCCCACTAATTGTCATCCACAGATCCCCCCCTAAGTGTCATCCACAGATCCCCCACAAGTGTCATCCACAGATCCCCCACAAGTGTCATCCACAGATCCCCCACAAGTGTCATCCACAGATCCCCCAAGTGTCATCCACAGATCCCCCTAAGTGTCATCCACAGATCCCCCTAAGTGTCATCCACAGATCCCCCTAAGTGTCATCCACAGATCCCCCCTTTCAGTGTCATCCACAGATCCCCCTTTCAGTGTCATCCACAGATCCCCCCTTCAGTGTCATCCACAGATCCCCCTTTCAGTGTCATCCACAGATTAAATGTTATCCACAGATCCCCCCCGCACTTTTACGGAAATGTTTGGGTTCGGGTCCTGGTGCAAAAATTTTAAAGTTCGGTCTATCATTGGAAGTGGCCAAAAATAGCTGATTAGTGACGATGCCAGGTATTGGACTCCCACCAATCTGATATTGATGACCTTTCATGAGAATAGGTCATATCTAAATCCCTGAAAATCCCTTTAAATCCCTGCAAACTGGACAATTATAAGTCTAGTAGGTGGAGCTAATCTATGATAGCCAGCTTTTTCTTTACAAGTGTGCATAGAAAGATATTCAGTAACACAGACCCTACTGGCAGGGGCGGACTGGGCCGGGGGCAGGGGCACTGCCCGGGCCCTCTGTTGCCTCTGTAAACGGGCCCTCTGTAGTGCATGTGCCTGCCGCGGCCCTGGTGACAAGTGGGGCGGCCGGCGGCAGGCACAGGAGATGAACGCTCCACTGTGGAAGCGCTCATCTCCATAGTCACCTGTATCGCCGTCCTCAGGACGGCGACGACAGATGGCTGTGCTAGCGGCAGAGCAGGGAGAGGCGTGTCCCTCCCTGTTCCTCTGATAGGCTGCCAGCACTCAGGCCGGCATATCAGAGGTTGAGTGCAGGCGGCGCGATGACGCCATCGCGCCGCCGGAGCGGTGCACAGCAAGGGACACAGGCCAGAAGAGGCCTGCATCGCATCGCTGGAGGTAAGTATAACTGTTATTTGTATGTTTGTTTGTTTGTTTTTGTGTTTTTGGGGCTACTGGCACATAAGATAAGGGGGAATCTACTGGCACATAAGATAAAGGGGGAATCTACTGGCACATAAGATAAAGGGGGGAATCTACTGGCACATAAGATAAGGGGGGAATCTACTGGCACATAAGATAAAGGGGGATCTACTGGCACATAAGATAAGGGGGAATCTACTGGCACATAAGATAAAGGGGGAATCTACTGGCACATAAGATAAAGGGGGAATCTACTGGCACATAAGATAAGGAGGAATCTACTGGCACATAAGATAAGGGGGAATCTACTGGCACATAAGATAAGGGGGGAATCTACTGGCACATAAGATAAGGGGGAATCTACTGGCACATAAGATAAAGGGGGAATCTACTGGCACATAAGATAAGGGGGGAATCTACTGGCACATAAGATAAAGGGGGATCTACTGGCACATAAGATAAGGGGGATCTCACTGGCACATGATAAAGTGAGGGGGGATTCTACTGGCACATGATAACTGAGGTAACAGGGGGATTCTACTGGCACATGATAAGGTGAGGGGGATTCACTGGCACACATAAGGTGGGGGGATTCTACTGGCACATAAGGAGGGCGACTGGCACATAAGGAGGGCTACTGGCACATAAGGGGTGCTACTGGCACATAAGAGGGCTACTGGCACATAAGAGGGCTACTGGCACATAAGAGGGCTACTGGCACATAAGGGGTGCTACTGGCACATAAGAGGTGCTACTGGCACATAAGAGGGCTACTGGCACATAAGAGGGGCTACTGGCACATAAGAGGGCTACTGGCACATAAGAGGGGCCACTGGCACATAAGGGGACGGCTACTGGCACATAAGGGGACGGCTACTGGCACATAAGGGGGCGGCTACTGGCACATAAGGGGACGGCTACTGGCACATAAGGGGGACTGCTACTGGCACATAAGGGGACTGCTACTGGCACATAAGGGGGACTACTGGCACATAAGGGGACGGCTACTGGCACATAAGGGGCGCTACTGGCACATAAGGGGCGGCTACTGGCACATAAGGGGACGGCTACTGGCACATAAGGGGACTGGCACATAAGGGGGGACTGCTACTGGCACATAAGGGGGGACTACTGGCACATAAGGGGGACGGCTACTGGAACATAAGGGGGACGGCTACTGGAACATAAGGGGGACGGCTACTGGCACATAAGGGGGGACTACTGGCACATAAGGGGGACGGCTACTGGAACATAAGGGGGACGGCTACTGACACATAAGGGTGGCTACTGGCACTTAAGGGGACGGCTACTGGCACATAAGGGGGACGGCTACTGGCACATAAGGGGGGCTATAAGCGATGTGAGTGGCCAACATCTATCCTCTCCGCAATGCTCAGCCTCCTGTGACAGATCAGGAGAGCGGAGGTGTGGGGGCGGAGATAGCTGTCAATGCTGTCAAAGGAGGCTGTGCTCTCCTCCCGCAGCTCCCCGCCCAGCCTCTTGTGACAGCGAATCAGGAAGTAGACAGGGGCTCAGTGGGCCTCTGGGTGTTACTTGCCCCCTGGGCCAAAAGTTGCCAGTCAGCCCCTGCCTACTGGACTCATAAACTCAAGGGCGCAAGAAAGAAAAATAACTTAAAGACAGTATTTCCCGACAAACTATATATCACCTGCTCAGCAGGTGCATCTAAAATACACTGCCCGCAGTGTGAGCAGTATGTTCAATATCATGATTTGTAAGTTTACAAAGAACGCTTTTGGATTCATTGTCTGTCTGTCAATGCCTAGACTAATTATGGCCAGACATATAGCAGGATAGCTAGAGATGATTCTATTTCTATCGATGAGTTTCATGAGTGTCACCTAGGAGATCATGTCACCATGCTGCAATTTAAGATGATCCAGGAACTCAATGAAGAAGAAACAGAATGATAAACATCTGCATCTGCCCGGTATGTTAAAATAAAATTGTGCACATCCAAAATTGGACTGATAATATAGTATAAATATAGCCAGTGAACATATTTGCCATTTCCAGAACTCTTTCCAAATTATATATGCGTTATTAACCCATGAAAAAGTGTATCCATCCAGCTAGAATAAGGACTAGGTCTACCTGGCACCCATTCCTGTAGCAGTGTGGTATTTGTTTCGTGTCTTCAAGGATTTAGCTTGCATGCACATAACACAGATATATCCTTATTCCTTATGTAAAACATAAGCGAATGGATCAACATTAATACTTTATAGAAGAATACAGGCTATTATGAAACATTAACATTGTGGGAAATTTCACATAACTTTACTGGGGACTTGGTATAAAGCATGAATAATACAGAATAAACTTGGTGAATTATTCAGTCATAGCTAAGTTGTTAAAATATTGCTCTGTAGATGTGCAGCATGAGAATTACTGAAATAAATAACAATATGGAGTTGGGCTCATTCTCACTCTTACTTTCTAACAGCAACTCCTGAGGCCATTTTAGTCTTTGAATTTTCAGTCGGACTGGATAAATGAAATATGTGGCCTAGGGCAAAATTTAGTTTTTTATTTATGAAGCTGTGTTTTTCTATTGGACCTGTCTTAACTGAGACTAAAGTCGAGATTCTCCTTGACAGAATTGATCAATATTACTCAACTGTCAAGAATACTTGACAAACATTTTTAAGCCTCTGTGAAGTTTTTAAAGTAAAAGTAGCATCCAACCAAAACAGAAAAAATAGGAAGTTATTTAATGTATTATTTAAAATGTTTTTTAGGTTTGAGTTCTGCCTATTCTCTTGGGGAGCAGAGTCTTAACCTCTTAAGGATGCAGGGCGTACATGTACGCCCTGTGTCCGGTCTTAAAAGATGGAACCCGCTCCTGCTTCATGCGGGCGCCTTAGCCGCGGGTGTCCGCATGGTTCTTGTAGCAGACATCCGCGGCTATTGTCCGTGACTGGCAGCAATGCCGACCGCAGACATTTAACTCCTCAGATGCCGTGGTCAACGCTGATCACGGCATCTGAGTGCGCACAAACAGAAAGTTTTACTTTCGGTTTGCGCTCCTGCTCCCCGGTGTGGCGATCGGAGGAGTCGAAGAGCGCCTGTAGTAGCCTGGGTCTCTATGAATGAAACCCAGGCAGCTCTGTAGTATTTCCTATGGAGCCATAGCCTGTAATAGGCTCCATAGGAAATATGAGAAATATGCGATTTTTTTCATACATTCCAATGCTATTGCATTGGAATGTATGATAATCGCAATGTAAGTTATAGTTCCCTATGGGAACTATATGAAAGTGTAAAAAAAAAAAAAAAAAATAAAAGTTCAAATCACCCCCCTTTTGCTAAAATAAAAATAAAAAAAATTTTTTTAAAATACACATCATGGATGTCGCAATGTGAGAAAACGCCCATACTATAAATATATAAAAAAATATTCCCCATACGTCAAACAGAAAAACGGAAAAAAACATCCAAATGGCGGATTCGCCATTTTTGGTCGTTTCATTTTCCACAAAAAATTAAATAAATGGTGATCAAAAAGCCATACACACCCCATTGTACATATAATAACAAAAAAGTTATAGGGATCAAAACATTGTGACAAAAAAGTAAAACAGATTTTTACCCACTTTTGAATTTTTTTTTTTTCACTATCAAAACGCAAGAAAACCTATACATATAGGGTATTGCTGGATTCGGACTGACCTGTAGAATAAAAGTAACCAGTCAGTTTTATCGAACATCGGGAATTTAAAAACTCGCAAAACTGTGATGGAATTTTTTTTATTTTTGCAATATTCACCCCATTTGGACTTTTCTTCCGCTTCCCACTACATCATATGCAATATTAAATGGTGGCGTTGGAAAGTACAACTTGTCCCGCAATAAACAATCCCTCATATGGCTATGTGAACCGAAAAATAAAAAAGTTATGGCTCTGGGAAGACAGGGAGCACAAAACGAAAACTCAAAAAATTAAAGACCTCCTCCCCTTAAGGGGTTAAAATGCAATAAACTCTTATGTACTGTTGGACTAGCTTATAATATCTCCTGCCACCTCTCCATGTCAATTATAAATCAGCCTTTTCCAGTACCCAATGTTATACCTGCACAGAAACGACAGGAGTTTAATAAGACAAGGAATAAAATAGATGGCTCTTTGAGTGACTAACAACTGGGACCCCTGCTCATCACATATATAATGACAGGTCCTGAATTTATCTTGTAAAATATATGCAAGCAGACAGAATTTAGGGTTGTGTCACTTCAGCAAGTGGCATTTATCATGTAGAGAAAGTTAATACAAGGCACTTACTAAGGTATTGTGATTGTCCATATTGCTTCCTTTGCTGGCTGGATTCATTTTCCATCACATCATACACTGCTCGTTTCCATGGTTACAGACACTCTGCAATCCAGCAGTGGTGCTCGTGCTTGCATTCAATAGGAAAAAGTACCAGCCTCTCTGGTGGTTGGGTCAGTGGGAGCTCACATAGACTAGTGCTTTTTCCTGTAGTATGCAAGCACGGCCTGCGCTGCTGGATTATAGGTGGCCGTAACCATGGAAATGAGCAGTGTGTAATGTGATGGAAAAATTAATACAGCCATCAAAGGAGGCGACTATGGATAATCACAATACATTAGTAAGTGCCTTGTATTAACTCCCTCTACAAAATAAATGCCATTTGCTGAAGTGACACAACCCCTTTAAGGTCCCTTCACACACTTTGTTCTGGTATTTTTTTTGCTCACTAAAAAAGCCATAGAAAATGCTTACTTTTTTTTTTCCATATCGCATGCAGTGTTTATGGAGATGTGTGCATCTTTTATTATCTCTATAGAGAAGGAGATGTCAAAATACCAGAAAAAAATGCCAAACTCTTCAATATGCTGTGTTTCGTAAACAACACCATAGACCCATACACCAGTAACAAAAAATCAAGTGTCCTGCATTTCATATTTCCCACAAACTTTCAGGTAACATCTGGAGCTGTCAATTATATCACAAAAATTCATACCGAAAACTCATGTATACAAAATGCCATTAAACCACACAGAAATTGCACATAAGCACTATTAAAAACCTATGTGTGAACCCACTCTAAGGCTTTTTTCACACATCAGTAAATCATGTTCTCCACTGCCAGCTCACATATCCATTTATTACACATTCTTGTTTTTCCACTAACCATGGATCAATGTAAAAAACAGAGACATGCACTAATTTGGTCTGTGATGTGAACCAAACATACGCAATGAAGTCTACAGGCCTGTGAAAAAAAATACAGGGGACATGCCCTTGAAATGTTGAGTGGCGACTGCTTTGTGCACCCCTGTCACTGGTGGAAAATATGGCCTAGAAGGAAGACAGAGAGTGGAGTGCAATGGTAATGCCGGAAGTTATCATCCAGGCTGAAGAGGTCTGAAGAGATCATATGGATTCTTATGGTCCTTTTTTAGATATTTGCAAAATTCCAGAATTGGGGGCACACTCCTACATCTGGTCCATATAAGACACTTCTCAATATTTGTTCAAAGGTAACCTTTACTCATATAAAATATTAAAAACATTCAAATATGACAGCAAATAATGTCCAACTCCTTCACTTGTGTTATAGATACCGTGCAAATAGTGCAAGTAGTGTAAACAAAACAATAAAGTGCAGAGTGCAGGAATATTCAAATCCAACTTCACAAAAAACTGTGTATAATCTCACACATTAAAAGGCATTAGTTGACTGTCGTGGCTGTCAGCCTAAACAGATGAATGAATAAGTCACTTCAATCCCTTGAATGAATAAGTCACTTCAATCACTTAAAACCCAACTTGGGGGATCCTACCCTGTGGGTAATTTATCTCGGATCCTGTAACGTTCAATATTGCACACCTCTTGTGTGCCGCGCTGTGTAGCTGGTGCCTGAGCCGGCCCTCTTACCTCCCTCGGTGTGCTGAAGATCGCGGTCTCCTCCGCTTGTGTTCCCGGCACCACTGGCGTCCCACGTGGTGCAGGTCTTAACGCGGCGTCCCGCGTGACCGGAAGGTAAATGAGGCTGTCCGGAGGTTTAGTCGGGGGCCGCTGCTTCTGGGTCCTAATGTCCCGTCCTCACAGGTTTTCCTGGGCACCAGATAGAAGTCAATATAGATTATTGCCACAGACCAGATCACGGATAGGTGAAAGCTGGTTGATACTGTAGAAAACTCCTGCGCAGCACTGATACAATAGCCCAAACGCGTTTCGGGGTCACCCCCTTCTTCAGAATAATAAATATATAATATAATATAAATATAATATAAATAATATAATAAAAACACTTCTTGAAAATGGTGAAGAAAGGAAACACAAAATACACTACCAGAAAATAAAAAAGAGCACCTAGAAGGAGTTAATCTAAAAGGCCTATTTTACAATATAGCAGTGCTGGGGGATGTTACATGTAGTGATCAAGGTTGAGTGAATTGGCCATCGGATCATAGATCCGAGGTCGATTCGTTAAAAAACTTAGTTTGTAATGCTGTTTCCGTATTGCATTGAAATGTATGTGCTCCGTGTAGGAAAACTTCGTCTCGGCTGAAGTTGTGTGAGACTTCGCTAAATGACTTTGGCATTCCTATCTGCTTATTTAAAAACATTTTTAAATAGGGATGTGAAGTTGGCTGCAGTACTGGCGGGTACTTCGGTACCGAAGCCGACATCGGATTCCTATTTTAAAATGTTTTTAAATAAGCAGATAGGAATGCCAAAGTCATTTATCGAAGTCTCGTGCGTCTTCGCCTGAGTTTACAATGTGGAGGACATCCATTTTAATGCTTTTTAACAAGTTGACTTCGGATTTATGATCCGAAGCTCGATTTGCTCAACCTAGTAGTGAGCAAAGGTCCAAGAAAGATCCTTACTTTACATGCAGATGCGCCACAGATTTTTTTTTGTCTGACAACTCTGTTTTTCATCTTCTTTCTTACAGGACCATTGATTGGGTCTTGTCAAAAATTTCACTATGCCTGCCAGCTGAAGGCGTGCACCATTTGTGCAATTAACTGACTTTAAATACAGCTCAGTAGTGGGACTTCAATGGTATAGTGTGTTCAATCTGGTCAAATTTCAGAAAGAGTTGAACAACACGTTTTTGTAGGGTATCGGTGGTGTCGACAATGGTCAGAAGAGGGCACTTACACACATACAGATGGTTCTGGATGGTCAAGACAGACAGATGCACACTAAGATCCTCGTATAAAAAAAGATGCTGCATCTCAAACGACATCCACAACATCACAAATTGGTTCTGCAATAGCCCCTGCAGGGATCACCCAGACCATAAGAAACCATCTACTTGAAGCAGGACTGCATTCACAAATTCCACTAGCTCATTTTCCACTGACCTTTCATCATGACCAAGAGCCACTGAAGGCATGAATGGCAAAAAATAGTGTTCAGGTTTCTACCTTGGTACTAATGATGGCTGCATCAGGTGTTCCAACAAAATAGCACCTGCCCACACACTGCTCTGCCTACAAAACACATTCTTCAGGGTATCCAACAGCTTCCCTGGCCAGTTTGATTGCCAGATATCGCTCTCTGGATGTCTGGAATTGGATGAGGTGACTGATCTCCCATGCACAGCAGAAAACAACCAACTTTTCCAACTTAAAAGAGCTTGAAATGGCATACCACAGGAGAATATCCTGCACCTGTATTATTTTTACCTTACCAGAATGGCAGCCTGTATTGCAGCAGGGGGAGATGCTAGCCAGTATTAACGTGACCCCACCTCAACATATACCCTGCTGCAGAACTCAAAAGAAAGGGTGCACTATTTTGGATGTGTGATCACTACAGTTTATACTTTGGAAATCTCGGCTTAATTACACTGTTACAGCGGTGGCCTGCTCCACTCATCCCGGTGGGCCAGACATGCCTCCCACTGTCTTCTTCCCTGCAAGTAAGTCAATCGGGTCCATTCTGTCCCTCCACGCAGGTTTTGACCTGCTTGCTTGCAAGGCCTACCTTTTTGTGCCTATAGGGTGTGCGTGCATGCTCCCTCTGACTCTTAAAGGACCAGTGCAAACACCCTCATCTTCACCAGCTGTGGGAGGGTGCCTTAGCAATAGATTCCTTAGATTGCTAATTCCTGGGCAGGTTTGCTGTATCTGTTTATCTGAATGTGTACTGACCTCTGCTTGTTTTCTGGACTCTAACCTTCCACTGCCTGAACTGATCTGTGCCTGACCCTTGTATTGAGCCTTTGCTGCCTCTCATGAAATCGGATGGCTGTTAACCGCACAGAGACTACCCCAGGAGATAGTGGCTCCCTTGAAGCAAAGTCCAGATCCCTGTCACAAGGTAAGTAGTAGGGTCAATACTAGGGGACTGCCAGGATAACTAGGATTAGGATTAACCCAAAATCAAATCTGTTGATTAACTCACTGGTTCCATATCCACTGCTGTAAAACACATTAAATGTTCAAGGTATTCGTTTTTCATTTTCCGCTAGTTTATATATTTGCAAGTTTCATTATACAATGGTTAACCCCTTTATGCTTTATTTACATAAAACTGTAAAACACTCTTGGGACCAAAGGAGACAGAACAAGTCTATTAGGGCTTCATGCAAATTCCACTTTCATGCAAATTCCTTTAGAAAGGGGTAGTATATGACAGCAAAATTATTTCTAGGCTGTCTGACCAGATTATAGTAACTCTATGTTACACACAGAACAGCCTCCTCCAATGCTGAGCGTCACAGTTGCACAGAATGTGCAGAATAGGTTTCTGAGGAGGCTCAAAAGCACCTCTAAGAACATGAGCACTATAAGTCGTTTATAACAGGTGGAGGCTCTGTTAGACTAGTTTCTCACTTCTGGTTTGAAACTCCAACATGGTTGTTCCGGCAGACAACCAGAGAATCGGCTGGACACAAACCACAGCATGCAGCTATGGTTGTCTGCCGTAATGCATACGTATCTCTGCCAGACTGCATGCGGCAGTGCCGGATCTGGTGAATTCCGGCCAATTGTTCTCTGCCAGATATATTTTGCACTGGGGCCCAAGATCTTTAAGTTACGCCTTTACCACATGGGGCTGTTGGGCCTTGGAACTCATTAGAAAGTAGTCAGAACATTGTATAGCCAAAAATTCAAGTTTTAAGTGCTATTATTCATTTAATTTTTGGGTGCTAGTAATTAGATTTAAGTGTACCTTCCATTTTAGATACAAGAAGCAAAAACTTACAGCTGTAAATCTACTATTTACTTCATTAACCTTATATCCCCTCTTATTAAGATTGAGCCAGCAAATCCTCTGAACCTGCATGCTGTGTAAATCTTTACAAAGTGTCTGTTTTCTCTCCCGAGAGTCCATATTTGCTGTGAGCACTGTGAGCTCTACTTATGAACAACCTATTAGACTTAATAGGTGCCATAAATCAAGGAGTCCTCACAGCCATTATATAAGAAAGAACAGAGGACACCCAATGAAGATTTACACAGACTTCTGCAGAGAGTAGGTGGATGTGCTGACAGGTAGACTTACAACTCAAATAACAGTACATTTGTGCCATACACTAGTGGTTCTAGTTGCACTGTTGGCCACAAAGAGCAGGAAGATTGATTTTCATGTCTCTGTCCACTCTGCCAGAAGCAGGATTATCACTACAGTATGTTGTGTGTGTTCCAGCCTTACAACCTGAAAACAGCCCATGCAAATGTGTTTGTCAACACCAATCTGTCTGTAACGAGCAGTGGATGTGAACCCACTTTATCAACTGCCCGGTTTGACTTTAGACTAAATCTTAAGGCGTATCCTGGCAGTCCCCTGGTTTTTTACCTTTTAACCCCTGTATGAGAAACTGGGCTTCACTGCAGAGGACCCATGAGGCTGCTACCTCTTGGAATAGTCCTGATGTAGTTGGCAGCTGACCCACAGGAATCAGAGAGTACAGTATGAAGCACAGAGGGATCAGACAATACTCTTAGTTTGTAAACAGGCAGAGTTCAGGTCAGGCAGAGTTTGATTAATTTAATGAAACAATATAAGGTCAGGACAGGCAGCAAAAGGTCAGTATGGTTGACAGGCTATGGTCAGGGCAAACAGAGGAAAATTCGAGTCGATTAACAGGAAGAAGTTTGGTACATGGGCAAGTTTTCACTTGTAAACTAGGAACCTAAGTTCAGGCAAGGAGTGAAAGGGCTGCATTTATAGCAGAAGCTGATTAACAATTAGACGCAGCCATACAACCGCACATAAAACAAGGAGAGGGGTGGTAGTGAAGGAAAATATGGGAGTAGTAGCAATTTAATGAATAATGTTCCTAATAAAAGTAGTGGGCAGCGATAGACACTGGACACCATGTAGCACTCTCACAATATGGATATGCGAGGTCATTTTCTGGTTGTTTGCCAAAAATGCAGTCAGCAACACAGATAGAGGTAGAGAAAAGCAAATTCATTTCTTTATCACTTCTTAGAAATTACAGAAAGCTTGGTGATTTCAGCACACAAACTGTGTGTGCATCCAGACACATTTGTTTAGTGCTATGACATAGTTGGAGGGGTGAGAAATAATGTATGAAGAGCAGGGACACCAATAAGATAAATAATGATATATCAGAACTACAGTATAAGTAATAAATATACCTTAATTATTTGCATTAACATACATTACAGGTACTGCAGTTGTGCAATTGTGATTAACACTAGTGGACTGGATTCCCAACACAGAGCTTCTAAGGACGTTAGGATGCAGTGGACTGGTCTGTACTGTACATGGTACATGTAGTGTAGTAAAAAAAACACAGACACTGGAAGCACTTCTTTTTAAAAACACAGTGGGTACAAAGCTTAATGGTTACAACACAAAAGATGGTCCTACAGCTTGGACTTTATGGAACAGTCCATGATAATGGTGACAAGTTAACAAACAACACTTTGAGGTTAATACTGGTTCAGAGTCCCCAAGACCACTCCCATGGTCACTCTGCATCTCACAGTTTCCAAACTGCAACCAAATGAATTGAGCACAACTGGAGAACTGGATGGCAAAGAAGGCCAACACCCAATACAGGTCTACCCATTGAAAATCCCTATATGCCACTTTTCAATACTTCTCCATTGCACCATTGTACACAACGCTACCCACTAGGTATACACAGTCTTCAAGACCCACCTCCACAACTAGCCAGCCATCTGTGTTTGTTTAGGCCCAACTTTCCTGACCTGGTTGGGTTTATTTCCCAACAACCTAGCTTTTGCACCCTTCAGTCTCTCACCCTTGAAATAACTTCCTTCACAGGCTGATGACATGCCCACCTCTTCAGCCTTTGTGACAGTACACAACATGTTCCATGAACTATCCACCTCTGCAGCTAAGACTCTACAGTCCTTACCCAAAAGCAGTTAAGGCAAAAGTTTACCTCACCGTTCTTTCCTGTGACAGCCTATAGACTTTCACAGGCAATCCCTTAAGCACCTTTTGACACTTGGCTCTCGGAATACATGGACAACCCACACTGTAGCTTCTTGCAGGACTAGAGTTAGTCTTGCTGCCTTGGTCCCACTTGTCTTTCACATTTCTGACAGTAATGCACTTGATTGATACTGGCTCCTTAGTCACCATACAGTACCACACACACCCAATGGTGCCAAGAACACAGTTTTATATGCACTCTCCCACCTTCTCCTCTCAGCGTTCTGATGTGGTATACCAGCGTGACCTATTAGCATCAGGCACCTTGGGGCTTACACTAACCATAGAAATCAGTCCCATATACCTGTAACACCTACCACCAAGCAATATTTTATCTCAATATGTATAAATATTGCAGTTTAGGGATAATTTATGTATGTGTATATCATGAGTACACATGCACCAATGAATTACCTCCCCCTTTGTGGACTCTAATCCCTTATTGACTGAAAAATGCATTGAAAGTGCAGCACTCTTTCAGCAGCTCCCACATAGTTTGTATGGAGTGGTGGTCCACATACATGACATTGGCTGCTCCAACTCTTTGAGACTGCGCCCTTCCCCCAGACTTGTTTGCATCCAAGTAATAGGAGTCATAGGGCACACAGGGATTAAGCATTTATCACGTATTGTAATGATAAATACTTTTTATTGGGAAACCCTAAAAATTTAGTTAATCCAACATGCAAACAAGGGGACAGCACAAAATGCTTGAAAAAGACTCAGAGAAGTCGAAACGTTGCACACTGGGAAAATAAAGAAGATTTAAAAGATCAACTACAAGAGTGCTGTGGAAAACTTTTTTGATTACTAAAAATTTAGTTAACACTTTCTAAATAGTGTTGGGCATGAATATTCGAATCACGAATTTTTCTACAGTTTATTACAGTTCTGAGAGAGACATCAGTGTCATTGCTGTGCTCTCTTCTTGCCTGTGTCACATTTTATTAGATAGTTAGTTAGTTAGCTTATATATATAATACAGATAGTTAGTGGGGGATAGTCAGTGTAGGTTAGATCGTGCTATAGTTTAGCTGATAGGTTCCAGTTCAGGGTGTTAGGTAGTGTGATAGGTTCTGCTGTCCATACATACATGCTACAGGCAAGTTCACAGCAATACTTAGTGCACCAATCACTAATATGTAGTCAGACCTGCTAAAATGTGCAGTTGCACGTATTTCGCAAAAATATTTGCATAATTATGCATTAATTGCCGATTTGAGATAATCGCGAATATATCGGAGCACTCTATCTGCATGTAGAGCTATTGTAATGTTCTGCTGTGCCAACCATTTTCTCCAGTCTCAAGAAACTTCTAGCAGCTTAAAAATGTAGCTATATTGACCCATGCCTGTATTGCGTGCGCATTACGCGCATATTACATTGCCGATTTTCGCAATCAAGAATATAGCGGTGAATATATTCTACCAAATATTCGTGAAATATTGTGAATTCGAATATTGGCCCTGCCGCTTATCACTACTTCTAAAGAGGTTTTCCATGACTGATCAACATTGATTTCGGAAGGCCAGACTCCTAGCAACCTTGCTGATTGAGCATCTGTGCGCCCTTCATTGTTTAACCAGGTAGAGCACTGCACATACAGTTGTAGCTGTGCCGGGTACTGCTGTCTCATTCACTTGAATTACAAGTAACAGCACACCGCTTATCAATTGCATAGATATAGGCAAACAATGAATATAAAATAAACTGCTTGGTTGCTATACTTACTGTTAGAAAAAAATAGAAGTTGTGCCCATCTACCGGTCAACAAGGTGTCTTCCATCAGACGGAGCCTACTCTAACACATGCCTCTCCTGGGCTAACAGCCTAAAATATGGGCAAAATAGGACCCAGCTATAAGTTACATGCCTCTCCTGGGCTTCAAGCCTACAATAAAGGCAAAGTAGAACTCATCCATGTAATCCTGCTGATTAAAAGCACCCGGTAAATGCGCGGTGGTGCACAGTTCAAAATCACCGACGTCGTTTGCTTATATCTTTGTGCAATTGCTAAGCAGTGTGCTGTTACTTGTAGTTCTATGTATTACATTGTGTTTCGTGCACCTGCGTTCTCATATTTGTACATTATGGAGGTGCTGGTTTGTTTACTTTTTCTTTCCCTTGGTGATCTAAGTACTGACTTACTATCAATACTATCGAAGGCCTCAAGTCCTGTTTAAAAGGTTGAGCATTGACTTATAAGATAGCTACCTTACATCTGTTGGTGTCAGAGGCTCAGCTTTATTTTTTTATTTTTTTAAATAGAGCTAGATTGCATTACATGGCAGCCATTCAGATGAACTGTGAAGATGAATCTGTTATATCTCTGAACTGTTGCAGTTGAGTTACCACCTCTTGCAGTGCGTGAGTGCCTCCCTTCTGTTGTTTGTTAGCCCTTCTTGTATCCAATGAGTTCAATTCTTGGTCTTTGGCAGCACAAATCTACAGAATATCATTTTCAAACTGAAAGGTTTTTCTGGCATTCCCCATCATATTTTGTATCTAAACACTCCTCTACATTGTAGTGGAGACTATCTCAAAATACTGCACCCAAGCATCATATTATGGCACACAGAGTCTCTAGGAGGATCTGAACATCAACGAACTCTTAAGACAACAAAACTGTAGGTATAGAATGTACATATAAAATGAAGCAATATACAGCATGCCATTCAATGGGCATGTCATCTTTTTGGACATGCATCTTTTTTGAAAAAAATAACATAGAGCTAAGATCACCCTTAGTTGAAGTAATGGCATAGTGTCCTTCTAGCTCATATGTTAAAGGGGTTGGCTGCTTTCTAGTTACTATTGACCAATGTGTTTTTGAGATGATTATATGGCACTTACTAATAGGGTATGCCCCCTTGTTTTCCAAGTTTTTGTGCTGTCCACACAAAGGTCCTATCCATAAAATGGTTGCTATGTGACCAGGCAAATCACCTCCATGTGATGTCTCCTCAATTCAAATACACTGTACCTGCCATCTGTTTGGAGTTTAGTTCAGGTGCAGTGTGTGTGAATGGAGAAGGCTGAGTGGTTTGCCTGGTCATGTCCACCATCAGCAGCCATCTTATGGACAGGACCTCTATGCAGACAGCTCAGAAGGGAAATGGCTTATGAAATATAGAAAATTGCACATAACATTAGCAGAGGCTATATTAGCAATGTCCTATAGTCCGCTTACATACACAATAGTCAATAGTAGCCAGAAAGTGGCCAACCCCTTTAATATGTCTATCTGGCTATGATTGCTGTTTATTAAGCTACACCATATAGTATAACTATAACTGCATCTAAAATTATACTACTAAAATTCATGCTAAATCAGCCTATACAAACCAGTGTAAGAAATCTGTTACACATGCATGCAAACATATACGGTATATATATATATATATATATATATATATATACATATATCAGAGTAGATTTTATTCTAAAGGAAACTCTTCTGCATTTCTCTCAAAATAAAGACTCATTCCATTTCCAGCTTCATTTGCATTAATAGATGAGAATCGCACAGGTTCTGGCTGTTTTCACTTCTTCATTCCCACTAACTGGATAGATTGAATAAGGCTTTTAATAATTAAAGTCTCCAGATATACATTCTCCTACCTGGTTAGATCGCATTTCATATTAATATACTGTTCTGAGCTGAGGTTGTAAGTTTTTAACATTCTGTGCTACCTTCATTCCTGTTGCAGTTAAGAGCATTGTCTATCTCTAAACTGTAATTTCACATATAATGTGCAGAAGCTTTGTGATTGCAAAGAAACCAATAAAGAAGAAAACAAATGAACATTCTGTTAGGATCATGATATGTAATAGTAGGCTGCCATGGGAACAGAGTTATGCTCCAGTCAAGAAAGCAATGACTAAATAACGTTAATCACTTTTTGAAATTACAATCTTGCGGTTGATGAGTTCTATAATTTAAATAAAGTATGTGGCTTTTCTATATTTCATTACAACATTATCTTAAAATTTCAAATTCTGATTTGGTAAAAACACCTGTCCGTGCCGAGATGAATATGTATCAGAGAGCATCTCCAATTCAAGGGGGAAATAAACTCTCCTCCTTAAGAAATTTCCAATTAAAAAATAAATCAACGTGCATGGGCAAGAGAGCAGGGAAGCAGAGATCACCGTTTTGCAAAAGACCATTGTCGTTTTTCTTTTATGTCGCCACTTAAAAGTGTTAAAAGTTTATAGACATATCGTAAGTCAGCTCTTGAATTGACTTCATAAGATGGGATGTAATGGCCCTTTGTAAAACTGAATTAAAACCATCCGCTGTATGGTAAACACTGCTCATAGGACATTGTAATCTAATCACGCTCAGTTGATGCATTCCTGCGGCAGGGAGACTGATAGAGAATTTCAATGTGCTCCTGGCAAGGTTGCTTAAAACCCAATCCCCTCAGGATAATACTTACAAATGTGCAGCAAGTGGTTGAGGTAACAATACACTTAGAATGATAAATAGCCCAGACAGTGATACAAGGGAACAGTAATGCGTTTTACTTGTTGGAAAGCTCACTCCAGGTCCATGGAGAATAGCAACGCAGTATAAAGATTTCTTAGCACTATAGAGAAACTCATTTGTGAAAATTCCCACATTAATAGGCTTTTTTATGATTAACTTTCAGTGAATTAAACACTTGATATATGAAAGCACTGGACAAAAAAACACTATTCTGCCTGCAATCTCAAACGTGCTTTATTCTACAGTTAGGCTTGTACTCTGAAAGCTCTTGCATGAGTATGGTTATAGTATGGTTATTTTTTCACTTAGCACACCAAAGACTACTGTCTTCTGCCAGATGATGATGTGTTCTTCATCCAGCCTTTTAAGTAGGACCTGTAACCTCTCCTGACATGTTTCAGTAACTCACATTTCCCTTATAATAACAAATCGAAAACATCTATTCTTATGACTCTATGATGTTCAATTCCTTTATTATTCCTGCTAGAAGTTATGAATGAATTACAGTACTAGCAGTTGAAGGTCCAGATGGATGTTGGGGTGTGTTCCTGTATAGTTTGACAGTGGCAGCACTCATTGGATAGTGTCAGACTGTGAAGAAGCACACCCCACATAGTTACACCCATCTGGACCTTCGTTGCAAACTGCTTACAATTCATTTATAACTTCTAGCAGGAATAATACAGTCATTGAACATTATAGAAGACAAGATGCTCCAGATTTGTTATTACAGGGGGAATACAAATAGTTCCTAAAACAGATCTTTGAGGAGAGGTTACAGGTTCTTTTTAACCAGCTGCCGTCACACTAACGGCGATAGGCGTCCGGACGGTAGCGCTCTCAGGTCTCAGCGACGCCTATTGGATTATGCGTGCATGTTCACAGCAGAGTAACGTGAACAAGTTTAACTACAGCCTGCCAGCGCTGATCATTCGCTGGCAGGCTGTAGATGTTAAAAAAAAAAAAATCAAATAGGTGTCACGACTGTGACCGATCCACACAGGTCTGGGAGGAGAAGGTTGCAGCGACTTGCTACTCGCGATAGCTTGTGAGTTTGCTCCTTGGTTTAGGGTATGTCATCTGGGTTTTGCCTTGTGAACCTTTTTGTCCTGACTGGGAGTTTGTAGGCATCCTTCTCAGGTGAGTCCTGTCTGCCACTCCCAGCTACTATATTAGTTTCAGTTTCCCTTGCAGTCATTGCCAGATATAGTCCTTACTTCCAGTGCTATTCTGACCTTTGAAGGAGATCGTTTGACGGTATTGCTGTGGAGCTCTTGTCTGGCGTGGACTGTCGTTATTGGGATCATCTTCTCTGCTCGTGAGTGGATAAGTCTATCTCTGCTGGAGATTGTTTGTTTGTTGCCGTCTTCCCCTGTTGTTGTCAGGACTCGAACCCGTGGCCAGTCATGTCCCAGACGGTAGCTCTACCCACTAGGCTACCGTCTCTCCTTGGACTATTCTCTTGCCGTCGCCGTCTTCCCCTGTTGTTGTCAGGACTCGAACCTGTGGCCAGTCATGTCCCAGACGGTAGCTCTACCCACTAGGCTACCGTCTCTCCTTGGACTATTCTCTAGCTAACTTCTAACTTCTACTACCTCTCTTGTCCTTGCCTTGTCCTGCTGATTATCCCAATCTCTTGCACCTGCTACTTCCCTATAAAACCCAGCCCTTTGCTGGTTATTGTGCCTCCAAGCCTGTAGCAAGCTTCCTCTCTGCTCCTCCACGACTACTGCTGTTTACCGTTGTTGCCGACCCGGACCGTTTGACCTCGCTGAACTGCCACCTGCATTGACCCTTTGCCTTCCATCGACCACGCCTCTATCTACTCTTGCTGTTACCTCGCTGCCATCTTTACTGTCGACCCGGACTGATCGACCACGCTACCTGCCTCCTGCTTCGGTGGGTCTTTGCCACTGGACTCCAAACACCAGCCGGCTGTCCTCTGACTCAGGTGAGCCAAGGACCGTTACAGTTGTTCTCCTAGACATGAGTGGTGGTGACTAGTGCTCCCATCTGCCTTTCCCTAGTCTAGTCTTCTTAGGGTGACTGAGGGTTTAGGCATCCTGCTCGCCGTACTGGTTCACACCCCGTCTAGGGTATCAGGGCAGACAGGTGCCAGCTTAGGGTTAGTCAGGGGTGGGCGTTCTATTTCCCATCCGTAGATAAGGGTCCCCCTCCCCCTCCGTCTGGTGCGAAACGACTGCTGCTGGGATAGCGGTCGTGACAATAGGTATATCAGACGCTATTTTTTTATATAGTGTCTGATATACCTGCTACCTGGTCCTCTGGTGGTCCCTTTTGCTTGGATTAACCACCAGAGGACACAGGCAGCTCTGTAAGTAGCACCAAGCACCACACTACACTACACCCCCCCCTTGTCACTTATTAACCCCATATTAACTCCCTGATCACCCCATCACCCCCCTGTCATTAATCACCCCCCTGTAAGGCTCCATTCAGACATCCGTATGTGTTTTGCGGATCCACGGAACTGCAGATCCGCAAAACACGGACACCAGCAATGTGCTTTTCGCATTTTGCGGATCTGCACATTGCCAGAACTATATAGAAAATGCCTTTTCTTGTCCGCAATTGCGGACAAGGATAGGACATGTTGTATATTTTTGCAGAACGGAAGTGCGGACCCGGAAGTGCAGATCCGCAATTCCGGATCCGAGCGGGACAAAATCTGTCCCCATAGAAAGGAATGGGTCCGCAATTCTGTTCCGCAAAATGCGGAACAGAATTGCGGATGTGTGAATGCAATCAGATCTATATCAGTACATTAGGGTCACCCTAGGCTCTACAAAAAACGTAGTGTTCGCCCGATCAGGCCTGATCTTGTGCCCACACTTGCGTTCAGTCCGCCCCACCGCAGTGACAGAAATTTATTTTTCTGATCACTGCAAAAACACTGTAAAATCGCTGCGGCGCTATAAAGATCACTTTTGAGCTTTTTGGATCTTTATTAGCGATCCCAGCTTTAGGGTCCATTCACACGTCTGTGGAATTGCGGATCCGCAGCACACCATGCCGGCACTCTCCATAGAGATTCCTATTCTTGTCCGCAGGCTGTGGACAAGAATAGTACATGCTCTATCTTTTGTGGACCTGCGGTCGGATGTTTTGGGGCCGAAACCCGGAAGTTTGCGGCCGCAGCTCCGCAAATACTGCTCTGCGCATCACCACCGGCCCCATTCACACTGAATGGGTCCGCATCTATTCCGCAGAATTGCAGAATAGATGCGGACATTTTTGCGGACATGTGAATGGAGCCTTACTTCGCAAGCACTCCTATGTCCTTTCCCCTCTTTTTTTTTTTTTTTTTTTTTGCACATTATTGGGCAGAGATTTTTTCATCCACATTGATCGATGCGAATGAAGAAATCTGTGACGTTAATTTTTTTCTTTAATCTCATTACCCGTATGCTCAATATAAGGAGAATAGCAGAAACTCTTAATGCTGGCCATACATGAAATGATTGCGGAGACCCTCAAATGCCAGGGCAGTACAAACACCCCACAAATGACCCCATTTTGGAAAGAAGACACCCCAAGATATTCGCTGAGGGGCATATTGAGTCCATGAAAGATTGAACTTTTTGTCACAAGTTAGCGAAAAGGGAGACTTTGTGAGTAAAAACTAAAGAAAAAATCAATTTCCGCTAACTTGTGCCCAAAAAAAAAATCTTCTATGAACTCGCCATGCCCCTCACGGAATACCTTGGGGTGTCTTCTTTCCAAAATGGTGTCACATGTGGGGTATTTATACTGCATTGGCATTTTTGGGGCCCTAAAGCGTGAGAAGAAGTCTGGAATCCAAATGCCTAAAAATGCCCTCCTAAAAGGTACTTATTGGAATTTGGGCCCCTTTGCGCACCTAGGCTGCAAAAAAGTGTCACACATGTGGTATCGCCGTACTCAGGAGAAGTAGGGCAATGTGTTTTGGGGTGTCTTGTCACACATACCCATCCTGTGTGTGAGAAATATCTCTGTAAATGACAACTTTTTCAATTTTTTAATACAAAGTTGTCAATTTACAGAGATATTTCTCTCACCCAGCATGGGTATATGTAAAAATACACCACAAAACACATTGCCCTACTTCTCCTGAGTACTGCGATACCACATGTGTGCCACTTTTTTGCAGCCTAGGTGCGTAAGGGTACTTTTACACTTGCGGCAGGACGGATCCGGCATGCTATTTAGCCTGCCGGATCCGTCCTGTCACAAGTGCCCGTGCACTGCCATGCTGCCGCTTCGTCCCCATTGACTATAATGGGGCGGGGGCGGAGCTACGGCGCAGCACGGCAGTGCACGGCAAAGATCGCCGGACTGAAAAGTCAGACATGCAGGACTTTTAGTCTGGCTCCGCCCCCCTTGCCCCACATCATGTAAACGCTATAACTTTTGCGCAAACCAATAAATATACACTTATTGGATTTTTTTTATCAATGACATGTAGCACAATAAATTCTGACACAAACTTGTATAGAAATGTAATTATATTTGAACAATTTTACCAGAAAAAGTTAAAAATACACTTTTTTGAGAAAATTGCGGTCTTTTTTGATTAATATCAGAAAAATGAAAAATCTCAGCAGCAATCAAATACGACCAAAAGAAAGCTGTATTTGTGAGGTCAAAAGGAGGTAAAATTCATTTTGGTGCCAAGTTGCATGACCGAGCAATAAACCGTTAAAGTTGTGAAGTGCCGATTTGTAAAAAAGGGCCTGGTCACTAGGGGGGTATAAACCTGTGGTCCTTAAAGGGTTTCTGTCACCAACTTTTGACATTATAAGCTGTCTGACATTAGCTATGTGCTAATGTCAGACCAGCCTGATAATGTCCTTATTATAAAAATCGGATGTATATATAGTCCGAAAAACTTACATTTATTATATGTAAATTAGCCTCTAGGAGCAGGGGGGGCGTTGCCCTGCTCCTAGCGGCTCCGTCCGGCAACCTGCTGGCGCCCCTTACACTTTGATTGACAGTGCAGGGCAGCGATCCTCCTGCACTGTCTCGTTCTGAATCGCGCGCCAGCGCGCCGCTTCTGTATTGGCGCAGGCGCGGTGAGCAGAGGACAGCAGGCACCAGCGTCCTCTGCTCACCGCGCCTGCGCCCGAATACAGAGCGGCGGCGTGGCGCGCGATTTCAGAACGAGACAGTGCAGGAGGATCGCTGCCCTGCACTGTCAATCAAAGTGTGAAGGGTCGTGCCAGCAGGTTGCCGGACGAGCCGCTAGGAGCAGGGCAACGCCCTGCCCTAGAGGCTAATTTCATATAATAAATGTAAGTTTTTCGGACTATATATACATCCGATTTTTATAATAAGGACATTATCAGGCTGGTCTGACATTAGCACATAGCTAATGTCAGACAGCTTATAATGTCAAAAGTTGGTGACAGAAACCCTTTAAGTGGTTAATTGATGTCATATACAGCCAAATCTTTGAAGAAACATATGACACATTTGTCTATTTCTGGTTGTTCTTATTTTTTTTTTATTATTTATCTTTGAATGGCCATGGCCATCACCCATCCCACCCTACTATGGCAAATGTGTTGCTCATGATTAGAAAATGCAAATTACCGTACAATGCCTTTTGAAGACCTGGTGACAAGTGAAGTATATTACTTCCTATCCAACACTCCCAAAGGATGTGGTTTAATGGAAAAAACAGTTTGCTGCCCTCTTTATGTAACCAACAGAAATAGAGCAAATGGGGTATCAGAGTAGCAAGAGCCTTACCTTGATTTGTTGAGCAGTTGGACAAGCACAACTCTGGAGAATGTAGACTGGCTCCAGGCCGTAAACTGTAACAAGTACGAAACTCTACACTGTAATCTGGTTCCCCTGCTTTGTGAGCAGAACAATCTTGACACCTGATGGAGGATCAGTGCTGGAAAACATTTCTCAAACTGTTTTTTTTCATTATAATTTCTTGATTTTTCCTTTCTCCTGTACCTCCTTCCCATAAAGATTTATATTTGCAGGTGATTTTGCAGAATAGCACAAGTTAGAAATAGAATACGACAAAGGCTCCATTGCGGTGAGCTTAAACGTCGCATTTGGTGCAATAAAGGATCCACTTTCCTTCACCTAAGTCCAGATTTCTGCCTTGCGTTTACTTATACTACAACTGGCGAATTTGTTCATCCAGAATCCTATACAAGGACTTTGCACCTGCCATTTCAAAGTGCTGCTAACTCTTTACTTTTGTTATATATATATATATATATATATATATATATATATATATATATATATATAGCATACATAATTATGTATCATAACTTAGTATCCTGGTATGTATATTTTAGATTGTATGTTTCTAAGGCCTCATGCACACGACCGTTTTTTTATGCTGTCCGCAAAAAGGGGTTCCGTTGTTCAGTGATCCGTGTCCGTTTTTGCCTTCCGTTGTGTTTCCGTGTGTCTTCCGTTTTTTTAGCGGACATGACCCAAAAGATTTTACCAAAAGACAGGCTGACAATGTTTCCCAAGTGCCTGCCAAGGGATCCGCAAAAAAAACGGACACGGAACACGGATGACACACGGATGGCCATCTGCATTTTTCACGGACCCATTGACTTGAATGGGTCCGTGGACCGTTTTTTACAGACAAGAATAGGACAGGTTATATTTTTTTGACGGACTGGAATCACGGACCACGGACGCGGAGGACAAACAGTGCATTTGCCGAGGTTTCCACGGACCCATTAAAAAACCAATGGGTCCGCAGAAAATCACGAAAAACGGAGCAACGGACACGGAATCAAACAACGGTCGTGTGCATGAGGCCTTACCCAAATCATAAAAAGGGTTCCTTGAAAACCCCAGTCTCTGAGGGGAGAAAAGGATGCCCTGAGTTTATGCATTTGAAAGCTCCTTTACCCTAGGTTCACACCTGAGCATTTTACAGCGCGTTCAAACGCGCTGTAAAACGCTCAACAGATGAAAACCAATGCATCCCTATGGGAGTGGTTCACACTTGAGCGGTTTACAGCGCGTAAAAACGCGCTGTAAAACGCCCGACGCATAAGCTCGTTCAGGAGCGTTTTTTTTGGGCGTTTGTCGCGCTTTTCCTCCCATAGACTTCTATGGGAATGCGATACGCGCGTCAATGGGGCGTTTTTGGCACCAGAAACGCGCGTTTGCAACGCGCATTCTGGATTTTACTACATGTACATTCCATGGTCTCCCAAACTCACACTCTCCCTACACACATGGATTGGCTACACTTCATAAAGGGAGCTCACTGAGCTCATTGGACAACACTGCAGTCAATCACACATACGCGCGTTCACTATTATAAAAAACGCGTCCAAAACGCGCAAAAACGCGCGTCTCAAAAACGCTCAGGTCTGAACCCAGTGTTAATTCCATTGCATTGTACATCTAAGCAGGGAGTATATATATATATATAAAACAACACAAGTACAATATGAATGAATTTAGTAACTGACTGGAACAGAGGGGGAGTGGACCCTGCCCGCAAGAGCTTACCATCTACAAGGGAAAGAGCAAGGACAGAGTAGGGGACAATAATTAATAGGTAATCGCGAATATTCTAATTGCAAATTTTTATTGTGAATATCGGCACTTCGAGAATTCACAAAGATCTAGAATATAGTGCTATATCTTCATAATCGCGAATATTCTAGATTTTTTTTTTTTTTATCAGTACTACTGCTTCTTGCTTGTTAGCCAATGAGAAGGCTGCAATGTCTTTGTCTGAGTTTAGCTACATCCCTAGCAACCAATAGGAAAGTTGCCTACCCCTTTACTATATAAAATCCTCCCCAGCAGCCATTTTCTGCTGTTTTTTGCAGTTCTGAGAGAGAGCAGTGTCATTGCTGTGCTCTGTGCTTTGCAGACTCATCTGGATCCCTATTTAATTACATTAGATAGTTAGTTAGCTATATATAATACAGATAGTCAGTGTAGGTTAGATAGTGATATAGTGTAGCTGATAGGTTCCAGTGCAGGGTGTTAGATAGTGTGATAGGAATTACTGTGCTGTGATAGGGATTACTGTCTAGCAGCTTAAAAAATGGAGAAAGTGAGCCGCGCCTGTATTACGCCCGCAATACGTGCATATTACATTGTCGATTTTCGCAATCAAGAAAATAATGACTGGAGATCACAAATTCTAGAATTTACGGCGAATATTAGGCCAAAATCTCACGAAATATCGCTAAAACAAATATTGCCTATGCTGCTCATCACTAGCAATCAACCGTAGACAGGATAACCTGTCTATAGAACATCTTTAGTGGCATACACAGATCTGTTTATCTTTTGTATTTAATTCTATGCTCCATATGTGATCAGAATGGTCCATCCAGCAGTCTCTATTCCCTAACATCTCTGCATTATTCTTTGTGATTTATCCCGCATTTCCTGACTGCCTGTTCAAGAAAAACACATTCTTTATTAATTTCTTCTTTCGAGCCTCTAACAAAATTACAACCAGATAAATATTGGAGTTTTATAAGTATGCTTCTTATCTATACCAGTTTTTCAATTAATTAAAAGATTCTAATAGCCAAGTCCAACGAACGTCTTAAATAATTGATTTCAGACTAAAAGGCACTGAAGTGTTACACTTTCCTTTTTTGTAACTCAAGACAGTTCATCTTCCCAAGATTTTCCCACTTAAGTCAGGATGATGGACTAGAGGCTGACAAGGCAGGTTCTTACATTGGTCATGAGAGACTTGAAGAGACACTATAAAATATAGTAAGTATATGCTTTGCATTGAACCAGAACCCTGGGACTACGAGTTAAGACACAATACAAATTATGCAAATGACACTAAAAAGATTAAAAGAGTCCTAAAATTACAACAGATAAGGATGGCCATATCCATAGTTTGTATTGTTTATTAATATTTGTGAGAAACAGTTATTCTGAATTCTAAGTAATAACAAACTACGATCATGTGCATGAGACCTTAGGCTGTGTGTTGAGCAAAGCATCCAAAGTAGAGTTCGGTCCAAAGTTTAGGAAAAATGTGATTCCCGACGAATCCGAATTTCCTCGCGCTTTGTGGTTGCGAATCGTTTTCTTGGCTGTTCTACATGTTACAAAGTGAAAGGCATTGCAAGGCAGTTTGGGAATGTTCCCATGTGGTGTAAACACTCTCCTGTTGTGGGTGTGAGAGTCAGTAGAGGAGTGACAGAGAGCAACTGCATAGAACTGGTAGTGCAAAGCTGTTGAGTAGTGAGAAGGCCAAGGAGAGTGTGCTGGCTGTTGCTGTTCAGGCTGGGAGAGGATTAGTTGCAGAAGCTGCTATAGAGAAATCAGAGAGTGCCCGGGAGTAAGCTGGGCCAGCTTTTACAGGCAGTGTGAGGAGCCTGCTGTAGAGAGGTAGCATATAGCTGAGCAGAGAATGGAAGAGATGCTGCTGGTTGTGAAAAAGTCTGCAGATCCCATAACAGGGAGTAGGTCAGAATGGTTGTAAGATGAGTGTGAAACATGCTAAGTAGTGCAGTGTAGGGTGCTAATGCTCTGGGAGATGAAGCAGTTATGAAGAGACTTCCAGCTGGATGGAGGCCACCATTAACTAAGACCACTAGAGAATCTTTGTTAAGCAGCAAGATTCTGTCACACTGGCTGTCCCAGGAGCGGATGTCGCTCAGCTCTTTGTGTGTGAATTGGCATTAGTGTTCAGTGAACTTTCCTTCAGAACTGAGAGAGAGAGGTAATTCTTTCCTCCTGCCCCTTTCCAGGTGCTGGTTAACTTGCTGATTAGCCTCCCTATTTAGCTGGTCTGTCGTTCCACCTCCTCGACTGAGCTTTGAGGTTGTCTAGTCTCCAGCTAAGTTGTAAGTGGATCTGTTGTCTGGATACCCATGTACCGAACCTTGCCTGTCTACTGATTCTCCTCCTTGCTGCCTGCCTCAACCTTGGAACTGTGACATAAAGTACGCACCTACTCTGGCTGCCCCAACCTTGCTTTTGCTATTTGGAATATGCAAGTAGTCTGTTAGCCTGACTTTGGACTGTGTTCAGACTACACTTTTTGACTGCGTCCTTGCTGCTTTGCACGTGTATCTCAGCCAACTGAACTAGGACAGATCCCTCTACAGGGGTTAAATGGTGAAAACCAGGGAACTGCCAGGACAACGCCTTTAGGTATAGCCCAAATTCAAACTGATTAGTTGGCACAGTGTGTCCACACCCATTGGCAGTTATAGATGCCATCTCAGTGTCTGAACTGGCTGCGGGCAGATGAATCTCCCTATGTTGCAAGCCTAGAAAGGGCTATAAAGACCTCATCCCATGACAGCGCACTGGCAACCTGCCATATTGGTTTCCAATGTGCCTGTTTATGCCACGTTTTGTGTCTTTAAGGGTCCATTCACATGTCCGTAGTTTGTAATCCGCAGCCATTCCACAAAATTGCGGAACGTAATGCAGACCTAATCTTTTCATTCTGTTCCATTATGCGGATCCACAAATAAAATATAGCTTGTCCTACTATTGTCCACAAAATACGTTCTGTGGTCCCATTGTAGTCAATGTATCCGCAAAAAATGCGGATGACATGTGGAATGCAGCAATGTGTTCCGCATGTCATCCGCAATTGCGGATCCGTTTCCTGGAAATAGAAAAAAATGAGGCCTGCCCCTTGTGACATGTGCTTTCAGTACCTAGGAAAGCTGTGTAGACATTGAAAATGTCCTCCTTTGAGATAGAAAAATTGATCGTAATGATCCAAGAGCGCCCTTCCTTATGGGACACACAGAAGAATGACTATCATGACCGTGTCCAGAAGGACCGGTCATGGGAGGAAATTGCCCAGGAATTGCCCCCATCTGCATGGGAATCGGCAAACATTGCAAAAAGAGACAAAATTTGTGAGTACATAAATTTTAATATGTCATGTGTCATTTTTAAGTATAGATTCAGACATAAGGTCCGTGAGTGGGCCATATGTCCTGGAATAGCATAGATTGTGTACCTTTGAGTGACAGTGAATTTTGGATGCTCATTTTAACATTTTCTATGCTACTTCAGGAAATATGGCGACTCACTTATATAAATTGAGTTTTATATAGGCCTCTTTCACAATTTCTAGTTGATAGACAGAAGGATGTGTGTAATAGTTTAGGTGCAGATAGGGTCATAGGCCTAGAACCCTTTTTATTTTTTAATTCTGACGGCTCATGGACGCATTCTAGCTGAATGGTTTTGGATTCATTGCGCCAGCCGCATGCATAGTGTCCGTCTCATATACATATTTTAATATTGTTTTTTAATATTTAATTTTAACATTTTTTTTCTCTTTTTTTAACAGTTAAAGATTTAAAAAGATGGTATTTCTGCCGGGATCAATTCCGGCGGGAACTTAACATCAAGCAGCGTAGTGGTGATGGCTCATTAAGCAAAAAACCATACATGTACTCAAGACAACTGCAATTTTTAAAACCTGTAATGGAACTAAGGAGGAAATTTTTTTTGACTTTTTGATTGTAAATAAAAAATTACATATAATTATAATATTTTTTTTTTTTTCAACAGCACTGTGGACAATCTTTCTTCTGATTCAACTCAAAGAATTCCATAGTCTGCAGGGGATGTTTCCCAAATAGAATCAGAGACCTCTCAAGCTCCACAAGAAGAGACAGTGGATATGCAAGAGAGAGTGGAACCAGAGATTATGCAGCTTTCCGAAAATGAGGCCAGCCTGGAAACAACTCCTGTTTCGGAGGAACATATTTGCCGTTCATCAGGCAGACGATGGGTGGGACCCGCGGCTGATTCCGATTTGGATGTTCGAGGCCTGATTGATTCTCGGGTTCTCGAATATCGGAATCGGTCAGATACAAAAGAAGAGCACTAAAAAGTCTTGCGCCATATCTTAGTCGTGTGCCTGATGAACGGCAAACACGTTGTGTCTCTGCTGTGGCCTTGTTAATAGACCTTTTTGCAAGCCCTGAAGAACCGATAGAGGTTATCCATAAAATGGAAAACATTCAGGATCGGATGTTAAACATTGAGACTCCGAGTTCTCGTTTACATAGACCAGACCCCCCTATTATACAGACCCCTGACTCTTTTACAAGGGAATTTCATGACCTGTAATTGTTATTTGTTTTTTGGAAAATAAAAACTTTTATATATTCAAAATATTGTCTATTTTTTTTATTTTTAAACATTTAAGTTTTGTCTACTTTCACAATGGCGGCAGCAGGGTCCATCTGGCTCTTCTGGCAGGCGATCAGCCTTCTGGATCCATTCTAACACTAGCCCACCATGAAGTTTGATTTCCGCTCTGGCCCCATTCTCTCTGGCCCTTTCCCATTATAGTGATTGGGGCTGGAGAGGAAATCAAGCACCACAGTGGTATAGCTTCAGCACGTATTTGGCAGGCTGTTCCCCCGCTGGAACATGCTGCCGCCAGTATGAAATTAGCATTAAAAAAATGTAGGATTGCATTTTTTATTGATGAGCTATTATCTGTGTAGATCAACAATATAAAATGATTTTACCTAAAAAATGTAATTCATTACAGTCTAACAATCAGCTTTTTAATGATACGGAACATGATGGCTTCTATTGTTTCAATCACGCCAATGAATTAACAGCATTTAGCTGAATACAAACAATAAAAATCATCATGTGCTGTCCCCTTAAAATGCTGATGTTTTATACTTCTATACCTTGTCTGCATAAAAGTTTATTGTTTTGTAGATTGCAGGTCTGATTTTGTCATGTGGTGTTCGAGTTCAAAAATGAACCCAGACATATCCTCTTAAAAATTATTAGATAAATGGGACATATTCGCATTCAGCTCTAAACCTGGACAACACTTTTTTTTTCATAAAAAAAAATATATATTTTTTTACTTTTTAAGACTTAATTAAAAATGAGGTATTAGAAGGTATTTACACCAAATTATGAAAAAGTTTGGATTTTACAAAATACCTGAGCCCTCAAGCCCGCGTCAAGGGTCCTCATTCTCTTGCGAGTCCCTAATCTAAACTAACAACAAAGGGATCTAAATTAAACTAATAAAAAAAAAATTATTAAAATTTGAAACCAGCTTCCAGCTTAAATCAATGTATTCCACAGATGGCGTCCAACTGCCATGGCAATGACCCTTAAGGCTGCACAAGTAGTCGGCATAGAGTTCCCGAACAGCTAGTCCAGTCGTTCCAGGGCGTCCAGGCCGGCTCAGGTCTAAAATGACAGAAGATGTCATATTTTGGCCCAATTCTGCATCTGTGGAGGCATTGTGAATCTTGGTGAAGTTGTGTAGGAGTACACAGGCCTGTATCACCAGGGTGGCATTGTCTGGATTCATCTGTATGGATGACATGAACACACTCCACTTTGTGGACAGTATTCCAAAAGTGCACTCAACATACTGAAGGGCGCGAGTCAATCAATAGTTGAAGATGCGCTTCCGGTCATCCATATCGCGTCTAGTGAAGGGGCGTCTGAAGTGCTCCCATAAGCCCCGATATCAACAATTACAAACCTGTAATTACTGTCAGCCAAGGTCTTCAGCACTACAGAAAAATATTGTTTGTAATTGAAGTACCGGGACCCTGAGTGAGGTGGCTTCTTTACACGGATGTGTTTGCCGTCCAGTGCCCCAGTGCAGTTCGGAAACTGCGCTGATTGGTAAAATCCCTTGGTGATACGAAGCCAATCTTCCATCTTGGGGGTGGGCATTACTACTTCTCTGAGTCGCTGCCAGATGATTTTGCAGGCATGACAGACGATCCCAGAGATTGTTGAGATCCCAAGGAAACTCGAAATGCAACGAAGTAAATGAATTTCCGGTTGCAAGGAATCTAAAAAAAAGTAAAAATAAAAAGTTTTAACATTCATTTTCATAAGTTAATATTGAAATATAGTATTTAAAAAGATAAAATTCACTTACCTAAAGGTGACAATTAACCTTTGCTCAGCAGATGTGCAGCACCTCATACTGGTGTCCATGAAAGTCAGGTCAGGATGAAGACAGACCAGTAGGTGATCAAATGTTTCCATAGACATCCAGCAATAGTTTTTGAACTTAATGGGATCACGTTACAGATCGTTATACAACCTATGGAACTGTCCTTTCTGAAGGCACTGAGCAACAATAGGATCGACCCACTGGCAAAAATGGAACGAAAATCTGGAAGAGAAAAATACTGAAGTGTGAATTGACCCTAAGAGGAAGTAAAGTTTGAAATTGTTGCATTATACCATTTTACCTAATCTCGCATATTTTGTCACTGCATATATATATATATTTTGGGTGGTCCTCTTTAGATTCTATGCCTTTTGCCTATACCACCAGTTTAAGCATGTTACACCCCCCCCCCACACACACACACACACCCCTCAAATGGGCAGATTACATTCATTTAGATATCATTATTGTAATATCACTGGGCTAGGAACTGGACCAGAAACTGTGCCTAAAACAATTTAGTACAGTATAATTGAAGTAAAATGTAACTCATTTGGTGAAATCATTTACTATTGTTGACCGTAGGTCCTCCCACAAGGAGGTCATGGTATGGCATATTTTTTTTGTCATGTTGCTTTGCTGTGAATCATCCAACAAACAAATGAGTATTTATACTTATCAATAATGGATACAGAGTGACCCAGAAGATCACTGTTAAAAGTTAATTGTTATGATTTAATGTTAAAAAGCCCTCATTTCTGTATGTTTTGTGTATATAGTTGTGTATAGACAACAAACAGTCAAGAATGGCAGTCATAGCCTAGTTTCCAGGCAAGGTGATGGGCTTGTCCCACCTCCTGGCTAGTGGGAGTCTTAGCTGAGAAAAGCTAGAGGCAAGACCTGCATGTGTGATCCTGTCAAGTAGTCCCAAAAAGAAGCCTTATCCAGTAAACACCATTCCTGAGACTGAAAAGCTGCCAGAGAACAACTTAACTGAGAGATTTCCCCTGTGGAAAACAGAACAGACATTCACAGAAGGAAAGACATTGCGGAAAGGGTATGTTGCTTCGGTGACCCATACCCCCCCACACACACACACACAAACACACAATTTCTGACGGACTGGCCATCCGAAATTTACATCTGTACACCGAAGCCTGGAACAGGCAGGAAGGGTTAATGAGAATGAAATTGCATGCCCATGGTTATGTTGGAAGATTGCAAAGTGAACTTAGAGTGAGTCTCAGGGAATATCACTACCACCATTGCCCCTGCTATTAGGAGAAGACTACTTTGTAACATACCCCCATTATCTACACTACTCACAAAAAGTTAGGGATATTTTGGTTTCGGGTGAAATTTATGGAAAACATAAAAAGTTCACGCTACAGTGATATAATATTATGAAAGTAGGGCATTTAAGTAGAAGCATGCAGTGGTAATTTCCTCATCACAATTTAGTGAAACAAAAGCCAATAAGAGTGGTGGGTATACTTGTCATGTGGCCTTTAGCATCAATTACACCTTGACAACAATGTCTCATGCTGTTCACAAGTTGACTTATTGTCTGCTGAGGCATGTCATCCAACTGTTCTTGAAGGGCGGCCCTCAGGTTATTAAGGTTCTGAGGTACAGAGTTATGAGCCTCTGCATGGTTACACAGCTGATCCCATAGGCTTTCAATGGGATTCATGTCTGGAGAAAGTGCAGGCCACTCCATTTGACCCCAGTTTCCAGCAGCCGTTCCAAGTGATGCGACCTCAATGAGCTGGCGCATTATTGTCCATGAAGATGAAATTAGGCCTGTGTTGTTCATGCAGAGGCACAATGACTGGATTAATGATTTTATTCAAGTAGTATGGGATTGTCACTGTACCATTCACAAAGTGTAGGGCAGTTCTGTATTGATTAGACACACCTGCCCACACTGTAACACCACCACCACCAAAGGCAAACAGTGGCTGATGCATAGCACTCTCTTTGACGTCTCCAACATAATTGGTGGTGATCATTTCTGCTCAGAGTGAATTGACTTTCATCATTGAACAGCACTGAGACCCACTGGTCCCTCGTCCAGTGTAGTTGCTATACAAGATGGTGACATCTGTGGTCAGGTACCAGGTGGCAGGTCATTTAGCATGCAGACCATACTGTTCACAATGAAGCAGTCATAGTGTGGGATGTGACCAAAAGAGGTCGACTTTTATGCTTTCCTGTGGCTCTTTCAGTCTTTCTGCTGCAACCTGCTGATGACACTCTGTGATGCTCTAAGCTCAGCGGCCACTTCCGTCTGAGAAAAAGCTGCTTGAAGCCTCGCAATGGTGAGGTACTGGTGAGGTGTCTTCTTGGTCTTATGATGTCAAAATGTGAGGAGGACTGTTTAAATACCAATTCTAGTTGAACCAGGAAATTTGTTGTGCGATTCATGGATCAAACACCTGTTGTGAATTTTGCCGTTAAGCTCCTTGTTAGAGAAGAGCAAGTTGTGAAAAAAGTACTGAAACATTGAACAGTTGGACATGTGCATTCAAAAGTTTAGAGAAGGTCACAGTAAGTTCACCTGTAGAGGTTAGAGTGCATTTTAGGTTCATCCTGAAATTTCACCCACAAGCCGAATATCCCTAACCTGTTGTGAGTAGTGTATTTAGTAAAGAGAGACTTTATTTATTTCAACCAAACGATCCTGGTCATTGACACCATCAGCCTTCCACCAGCTCTGCACCCTCCTGCCTTGCACCCCATCACCACACACATTTAACATCAAGGGCACCCCAGCCACCATCAGGCAGGAGCCCAAATACCAAGGTGTGACCTGAGGTAAGAAATGGCATACCCTTCTTTTATTGCATGTGCGACCCAAGGAACGCTGGAGGGAGAAGGTTTAGCCAGCATGAAGGACTATAACCACCCTCATTCACAACCACTCTCATCTTATGCTGTCCTACAGCAAGCTGCCACACCTCCATTGTGACCCGCTGCATGTCATTCTAGTTCACTGATAGCAATATGAATAGCAACTATAAAGTACATTAAGAGTAACCATGCCACTGTATAAATGCAGAAGGCATGCCGCTGAAACGTCATGTGAGAACTGACTTCTCACAGGCCAACCTAGTTATCTAAATGAGACACCAGAGTGTAATGACCAGTTACTGAGCAGCAGGCAGGAAAATGAGTAGTGCCCGTTCTACCATAGCTCTATAGCAGTGGTGTACCCGGTCTGTATGGTCCATAAAGAGGACAGTAGAAGAGAAAGACAAGTAAATAACACTATTTTTATGATTATTTACTATTTTTTCTCTGTCTTGTTTCAGAATAGGTGTATTATAACCAGAGGAACCCGTCTTGATATGTGCTGTGACATTTCTATCCTTGAAGTGTGAATTCTGCTACTGAAAAAGATACAATACAATAGAAAATGTATTGCATTGTTGAGGCGTCACTTTGAGAAAAGACAAACATTGTAGCATTTGATGTCTTTTTTGTCATCGTATCTATTCACGTATTTTATAGTCTGCTTTTATAGGCTTTATCATTTAAAAAAAAATCAATAACAATATGTAAACTACAAAAGAGGACACTGATTCACACACTCATTCATACCTTGTGTCTCTAAAATGCCATGCCATATGGTCTACTCACAAATATGCAAGTTGAAAAAGCAATTAAAGAGCATTTACATCAAGATTAATCCATCTTGACCATATTTTAACGAATTTCTGAGGGCATTTCTTATTAGTATATATGATTTTGTAAAATGAAATTTATTTGTTTATGAGCTGAATCCATTGAGTAAGATTAAGTGAGGTAGTGGATCTTCAGGTCTTTATTAAAATTTTACAGGGACAAAAAAAGGACAAAATGATGCTCCCTCTACAATCTCCTCTAAAATACCTAGAATGCATACTTGGGGAGTGAGAATCCTAGGGAATTTAAAGTGGGTATTGAGTAACAATAGGACATCCGACCAAAACTAATCAGAGATAAGCCATGCCGAAATTTACCTGAAAACCGACTGACGGCAACGTCCTTTCTTCCTTCTAATTATTTCTATGGGAGGCAGAGCTGAGAAATGTAGAGCAGCAATATGCCGAGAAGGGACATGTCCCGCATCTTCAGCGCTACCTCCCATAGACTTGGCTGCTGGTAAGTTTTTGATGAAATTTCGTGGCAGCCGTCTGACTCGGTGCCAAAATTCCACTGTAAAATCCATTGTGTTATATAAGGGTGCTACATGTTCATGTTTTTTAGTGCAGTTTTTGAAGCCAAAATCAGTTGTGAATCATAAAGGGAGAGAAAGCATTAAGAACATATACAGCTTCTCTTTTTTAATCCACTCCTGGTTTTGGCTTGAACGTGTGGCAGCACCTTGATTAAATCTTCGGCCACAGAGTAAGATATCCAGGTGCTGGCAGGTTCAATTGAAAAAAAAAAAATTCTAAATGTGACCTGCATAATCATTCTTGAATATACCTAAATTAGGCATTTTTCAGGAGCAGATTGTGGCGTAACAGCTTCGCCCCGCTTGATGAAAGCTGTCTTACATTTAGAACTGGCGCTAGCTGCAGTGCGCTACAAAGTTTTCAGCTTCGGCGCTCCATAGCAGTAGCTCATGACAACAATCAAAATTTCTGTGGTTTGTTGCTCAGATTCGTACTGCTTCCGTTCTAAAAGTATGTACTACAGTTTTTAAACAGTTTTTAAAATTAAATTACTTTGCACATTGCACAGACTGAGGGGCATGCATTACCCTGCTGCAGTGTTTACAGGTAACAATGCTAGGTTTTGTGGGTGCTGTATAAAGGAGGGAGGTGATTAAAGAAAAGGAAAAATTCCTTGAAAAATCTGGTATTCTTGGGAGTCCATAGACTTCACTAACTCACTAAAAGGGTCTATGACAGAAAAAGAACCTATGCTGTACACACATACAATATGCTAGTATGTTCATCTATCTTAGAAGAAAAAAATTGTATGAATCCTCTAAAAACTGAGTTAATTGAATTTGAATGGCTTGCAATGCCACATCACTCGGAATACCTAAAAATGTGCAGTGTTTAATTAGACCATAGGGATTAGGAACTACTTGGTTGTGTCAAGAGATAATCAGAAAATAAGATGTTAAGTCATAAGGGAATAGAATAGATGTCAAACTGAACAGTATGTCACTGGGGTACAAAGGACTGGACACTTCAGTCAACAGGGACATGACATGATCCTAGAGACTGAAAGCTTTGATAGAAGGTAACCAAGGCTGTCACCATGCTTGAATCAACAGGGACTGGACTATCAACTTCAGGGGCTGGGTTATATTTCATTTGATGACCTGAGGCTGAGAACATTCAACTTATTTGAAGATCTTTTGAAGTTTATTTTATGTAGAAAACCAGAGTAAAAATGCTCTAAAAAATAATTCAAATGATTCAGAGGGACAAGACCAGATTATGCCCTAATGCACTAAATAACATTTGGGACACATAAAAAAATTGAAAATACATAAATAAATAAATAAATAAATAAAATAAATAAAGTAACACCAACATGCAGTATATTCCACAGCTTTGTACAGAGGATGTCATCACCCACATAGATCCCAGTCCAAACTGAGGCACACAAACTAAATTCCAAATGAACGGAATGAGTCAGGGTCTGTTCAGGGAAAAAAACTGATGGTTTTGCAGGCAGGTTTAATTAGTTTTGGCTGCGATTACTTTCAGTGATACAGTTTTTTTCTGCCCAGATGCAATCAATTTTTGATGCGTTTTTAACGCATGTGAAGAAAAACTAAAGACTCTTAACAACCATCCATAAAAAATGCCTTCCATCTTTCACAAAAGCCTCATTAATTTCAATGAGGCCAGGGCTATGTGAAAAACTCGCTCTGCGTTTTCCTGAACGTAGAAATGAGCAGTGATATACTTTGCTCATATGGACATACCCACTGAAACAAATGCGTCAGAATTACATTTATTCATATTAGAGCTGAGCGAATTGATAAATAAATAAATAAGATTTGTTACAAATTTCACAAAAATGTTTCTGCCAAACAAATGCAAAGTTTTGGTGATTCCCTTCAGACAAATGGACACAAAACGGAGCCCGCCATTTTTCTGTGAAAATTGGAGAGAAAACCTGGAGGGGGAGGTTTGCCCACAGCCATCCTGATTGGCTGACAGTTTGTGAGCCAATCGGGGGCAGGATATTGGCAGGTCATTCAGCTCTGTGCTATGTATAAAGCAAATTCTGAGCTCAGCCTGCCATGTGAGACGACTTGTGTGCTACAGTGTCCTAGAAGACCTCAATTACAGACACAAGCCAGCAACATTAAGTTGTTGTAGGGATAGATTAGGGATACATTTAGCTAGCTAGATTGAATTACTAGGTAGATAAGTCTTTTGTCAGAGAGGAAAAGCAAAGGGTCAGAGATTCAGAAATGTACAGTGGCATTCAAATGTTTGTGCACCCATGGCCAAAATTACTGTTACTGTGAACAGTTAAGCAAGTTGACCATTAAATGATCTCTAAAAGGCATAAAGTTAAAGATGAAACACACTTTAACATGTTAAGCAATATGAGTGTATAATTTTGTTTTTGTACAATTTTAGAGTAAAAAAAGGAAAGAAGTGCCTTTCAAAAGTATACGAACCCAAAGAATTTTAATCGCTCAGATAACTTTGACCGAGGTCTTATACCTTAAATAATCTGGTAAGCTTAAGGCTTGTTCACATTCATTGTTAGGAAAGGCCAGGTGATGCAAATTTGGAAGCTTTATAAAATACCCAGACTCCTCTAATCTTGTCCTAAAAGAACAGCCATGGGTTCTTCTAATCAAATGTCTAATACTCTGAAATTGGTTGACGCCCACAAAACAGGAGAAGGCTATAAGAAGATAGTAAACTGTTTTCAGGTTGCCATTTACTAAGTCTGAAATGTAATTAAGAAATTGCAGTTAACAGGAATAGTGGAGGTCAAGAGAAAGTCTTTAACACCAAGAAAAATTTCAAAGACAGTGGCTGGTAGGATTGCTAGGAAAGGCAAATCAGAACCCCCATTTGGCTGCAAAAGACTTTCAAGAAGATT
The DNA here is from genome assembly GCA_033119425.1 of Bufotes viridis. Lineage (NCBI taxonomy): Eukaryota > Metazoa > Chordata > Amphibia > Anura > Bufonidae > Bufotes > Bufotes viridis. The sequence continues at coordinate 165,397,406 of CM065592.1, forward strand.
TAGCAGACTCTGGAGTTGTGGTACATTGTTCTACTGTTCAGCTACACCTGCATACATATGGCCTTGAGGGAAGAATCATCAGGAGAAAACCTCTCCTGCATCCGCACCACAAAATTTGATGTCATAAGTTTGCAAAAGAACATCTAAACAAGTCCCGTGGCCCAAGGAGGTTAAAAGTGAACATTTTGGCCACAATGAGCAAAGGCATGTTTGGAGAAAAAAGGGCACAGAATTGCATGAAAAGAACATCTCTCCAACTATTAAGCATAGGGGTTGATTAATCATCCTTTGAGGTTGTGCTGAAGCCAATGGCAGGGGGAACATTTTATGGGTAGATGGATAATGATCATAAACACACCTCAAAATTCACAATAGACTACCTCAAAAGGCACAAGCTGAAGGTTTTACCATTGTTCTCACAGTCACCTGAGCTGAACATCATTGAGAATCTGTGGATAGACCTCAAAAGAGCAGTGTATGCAAGATGCCCAGGAATCTCTCAGAACTGGAAGACTTTTACAAGGAAGAATGGAAATAAATCCCTCAAACAAGAATTGAAAGACTGTTGGCTAGCTACAAAAAGTGTTTACAAGCTGTGATACTTGTCAAAGATGGTGTCCAAACATAAGCTGGTACAGAAAGAATAATGGAGAGGTATTAAACGAGACGAAAGTCCAGTATTGTAAAACTTGTGTGGATGCTGGATAAGCATCTCCCAAATTTCAGTAAAGTAGACACATTATGAAATAAAAAGAAAAGAAAAAACAAAGAAAATATCAAACAATAGATAAAAACATAGAATCTGGCCATCTGGTCGGTATAATATATTTGGCTGCTGCTATTAGATGTGTGGCTAAATTATTAGCTGAGGGAGAGAACCCTTGCTGCGGTTTCCACCGTAGAAGAAAGGATGGAGTGAGGGATATTTTCAGTTTACATATTTTATTGACAAGAGCTCCCACTTCCCTCCAAAAAGGGGTCAATTTGCAGCAAAATCACCAAATGTGTAACATTGTTTCCAACCCATCAAGGCATCTCCAGCATTTGTCTGTTGATATTAGACAAGCTTTGTAAAGAAAATAAGGAGTTCTATACCAATGAGGATCTTAAAAGAGTTTTCTTGAAGGCGTATACATCTTAAAAAGCCATGCAAGTGGGCTAGGATAAATTTACTCTTCTTCGGACAGGGTAATCTGCAATTCCTTTTCCTAAGCATTTAAAAAAGTGGGTCTATCTACAGAATGGTCTGAGATGAGTTGGGAGTAAAGGAGTGAGAGGCAATTGGGGGGTGAGGCTAGCAGGAGGACAACATTTTCTAACCACGTGGGGTTAGGGTAAGGTCGGGCAGAGTTTTTTTTTTAAAAGGTTTTACTAGTTATTTCCAAATAAAGTAGATAGGGATCATAATTCCTAAATGTTTAATATGCTCCCTTGGCCATTGGAAAGATGAGGAGGACTTAATTGCACTCAACTGATCTGCTGGTGCTGTGAGATTCAGTATTTCTGATGTATCATAGTTTAGCTTAAAATTGGAGATCTCCCCATAGTCCTTGAATATCCGCAACACCTCTGGGATAGCCTCCCTGGGATTGGTCACAAATAGTAGCAGAGCATCTGCGAATACTGCTAGAGAGTGTATGTTGTCACCCACTCGCATACCCTTAATTATAGTGGATGATCTTATCTTACTTAACATTTATAAAGTCATTATGAAAAGCGTTGGAGAGAGGGGGCAGCCCTGCCTCATGCCATTTGTGATTTGGAAAGAGGAGGAAAAAATCCATTGACCAGGAGCTTGGCAGAGGGTGAGTTAAATAGAGAGAAAATGGCTGAGATAAACAGTGGGGGAAACCAAAGTGGTGCAGTGTTCTCTCCATGAAGGACCAGTTGACTATCAAAAGCCTTCTTGGCATCTGTGCCAAGAAGGACTAGTTTTTTTGTGTGTTTTTTATCATAATATATGGCATGGAGCACTCTAACATTGTGTCTTCCCTCTCTCCCTTTGAGTAAGGCCTTACTGAATTTCTTGTAATAGGTGATAGGAAGACCATCAGGGACCGGATATTTCCAGAACACTGGACAGGACTTCCAATGCTTCTTTATCTATGACTAGAGAAAATAAAGAAGCTTTGTCCAAGTCAGAGAGAGTGGGGACTTGGACAGAGGCCAGAAAGGAGTTGATCTTCTGTTATAGCTGGGCTGGGTTTTCAGTGTGCAAATTGTAGAGTGAGGAATAGAATCTAGTGAATTCCTGGGCTATAGAGGGAGTGGTTGTGAAATTAGTACCTTGGTCAGATTTAATGTTAGAAACAAATGCTTTATCCCTCTGGCCCCTCAACATCTGTGAGAGGAGTTTCGATCCTCTGTCTCCATGTAGATAGAGTGTCACAGATGAGTTATGGGAGGGAACACCACACCGACAACAGGGAAGGGAAAAGCCACTAGGCCTCAATGCTAGGGAAAGGGTCGCCACCTATAGAACCCTACTCCTTGCCCTGACTCCTATTTGTATGGGCACACTTTGAAGGTAGGAATGCCCATACACCTGAACCTGGAGGACCTGGAGACCCTAAAGAGCCTTATGGGTATTGGCAGGGCTTGAGACGACCCGTTTCTTCCCAGATGACTGAACCAGCGTCTCCCTGAGGCCTAGTAACAACAGACATGGGGAGGGACAACATTACACAAAGGAACGAGACGCTTAACTTCTATAGTGAGATGGACGAGCAGGAACTCCAGAGAGGACAACACGCTAGCTTTTCCAAAACCAAATGAAGCTATCAACCGCATAGCCAGAAGGGTGAGGTCAGACTATATAGGGGAGGTGTAATGACCACTAAGCTACACCTGAAACAAGGGGTGTGGTCATTAAGAATAACAACACTGAAGCAAGAGTAACCAGAGAGGCTGTTAGATCGTTTCATGTGTAGCCAGTCTCTTCGATCTTCTGACATCTGTCACGGGAGGGACCATGACATGGAGCTTGTATTTAACAGCTCGAATTGCTTTAGCTGAGCGAATATTTAGCAGGTCTTTTAGTTGGGAATGAAGCTTTACAATGTCAGCGTACGTAGTATTAGAAGAAGAGGTTTTGTTGATGTTTTCTAGTGCAGACAATTGAGAGAGAATGGAATCTATTTTGGCTGTTCTCTGCTTACGCACCCAAGACCCCAAGGCTATTAGTTCACCTCTGATGTAGGCCTTGTGGGATTCCCACAGAATAGGCTTGGCTATTTGGGGAGTATTGTTTATTTCAAAAAATGTCTCCAGCTTCTTCTCCAGTCTGTCTCTGTCTAGTTCACTCTCCAGAAGAGTTTCATTTAGTCTCCATGTCCAGGCCCTTGGGGTAATGTCTTTTAACTGAACTGTCAAAGAGATGGGAGCATGATCAGAGACTGTGATTTGGCTAATATTAGATAGTTTAACAGCCTCTAACACATAATTTGAAATAAATATAAAGTCCAGACGTTGGTAAGTAAAAGGTATATTCTTTATTGCTGGGGTCTAACAGTCTCCAGGCATCCAATATTCGATGAGCAGATAGGGCTGCCTTGAGTTTGTGAAGTTGTTTAGAAAAATATTTGGGGACTGTGGAGGTGGAGTCCATAAAGTGATCTAGGACCAAGTTGAAGTCCCATTCCAGGAAAAGCGTTTCCTCTCTGAATGTGTGTAGGGATTGAAGCATGTCAACCAGCCAGTGGATTTGTTGTGAGTTGGGAGAGTATATGTTTGCTAGACTGCTATATAGAGTGCCTTTTAGAAAGACATATCTGCCTTCTGGGTTTATGGATTGTGCTTGGAGCTGAAAGGGGGTATTAGCACTGGTTCCTATAGAGATGCCTCGGGAGGCCGAGGAGTGGGTGCCATGAAACAATTTTGGGTAATTTTTGGTAAAAAGGGCATGTAGGTGATTTTGAGGGACGTTTAGGCCATTGACATTCAATGAGTCTATTTTAAGGGGATCCACAATATCCTGTGGAACTATTTTGAGCTAATCTAGGTGAATCAAGGGAAGGCATGTCATCTGCAGTTGCGGCCCCATTAGAGTAACTAATAATAACTGCTACTGGTCATGAGAGTATACAAGTGGTGAAAGGAACCCAACAAAATCATAAAGTGCATTGATAAATCAGGTCGGAGGGAGGAGACACTGAGGTGCACAAAGCCTGGGTAAACTATCACAGTGCTCCCTTGCAAAGTACGGTCCCACTGTGCAAAATGTAAGGTCACATGAGTATGCAGCTTCCCACATTAAAGTGGGATAACCAGAACCATGGACTATTTGCCAGTAAGTTCCCTTAGCTGTTCGTTTGAAGACACAATGGGAACCATGATTCTGGTACCATATAAATGAATGCGTGAATGCATATACATATACAGGTCTACAAATATACAAAGCTTAGTTAAAAAGTTGAGTATAAAAAGGTATAGAGATAGAGGCAAGAGCGTATAGAAATATTAGGGCAGAACATAAGGCCGAACATAAGGGATTTACAGGACAGGTAATAGATGACCTCTAGGAGGGTACAGGATTACCAGGGCCCCAGGCCAGGACATGTGCCCAGAAGGAGAGTATAGGAAAGTGTAGATCGATTTCAAGTGTCCTTTACCACCGAGTTTCGCTTCTTGGCCTGGGGTGACTTGAATCTTTTAACCACCTGCCATTCCTCCATTTTCTCCTTTATCTCTGGCTGCTGTTAAGGTAATTAAGTAGGCCACAGATGATGTCTCTCAGCTGAGTCCCCGAATCTGGCTTGGGCCTCAACGCTCTGTGGGCGCTTTCAATGAACACTAAGTCAGCCTTCTCTTGGCCCAGCACCCAGAGGCGAATATGTCTGACTGTGGTAAGTATGGACTCTGTCGGGATGGATTCTGGAAATCCTTTTATACAGACATTCTTCCTGAGGCTCCGATTCTCCTAGTCTTCTAGATGCAGGATGGCTGCTTTCATCTGATCACGGAGCTCATAAGTTTTAAATCGGTCTTTATGGCTGCCAGCTCCTTCATTACAGGCTTGAAGGCCAGGGCCACGGATTCTTTTAGGAAGGCTCTTGTGATAGGGACTGAGTCATGTTCACTGTGCGCCTCAGACATGGCACATGAACTCCCGTCATCTGAATCCTCCATGTACTAGGGCGCAGAGGCAGCATCCGGCACCATCTTGCTTCATCCTGCCAGGGAAGACATCTTCTTCCTCATGTATTTATCCATTTCAGATTGTCCTTTGCTCTGCCAAGGAGTTTCTTGAGACTCCCTGGGTCTGTCTTTTCTCAACTTGCCCATGTCTGCAGGGTGTAGGTACCCAGGAAGAGGCTTTAGAGGGCACTATGTTCAGGAGCTCACTGATCAAGCGGCCATCTCCTGATGCGGCTAGCTCCGCCCCCCCTAATTCAAAGCATTGTACTACTGCATTATTAAACCAGTTTAGTCCAATGTATTGTAATGCTGCATTAATATACTAGTTAAATTCAATGCAGTGGACTGCTGCATTAATACACCAGTTAAATTCAACACATTATACTGTTGCGTTAATATACAAGTTAAATTCAACGCATTGTACTGCTGTGTTAATATATCAGTTTAATTGAACACATTCTACTGCATTAGTATACCAATTCAACGCATTGTACTGCATCAATATACCATTGTAAGTTGGCAACATTTGCTACCATTTAATATTCAGTGTATCGAACCTATGATTTAGCATTATTGAAATAGTTCTCATTATAAAATTTCTGGTAAACAACAGAGTGGAAAATGAAAGACCTGTGTCCCATCATCAGTGAGTGATAATGTGGGTCACAGTAGTAGTGCAAAAAGCAGTAGCAGCACAATTGGCACAATATGTCTGGTTAATGGTAGTGGCAGTAGCAGCAAGACACAGTTCTCCCTCACTTCCAGTAGATGAAAGTTTATTACTGAGGTCAAAATGGATGACATTCTGAACTGAATGGCTTACTCATCCTCCCAGTCACAGTAGGATAATTTCTGTGTCACCTCTGTGTCTTATACCATGGATTTAAGGCAGGGCATTCATCCTGCTCCTCGTCCCCTCAAGAAAAGCCTGTCACTTGCATCATCTCTGTCTTTACTACTCCGTCCTAGTGGGTCGCCATCTTTTTCTTAAGCCGCAACAAAATCCCATGTACTATGAAAGATACTCAAGATAGTCTTCCTGTTGAGGACTTGTGTTAGAAGTGTCAGCGTTTGGACTGCCATTAGGAGGAGGTTCAGACGGGGGGAAACCCAATGCATAACTGTGTTTTTGGTGGTAGTAGTAATGGTGGCACTTGTAGCCAAGGTGATGGCAGTAGGGGCAGTGGTAGCTACAGGGACAATAGCACTCGGGGCAAATACAGAGGAGGGAATCAGGAGGAGGCAGGAGCCTACAATGACATATCACTGTCTGATAAAATTGGTGATGATGATTCTATGTCAGACAGGACCTGGAAGCTGGATCAGGGTGCTGAGGAGGAGGTGACATGACATATGCCATACCTAGGCCAAGCTTGGCTGCTACTAATCGTTAATTTCTAATGATAATTTGTTTTCCCTTAGTCCTAACAGCAGCACAGATGGGGTTAACCACCCCCCGTGGACTGGCAGGACCGGCGGAATGTTTAATGAGCCCAAGACTAATAACTCAATTTAACAATTAAGTATCTCCTTAAAAGGAGGAAGTCAACCCCCAGCCCACTGTGTTTATAGTAAGAAAAAAACTAGACTTACTAGGGTGGGAAATTTGTGTGCTGCTGTTAGGACTAAGGGAAAACAAATTATCGTTAGAAATTAACGATTCCCTTACGTCCTACCAGCAGCACAGATGGGGAGATAGCAAAAGAAACCCCTAGGGAGGGCCTTCCTGCCTGGCAGAACTAAGAAAAGTCTGCCCAAAGGCCGAAAACTCAGCTAGACTGGCATCTAGTCTATAATGGGAGATAAATGTCGATTCAGAGCTCCAGGAGGCAGCCCAGCCAGGCGCAACTGCGCTGGGCCGGCAGCAAATAAGCTGCCGGCCAAACTGACAAGGTACCTAGGAAAAAGGGCAACGCCGTTACCCAAATGAAAAGAAGGCTCCCCGCACTTTCCATAAGAAAGGGGGGAACAAACCGCCTAGTCCACCTGTCCAGGAGGACAGAAAAAAACACAGTGGGCTGGGGGTTGACTTCCTCCTTTTAAGGAGATACTTAATTGTTAAATTGAGTTATTAGTCTTGGGCTCATTAAACATTCCGCCGGTCCTGCCAGTCCACGGGGAGTGGTTAACCCCATCTGTGCTGCTGGTAGGACGTAAGGGAACTCTGTGTGAGTATCTCCTGTATGGTTTTCTTTCTCCACAATGCCAGTAAACAAAAGCAATGCTGTATGCAAGATCTGTAGGATTAAAATAAGTCATGGTGTTGTACACGAACATACCAGGGCTCTATTGCAGCATATCAGGTGGCATCACCAGTGGAAAAATAGAACTGACCAGCAATCGGAACAAGACTGTCCTCCTTCTCTGAGTCTTCCTTGTGGCAGCCAGGCCACATCCCCAAGCAGGACAGTGTCTATGCCATCATTATCAGCTGCTTCTTCTCCTGCTCAGACTCCTCCTCAGCTCCAAACTATTTGTGACAGCAATTAAAATGTGTCTAAAACATTGCCTTTGTCAAAATGAGTCAGGAACATGGATCCATGAGTATTTCCACACCTCTCCACCTGATGACAACAAATAGATCTGCCATTGCTGACAGTGGCTATTTATCGCTGGCTCAATCATGTAACCAGGGCCGGACTGGCCCACCGGGATACCAGGAAAATTCCCGGTAGGCCGGAAGCCCTGACTGCCGCACGGCCGGCCGCAGGCACACTGGGCTCCACGGCAGGCATAGCAGCAGAGGTATAGGCATGTAATTTGCGCTGCTGGCGTGACGCACGGCCAGCCGACCTGTGAGGAGAAGGCTGATGGCATGCCTGCTGCTGCAGTGCACTCTGCTCCCCTGTCATGTGGCCCCGAACTTTACTGCTGGCGCTGCCCGCGCTGAATCGGTGACATGTAAATATACCTGGCTGGCCGGCTGGTGGCTGCAGGCAGGGGGCGGGCGGCCGCAGCAGACAGTCTTAATTCACATGTGTGGGGGGCGCGTGCTGCAGTGCCAGTGAGTGCTAAGCTAGCTGGTGAGGTGGTGTGGTGAGGCCCTTTTTTAGAGCTCTTGTTCCAGTTGTATACGAATATGTTCTCCAGGGACTTGTATCCGAATTGGTCTTATCTTGTAGCACACTTCACAGTTCGTATCCCTCACTGCCCTTTTTCCTAGACGCATTTTGGGGTAACAAGTTGACCCCTTCTTCAGATGACTGAACTCTATTTCAGCTATAACTATAGGTTGCAATTATATTCCAGCTACAATTACAAATTGCTATAGGAATATTTTATTACGCATATGGTGCGCGAATTGGCACTTTGACCGAACAGGTACTTGGAATATATCAGTGATTTTACAGCGCAAGAATTAGTTTTTTAATGTTTTTTATTTTATTTTTTATCTTTATTCTTTTGCACTTATATTGTATATGTAGCTCATATAGACTCTGGGCTGGACACCCATAGTCTGTAATTGTTTTTACTACTTTAACATTTGAATATTGATATTAAATTATGCTATCTAGCACACTTTACTGCATATGACGATCATTCATTGTGCCATATGACAGTGAGTGCCCCCCGATTTGGTTTTTTATTTATATATACTTATTTTGTTTTTTTCAGTTGTATAAATTTAAGTGGTGAAAATTATTAGTGCCCCCCCCTCCCATATTGACTGTGGTATCTTATGTGCCCCCCATATATTGTTCCTAGAGTCGCCACTGCGCAGAGGCCAAGTCACGACAATGCTAGGGTGAGGCCCGGCCTGTGTGTGTGTGAGTATATTTATATATGTGTGTATATATATATATATATATATATATATATATTGTGGGGAGTCACTCTGGTAGATAGCGGTGCGGGTGCAGTACAGAGGCAAAACAGGGAGTCCAGAAGGTGCAATGAACAGTGTTTAATTCACACTTGCACAAAAACAAACGATATAAACAGTCTCTTGGTGTTTGTTCACACATACCAGAAATTATGAGGCAAAACAAAACAGTCCAAATCAGGTTCTAGTCACCTGGGAGGTTTTAGGTGCAGGTTCGCACCTGGCTGTCAGTCCAGCCGCAAGACAGTCGCCGTCAGGCTTCCAGGTCGTCTGCACTCCTCCTTGCTGGGCTCTTGCGTCCAGCCCAGAGAACTTCCAAACACAAGTGACTCCACAGCCTAACAGCAGCTCCAGGACAATCACCCCCACCTGCTGGTGCTGGCTGTGTTTTAAAGCCCAGGAAAGTCCGGCCTGGACCGTGGGGAGTAGGCACCCACCCAACTCTTTGCCTACTCCCAGTAAGAGCCGGCCCGGATTGGATTTGCAGCCAAACTAACTATAAATGTCAAGCAGCACTAGCTGCTGCTGACACATAAAACCCGGCTCTCACCTCACCGAGGCCAGGAACCTCGGTGACACGTACCTCCCATCGATAACGGTACCTTGCACCTTACCACATACCCCCCTTTGTTCAACCCTGAGGGGGTGAACACATGTGAGGCAGTGGACGCGGGACAGGGCATCTGCATTACCCTGCAAGCGGCCTGCCCTGTGTTCTACCGAAAATTTGAAATTTTGCAAGGATAGGAACCACCTGGTGACCCGAGCATTCCTCTCCTTGGCCTAGCTCATCCACTTGAGAGGGGAATGGTCGGTCACCAGACGGAACCTCCTCCCTAACAGGTAATAGCGGAGAGATTCCACTTGATAGCCAGGCACTCCCTCTCCACTATACTATACCTGGTCTCGGCTGGGGTGAGTTTACGGCTCAGGAAGACAACGGGATGTTCTTCCCCATTGACCTCCTGAGACAGTACTGCACCGAGACCTACCTCCGAGGCATCCGTCTGAACGATGAACTCCCTGTTGAAGTCGGGCGTCACCAAAACCGGGGACCCACACAGGACCGACTTCAACGCGGAGAAAGCCTCCTCCGCCTTCTCATTCCAGCTAACCTTCCCCGACTTTCGCCCCTTCAACAGGTCTGTCAACGGCGCTGCTATTGTGGCAAAGTGGGGCACAAACCGCATGTAGTACCCTACAATTCCCAGGAAGGACTTTACCTGCCTGGCAGTGACCGGTCGGGGCCAGTTACGAATGGCCTCTACCTTAGTTACCTGCGGCTTGATGACTCCGCGCCCAATAACATATCCCAGATATTTGGTCTCTTCCAACCCAATCGCACACTTCTTTGGATTGGCGGTTAGACCAGCTTTCCTCAGGGCATCTACTACCGCCTGCACTTTGGGCAAATGGCTTTCCCAGTCGGTGCTGTGGATGATTACATCATCTAAGTAGGCCGAGGCGTACCGACGATGAGGTCGCAGCACAATATCCATTAACCTTTGGAAGGTGGCGGGGCGCCATGCAGGCCAAAGGGTAACACCTTGTAATGATACAGGCCCTGCGGAGTAACAAAGCGTTTTTTCCTTGGCCGCCTCCGTTAAGGGTACTTGCCAGTATCCTTTAGTGAGGTCTAGCACAGAAAAATAACGGGCTTGCCCTAAATTCTCAACAAGTTCGTCTACCCGGGGCATGGGATACGCATCGAACTTGGACACTTCATTTAATTTGCGAAAATCGTTGCAGAACCGCAACGTCCCATCCGGCTTAGGTATTAGAACTATGGGACTGGCCCACTCACTTTTCGATTCCTCAATGACATCAAGCTTCAACATTAATTGCACTTCCTCCGCGATGGCCCGTCGCCGAGCCTCGGGTACCCGGTATGGTTTTAACCGGATTTTGGCCTGAGGCTCAGTGACGATGTCATGTTGGATGAGAGACGTGCGGCCAGGGAGGTCCGAGAACACATCCGTGTTCCGACTGATGAACTCCCTGACTTCCTGAACTTGTTTGGAAGACAGGCTGTCTGCAATTTTTACCGTGGCTACCGCTCGCAGGCCTCGAACTGTGGGGCTGGACCCTTGTCACCTAGAAGCCCTGGCCGGGGGCTGTTGTCGTCGGCCGTGTCCCTGTCTTTCCATGGCTTCAGTAAATTCACGTGGTACACCTGCTCCGGCTTGCGCCGCCCTGGCTGGTGTACTTTGTAATTTACTTCCCCTACCTTCTCGATAACCTCATAGGGGCCCTGCCACCTGGCTAGGAACTTGCTGTCAAGGGTGGGCACCAGAACCAAAACCCGATCTCCCGGGTTGAAGTTCCGTACCCGAGCCTGACGATTATACACCCTACTCTGGGCTTGTTGCGCTGCCTCCATATGCTCCCGGACAAGCGGCAACACCCTTTCCATCTGGTCCTGCATCTGGATGACATACTCAATGACACTTTTGTGGGGGACAGGCTGTTGTTCCCACGCTTCCTTGGCGATATCCAACAGGCCCCGAGGGTGTCTGCCATAAAGCAGTTCGAAGGGCGAGAACCCAGTAGAGGCCTGGGGCACCTCTCGCATGGCGAACATGAGATAGGGCAGAAGCAGGTCCCAGTCCTTCCCATCTCTGGACACCACCCTTTTTAACATATTTTTTAGAGTTTGGTTGAACCTTTCGACAAGACCGTCTGTTTGCGGATGGTAAACGGACGTCCGTAACTGCTTTATACGCAACAAATTACACAGTTCCCTCATAACTTTGGACATAAAAGGGGTCCCTTGGTCAATCAGAATCTCTTTTGGAAGGCCCACACGGAAAACAATTCCATTAACTCTTTTGCAATGAGCTTAGCCGAGGTATGTCGCAGAGGCACCGCCTCTGGATATCGAGTAGCATAGTCCAGAACCACCAGGATATGTTGGTGACCCCTAGCAGACTTCGGTACGGGTCCGACCAGATCCATGGCAATACGCTCGAATGGGACCTCAATTATTGGGAGAGGGACCAGGGGACTTCTGTAATGCGGCTGGGGGCTATTTACCTGACAGGTCGGACAGGACTTACAGAACTCCTCTACTTCCTTAAACAAACCGGGCCAGTAAAATCGCTGTAGTACGCGGTCCTGCGTTTTCTGCCACCCCATGTGTCCCCCAAGAACATGTTGGTGGGCAAGCTCCATAACAAGCTTGCGGTATGCGGTGGGCACCACCAACTGTTCAACTGGCTCACCTCGGATTTGGTTCACCCGATACAACATATCCTGAAGAACAATAAATCGCGGAAACATTAATTCAGCCCCAGGTTTCTGGGGTTTACCATCAATCATTACAACTCTTTCCCAGGCCCTGGTCAGGGTTTGGTCCCGGTGTTGTGCGGTCCCAAAATTTTCCCCGGAGATATTGAGGTCTGCCAACTCAGGTCCCGGTGGCAAGTCCTCCGTGTCTCCCACCATTACCCTCAGTGGTTGCCTCCCCCTCTACCGCTGGAGCAGTGGTCACCCCTACCGCTGGCCCTTCAGATTCGGGCTCCCAGGGTTCTGGCCTTCCAGTGGTATCAGGCCACTCTACTAGGGTTACCCCTGTCTCGGGTCCATCAGATACTTTTATTGCCGGCCACAGCACCGGGAAACCTGGGAAGTCCCTCCCAAGTATCAGTTCATGTGGGAGTTTAGTAGCGACAGCCACCTCGTGGGTCCACTTACCAGCCGCTGTGGACAAAGTCACTAGTGCAGTGGGGTAGTCTTTTAGGTCTCCGTGGATGCACAGGACCCCGATTTTACGGCCGGTATACTCCACAGGCCGTACCAGGGCAGCCTTACCAGGGAGACTAGACTCCCGGAGTCCAGCAGGGCCACCGCCAGAGAATCTCCCACCTCTACCTGACACAGGTGGTTATTGTCCTGCACCTCACGGGTGCCAGTTGCACACAGCTTCCGTGCATACAGGGAGTGGCGATAGCCGTAGTTCACTTCTATCGGCTCACCCTGGTGCAGACAGTCGACCCTGAGGTGGCCTGGCTCCTGACACCTCCAGCATACCACGGGAGGCGGAACCACAGGGGGCACATTCCGTGCAGGTCTCTCTGTCGCCGGTCGTCGGAACTGGGGTGGAGGCCTCCGGGGTTTGACTGGCCCCTTCCCAGCAAGACTCCCCTGCAGGTTTCTGGTGGCCTCGTAATGCTCCACCAGATCAACCATTTCAAGGGCATTAGTGGGGGATACCTGGCCGATCCAGTGCTGAAGGGGGTAAGGTAGGGCCCTCCAGAACATGTCAGCCAGCAAACGGTCCAGTATAGCCGTCGGACTTAGAACCTCAGGCTGCAGCCACTTTTGCAACCTGTGCAGCAACTCATAGTACTGCGGCCTGGTGGGTTCAGCCGATTTAGTCCCACTGGTGGACCCGCTGAGCCCGGACCAACACATTTACCCCCAGTCTGGCCAGGATCTCCCCCTTCACCGTGGGGTAATCAACAGCCTGGTCATCTGCTAGGTAAAAAAAAACCTGCTGGGGTCCGGATGCCAGGAATGGAGCGACCACCTCGGCCCACTGGTCACGGGGTAACTTCTCCCTCACGGCTACCTTCTCAAAGACCGCCAGATACGTCTCAACGTCGTCCGAGGGGGTCATTTTTGGGATCGCCGCACGGAACGCTTTCCGGGCATCATGTACATGGTGGGACGCTCCTGCAGCTTGTAAAGCCATCACGTGCTGTAATAGTAGCTGGTTGGTCTCCCGCTGCTGCACGTTAGCCTCTATGAGAGCTTTCACAGCCGCCTCCATGTTGCCAGCAATTCCTACTTGTAGCTTTGCTGGTTTAATATATTCCATGCACTCGTGCCCAGCAAAACATACAAACTTCGGCGTTCACGCCAGCCTCACTGCGCATGCCCGCATCCGACACCAAATATGGGGAGTCGCTCTGGTAGATAGCGGTGCGGGTGCAGTACAGAGGCAAAACAGGGAGTCCAGAAGGTGCAATAAACAGTGTTTTATTCACACTTGCACAAAAAAACGATATAAACAGTCTCTTGGTGTTTGTTCACACATACCAGAAATCATGAGGCAAAACAAAACAGTCCAAATCAGGTTCTAGTCACCTGGGAGGTTTTAGGTGCAGGTTCGCACCTGGCTGTCAGTCCAGCCGCAAGACAGTCGCCGTCAGGCTTCCAGGTCGTCTGCACTCCTCCTTGCTGGGCTCTTGCGTCCAGCCCAGAGAACTTCCAAACACAAGTGACTCCACAGCCTAACAGCAGCTCCAGGACAATCACCCCTACCTGCTGGTGCTGGCTGTGTTTTAAAGCCCAGGAAAGTCCGGCCTGGACCGTGGGGAGTAGGCACCCACCCAACTCTTTGCCTACTCCCAGTAAGAGCCAGCCCGGATTGGATTTGCAGCCAAACTAACTATAAATGTCAAGCAGCACTAGCTGCTGCTGACACATAAAACCCGGCTCTCACCTCACCGAGGCCAGGAACCTCGGTGACACGTACCTCCCATCGATAAAGGTACCTTGCACCTTACCACAATATATATTTATATTATACACACACACATACGTACACGTGCTCGCAGCGTGTGTTTGGGGCTGGTATGCAACTTTTTCCAGGGCTGGTTTTTATCCCCAGTCCGGCCCTGCATGTAACTTCTGCAGCCGCTACTCCCCTTGTTGCTACTACCTCTAAATGGTTGCACACTTCCTGCCTTGTCCGTGAAGTTCCCCAGTGCTGCTGCTGTTCTCAAAAAAAGGAGAATTTTGGGGCACTTTCTCACTTGCTTTTTCCGATACTACTGTGTGTGTATAAACACTGGCAAGCACTTGTCTCCAAAATGGGGCAATTTATGGAATAGTTTTTAATTTTAAAAATGCATAACAAAGGCAACAGTGCTGTTAACACAGTCAACCATGCGTTTACTCATCGCTATATATGTCACCCTGACATCTGTCATTGCATTAAGGAGCTTAAAAAGGGGAGGAAGGGAGAAAAATTCTGGGAAAAAAAGAGAGAAAGACAAGAGGGAAAAAAAAAGAGTTCTAGGAGACCTCAGAGTGTCAAATAACAAATTTTCAGGCCACTTGGAGCAATTTTGACTCATTTAGAATAGATTTGGACTGAATCAAATTTTTTGACTGATTTGTTTGAATCGGACCACAAAAGAATTTCGAGAAATTCGCTCTTCACTAGTTCATATGTATAGTTTGAAACACTATTTTGAATGGGCAGCTACTAAATATGCTCTCTCCTATTCTTACCTTGCCTCATTCTAGAATGTTAGTATGAATCTAATAATCTAGGTAAAAAAAATAGATCCGGAAAAAATGTTACATACATTTTCACTTTAATTTAAGCACATTGTGGTAGTAGAGCTGTATCTACTCTTGCCTTTTCTAGCACCATGGACAGAGTTCCTGGCTGATATGTGTGACAGGGTATAATATTGCAGTTGCTAGGAACTGTTTAGCATTATATGCAGGCCTTTAAATAGCTTGAACTGCTCTTTGCCTTATAGCTACAATTACTAACACAAGAACACAAAAATAAGGGAATAAGTATAACCACTAGAAGAACTGGCTTAATACATAATCTATAATCTTAGATTTCAGAACGTTTCCTGTATTTTCAGTATAAAAGAAAATGTAATATGGTACTATATGCTATGTGTAATATGTGTCTTCTGTAGCTGTTTATTTAATACCACCATACATTTTTAGCACTGAAAAAATACAGTATTTGTACATGTCTTGAATTCTGCATTCATAGCACCTGAATGTAAACTTATGTACTGTAAGTTAATTGTAAAATTCTGTATATGCAATATAGACCCCCTATATGTATGGCATATATTGTATTTGATCTCTACCTTTCTGTGCTGCCATTAACAACTGGGTGTTATGATCCATTTCCCTTATTAAATGGATCCCCGTTAAAAGTATCTTCCGTGTAGGCACACAACATTTCCTCGGATATGTCATCATATCTGATAGGTGAAAGTCCGACACCTGGGACCCCTGCTGATCAGCTGTTTGTAAAGGCATCGAAGCCCACAGGGACTTTTTGTGGAATACAAGAATTTACTATACAGGCATATCAGGATCGGTAACAACCCCGCTAGAAATCTAGTGACTCATGGGTGACTTTATCTTTGATGTATATAGTCTTATTCTTTTTCTTCTTCATCTGGCCAGATAACCATGATGACTTCTCCCAATGACTGCAGATTTTGCTACCCAAACACCTTTGACCCCTCACTACTGCAGCCATCACCAGCCTCTACAGCAATACAAATTTAGACCACAGTTCAGACCCCCATAATAATAACGGACCCAGGGCAGAACGCATAAACTAATAACATCCCCCTATATACAAATCCAGACTGGACCTCTAATTCCCAGACTGCCTAAATACAGACAGAGGGCAGTCTCCCTAAATAAATTCAGAAACCAGACCCCATAAATATGGACCCTATAACAGACCCCCTATACTAATTCAGACTCCAGATCAGACCCCATACACTTACTGTATGCTTGTGCATTCACACTCTGCTGCCTACTCACTGCTTTTATTGTACCCTTGACTTTAGATATGATCATGTGGCCATGTGCAGATTCTTATGTGGGTCCTGTGGATTTTTGCGCAAAGCAGTTGTGTCACAAAATTTGTCCATATGTTGCCACCTAATGCTTGTGATGTGGATTGCAGTCTATTGATGATTCTGCCAGCAGGTTGCAATCGTGAATTTGTATCATGAAAAAATGTAGAAGATTTATGGAACAAACAGAGTCAAGAAAGAAAAAAGATATATAGATGTGTTTACCCTTAAATGGATTTTCCCATGAAAAACACTCATCCCCTATTCATAGGGAATACCTGATCACAAGAATGTTGGGCACTGTGTTCATGCCTTCTGCTGCTCCATTCAACTCCCTGTACAACTCTCAGCTATCTATGGTAGTTCCTTAGAGTTGAAGTTAATGTAAGCAGACATGCATGGCTGCCACTTCATTCAAGTATAAGGACACAGAACCCTTGTCCACTATAAAATACACATATCCCCTGTCTTGTGTATAGGGGATAAGTGGTATTCCTAAGAAAACCCCTTTAAGGGTGGACACATCTATAACTTTTTCTTACCCGTTCTGTGCTGTTATTAGAAATCTGCTGCATAAGCATCCCTTTCCACTGTCGGAGCACTGCTAAGGCTACTTTTATTTCTGCGGCACAGAGATTTGGCAGCAGTTTGTGCCGGAATGTGGCATTATACTTAATGGGGTCGACAGACATTCTATTTTCATCTGGCAGTGCTGGATCTGCAGAGAAGGACGTCATAGGGGATTTGTCCTTTTTGACTCATGGATGTGTACGGTCCCCTTTACATGGCCCAATGGAGCAGACGAGTGTCGGGAAGGAGGCGGCAATCACCTGCTCGCCAGTGAAGGCTAATTACATCGCTCGTCCCATACAGAATCACTGTTTGCCGGCAGCAGAGTACTGCTTAAATAGCAAGATCTTGTGCGAGGATTTGGGTGTGCACACTAGCAATTCGCTCATTCATCTGGTAATCGGCGGAACCGTTATACAGTCATATTATTGATAACAAATATTAGCTCGTTAACGATAATCTGCCTGAACTTCGAGCAGTGTAAAGGGCCCCTAAGTGTACACTATGCATGCAAGAACTTTGATTTATAGTAGCTGGTTGGATAAAACCCCAATTACTATTTATAACACTGCTGTCTACTTATGTGTCAAAGGGGCCTCCTCAGACGCCAGGGCAGGGTGCGACTGCTAACTCTGCACCCCCTATAGCTAGCTCAACGATAAACTCTTTAATTACCAAAATGCAATTATCTAACTGTTATCACCCTCAAGAAAAGACATTTCTGAAGAGAATTATTATGTCTCTGCTTCCTTCATCTGACATTATGTGACATCACACACTTTGATGTATAGAGTTTTGGCCTCACAAAAAATCGATTAAGATTTTATGGCTTCTAACACCCACTCCTTCGAAGCAGCTTAAAAGAAACTGATTTCACATTTATATGATGTTTTACAGATCATAAAGGTACTAAATTCATGGAAACAACAGTGATATTATTTTAGCAAGGTGGCTTCCAGAAGGCTTACAGCTCAGAAATATATTCACTGTGAAGTCCTCACTCAGGAAAACATTTGTGAACCAAGATGCAGATTAATTGGCAGATCATAATGGAGCACGAAAACCCAATAAAGCCGCAAGGAAAACAATATTTCCTTGAACACCCGGAGTGATATGTGATTCCTGCATCTTTTCAGAAGATTAAAAAAGCTTTACGTATTCTAGTGAGGCAGTCTGACTAGGAGGTGTCCCATTAATTTGGAGCCTTGTCTAACACATATGGAGACAAGTATTTATTAGATGCGTGGGGAAATTGTATGGTGTCACCAGCAGCAGCAGGGGGGTTGCTACTCACCTCTTATTACTTCATACCCTTCTAGTTCCACATTAAAGTGCAACATGCCACCCACCTCGTCTCTGCCATGATAGTGACTGCTCTACATTTTAGAATGACGCAGAGCATCTGAATAGGCCTTCATATTTCTATGTTGCATCTCCTCTGATAAATATGTGCTTTGCAGCATTGTAGTTCTGAATTTGAATTCAACCGGTATGTTTTTCTCATGTTTCCACTCTACAAAAACATATTGATTGGTAAATTGACTTTCTACAAAATAAACCCTGTGTGTGATATAGTGTTCAGCATGAACATTCGAATCGCGAATTTTAATCATGAATATCGCCACTTTGAGAATTTGCGAATATGTAGAATATAGAGCTATATATTCGTATTCGCGAATAGTGTTGATCGCGAATATTCTAATCAGGAATTTATTCAGAATTTATCGCGAATGCCAGCACTTAGCAACATCCCTAGCAACCAATAGGAAAGTGGCCTACCCCTTAGTGTTGATCGCGAATATTCTAATCGCGAATTTTTATCGCGAATATATTACATTGCCGGTTTTCACAATCAAGAAGATAATGACTGGAGATCACAAATTCTCCAATTTGCTAATTTATGGAAAATATTCGACCAAAAATTAGCTAAATATTCGAATATTGCCTATGCCGCCCCACACTAGTGTGATAATGAATTTAAGCGCTGACTACCTCTGATGATAGGGACTGGTATAAGTGATAATAATCTCTGTACAGTACTATGGAATATATGGCACTGCTCCATATAATGTTTACCAACTAACCAAAAAGGGACATGCAATACAATTACATAAACTTTATTAGTTGATAAAAAGACCAACAACATACAAATATCAATATTAAAAAATATATATATATATATGGCAGCAATACAAATGGTAGCCAAGACATGTGGCTCCCCTCCCATGCATAGAAAACACCGATTATTCTCCTATATACGGTAAAAACCTTTTAACAGTGCTGACATAAACAGACACATCCCCAGTACACAAGAATTGTATAACAGAACAGTGCTCCACTTAAGCTGATCTGGTGGGTAAAATCGCACATACACTGCAGCAAGAGGACACGTATGTTCAATGAATATATACCTGAGGGACACTTGGAGAGGAGGACACAGGTTTCCTATGCAGAGAGGAGAGCCCACCCCGACGTACGTTTCGCTCCGCTTTCTCAATGGGCGTATAGAGACAATTTGTATAGTCACGCATTGTACTGTGATTGAGTAGCGTTGGCATTACTAACTGCTCCATATAAGCAGTGTGAAATAATAATAAAATCATGTTTTCAGCTGTATGACTGTAATGTAGAATATGGGCATATATGGGGCAGAATTATCATAGAATGATGGCATATGCAGGTCTATGATAACCAGGAGCACTGCCAGATGCTGCGCCTACTTTATGACGAGGCATATACCTTGTCATAAAATAGGCGCAGCATCTGGCAGTCCCTGTGTCTATACCAGGCGGTCGTAGATTTTAGTGTAGATGATAAATGTGTGTGGGGGGAGGAGGGGGAGGGCAGCACTGGCCCTGCCCCTCACCATGCCTTTTTTGGGGAAGTGGCAAGGCTAATAGAGAAATGCCACTTGTGCGAAATGTTTTGGGCAAGTGGCATTCAAAATGTTGCAAAAATGCAGTTTGCAACTCTTTCATGCTTATTTTAATAATAACTTTACCTCATATGTTTTTTCAGTAATTGACTGCAATACACAATGTCTTGTACAGGTATGCAAGTTCAATAATGTACTTGAATACTATATGTGTGCTACATATCTGTCCCTTCTCTACCTTTTCTCTTGGCTGGATATGTTCTGATATTTGTGTCACAAGATGACAATGTGATTTTAAGATATTATGTCATGAGATGTCTATCCTGCATGTGTCTATGTGTGGCCGCTTAGTGGTTGTCTTGTAAATTTCAGCCTGTCAGTGGTTTTGCTAACATGCCTTCATATTGAGAAACTAAAGTATTTAAGGGGGGGGGGAGGGATTCTGAAATTTACTAGGGTTTTTTACAGATATGCTCATGTAGTTGCTTACTTTATGTTCTTTTACATGTGCTTTTTCTATTTCAATTTGGACCCTTCTGACCCATTTTCCCAATGTAAACCAATCACTCTGGTTTCTTTCCATCCTGTATGTAGCGCTTCCTGTTGCTGCATCCAACTGACCAATCAAAGCCATCGCCACCATGGGACCGGTTTGATTGGCCGGTGCCCGTGAGCACAGTTGTGATCACTTCCCTGCCACAGCGGATGCGGTGACAGGCTGAAGCTAGGGCAGAACTGTCCGCCCAAATGCACCAAATTACATGTGATTTGGATGTACAGTTATGCACAAATTTCGGAAGGGGTTAAGTAACCTCTGATAATAATAATGCTCCACTTTATTTCATTTTTCTGGGCCTCGGCCAGTTCTGCAATCATGGTTTTATACACAGCTACGGACCAATAATAATCGCCAGTGTACTTCTTACCTGCAGCCAGTTGGCAACTGTAGAAATTGATTTTATAGCGCTAGGAAGTTCCTATTTATCCTGGGTACTTGAAGACTTTTCACTGATCTATTTTATTTTAGGCAACTTTGGCACTATTTTTATGCAGGTCCGTCATGGATCTGCAAAAACGCTTCCGTTACAAAAATACAACTGCATGCATCTGCCATAAACGGATCCATCCCCATTGATTTACATTGTGTGTGAGGACGGATCCGTCTTGCTCCGCACCACATCGCGGACAGAAAAACGCTGCTTGCAGCGTTATTCTGTCCACGATGAGAGCGCAACCAAACGGAACGGAATGCATTTTGGTGCACTCCGTTTCGTTCAGTTTAGTTTTGTCCCCATTGACAAGGAATGGGGACAAAACTGAAGCGTTTTATTCCGCTATTGAGGTAGCCTTACTTTTTGTCACTCTTCATTTCACTGTTTATGTTTTTTCTTCCTCTTTTTATTTTGTTCTTACCACGCAAACAACCAAGTAACTAGGTAACAAGTCTCCCCCCAAATGAAACTCTCCTACTCCTTCTACATCTGAACCAACTTATCTTTTTGTCATTGATGCGGAAATAGCTTAATGTGCTGCAGAGCTTTCAAAAAGCAGCAGGAATGATAGCTCACTGTGAGCGGGCGGCCTCCAGAGGTGCAGAGTTGGAGACTCAGTTCATGCAGATATAACGACCTTGAACGCATTACTCAGATGATGATCCTTTCTGTATATTGACATTTAGCACACTCCTCCCTCTGCTGGCTGCCTGCCGGCACTGAGACAGCTCGCATTTCTGTTCTGAGAAGACCTTGACTACAGAGTCTACCATTAATCCCTTTTTCCTCTAAATAAAAAGTTGACAAAAGAGATAAGATGATAATGCGGCACATTATTGTTTACTTGTTTTCTGCTTTAGGGAATCGGTAGACGTGTTTAAGCTCCAACATTTACAATGCTGTTTTCCGAGCGCAGTGGATTAATAAGCAATTTATGTAAAAATGTGACATGATTGCTTTTTACAATTGCCAGGGTAATGACGTTACTTTTAATAATTTACAGTACTTTAATAGTTTATAGGCAATCAAGAAAATCATGATTTGAAATGACTAAATCACCAACTAGGAAGGCAATGATGAACTTATTTGAAAAACGCATTTTTTCATTACATGTAATTTTATTTTCTTTAATTTGCAATTATGTTACCAGTAATGGGCAGAAAATGCACTTGGTTAGGTGGCTTCTCTCCTACAGAAGGATGTTTAGTAGGATTTATGATACATTTTTAATTAGGCATACAAGGCCAGTGCCTATGGGGCGTGTTTTGGGAAAGGCAACTGCTACTTAGAGTTGAATTCTAATGTAACTGATGTAGTTGGAGTTGGTGCAGTAGTCTGCATTTATTAGGGTATGACCACACTGCACAGTTGTGGCGCACTTGTGGTTGAGTGGAGCATGGTCAATTAGACTGCAACTGCCTCTTATTTAACTAATGACTGCACTGTATAGTGCACCTTCTATACCGCGTGGCCATTAACAGTGCAGACCAGCAATACAGTGCTATCTTCATTAGAGGAAGCTGCAGCCTAATTGTCCGTGCGGTTCTCGACTTTAGCACGGTCTCATCCCAATCGCCCCACAACCGCACCGTGTGGTCACACCCTTCCTTCTATACATCTAAGATTGCGGCAGCCAAAAGACAAAACTGAATTTCACTTAAGATATTATAGTTTTGTGCAATCTCTGAAATTTGCGTTGCTGTAGCACTCATGGATAACAGGCAATCCTAACATTGTGCCTGTACAGATATGCCTGCTACCTGCTGCACATGTGGTAGACTAGGGCAAATATTAGTTTAAGAATAGTAAGAACAGTCACATACAGTGGTGTTTGAAAGATTGTGAACTCTTCAGAATTTTCTATAGTTCTGCATAAATTTGACGTAAAACTACATCACAGTTTTACTCAAGTCCAAAAAGTAGATAAAGATAGCTAAATCAAACAAATGGGTCAAAAATATTACATTTGGTGATTTATTTATTGAGGAATATGATCCAATAGCACAAGTACAGCATGTAAACCTTTAGGATTAGCAGATAAGCAGATGATTTGTTGGTGATATTAGAGTCTGGTGTTTTCAATCAATGGGATTACAATCAGGTGTGAGTGGGTGACCTGTTTTATTTAAACAAAACAATAGCTGATCTCAGAGAGACCAGCTACAGAAAACACTGCGGAGCCTCATTTAAGAGTCTCAGCCCAGCAATCCGAAGTGCAAAGCTCCCTGGGAAACAGGAATATGCAAAATAAATGTGGAGCCCCAGTATTGGGTCTACAACACAATGAAAGCCAGATATCCTTCAAAGGAAGGAAAACCAAGCAAAGGGGTGTCTCCATTACAGAGATCACCAAATCCACCATATTAAGTGGCCCCTATGTCCCACTTTTTTACAAGCTTTAAGGATGTGACGGGGAAAACCTAAGCCAGTTATCCATCCACAGATGGAAACAGCTGGCATTAACAATTGAGGACCTCAAAAAAAGAGTTGTTGATACTCCTCAGGCTATAAAACCATGTCTAAAGAGTTTGGGCTCCAATCCAGTGAGACAGATTGTTTACAAATGGAGGTGATTCAAGACCTTTATTAACCTCCCAAGAAGTAGTCAGCCAACAAAGATCACGTCAACAGTACGGTGTGCAATAGTCTGTGAGATCACTAAGGCCACCATATTACTGACCATACAAATGTCTCAACTTTATATCAGCTCTGCAGTTTCAGCAATATTAGTGCCCATACAGTAATACCATCCATATTAAGGTCTATGATTCTAGTCCTAGTATCTATAATAATGCCAGAGTATCAACACAACATTTCCAGACATTATGCCCATGTAACAGTAGCAATTATGGTCCCTCTATGATAGCATCACCCATAATGGTAGAGCCAACCACAGAGCTGATTTAAAGAGGACCTGTCTGCTTCTGTGACATGCCTGTTTAGTTAGGTACCTGCATAGCCCAGGAAATATCATTTCTGGAGAATCTTATATTATAACTGTGTTGTTCTTCTGTTAGAACATGGATGGAGTATGTCAATTCACTGTTAAAGCTATATTGCCTTGTAGGGCTGGCTGAACTGAATTTCATGATACATTTTACTTATTGATTCATTCTGGAGAGTGTGTTTCTATGCAGACTGACACTGGAAGCACTGATTGGACACTGTCAGTGTATAGAAATACTTGTTTAACTGGTAACACCCAGTTGTAAATTTTTTATAAAGTTCTAATCAGGGGAGCTGACAGGTTTTCTCATCCTCCAGCAACAGAAGACACCATTACCTGGCTCCACTGCCTCACAGATTTCAGCTCTGTTTTTTATTTCCTAGGACCCCAATCCCAAGCAACTGGTGCTGGTAGTTTTCGCTTCTTATGTGCTATTGAAGCCTTTCACTGTCAAGGAAATGTGATTCTCAATGGGGAGTGAACCAGAGCGCTGGTAAACAATGCATGGCTTCAATACAGTAGCACATTGGCAACTGATACTATAGACATCAATTGCTTAAGAATAAGGGACCCAGGAAAAAAAATTGGGGAATCTGAGGAGCTGGAGCTACAGCCAGGTAATAGTGGCCTATTTAATGGAGGTCCTATTTATATGTTTGAGTCAAGGGCCATATCATCCCTATTAGGGATGAGTGAATCAATTTATACAAATCAAATCCATTCATAAATCAGACTTTTTGAGCAGTGAGGAGAACGTCTGGGTACAACCACATTTGCAGTGGTCTATGTACCAGTTCTGCACTGTTCAGGCACTGGCGCTACGGCGCTTGTGCTGTTACATGGAGCAAAGGCACAGGTGCAAGATTGACAGAGCTAGGCAATGTCTGGCCCTGTCAATCAAGGAGGAAGGGGTAGCCTCTTGCGCAGTGGGGCCAACCCCTCACTACTCAGGAGGTCTGATTTATGAATGTATTCGATTTGTAGGAATCGATTCACTCATCTCTAATCCCTATATAATATAATTCAATAGAATAACGATAGTATAAATGTCTTACCTTGCTGAGACATGTCAAAAGATTGTCATCATGGGAGTCTATGTTCTCCCTGATCGATAGAGCTAAGGATCTGTGTCCAAGCATCATTCTCCAAGGTCTTTAAATCTGTAGTACGAATCTAATGGGATTCCATGCCACAGCTTCTGTATTTTAGACATCAGTGAGGGTCACAATGTAAAATGATTAAATATGTATATTCAACAAAGTTCATTTGTTAAATCACTTTTCTATTCTCATCAGATGGACGGTCATGTTAAAGCTCCTACTAAATTATTGGTTTGCTTGTTTCTGTTAGCTGAACAAAGAATAAATCTAGGGATGCAGTTCATGTGGAAAAACTGTTCTGTTACACTTGTTAAATGACCCTATTAAATCTAATGTCATAGAATGTAATTATTTATCAACTGAGGGAGGCTTATAGTGAAGAGAATTTGTTGCCTTGTGTTGAAACTTCTCTACCTAACATTATATCCTTCCAGTTATTTATTTAAGTTTAGAAAAATCTGCCGGTGTTTTATTCAACTTAAAAATGAGCGAACCTTTTGAGATTCGGTTTGTTTCAGATTTGCAGAAAAAGTTCAGTTTGGTCCTGAATCGATTCTACCTCAACCAAAGTTGCACCAATTGACCTGAAAAATTGTATAACTCCCTCTAGTCTCCTAGGAATTTTTTGTTAAAGAGGCTGTCCAGGTTCAGAGCTGAACCTGGACACAAGCTCCCCTTCACTTACCACGTCTGAATGGAGAATTCAAGCATTTCTTGCTCCAATGCTCCCCAAGGGCTTTTTCTTTACTGACGGTGATGTACCGGATTTTACATGGGTATGCTAGGCGTAGACTTCTGCTGAGCAGTGAGCCTGACGACATCACTGACACAAATAGGCGGTCCTTAGCGCGGCCCTAGGTGGCAGCGCTAAAGACCACCCATTAGTGCCGGTGACATCACTGGGATAACTGCTAGGTGGAAGCCTCCTCCTAGCTTACTGAGAAAAAGCCGCAGGGCAAGGGGGAGCTTCAGGGCTAGAAATGTTCCGAGGCTCCACTTGTACATGTTAAATGAGTGAACAAGAGGTTATGTCTGGGTTCAGCTCTGAACCCAGGCAACCCCTTTAATTAATTTATTAATCTTTTCATTCACTCTCGCCCTCCTGAAGCTCTTGAACGCCATTGAACGCCAAGTGAATGGAATTAAGTTTGCAATTCAAATCTGGAGCCATCCTAATTCTGCCACAAAGTATAACTGTGCCACCCTTACCTTAGCTATAATTTGGTCAAAGAGAGTGACAAAACAGCATGTGGTAGGTCGACCCACTCTTCCTACACCAAGATCTCTGTGTCTATTACTCTATTATTCTATTAGTGCTAAGCAGCTCAATGGGAAAAAGTATGAGCTTATGCTGGAAAAGCCCGGAGACACCCATCTGTAGACAGCACTGTTTTAGGGTTCTTACATCTCAGTACAGAGCAGGGTACTGGTTGGCTGGATGAGTTACCATTCAAGAGGGAGCGTTGTTCGTAATTGAAGAGACACAGAAGTGTATAAAGGCTTATTTTACAGGCAATGCTCGATGAAAAAATTATGCAAATGAGCTAATACCAGCCAAACCCGAGACACCCGTCTGTAGACGGCAATCTTTCAGGATTCTTTCCTCTCATCAGTAGTGCTAAGCAGGAAACTAAAGTGTTTTTTTTTTCAGACAGTTAAAAGATCAGCATGATATTTGTGATACTGTATCTGATACCTAGATGCATATTTGCTTGTCATATCCATGCCTATTGTAAAGAAATTACAATGTTAAAATGTTTTCAACCAAATTGCACAGCTTTATAGAAAGTTAGCACAACACAAAAGACAAACAATTTGCAGGGACAACATCTACAATACACTCTACATATGTATATATATGGTGCAAAAGAAACAGTAATGTGGATAAAGATATACAATATGCAAAAGCCTTCTTTCTAGCGGCAGTTGTTTACGAAATTCCCATTTTCATGATTTAAAGCTGTTATCAGTCATAACAGTGCTGCACACATTGATTATCTTATTGCTGCAGATCTACACGCATTTCTATTACTGTCTTTAGCCTGTATTGTCAGATAACATGGTCCTGGCTCAAAATCAGAATTACGGTTGCGTAATTTACCTTCCAAAAATACTTGCTGTATTTCAAAACATAAAATATTTTTTTAACTGCTAAAATACACATCTTCAATAAAACAAATGTTAACCCCTTCAAGACAATTTAGCATTTTTGCGGTTTTCTTTTTAACTCCCTGCATTCCTGGAGCCATAATCTTTTTTTATTTTTCTGTTCGCTTAGCCATATGGGGTCTTGTTTTTTGAGGTACAAGTTGCCCTTTGTAATGATCATTTAGTATTGCAAACGATTTAGGGGGAAGCTGGAAAACAATTTTAAATTAGGGGGAATTGGGAAAAAAAGGAACTCTGCCATAGTTTTATGAGTTTCATTTTTACAATGTTTCCTACGTGGTAAGACTGACCTGTTACTTTTATTCTCCGGTTCGATACAAACAGCTATACCACATTTATATAGTTTTAATTTTAAAAAGAATGAAAACTTTGGAAAAAAAAAATTGCATTTCATTTCTTTGCACCTCCAAACTCTCAGCCCCCCCCCCTCGCCCCCCACACACACACACATAAAAATTCCTAATTTTTTATTAAGACCCCCAATCCTCATCAGAGCCCAAAATCAGACCCCCAAGCTCTATGAGCCTCATTCAAATCCCTCAACCTCCACCAGCCTCGGATCAGACTCCCATCTGACTCCCCCCCCCCCCAGCCTCCATCAGCCCCAGATCAGATTCCTAATCAGCCTCAAATTGGACTCCCCAGACCCAATCAGCCTCAGATTGGACCCCACAGCCCCCGTCAGCCTCAGATCAGCCCTCATCAGACCCCCAGTCCCCATCAAACTCAGATCAGACCACCAATCAGACCCTATCAGCCTCAGATAAGACCGCCCCCCCCACCCCCAGATTGGACCCCGCCAGACCCCACCAGCCTCAAATCCGACCCCCAATCAGATTCTATCAGTCTCTGATTGGAATGCCCCAGCACCACTCAGCCTCGGATGGCACCCCCCCCCCTCAGCCCCCATCAGACCTTAGATCAGATGTTTAAAATGGAAAGAAAAAGACGCACCCTGAGTGCTGCATATCAAGGACTCACTGCTCCATCGCTTCTTCCAGGTTCTGCTGTGTACTGTGATCTGACATGCACAGAGTCAGGTCATGGTGTACACCTATATGCACAACGTTCTGGGGAGGTGAGTGCAGCCAGAACAGTGCTTTCTTCTTCTTCTCCCTGTGCCTCCCGCATGGTAATGACCGCTTCCATAATGGAAGTGGTCGTTAGCATTCAGACTATAAGACGCACTGCCACTTTTCCCTTATAGTCTGAAAAATATGGCATATATTTTTTCATTTATTTATTTTTAAAAACAGTTTTTTAACTTTTTTTCACTTTGTTAAAGTTCCCCTAGACTGCAAAGAGTTACCTTTTATTACAAACCCCTGCCAGTACACAAATATGGTCAGTGTTTCAGCAATAAACTCTCTAACCTTGAGAAATCTAATATCACATAAGAGGTTGGAATGGTTATTATATTGCAGTACAGCACGCCACAACATCTGTGATGAGAATAGGGCTGCATGGGGACATTTCTTCATTCACTTTCTGGTATTGACCACTGTCTCCTATATGCCCTTTTGTTGTGATGTGAAAGTGGGGCTTGTGGCATCTGTTCTCACTACGCCACACATTGGATTATAAGCATATTACTGGTTTATATCCTTTGTATTGGGAGTTCCTTTTTTTTTACTTTTTTGGAAACGCTTGCTTTCTACTGAATTTTGATATATTATTTTTTGTCCTTATCATTTATAAGCTTTCTTCACTCACAAATCCCCTGATGAGTCCTTTTTTTTTTAGACGAAACATGGCATGTTGGGACAGTAGTGAGGGACGAGTGTAGGGATTTGGCCCCATCTAGGGACAGGTTCCTGACAGGGTCACCCCTATGAGGGCAGGTGCTCTGTATTTGACAGGCAGGGACTGATAGACCGCAACCTCTTTAGGGTCATCTGCTTAGGGCTATATAGCGTGGGTCCCATTGAGGCCTGTATATCTTGGAGTTCCTGCTCCAGCATTTTGGACAACGTCAACAGAAAGGCTGTAAATGCAAACATTCCGGTAGATATGAGCAGCTTTCTACACATCTGATCCGGTGAGAATGTTCTATGTTCTATGCAAATGCCAATCAGGCGTTTATATCTCTCAGACATACATACTATTTTTTTAATCATTATATTTACTTTTCTCACCCTTTTTTTGAGTACATTTATCCTATGTTAGATTGCTATTTTAATCACAGGTTAGTGAAAGCTACATTTTAATTTAACCCTTTAAGGACTCGGGGTTTTTTCATTTTTGCATTTTCGTTTTGCGCTCCATGCCTTCCGAGAGCCATAACTTTTTTATTTTTACGTTCACATGGCCATATGAGGGCTTTATTTTTGCGGGACAAGTTGTACTTTCCAACGCCACCATTTAATATTGCATACGATGTAGTGGGAAGCGGTAAAAAAATTCCAAATGGGGTGAAATTGCAAAAAAAAAAAAATTCTACCACAATTTTAAGGGTTTTTAAATTACAACGTTTGATGTGTGATAAAACTGACCATTTAGTTTTATTCTACAGGTCAGTACGAATCCGGCGATACCCAATATGTATAGTTTTTCTTGCGTTTTGATAGTGAAAAAAAATTCAAAAGTGGGAAATTTTTTATTTTTTTATTTTTGTCGCCATATTTTGACCCCTATAACTTTTTGTAATTAAGTGTATGGCATTGTATGGGGGCTTATTTTTGCGGGGCGATCTGAACTTTTAGTTGATACCATTATGGGGTGTGTAGGACTTTTTGATCACTTTTTATTTCATTTTTTTGAGGAAATGGAGCGTTCAAAAATGGCGAATCCGCCATTTGGGCGCTTTTCCGTTTTTCTGTTTACCGTATGGGAATATATTTTTATATTTTTATACCACGGGCGTTTTCGCACATTATGACACCCATGATGTGTATTTTTTAAAAAATTATTATTTTATTTTAATTTTGGGGAAAGGGGGTGATTTGAATTTTTAGGTTTTTTATTTATTTTTTATTTTTTTATTTCTTTTATTTTTCTTTTACACTGTTATATAGGTCCCATAGGGACCTATATAAATCAGTCATCTGATTGCTTCTAACATAAACTCCAATACACTTGTATTGGAGTTTATGAGATTTTACTACTTTCCTATGAAGCCCTATTGCTAACAAGGGCTCCATAGGAAATAGTAAGTGATAGCCTCAAGCTGAATGAAAGGCTTGAGGCTATCCCTTAGCGCTCCGATTCTCCCGATCACCACTAGGGGGAGCTGGAGAGCTGCCGAAAGTTTTACTTTCGGTTTTAGCACGCGCAGATGCCGTGGTCAGGATTGACCACGGCATCTGCGGGGTTAAATGATTGCGATCGGCATCGCTTCCGGCCGCGATCATTAGCCGTGGGGGTCAGCTACAGGAAACAGCCGGACCCCCGCAGCGATCGCGCCCACAGAGGGCAGGAGCGGGCGCCATACTTAGGGATCGGACCCATGACGTACCCATACGTCATGGGTCCTTAAGGGGTTAATAATTATTCCAACCTCTCATGTGATATTAAAGAATTATCTTTGCAGTCTATGGGAGATTCATTATGTTCCCACAGAGCCCTACCACAGACAGGGCTTTATAGGAATATAACTGTGGAAGCCTCGGATACATCAGAAGGCCGAGGCTGCCACTGCAACCAAGCGGCAACCTGGATCTGAGATCAGCTTCTGAGTGGGTGCCATGTTTAAAAACAGGACTTCTACCGTACTATGTTTCTAAAGCTTAACGGGATTGTCTGGCCAGTAAATTTTCTTAAAAAAAGACTCAAAAGGCTTTAAAAAAGTAACTCTCACCTCACTAATCCCCAGCCACTCCCATTCTGATTTATCCTGGGCCCCCACCCCTCTCTATACTTACTGATTCCTCTCCATCCCAGAATCCCCATTTTCTTTTAGCCACCACCCCCTTGAATTTTTTTTGTATAAAAAGTGATCGAAAATCATGTTTCCCAAATGATAACAATCAGAACAATGGCTTGCCCCACAAAAACAAGCTCTCATAGAGCTCTACAAAATTTTTAGCGCATAGTGAATGCAGTAAAAACAAAGCCCAGAAACAATGTTTTTTTTTTTCCATTTCCCACCACGAATAATTTTTGCCAATTTTTTTAAATTCATCATGTCATAAATTGGTGCTATTAAAAAAATATAACTTCTGCGGCAAAAATAATAAGCTCACTAAGGCTATGTGAATGAAAACCTTAAAAAGTTGTGTCTCTTGGAAGAGATGGAAAAAATAAATAAATTGGTTGGGTGCTGAAGTAGTTAACATATTTAAGTGTCCTTACTTGAAATTCCTGCCATAGCTCATTTCACTTAATTGTTAAATTTCCAAATTCAGATCTCAACAGCAATGTGTTTTACCCTGGGTTCACACCTGAGCGTTTTACAGCGCGTTCAAACGCGCTGTAAAACGCTCAACAGATTAAAACCAATGCATCCCTATGGGAGTGGTTCACACTTGAGCGTTTTACAGCGCGTTTGAACGCGCTGTAAAACGCCCAACGCATAAACAAGTACTTGAGCTTCTTTTGGGGCGTTTGACGCGCGTTTTGTGATTGACACCACAGTAGTCAATCACAAGAACGCGCGTTTTACGCGCGTTTCCTATTTGCAAAAACGCGCTGAAATACGCGCGACAAAAACGCGCGTAAAACGCGCGTTTTTAGAACGCTCAGGTCTGAACCCAGGGTTAAAGTAATTTACACTGTTCAGAATCAGTCACCTTCCTCTTCTGGCAGCTGACAGTATAATCTATTCTTAATTTACAAGCAGAAGGAGCCTTATTAGCTATACTACCATGCTACTGCAGGGGCTCTGCTACTTTATTGGCAAGCAGGAACCTGGCTGTGGGGAGAGTGAGTCATCATATGTGTCCACAAACGTTTAGTACATTGCTATATACATTGATCACCGGATGGCGGCACACTGTGTTAGTAAATGTTCATTTTTTATGATCTGTACAATGAATATGGTATTTAAAAGAGGCCTAATGCTTTGTATTGCTAGCCCAGCTGAATGTAAATGATACTTTTCACTTAGTGATCCATTGCTTTATTCTGGAAAGAAAGTATGTTTAATCCATATGCAAGTGAGCAATTCAGTGCACTCAAGCCAGTCTGTCCACCCATGCTCCTCCTGCTTCCTCTGACAGCTTTAGGCAGTGATTAAAATGGAATTCTTATCTACAATATCTCAGCCGACTCAAGAAAGAAATAATGCTATCAGCATGGCTTCATGAGGGATCGGTCATGCCAAACGAATTTAATTTAATCAGCTTCTATGAGGAGGTAAGTTCTAGACTTGACAGCGGCGAATCAATGGATGTCGTAATTCTGGACTTCTCCAAAGCATTTTACACTGTACCACATAAAAGGTTAGTATATAAAATGAGGATGCTCGGACTGGGAGAAAATGTCTGTATGTGGGTAAGTAACTGGCTGAGTGACAGAAAACAGAGAGTGGTTATTAACGGTACACACTCAGATTGGGTCACTGTCACTAGTGGGGTACCTCAGGGGTCAGTATTGGGCCCTATTCTCTTCAATATATTTATTAATGATCTTATAGAAGGCCTGCACAGTAAAATATCTATTTTTGCAGATGACACTAAACTGTGTAAAGTAATTAACACTGAAGAGGACAATTTTCTGCTACAGAGGGATCTGGATAGATTGGAGGCTTGGGCAGAAAAATGGCAGATGAGGTTTAACACTGACAAATGTAAAGTTATGCACATGGGAAGGAATAATGCAAGTCACCCGTAGATATTAAATGGTAAAACACTCGGTAACACTGACATGGAAAAGGATCTAGGAATTTTAATAAACAGCAAATTAAGCTTCAAAAACCAGTGTCAGGCAGCTACTGCCAAGGCCAATAAGATAATGGGTTGCATCAAAACGGGCATAGACACCCGTTATGAGAACATAGTCCTACCACTTTACAAATCACTAGTCAGACCACACATGGAGTACAGTGTACAGTTCTGGGCTCCTGTGAACAAGGCAGACATAGCAGAGGTCAAGAGGGTTCAGAGGAGGGCAACTAAAGTAATAACTGGAATGGGGCAACTACAGTACCCTGAAAGATTATCAAAATTAGGGTTATTCACTTTAGAAAAAAGACGACTGAGGGGAGACCTAATAACTATGTATAAATATATCAGGGGTCAGTACAGAGATCTCTCCCATCATCTATTTATCCCCAGGACTGTGACTATGACAAGGGGACATCCTCTGCTTCTAGAGGAAAGAAGGTTTGTACACAAACATATAAGAGGATTCTTCACTGTAAGAGCAGTGAGACTATGGAACTCTC
Organism: Bufotes viridis; assembly: GCA_033119425.1. Classification (NCBI taxonomy): domain Eukaryota; kingdom Metazoa; phylum Chordata; class Amphibia; order Anura; family Bufonidae; genus Bufotes; species Bufotes viridis. The sequence continues at coordinate 165,430,917 of CM065592.1, forward strand.
TGCCTGATGAGGTGGTGATGGTGAGTACAATAAAGGAATTCAAGAGGGGACTGGATTTATTTCTGGAGTGTAATAATATTACAGGCTATAGCTACTAGAGAGGGGTCGTTGATCCAGGGAGTTATTCTGATTGCCTGATTGGAGTCGGGAAGGAATTTTTTTCCCCTTAAGTGGGGAAAATTGGCTTCTGCCTCACAGGGTTTTTTTGCCTTCCTCTGGATCAACTTGTAGGAAACAGGCCGAACTGGATGGACAAATGTATTTTTTCGGTCTTAAATACTATGTTACTATGTTACTATGTTACTGATAGACAGAGTGGAATCAAAATGACGGGAAAAGCAGGGCTGTGAGCAGGCAAATTGGCAGTTTTCCTAGTGGTCAGACCCCATAAGTTTTTGAGGAGACCATGTACTTTCATTCTGTTCCTTATTCGCTTGCGGCATGGTGTTTGTGAGAGCAAAGATGGAGGGAAAAACCATAGACAATATAATATGGAAATTGATAAAATATACCCAGAAAAGCCGGCTGTGTGGAAGGAAGATTAATGTGACTGTCAAACAATGGCGGATTTATGTGCAGCAGACCTACTTGCTTTGCAATTTTGCAATGATTTTATTTTAGAGGCCTTTTACAAACTGGTTTTCTATGAGGGTTCAGGTTAAAATAAAATGCAATCTAATGTGTGGTCCTTGCCCTATTATCAGTGAAGAATTACGGTCAATTACTGGGGCAGTCTGGCCTTTGCTCCATAACTCATAAGCAGTCACCCTGCCCTTCTCTTTTCTGTAAAATCTTAAATATGGCTTTTGATTCAGGACCATCTTTAATCTTACCAGAAGCAGGACAACTAGCCTCTACTGTATAAAAAGGAGAATATTTCAGTCGGCGGTATTCATTTATTGAATGATAATGATTTTGAGAAGGTTTTTAATGTTACTAGAAAACATAAATTATGAATATATTATTAACCCTTGTCCTGCAGATTACTGGGAAACTTCATTTGAACAGTATAAAGCTATTGCTTACGTTGCACTTCACAGTTGCACAGGTTTGTATGCTGCTCTTAATGTAATTTTATAAGGATTTTATTCTAATTTCCAGTCCATTCCCTGGGATAAAAAGATAAGTGTGATCTTGTTCAGATTATATTTCTGATCCTATAAATAAAAGAATTAGGCCACCAACAGTCCTGAACTAAGAGCCACATGAGGTCACTCTATGAGCTTAGGCACAGGGTTGATTAGTGATAAGTAGTGATGAGCAAGCATACTCGGCCGAATATCGACTCGGCCGAATACCGGTTCGAGCGCAATTTGGCAGAGCTACTAGTGAAGGCGCGCCGTGTGTGTGCCCATTTCCGTAAGTCGTCCATAGCTTTAAGCTTTGCGGCTTCCAGCTTACCGACTGTTGTGTGACGTGAGCACGCACCAAAACTCTATGTTCTACATGTTGGCCAGACTTTGTGAGCAGCAGAGGGCAGTTGTCGAATAAGAGCTGCAACATGGTCGTCGCCTTTCCAGTCAACTGCCACTATTCACAAGCGAGGAGTGGGCATTGATGTCAGGTTTTAAAAAACGTTGATGAATCTACACAGATAGTTAGTGGCGATAACGCTATTATCAGTGTAACCATCCCACTGCTGTGTCTACTCAAACGATCGCTGCTCGCAATTAAGGAGGATGCTCTGAATGTGGCAGACAAGGAAATGGGGGAGGACATTTCACAGGGTGATTGCCAGACCACCAACAGTTCATCTTCTCAGCGCAAATTGGACCATAAAGAGGAGGAGGAGGAGCTGGAGACAGTTGCCTCTGCTACAGAGGGTAGTACCCATGGAACTTTAATTCCATCTGGAGATGAAGAGTCATCCTGATGTCAACATCGACGTCTTGCCTGTTGGTACTCTGGCACACATGGGTAACTTCATGTTAGACTTCCTTTCCCGCGACCCTCGTGTTATACGCATTTTAGATAACATGGATTACAGGGTGTTCACCCTTCTCGACTCCCCCTACAAAGAGAGCTTCTCATCTCTCATTCCTGTGGTGGAGAGGACGAGTAAAACCGTGCAATACCAGAAGGTACTTGTTGAGAGATTGCTCCAAAATTTTCCATCTGACAACGCGGCTGGCAGAGTCCGTACTTCCTTAGGCAACCGAGGAAGGGAGACAAGGGGAACACACAGCAGTTCCAACAAAGGCAGCAACACACTCTCCAAGGCATGGGACACTTTCATGACACCCCACCAGCAACCTCACCCTGAAGTGGGGCCTAGTGGTACAAGAAGGGAAAAGTTTTGGAAGATGTTAAAGGAATACATAGCAGACCGTGTCAGCATCCTAAATGATCCCTCAGTGCCTTACAACTACTGGGTGTCTAAGCTGGACACGTAGTATGAACTTGCGCTCTACGCCTTGGAGGGGCTGGCCTGCCCTGCCGCCAGCGTTTTGTCTGAGAGTGTATTTAGTGCTGCTGGTGGCATCATAACACATAAGCGTATCCGCTTGTCCACTGGCAATGCTGATAGGTTGATTCAGATAAAAATGAACAAGGCCTGGATTGCCCCTGACTTCTCTCCCCCAGAGGAGAGCTGAGCTGATGATAAACATAAAGGCAATTTCAATCTATCATTTATAATGTACTCAATCTACTGTAGTGTATTTCCATGCACCTTCTCCACCACAAAAAAAAAAAAAAAAGAGTATATGGTTGAATCTCATTTTCTCCTCCTCATCCAGATTAAATATATTCCCTCCACTCAATTTTTTTTTATAGGGTCAGCTAAACGGCATGCACTCGCATATAATGTTTTAGAGCGTCAGCTGAACAACATGCACTCGCATAAAATGTTTTAGAGAGTCAGCTGAACAGCAGGCACTCACATAAAATGTTTTGGAGCTTCAGCTGAACAGCATGCACTCGCATATAATGTTTTAGAGCGTCAGCTCACCAGCAGGCACTTTCAGCGAAACCTAGGTCGGGCGTTGCTGTTATTCGATGTGCCTGTTTTTACTGTGGATCCTGTAAGTAGAATAAATCAGTGTCTACCTTTATACATCAGCGGTATTGCGCTATGTTTTCTTCTCCTCTGTGAAGGTTTGAGTTCGGTGAGAAGGAGTGTTCGGTCGGCGTTGGGGTGGTTGCCTGTGAGTGCCGCAACGTTTTGAGTGATCGCAGCGTCTGTGAACTGGAGCGCAGATTTCTCGGCGCACACTGCATGCTGGACTATACCATCTCTACCGATATCATACATTATCTACTAGCGAATTACTACCTCTGTGAGCATCTGGACTGTGAATGGCCACATATTAGCGCGGTCTCCGCTACCCAATATTTGTACTCACATATAATGTTTTAGAGTGTCAGCTCACCTGCAGGCACTAGCATATAATGTTTTAGAGGGTCAGTTCAGCAGCAGGCCCTCCCCCCTAATGTTTTAGAGGGTTACCAGCAGGCCCTTTCTCCAAATGTTTTTGAGGGTCACCAGCAGGCCACCAATCATAATTTTTCAAGGGTGTGTATGATGCCCTCCTTTATGTGTAATAAAGGGTGTATTGTAGTGTCGGTTCCTTGTAATTTTTGGCAGCCCTTTCACTTAGTGCATAAGCTTTAAGAGTGTAGGAGCCCCACACTAATTGAACAATTGTACCACAATGTGAATGAGGCCCTCCATTATGTGATATACAGGCTGTTTCGGAGTGCCTCTTGCTTGTAATTTTTGGCAGAACTTGCACTTTATATACAATTGAATATACAGAAAAGAATGTTTCCTAACAATGTTTCCTGTGAAATGGATTTTTTGGGGGGGTTTTGTGCGTATTTTTGTCAGTCTGTAAAAGTGGCGTACAACTCAGACAACATGGTTCCCAGCAGCTACCTGGGAGTCCAAGATGCATCCAGACATTGTCCCCATGCTGTTCGGTGGTGTTTCTGTCACTTTCTGACCTTTTTACAATGAACCAGGCACCCTCCCCTCTTCAGAGCAGGGGGTGCCTTGTTGTCTCCCATTGACTTCCATTATACTTGGGTGCTTGGCCAAGCACACAAATATAGCAATGTGTTCGGGCCAAACACCCAAACACCTGAATACTTTGGTGCTCACTCATCACTAATAATCATATACAGGAGATAGCCAGGTTAAACTAGCATGGTCCATAAAAATAGATATTATGTAAAAAGGCTGAGATGTACCTTTTCTTCAGAATGTTATTCAGATACAAAGAATGTGTTTCACCTCATGCTTTGCTGCTTGGACAGACAGTTGACTACCTGAGATATCTAGTAGGGGAGGAGACTTAAGCATCGGGCTCGAGCACACGGGGTGTTCAGCCGAACAACGCCGAGTGCCGACCATCGCGATGCTCGAGCCGATCAGGTGTTCGACCGATCATGCTCGCTCAACACTAGTAGAGACATTATGTACTGTCCCCATGTACCCAAAGAAAAATTGATGAAAGGGAACACCTTTACTCCATAGCAATACAAGTGCCAAAACAGGAAATAACGGTTTGATACATAACGAGTTTTATATAATTATTCAAGTTTTATATTAAGTATATGGCTCAAATATAATGACAAAATACCAACTGATAAAATTAAAGAGATGTATGTCAAGCCAGAAGAGGGAAAATGTCTCCACCTACCTATCATTTAGACATCATGAAGAATCACATGCTGTAAATAATCCAGGAGTAAAATTAAGAAGGGGGTGGGGAGGAATAACAGTGTACAATGTGTGCCCTGTGCAAACTTTACACTAGCAGGGAAATGGAACACTAACATTTAATGGCATATTGTTGCTCTTTTAATCTATGAAAATTGTATGCTTTCACTAAGGAGCGTAACTACCGCTGTAGTGGTGAAATGATCTTAATATAGTAACATAGTACATAAGGCCGAAAAAAGACATCTGCCCATCCAGTTCGGCCTGTCATCCTGCTAGCTGATCCAGAGGAAGGCAAAAAAAATAAAACCCTGTCAGGTAGAAGCCAATTTTTCCCACTTAAGGGGAGTAAAAAATTCCTTCCCGACTCCATTCAGGCATCAGAAGAACTCCCCGGATCTATGACCCCTCTCTAGTAGTTATAGCCTGTAATATTATTACACTCCAGAAATACATCCAGGCCCCTCTTGAATTCCTTTATTGTACTCACCATCACCACCTCCTCAGGCAGAGAGTTCCATAGTCTCACTGCTCTTACAGTGAAGAATCATTTTCTATGTTTGTGTACAAACCTTCTTTCCTCCAGACGCAGAGGATGTCCCCTCATCACAGTCACAGTCCTGGGAATAAATAGATGATGGGACAGATCTCTGTACTGACTCCTGATATACTTATACATAGTTATTAGGTCTCCCCTCAGTCGTCTTGTTTCTAAAGTGAATAACCCTAATTTTGATAATCTTTCAGGGTACTGTAGTTGCCCCATTCCAGTTATTATTTTAGTTGCCCTCCTCTGAACCCTCTCCAGCTCTGCTATGTCTGCCTTCACAGGAGCCCAGAACTGTACACAGTACTCCATGTGTGGTCTGACTAGCGATTTGTAAAGTGGTAGGACTATGTTCTCATCACAGGTGTCTATGCCCGTTTTGATGCAACCCATTATCTTATTGGCCTTGGTGGCAGTGTTACCGAGTGTTTTACCATTTAATATGTACGGGTGACTTGCATTATTCCTTCCCATGTGCATTACTTTACATTTGTCAGTGTTAAACCTCATCTGCCACTTATCTGCCCAAGCCTCCAATCTATCCAGATCCCTCTGTTGCAGTATGTTGTCCTCTTCAGTGTTAATTACTTTACACAGTTTAGGGTCATCTGCAAAAATTAATATTTTACTATGCAAGCCTTCTACAAGATCATTAATAAATATATAGAAAAGAATAGGGCCTAATACTGACCCCTGAGGTACCCGACTATTGACAGTTGCCCAATCTGAGTGTGTACCGTTAATAACCACCCTCTGTTTTCTGTCTCTCAGCCAGTTACTTACCCACATACAGACATTTTCTCCCAGTCCGAGCATCCTCATTTTATATACTAACCTTTTATGTGGTACAGTGTCAAATGCTTTGGAGAAGTCCAGATATACGACATCCATTGATTGTGATCTCGCCACTTGCCCTTCTGTATCGCTATGGCAGTGTTGTAAGGTTTATATTCCTCTACAGTTGGCCTTGCCTTCTGACCTTTGCACATCCTCTTTGTGTATGCATCATCACTATGACGGTGCACACAGAGAGGGAGCATCCCCGCTGCCCAGCCATATTCTGAATAGAGATGTCGCAAACATAAAATTTTTCGTTCAGGAATGGCGAATGCGAATTTATGCAAATGTTCGCGAACGGGCGAACAGGGCGAACCGCCATTGACTTCAATAGACAGGCGAATTTTTAAAACCACAGGGACTCTTTCTGGCCACAAAAGTGATGGAAAAGTTGTTTCAAGGGGACTAACACCTGGACTGTGGCATGCCGGAGGGGGATCCATTGCAAAACTCCCATGGAAAATTACGTAGTTGACGCAGAGTGTGGTAAGTTGAATTCGCAATGCGATTAATATAACCTGCATTAATCGCATTGCGAATTTAAATTAGAGCTGGGTTCCTAATGGTTGTATTGCTAGAATATAACGAAGATTGAGAATATAGCACTATATTCGTCAATTCTAGCAATACAACCATTAGGAACTCAGATCTAATTTGTGATCGCAATGCAATTAATACAGGTTATATTAATCGCATTGCGATTACAACTACTAACACTGCAGCTTCAGAATGAATCTAAGATGGATGCCGTCCTTGCTTTTTGATAGGAGGTGGGAGGGTATGCTGATTGGTTGGAATGTGTCTGCTGACTGTGAGGTACAGGGTCAAAGTTTGCATATGTTCGCCCGCCGCGGCGGACGCGAAAAAGCTATATTCGCCGGCAAATAGTTCGGGACATCTCTAATTCTGGATCTGTGCAGGGCACAGCGGCGGGATTTCAGCGTGTGTAGGCAGAGGCAGAACATATCTATGGTTATACACAGGACTGCTGGTAACATCTACTACATAGACAAGTCCTGTATACCCCAAAATTATACCAATGAAACGTTCAGCACACAAATTAGACTTTTAATTTGCTTTTGTCATTGGCCACTGTAAATTTTGATATATTACATGTCCACAATTGCCTTGGCTAGTGATATGAAAACTGTTGTGCAAGAAATGTTTTTTTTTTAGTGGGTTAGCTTTTGCATGTAATTTTTAAATGTTTTATATTCTGCTCCTCAAAAGTCAGAAAAAAACAATGGGGTAATTTTTGAACATGTCACCAATCATATGATCACCGGGTTTAGGGTTGCAAACCAAATTTTTTCTTTTTTCTGGACAATTTATCCCCAAATCTCGGACACCCAACATTTTCTACGGACATAAGTAATACATGTCCATAGCTCTATATACAGATAAGAACTCATTACCAGCATTTACTTTGATCTGTAGAATTATGATAATTACTAACTAAAGGCCTCCTGCACACAACCGTATGGTTTTGTAGTCCGTTTTAAACTGATCCGTTTTTGCGTTTTTTGTTTCAGTAGTGTTTCCGTTTCCATTTTGCTTCCGTTCTGTTTAGCCGTTCTGTTTTTCTGTTTGGTTTTCATTTGTCATCCGTTTTTTGCGGATTGCAAACGAAAGCATACAATAATGTTTAAACAGTAAGTACATTAAAAAATTGGGCTGGGCATAAAATTTTCAATAGATGGTTTTGCAAAAACGGAACGGATATGAAAAACATAGGGATGCATTCCATTTTCTTTGCGGAACCATTGACTTGAATAGAACGATGGATCGTGATTTGCGGGCAATAATAGGACATGTTCTATGTTTGAACGGAAATGAATCGTTCCATACACGGTCCGTATACGAAACACAAAAAATGGAACATAAACAGAAAAAAAAACGCTCAATGTGCAGGAAGCCAAAAATTGTAGCCAAGTACCACCAGCCTAAAAAAAAAATCATGGACACATCTATTTTTTTCACGGACACAGGGAAAAAAAGTCACCTATTTTTAAGGACTGTCCAGAAATTTCTGGACTGTTCGCAACCCTGACCAGGATTAATAGAGACAGAGGGTCTCTATTCTATACACAGCACTCCTTAAGTGCAAATATAGAAGACAGGGGTGGTCAAAACAACATCTGACTCTTCTTCAGGGTCCCCGGGGTTTCCTCATTATTAAAATGTATTGGCAGTTTGAAGGCAGTCAACTTCATATTTTAGGAAACTATCTAATGTACAGGTCATTTAAGGGGTTATCCCATGACTAATGTAAAAAATGAAAATCAGACATCATATAGTACATGTGCAGCGGCCCACTGCCAGCACCTTGGGATCCCTTGCCCCTTAAGAGATATTTAATATTATATGTCCCTCTGTTAGAGCAAGTAGTCGTGACGCCAGTTGGGATTTGGAGTCCCCTTTGTATATGGTATTGGTGGAACGCAGGGTAGGAATGCCAGAGTTGTGTAGAGTGGCCTACAGTGTCCCTGTAGATGTTATAGACCCGTGTCACAGTGGTCCTACCTGGATACCCTTCCAGGGTTGCACCGGCTCCTCGTGTGGCGATCGGAGGAGCCAGAGCATGTATGCAGCAGCCCCTGTCTTTGTGAATGACAGGAGGCTGCTGCATAGTATTTCCTATGGAGCTTTTGCCTGTAATATGGCTCCATAGGAAAGTAATAAAATCATCATAGATTCCAATGCAAGTGCATTGGAGTCTATGATAATAGCAGTCTAATGATTGCATGTTATAGTTCCCTATGGGAACTATAAAAAAGTGTGAAAAAAATAAAATTAAATTAAAAATAAAAAAAAACATAAAAATTTAAATAGCATCCCTATAGCTGCCCCTAGACTCCTGACTGTATAAACCCCCTTCTATGGTAAGGAGACCCATACCCACGAACCTGGAGCCCTGGCAACCATGTATTGCCCTGAAGGATGGTGACAGGACAGAGACCACCTATTCATCCTACACCACAGATGAAAGGTGTCTCCAGAGGCCCAGCAGCTAACCAATAAAAATAAAAAAAACATAAAAATTCGAATCACCCCCTTTTCCTAAAATAAAGATAAAAGAACTAAAAAACAAATTCAAAAATACACATCATGGGTGTCACAATGTGCGAAAACGCCCATAGTATAAAAATATACAAATATATTCCCCTGAACGGCAGGTAAGTATGACACAGCAACAAACACCAAAAGTTACCAACACTTACCTACCGCCGCCGAGATAGAGTGGAGATGCCAAGATCTACCAGGACTTCCATGCAGACACCAGATGCACGGAGGCTCTGGGCAGAAAACTGTCTAGTTTTGCTTAAAACCCTCCGGGAACGTAAATGTTCCATGCAGGCAAGAGCACTCCTACACCGAACAACCACCATACATATAGTAAAATGGAAAGTTCAGCAGCTCTTACCTGCCCCACCTTCACCTGTGAGCACGGAGGACCCGTGTCAGGCCTGGGTAATATAGGGCAAAAAGGTATAAGGAATCCAGCTCCACTTCGGTAAAGGAAAATTTTTTTTTTGCTTGCGGTAAAATCACATCCAGTTACGGTTACAAAAGTCTTGTCTACGCGTTTCGGGCTACAAGAAACAATTCAAGCCCTTACTCATGACACAATAAGACATAAAAATGGCACTATTTGTAGGAGAGATTGCACCTGTCTTCACTAATTGTGTTCACATGACTGCAAACCCCTTCAAAAAAATGCCACACCTTAGAACAACACTTCTCATGAGAAAAAAAAAAAAAAGAAATCCATGTAATAAACAATAAAGAAAAAGCCTGTGCAAAATACATGAGATGTATAGTGGCTATGAAAGATAATAAAATAAAGGAGAACGTTTCATACATTGGGAAACTGAGGACTCTGGCAATATGGATTATTGTTGCAGAATCAGATCTAGGCACCTGTTCAGACCATCTGGTTGACGCGTATTTAATGCAAAAATCCAGAAGGATTCTCTGTTTAATAGTTTTCTTCTGTGGTCTCCTCCTCGCTTGGGCAGTAAAGCCCTCTCTATGCCCTGCACCACCAGATCCGATGTGTCCCCACCATGGCAGACAGCAAAGTGCAGACTAGCTGCAGATACATTGCGACTGCCATGGTGGGGCACATCAGGAATGTGTCTGCGTATTCTAGTTTTAGTGGCATTAGTAGTGCAGCCCACATATTGCAGTTTGCATTTTTACATGTAATTAAATAAACTGCATACGTTGTATTACAATTAAGATATGATTTCATGTGGAAAACCCTGCCATTTGAAGCTGAGACAAAGGTATTGGAAATCAAAATATGAGTGCAGCAGATACATCTATGGTGTCCACACCTGTAGCTCCCTTTAGTCGTAAGCCAGACGGGCTGCGATTTTTTTCTTTTCTTGGTATAGACTATGACTAACATAGTTTGCAATAGTAATGAGCGGCAGGTGCCATATTCGATTATTCTAGTTATCGCGATCAATATGCGATTTAAATAATCGCGTATTGCGATTTTAACTTAAGGCTACTTTCCTATTGGTTTCATATCTAGAATTATAGCGAAGATGACGAATATGACGAATGTATTCGTCATATTCCTCAAAACGAAGATAACAAAGTATTCTCCATCTTCGTTTTAGCAACCTATTCGTCAACTTCGCTAATTCTAGCAATCAAATAGGAGGGTTGACTATAGAGACAGCTGTGTTAATTCGCTATGCGATTATATTACAGCTTTTTTTTAATAGAATAATTATATTACTTGATAATTATTATAATGATTCTATTTATAAAAAAAAAAAAATTATATAATCGCATAGCGAATTAAACACAGCTGTCTCTATAGTCAACCCTCCTATTTGATTGCTAGAATTAGCGAAGTTGACTAAAACGAAGATGGAGAATACTTCGTTATCTTCGTTTTGAGGAATATGACTAATACATTCGTCATATTCGCTAATTCTACCAAGACAAGAACGTCTCCATACTAAAATGTACTGTCGGATTTGAGAATTACGTTGAAATCGCAATGCGATTAATATAACTTGAATTAATCGCATTGCGATTTCTACTTAGACCTGGTTTACTATGGTTGGCTTGGTAGAATTAGCGAAGATGACGAATGTATTCGTCATATTCCTCAAAACGAAGATAACGAAGTATTCTCCATCTTCGTTTTAGCAACCATAGTAAACCATGTCTGTTGAAATCGCAGTGCGATTAATTCAAGTTATATTAATCGCATTGCGATTACAACTTAGCAGTGCACTGCTATCTTACATATTAGGCTAGAATTAACCAATATGGAATATAGCAGCAGTGCTAAGTAGAAATCGCAATGCGATTACTTCAAGTTGTATTAATCGCATTGCGATTTCAACTTCGAGCTGGGTTTATAATGGGTCAGCTTGCTAGAATTAACGAAGTTAACGAATATGGAATATATTATAGCAGTGCTAATTGAAATCGCAATGCGATTAATGTAACTTGGAGTAATCTCATTGCGATTTCTACTTAGCACTGCTGCTATATTCATTAATTCTAGCCTAATATGTAAGATAGCAGTGCACTGCTAAGTTGTAATCGCAATGCGATTAATATAACTTGAATTAATTGCATTGCGATTTCAACGTAATTCTCAAATCCGACAGTACATTTTAGTATATGGAGAATTTCCCATGGTGATGGGGACGCTCCATGAGCACGGAAGTCGGCAGAAGCGGCAACGGGCACTGACTGGAGCAGCCAGGAAGCCAGGAATCCTCAGGACAGGTAAGAACTACTTTTGGGAAGTGGGAAAGAAAAAAATATAACTAAAAAAAAAATAAAAATACGAATATTCGAAATAGCGAATTTATAGCGCTATATTCGAAATGTTCGCGAATTAGTGAAGTGCCGATATTCGCTAAAAAAATTCGCTATTCGAGTATTCGCGCTCAACAGTAGTTTGCAATAGTGGGTGCTCTTCTAGCTGCACATTTAACCCCATCCGCAACTATGTCAGTCCAGTCCTTGTCATATGCCAGAATAGGGAAATATTTCTTTATGATGCAACAAATTTGTGTGAACTCCATACTGTATTGTGTAATAAACAAGTTGCTATTTTTGCTACTATTATTTTTGTTTTCGTTTTTATCTTTATTTGTAGCCTCCGTGTAACGTCACGGCGTGCGGCGTACGCAAAGGGCAGGGGAGGTCAGGAGGAGGAGCAAGAAAATACCGTATTTTTTGCCCTATAAGATGCACCTAGGTTTTAGAGGGGGACAATAAGAAACAAAAATTTGTTTTATTACACCTCAGGTCAGACCACCAATCAGACTCCCAATGTTAATCAGACCTCAGCTAACAGCCCCAATAAGATGCCAAATGTTAATAAGACCCCAATAAGACCTCAGATCACACCTCAGCTCAGACCCCAATATGAATGACCCCCAATCAGACCTCAGATAAGAGCCCCATGCCTTATGGCAGCCCCCAGTAGCCATATATCAGCCCCCAGTACCCTCATAGCAGCCCCCAGTAGCCTCATAGCAGCCTCCAGTGCCTCTCCACCAGCCCCCAGTGCCTCTCCACCAGCCCCATCAGCCCCCAGTGCCTCTCCACCAGCCCTCAGTGCCTCTCCACCAGCCCCCCAGTGCCTAACCATCAGCCCCCCAGTGCCTCTCCATCAGCCCCCCAGTGCCTCTCCATCAGCCCCCAGTGCCTCTCTCCACCAGCCCCCAGAGCTCTCACCAGCCCCCAGTGCCTCTCACCAGCCCCCAGTGCCTCTCACCAGCCCCCAGTGCCTCTCCATCAGCCCCCAGTGCCTCTCCACCAGCCCCCAGTGACCTCTCAATCAGCCCCCAGTGACCCCTCAATCAGCCCCCAGTGCCTCTCCATTAGCCCCCAGTGCCCCCTCCATCAGAACCCAGTGCCCCTCCATTAGCCCCCAGTGCCTCTCCATCAGCCCCCAGTCAGTGCCTCTCACCAGCCCATAAAATCGAAAACAAAAAAAAAACACTTACCCTCTCCTGCTCCTGGACGCCGTCGCTCCTCTCTTCCTGCTGTCTGCTGTGCTGTGAAGGCTGCGCACAGCGTGAGGTCACAGAGCACCTCATGCCTGTGCGCAGCCCTGACAGCCGACGGCGTGAGGTAACAGAGCGCCTCATGCCTGTGCGCAGCCCTGACAGCCGACAGCCAAGAACCAGGAAGCAGTGAGTACAAATTCTTCACCGCTTCCTGGTCCTATTGCCCTGAAAGGGAACGGCGTTCCTGCTGTGAAAAAAGTGCAGGAACGCCGTCCCCCCGTTCCCCCTGGACTCGAGCCCTGCCTCAGATCAAAAAAAGGTACATTTATAGAGCAAAGCAGGACACTTGGGAGGTATGTTTAAGCTGAGAGTGTGCCACTACCTCAATGAAGTGAATGGAGAAATAATGAAAAGAACAAACAGCAGATGGCGCAACACAAATATATTTGGTGGAATAGCTCAATGGCTATACAAAATTTTAATTACATGCAGTTAGAAAAGTATTCAGATCCAGGTGGTTTGAAAAATGTAGAATATTTTTTGTCACAACCCCTTTAAAAGAGGTTGGACCACTAATATACATTTATCACCTATCCAGTGAGTAGGTGATAAATGTTGATTGGTAGAGGTCCAATTGCCAGAATCCCCACCAAACACAAGAACAGGGATTCCTGAGTTCTCAGTGTGATTAGAGCAGCAGTGCACATGTATGCCCACCACTCTATTCACTTATATGGGACTGCTGGAGATAGCCAAGCGCTGTACTCAACAGTCCCATAGAAGTTTTTCTATATTTAGTGCTGCTTTGGGGTGGGTTGTAATTGGTTTGCACAGTGATTTTAGTTCCCCTTTCATAATTTATGTATTTTCCTGCATGGCACCTCTTTTAATGTGGGTATGTGTCTTTACTTTAATTATTTTTTTATAGTTTTTGATTTAATAAAGACTATGGCATTTTGTACTGACATTGTTTTGTGGTGTTGTGGGGGCTCCGATCGGAAGGCAGAGGGAGCAGCATCCTTCCGCCTAACTCCGCAGATGCCACAATCAGTGTTGATTACAGCATCTGAAGGATTAAATAACAAGGTTTGGCGGGATCGCTGTTCTCAGCCGCCACCTGCTGTGTATGGAGCAGGCTCGCCGCAGCAGCCCAGTCCATACAAATGCCTGTGCATAATGCATAATGTATTTTTTTAACATGTGTAACTGTGTAACATGTATACTGGTATGTGTTAGCATATCAGTATGTGAGATCATCTGTTGCCCTGGAGCTATGTCCAGTGTCCATCTGTTATCCTGAAGCTATTTTCTGCTACAGAATTTCAATCTATAACACCAAAGGAGAAAATTAACATCAGAGTATACTTCCAGTTTGGAAGTACTCAGGCTCTTTAAATTATCCTATAAAATGTAATTCTCCAATATATTCATATTAGATTTTCTCCTGAGAATCAACAGTCAGGACTCAGGAGTAATTTGTAGAGAATGTAAGGCACCCGGTACAAAAAAACAAACTTCTTAAATGGTTATTCAGGTAAAAAATAGTCTTCCCATGGCCATAAAAAGGTTAAAGAAGTAAACCAACTTATATTCATTTTGCTGATCTCATTTCACGGCCATTCCGTGCAAGAAGCCAATGTGCTCCACTTCCTGCTTCTGTATCAACAGGAAATATCTAGGAATGGGGCTCAGCCAATCACCATCTGCAGTGATGATCCACCACAGCCAGTGTCTTAGCAACATTCCCAGCAATTGTCTGCCATGCTGAGACAGGAACAGAAGGAGGAGCACAGCAAAGATCCCCCTCACCGTCAAATAGCAACAGTGAGGGATCAGTTAGGCAAGTAAAAATGGTTTATTTTTTAACTATATTAGGGCCTTACTGGAATAACCCTTTGATTTCATTAACCCTTTCAAGTCCGTAGTTTTTTTTTTTTCCGTTTTCGTTTTGCGCTCCCTGCCTTCCCAGGCAGATCACATAGCCATATGAGGGCTTGATTTCTGCGGGACAAGTTGTACTTTCCAACGCCACCAATTAATATTGCATATGATGTAGTGGGAAGCAGGAAAAAAAATTTCAAATGGGGCTAAATTGCAAAAAAAAAAAAAAAAAAGCTATTCCACCACAGTTTTGCGGGGTTTTCTTTTTTACGACGTTCGATGTGCGATAAAACTGACTGGTTACTTTTATTCTACAGGTCAGTATGAATCCAGCGATACCTTATATGTATAGTTTTTCTTGCATTTTGATAGTGATAGAAAAAAATCAGTTTTATTTTTTTGTCGCCATATTTTGACCCCTATAATTTTTTAGTAATTATGTGTACAGAGCCGTATGGGGGTGTAATTTTTTGTGGGCAATCCAAAATTTTCATTAATACCATTCTGGGGTGAGTATGACTTTTTGATCACTTTTTATTGATTTTTTTTTGTAGAAAATGAAGCGACCAAAAACGGCGAATCGGCCATTTGAACACTTTTTTCCGTTTTGCTGTTTGCTGTATGGGGAATATATTTGTATATTTTTATACTATGGGCATTTTCGCACATTGTGACACCCATTATGTGTATTTTTGAATTTTTTTTTTAGTTCTTTTATTTTTATTTTGGGAAAGGGGGGTGATTTAAATTTTTATGTCTTTTTAATTTTTATTGGTTAGCTGCTGGGCCTCTGGAGACACCTTTCATCCGTTGTGTAGGGTGAATAGGTGGTCTCTGCCCTGTCACCATCCTTCAGGGCAATACAGGGATGCCAGGGCTCCAGGTTCGTGGGTATGGGCCACCTTACCATAGAAGGCGGCTCATACAGTCAGGAGTCTAGGGGCAGCTATAGGAGCTGACCAGCTCCCTGTTCCCTGCATCCTGGCCTAGTAGCCGTAGACATTGTACGGTGGGGAGTTTTCCCCATTCCCCGCCGTGACAGTCTGATTTTCATTTTTTACATCAATCATAGCATAACTCACTATAGACATTCTAGAACAGGGATGTACAACCTCTGGTCTGGTGCCCACATGCGGCCTACAAATGCCAGGTCTGTGGCCTCAGCCCTCTGGACAAAACTGCTTGTCTACATATGTCTGTTGGCTCTTTACATGTAGTTTCTATTGGCGAAAGGACTGGCATATAGGTTGGAAGAAAGGATGTGCAACTAATATTAATGGTGCACTGTGTGGCCACATCAGGAGCCTTGGGTTTTCTTGACACTCCAGATAGGTGTAGATAAGGTGGAGAGGTGGCCATCTATGCATGTTGCTCTCTCTAATGTAGTTTATGAGAGTTGTGAAATGCTAGGCTGTTTCTGCAACTCCCATATTCTGCTTTAATGGGAGCTGCATGCATGATTTCCTCCTCTCTTGATTGCCAGATGGGGGAGATCCCTCTTCCCTGACAACAAGAGTCAGTGGAACCGGAACTCTATGACACATCATTTTAATATACCATAAATGCCTTAGATGGTAGTAATTTTAAGTTTTACGGCAGCCCATGGGACTTGAATCTGACAATTTGGCCCTCAGACCCAAAAAAATTCTGCACACCTGCTCTGCAACAAAGTATGAGACAAAGTCATGACAATGCTAAATATATACAGCATAATACCTTGTGCAGATCAGTTTATTGTTTAGATCTTTATATTACGTGAGAATCTAGTCTATACATCAGGATTTGATTCCTTTCAAAGAAACTTTTTCCCTAAACTAAAGTATAGTTTGTTAAAAGAGGACGTCTCTGAATTTTTTTCTAAAATCAATACCCTATACTGTAGCCTACCTTCAGAAAATGCCATTACACTTTTTTTTAATTGTCCCCTCCATTATATATATATATATATATATATATATATATAATGTAATTTGTATATATAATTTGTGTGCTGCAGTGCTGTGTGTGTATAATATGGATACTGCTGGTTTTGTCACCACCAGAGAAGATTCAATAGGTAAAAAAAAAATGTTTCCTGTTTTCTTTTGTCTAAACCAGGGGTGTTTCTTATGGTAATGTTCATTTTACAGTGTAAAATCACACTCATTTGCATATGGTTTAGTTTAAGCTGCATGGCAAACACACATTGGCAATGTGGTGCCTACATCTTATAAGACACTTCAATATTTGGGGCCCCACTTTTCATTTTGTCTAAAACTAGCCCTGGTAAAGTGCAACAAATGTCTAAATGGCTATGTGTACAGTACACAAGAGGAACATTCCCTTAGAAAAAAATGAATCTGCATTATTTTCCTGAGGAACACAAGCCTGGAGAGTTATAAAATGCATAAAAAGGTTTACATTTGAATTAATGATTTATGGCTGGTGTTTGTTCTTAACGTCTAAACAGAAAATATGAGTTTAGGATTCACAATCACTCTGCACCCACAGATGTACTAAAATTTAATAGCTCCTGTCTACTTAGTTGGTACCTTGATACACTGTATACAGGTGCATCTCAATAAATTACAATCAAAAAGTTAGTTTATTTCAGTAATTTACTTCAAAGAGTGAAACTCATATATTCTAAAGATTCATTACACACAGAGTGAGCTATTTCTAGCATTTATTTCTTTTAATGTTAATAATTATGGCTTACAGCTAATGAAAACCCAAAAGTCAGTTTTTCAGAAAAATAGAATATGTTTAAAAAGTTCAATATTGCAGGCTCATGGTATTATATTCTATTCAGCTAAACAATCCAAAAACACCTGCAAAGGTTTTCTAAGCCTTTAAATGGTCCCTCAGTCTGGTTCAGTAGACTACACAATCATGGGGAAGACTGCTGACTTGACAGTTGTCCAAAAGACAGTAATTGACACTCTCTACAAGGAGGGTAAGCCACAAAAGATATATCTTTAACATGGATGGGCCATAACTGTCCTATTCCTTATGTCAAGCCACTCATGACCCAGAGACAATGTCAGAAGTGTCTTCTTGGGCTAAGGAGAAAAAGGACTGGACTGTTGCTCAGTTGTCTAAAGTCCTGTTTTCAGATAAAAAGAGAGAACTACAACTCCCAGCATGTCCAGGCTATTATTATGGAATATCAGAGGACAATTCATAGATGGAGTATAAGAGGAGAGAACTACATCTTCCAGCATGTCTAGGCTGTTATTATGGGATATCAGAGGACAATTCACAGACAGTGTATAGGAGGAGAGAACTACAACTTCTAAGGTGTCTCAGGCTCACTACTGCTGAACTCCACCCCCACCTGCAGTGATCACATGATGGTGACATTATAACCAGTCCTTATCATTTCTTCTCTCCACTGCTGAGCTCTGTCCCACCCTGTGCCGATCACATGATGGTAATGTCATCACAGGTCCTTCAGCTAGCGCAGATTTTAGTTTTCCCCCACCTCCCACGACTATCGTGAGAATCCTGGACATTTTTGGTCATTTATGAATCCAGGCAGGACAATTTTTAGGTCTCAGAAAAAAAAAATATCTGAAAAAAAGAGGAACTATGGTCTCCCTCATTTCCTTTACAATTATTTTGTCTGCCACCTACGCCATTCAACAACGTGGAAAGATTTATATTTTACATAATTCTTATTTTTCATATAAATGAGCATGGCAAGTAATGCAACTACACAATGTAAAGTCTATTCAAGTGAAATGTGTGCAGAAAGTATACAGTATGGAAATGCTTCAGTATCCAGTAGTACAGACTATCCATTGTATAGATCATTATTATTTACTGCTGTATATCTATATGTATAGTGTTTTATTGCAACCAAAGCGACATAAGCGATGTCTGATACAAAACAAGAAACTTGGGCATAGGTGGCATGGTTTCATTTAAATGGTCTGGTCTGTCTCATTTCTATGGACAACCCTGACAAAGTAGATTTTTTTTTAGTTGACTCATTAAGCATTAAATATTGTATAGTTTTGACCTCAATGCGAATTCTGTAACAGAGCCCCCACTTAGAGTACCATTTGGCATTTATAATACTAGTGACTTCTAAGGGTACTTTCACACTCACGTTAAACTTGTCCGGCAGGTTGTTACGGCAGGGGAACAGCTTGCCGGATCCGTACTAACATTTGCACACATGTGCTGCCGGAAGTCCGCCCCGGCCCCATTCACTATAAACATGCCGTAAGAGCCTGCCGGACAAGCTTAAAGGGAGTCTGTCACCAAAGTTGGACATAATAGACCGCTGACATAGCTTTGTAGCATCACTTTAGATGAATGAAACGGTACCTTTGTTGTCTTCTTCAGAGCTTCACCTGCTTCAAAAACGGACTTTTATTGATATGTAAATGAGGGCTCGCAAGTGCCCAGGGCGGAGTTAAGTTCTTTGGAGCCCAGGCTGCTCATCCTCTTTAGTTCTTATCCCCGCCCCTGTCTCTGTCTCTGCCCGCCCTTCTATTGCCTTTCTTCCTCCTCCTCTGGTAGCGAACTCCTGCGCCTGCGCTCAGCTTTGCCTCGGCGGGGCATGCGCACTGCGATGCCCACTGTGGAACGGCATCAATGTAGCTACTGCGCATGTCCACCAGCTTACAGCTGGGTTTGCAGCGTCAGCCGGGAATGCGCAGTAGCTACAGTGATGCCGTTCCACAGTGAGCTCATGCGTCGCTGCCGAGTAAGCTGAGCGCAGGCGCAGGAGTTCGTACAGAGAGGAAGGAAGAAAGGCACAGAAGGGTAGAGACAGGCGAGGGATAAGAACTAAAGAGGCCGAGCAGCCTGAGTCAAGAACACTCGCCTGGCACTGCGAGCCTCATTACATATCAATAAAGTCCGTTTAACAGGTGAAGCTCTGAAGAAGACAACAAAGGTACCGTTTCATTCATCTAAAGTGATGCTACAAAGCTATGTCAGCGGTCTATTATGTCCAACTTTGGTGACAGACTCCCTTTAAGGTGAGTGTGAAAGTAGCCTAATGTGGTGAAGAGTTCAGGGCCTGGGTGTAACTGCTACCTCTGCATTCTTTCCACGGTTATATGTCAGCTCTGACCATGCCTGTGCTATAACAAGGTTTTACATAGTATGTATGTGCAAGAGACGACTAAAAGTATCTAGTTACAGAGTTTACAAAAATAGTCATTTCTATCATAGTGGCGGCCATGTGTGGTTCGCAAATTATGGAATGCAAACGGGCTGCTATCTGTGTTTTGCAGATCCGCAATTTGCGGACAGCAAAACACTATGGTCGTATGAATAAGCCCTAAACCATGGGAAAAACAGTTGCTTAAGGGCGTTTTCCCACTGAAATTATTTATCACTTATGCACATGATAGGGGATAAATATTAGATCTTGGGGGGCCGACTTATATAACTGGTCTATGAGCCTCCCTTCTAAATGGAGTGGTAATGTGCATGTCAGTCCACCATTCCAATCAGTTTTATGGGGATGACCATACAGTGTCCTCATTTCCTCTGTAGAAGTAAATGGAGCAGTGTACCGTCATTGTCAAATTTTGGTTTCCGTGTTTTTCGATCTTTTTGCCAGATGTTTCTGTGGTATACTATTTATTGACAAATAAATCAAGTTTATGCAAAGACTTAATATTTACAGTGCTGCACCTTCTTTTGTAAGACTTTTGCAATTCGCCCTGGCATGGTGGATATTAGCTTCTGGGCCAAATCCTGACTGATGGCAACCCATTCTTGCCTAATTAGTGCTTGGAGTTTATCACAATTTCTGTGTTTTTGTTTGTGCACCTGCTATTTGAGGATTGACCACATGTTCTTAATGGGATTGAGATTTGGGGAGTTTCCTGGGCTTGGACCCAAAATGAAAATGAATATTGTTAGATACTTTTTCCTTGTTACATGGTGCTCCATCATGCTGTAAAAAGCATATCCAAATTGCTCCACATTGTTGGATGAAATTGCTTTTGGAGGATGTTTTGATACCTTTCTTTACACATGGCATTGTTCTTAGGCAAAAATTGAAGTAAGCCCACTCCCTTGAATGAGAAGCAACCCCACATGAATGGTCTCAGGATGCTTTACTGTTAGGATGACAAAGGACTCATGGTAGCATTCCCCTTTACGTCTCCAGAACATATTTTTTCCAGATGTCATTAATAGAGATGAGTGAATCCATTTTAAACTAATAGTACGCATGAAGAATTTCATAAAAATTATTCTACCAAATGAATCTTAAATTTTGCTTAATCCAGCAAAATTGCACTCACCATTTTACTTTTACACCAGCGAGGGAAACAGGGCAGGGAGAATGGAGACCTGGCCAGAGGGCTTGCCCACAATGACGCAGGTACACTCACAGCCAACCAGGAGGCTGGTGTAAAGCACAGATGCCATTGTGAGCTTAGCCAGTGATGTGAGAAGACGTGTCTGCCATTTCTGTAATAGACATCAACTACAGACACAATCCAGCCGTGTTAGGGTCTTAAAGAGGACCTTTCACTCCGGATTGAGGTAGTAAAATACTTACACTACCTTCCTGGACGGCCCCACTGAGGTCCAGGCAACAGTTTTTTTTTTTTTCAAAATATCCCCCGGTTCATCCGCTCCAGTCCCCTAATGGGGACTGGAGCGGATGAACTGGAGTATATTTTGAAAAAAAAAAAAATGTTGCCTGGACCGCAGTGGGGGCCGCCCAGGAAGGTAGTGTAAGTATTTCACTACCTCAATCCGAGGTGAAAGGTCCTCTTTAAAGAAACATTGTTATATTATTTAATATATATATATATATATTTAGTTAGGTAGATTGAATTACTGGATAGAAAGTCTGATGTTATCAGTTGGAAGGGCCTACCTTACTTGCTAAGATGTAAACACAGATTACTAAAGTATTTAAACCAGCCACTCCCAACTGCTGTTTTTCTGAATGAAGTTGTTCACTTTTTTGTTTCTTCTCCATTAGCCCCAGACCGCCATGAAAAGTTTTCACAAAAACTGTTGAGTCTCTTTGACCAGTGGTGCAGCTATATGGGGTTAAGATTTAGCAGTCACTTCTGAACCAGTAGATCCAAAGACACCTCTGCCATATAAGAAAACACCAGTATTATAATAGTACCTTGGGGGTCTGTTACAGATTTAACATTGGGGCAAAATCAGCTGCTTCAGAACCTCATAATACACATCTCAGCTGCTGCTGAACAGATAATGTGCATTACATTAAAATATACCGTTTATTCGTAAATCATTAAAAGGGAATTTTGCTTCCTCATTAAAAACCAACTAAACTCCTTTAAAATTAACTGGGGTAAAGAGTGAATTTTTAGCTTTCTTTATTCATTTAGAAATGTATCGAGCTGTTATTCTCACACTTTCTCCCTTTCTTCTGGTAGCAATAGTTTTTTTTTATCTTCGGGTTTGTACCTAACAACATTACGTTTTTTCGCACCCGGACCCAAACATTTGCATAAAAGTTCTGGTTCTGGTTCGTTGTTCAGCGATTTCTTCCCGCGTTTTGAAAGGCTGCAGGGCAGCCAATCAACAAGCGTTTCACTACTTTGCCCTAAGAAGCCATCACAGCCATGCCTACTATTGGCTTGGCTGTGATTGGCTAAGTGCAGCATGTGACCCAGCCTCTATTTAAGCTGGAGTCATGTAGAGCCTCACGTCACTCTGCTGTTCTTAGTGTAGGGACAGGTTGTTGCTGCTGTGAGGGAGAAATTAGGGAAGAAATCTGTTGAACTTGGTGGTGTTAACTCTTCAAACTACAGCAATTATTGAGGGTGCTATGCTACATATTTGTACCCAGCCCTGAGCCCAGTGATACAGCAAAATAATTTTTAATCCATCTGTTACTGAGGTGGGGGTCGCTGGCCATTTTAGCAACTGCAGTGTCCTTGGAATTGCATGTGACCAGCATGTGTGCCAGCCTGCCAGGGACATCTAATTATTTTTTGGTAGCTCAGTGGAGGAAAAATTCCTTTTTTCTGGCAGGTCAAGTCCCCCTACATTAATCATTTTAAAATTTTGCGGTCACATAGTGCATTTCTGGAGTTGCTGTAATAAACCCGTACTGTCTTACCACAGAGCACATTTGCATACACTGCTGAAAAACCTGTTTTATAGTTTTTTGGGGTGACATACTGCATTTCTGTAGTTGGGTTAATAAACCCATACTCTTGTGCCACAGAGCATGTTTGCATAGAACACTGAAAAACCTATTTTAAAATTTAGCAGTGACATACAACATTTGTGTAGCTGGGGGAAATAAACCCGTAGTGTTGTTCCACAGAGCGGTTTTGCATACAACACACAAAACCGTATTTTCAAATTTAGCAGTGACATACAGCATTTGTGTATTTGGGGGAAATAAACCCGTATTGTTGTTCCACAGAGCAGTTTGGCATACAACGCACAAAAACGTATTTTAAAATTTAGCAGTGACATGCCGCATTTCTGTAGTTTGTTACAATAAACACTAGTTTTGTGCTACATAGCAGATCTGGGGCCTACCCTGTATTTCAGTCATTTTAAGTAACCTTTTGAACTCCGCATTTACATAGTTGGTTGCAAACACACAGGTTTTGTGGTAGATCCAGAACTAGAACTTCCAGGTGTCCGCTCAACTCTACTTATGATTAGTCTCAATGTTAATAAAAAAAATTTCCATGCAAGTACTGATTAAACTTCTGGCATACATATACAATGGCAAGACATTCCTTTTCAATCTGGGCATATCTTTGTTCTGTTGAAGACCGTGTACGTGATGCAAACGTCACTGGCTGACCTCCTTGCAAAAGTGTAGCTCCAAGACCTTTTTCACTGGCATCACATTGGACTGTTACTACAATGTCAATGAAGATCTCAAAACTGGATGTTTAGTAATATCTTTTATTTGCTTGAGGGCTTCATCATGGCTGGATTGCCAGGCCCACACGCTGTCTTTGTCTGTCAGTCTGCGTAGTGGTTCACATACATCTGATAGATATGGTAAGAATTTTGAAAGGTAGTTTACAAACCCTAGCAGACTCTGAACTACTTGTACATTGTCAGGCTTTGGTACCTCTAAAATTGCTCTGACTTTTTCTGGATCAGGACACAGGCCTTTCGCTGTGAGTAAATGTCTGTAACCAGTATGGTACCGAAGATCTCAGCTTCTTTTTATTGAATTTTAGGTTCAACTTTCGTGCTCTCCCTAAGAGTCCAATCAAATTCTAGTCATGATCCTTTGTAGTGTCACCACAGCCATACACCAATATATCGTCTGCAATAACTTTCTCTCTGGGCAGGACTTCTACTGCTTCATGTTGCCTACGTTGATATTCTTCTGGTGCAGTAGCAATCCCAAAAGGCATGCGTAGCCATCGGTAACACCCAAAGGAAGTCCAGAACATAGTGAGAAAACTGCTTTTAGTTTTACTTGCCAGAAGCCATCCTTGGCATCCAAGACAGAAAATACTTTTGCATTTGTGAAACTTGGCAGGATTTCCTCTATAGTGGGCATTGGATAATGTGAGCGTTTTAGTGCTTTATTTAAGTCTTTGGGATCGATACATATTCACAGCTTGTCTGGTTTCTTAACAGCAACCATACTAATTATCCATGCAGTAGGTTTTGTGACTTTTTTTTTTCACTCCCAGCTTCTCTAATCTCTCTATTTTAACCTTTAAGTCCGCTTTAAGTGGAGCAGGCACTCTACCTGGTTGGTGTTGTACAGAAGGTATTGCTTTATCTACAGTATTTCTAGGTGATACTCACCAGATACCCTAGTCCTTGGAAAATGTCTCTATATTCAGTAGTGTTGAGCACGAATATTCGAATCGCGATTTTTAATCGTGAATACCGCCACTGTGAGAATTCACGAATATTTAGAATATAGTGCTATATATTCATATTCGTGAATAGTGTTGATCGCAAATATACTAATTGTGAATTTATCGCAAATTTATCATGAATATCGGCACTTAGCAACATCCCTAGCAACCAATAGGAAAGTTGTTGATTGCGAATATTCTAATTGCGAATTTTTAACGAGAATATATTACATTGCTGATTTTTGCAATCAAGTAAATAATGACTAGAGATCACTAATTCTCGAATTTGCGAAGTTATGGCAAATATTTGGCCGAAAATTCGCAAAATATCGCGAATTCGAATATTGCCTATGCCTCTCATCACTAATATTCAGTTGTGATCCATTCATAAGACAAGGGTGAAGTTGTAGTTGTTTGCTGGTCATCATGTAATAATATGTTCTACATTCAGTGTAAGGGTACTTTCACACTTGCGTTCATGTGATCCGGCAGGCAGTTCCGTCGTCAGAGCTGCCTGCCGGATCCGCCGATCAGTGTGACAACTGACAGCATTTGTAGACGGATTCGGGTGTGGATCCGTCTACAAATGCATTGCAAGAACAGATCCGTCCTTCAATTGTTTCACAATGCCGGATCCGGCACTAATACAAGTCAATGTAAATTAATGCCAGATCCGGCATTCCGGCGACTGATCAGGCATTTTGGACGGGCATGCTGCGGTATTATGTCCGGCCAAAACGCCTGACAGTGATTGAACTCAAGGCATACTGATGCAAACTGAATGGATTTCTATCCATTCAGATTGCATGGGGATATGCCTGATCAGTTCTTTCCCAGCATAGAGCCCTTTTGATGGAACTCTATGCCGGAAAAGAATAACGCAAGTGTGAAAGTACCCTAGAAGGCCCATTCTCTGACATGTTTCTGTTGAGGGAAGTGGTTTGTGTTTACCGTTGACAACTTGGAATTGCAGTGGATATGTTTTATCTTTATACGTACAATTTAGATTACAATGGCCCATAGGTATCATTGTACCATTTTAATTTGACATTACTGTTCTGTAATGTTAGCTTTCCTTCTTTAACAATTTTGCAATAGTCTTTGTATGTCATAAGGTTGCAGATATCCCCGCAGTCTAACTGACAGTGTAACCTTTTCCCTGCTTCTCTATCAATGCTCTAGTGGTACAAACCACTGTGCTCCTAGGCTGCTTACTGCTCCTATTTGATGAATAATAGTGAATATTGATTCTTCTGAGCTGCTGCTTTTGATCTGTGCAGCCATATGTATTCTGGCATATGCTTTCTGCCTGCATACTCTAGAAAAACGGTTTTGCTTTTGGCATTTACTACAGGTTTCTCCATATGTAGGACAGTGGTCTCTGCCCCAGGGTGGTTGCTTCCACAGTATCTATATCTGATATTGTCAGCAGACTGTGTTTTTGTTCTCACCTTGCTTTCTTTCATGGGCTTTTTTTTATGTGTTTTAGCAGTATAATCTATAGCTTCAGTTTCACTTTTGCTATCTTGCATTCCTTGTATTTGCATTTCTGTAAGTTCATGGCTTCTACACAGGTCAATGGCTCTCTGTAGGTTCAGGTATTCTGAGCATTCTCTTTCTAGCATCAATGTCTCAGCTTTGTCATATGCTGATCTATAGTTTCCAATAGGCCTTAGTTTGTGGTATTGAATATGTACCTTTCATAAATGATGGTACATGAAGGCATAAAATGGCTCTGTAATGCATCCAGAGTTTGGCACCAGAGAGTGAGAGGTGCTGATAAATACGCAGACAGTCTCTCTCTATGACTGAGCGCAGTGTCCCTATCCTTACTTTGGGGTCTTTCTTATCAAGTTCAGTTGCCACCTCATAATCTTCCCACTGGGATTTGAAATATGTCCAGTTAACTGCCAGGTCCCCTGTACACAGGGATCTCAAGTCTCCCGGATGTTCAGGGAGTCTCCCGCTATTAAGCTAGGTTCACACGATGACATTTGTCCCGCGACAAAAAGTCGCACTATTGTCGCGCGACAATTTTTATAATCGGAGTCTATGGTGTTGCATTGCGACATGCAACATGCTGGCGACTGACGCGACAGTCGCAAAAAATCCATTCAAAATGGGTTTTTCTGCGACTGTCACGTCGCAGTCGCAGCATGTCGCAATGCGACACCATAGACTCCCATTATAAAAATTGTCGCGCGACAATAGTGCGACAAAATGTCGCACAACAAATGTTGCAGTGAAGTTGTGCCCTATTTGTCGTCGTGTGAACCTAGCCTTAGATAGCAGCTCCCTGACGCCCACATGAGAAGCAATATATCCCGGAAAGCAGGGGGAATGGGTGGGGACGGCGTTCCTGCACTTTTTTCACAGCAGGAACGCGTTCCCGTTCAGGGCAAAAAGACCAGGAAGCAGTGAAGGCTTTGTACTCACCGCTTCCTGGTCCTCGGCTGTCGGCTCTGCAGCCTGCGCACAGGAGTGAGTCGCTCTGTGACCTCACGCTGTGCGCAGCCTTTACAGCACAGCCGACAGCAGCAGAAGAGGAGCGGCGGCGTCCAGGAGCAGGAGAGGGTAAGTGGGTTTTTTTAAATATTTTATGGACTGGTGAGAGGCACTGTGGGCTAATAGAGAGGCACTGGGGGACTAATGGAGAGGCACTGGGGGGGCTGATGGAGAGGCACTGGGGGGGCTGATGGAGAGGCACTGGGGGGGCTGATGGATGTAATAAAAAGTTTGTGAAGAAGAAAATAAACGAAAACCTCCCTGAAATGAGAAGTGCACTTCCCTGAAATTAGTTTTCGCAGGTTGGGATGTCTTCTGTACAGTCCACTGGAGACGAGACAGGGAAGTTGTTTGCAGCCATTTTCTGTAACGCTGTGTGTCTCTGATTAATGAATTACCAGAGAAACAATTCTTGATGATTTTTGTTCTGATATTAGGACTTGTGGCTTCTAAACACCAAAGCCCTATCCCACTTCTGACACCATGTTTCCTGAAGTTACGTAAGGTAGTTCAACAACAAACTTTATACAAGCAACATAACAAAGGTTATAACCGGTCATATCTATATAGCATACAGGTGGCAGTTAACATGTATAAGCCCTAACAGACCCCATTTATATAGGATAAACCCTTTAATATACACCTCTAGTTGCAGACATCTGGTGTTCTGTAGGGGCATAGTATTGTAAGCCTTTCTCAGTTGGGCCTCAGGACCCTCCACCAGTTACTAGAACAAACCTACTATTGTGCTTGTTGCTTTGGCTTATGGTTTTGTTTTTTTACAGCTTTATTCAAGAATGTCTGGTCTTTAATGCTTTTTATTGTAATGTCCATCTTAAAGAAATTGTCCCACAAAAAATATTCTACATCTTTCCAACCAACCCCTTATTCTGAATACTTTTGTAATTACATGTAACCAAAAACTTAGTATAGCGACTGAGTTATTTAACTATAATCTGTATGTATATATATATATATATATATATATATACATACATACATACAGTGTCACCTACTGTTTGTTCTTTCCTTATTTCTCTGTCCACCTTGCTGAGGCGGACACACATACTTAGTTCAATCCTTTAACTTCCACCAACCCTCTCTTCTGTTAGAAGCTGTGACAGTTACAGGGAGAGGGCTGCAGTTGAAAGCACCCCCCCGGGCCCTGAGAAAAGACAGGCTCCTTGAGAAAGAACATGACCCTGAACTATCAGCTTTAAAGGGCTTGTCCCACAAAAACTATTCTACAGTTTTCAAACTAGCATCTGGATCTGAATACTTTTGTAAATGCATGTAATTAAAAATTTTGCATGGCCACTGAGTTATTCAATAAAAAAGTATCTGTATAGTGACATCTGCTGTTTGTTCTTTTCCTATTTCTTTGACCTGCTCACTGAGATGGTTGCACATGCTCAGTTTCATCCTTCAAATGCCACCTGAACTGTGATAGAGAGAGTTGAGACACGCCCCCTGAGCTATAACAGAAGAGACACGCCCCCTGAGGTTTTCAGCTTGATAGAAATCTAGCAGAGCAATGAATGGGGAGATCTCTGGATCCATGTGAGGTACAGGGCTGGTTCTAGCTTTGTTAGAAAGAGGTTGTCAAGTACTATATGATGGCATATTTTCATTGTTTACATTAGTCATGGGAGAAGCCCTTTAATTAACTTTAGTAAAGCAATTGGAGCCATGAATGGGACCAGCTCTAGATCCATGTGAGATACAGGGCTGGTTCTGGCTTTATTAAAAAGAGATTGTCTTGTACTATATGATGTCTAATTTTCATTTGTTACATTAATAACATAACCATAGCAAAGACAGGTGCACTCTGCGGCAATACTAAACTCTCACACTGATGTTAAAATTGAGAGGTTAGTTCGACACATCCTACTAGGAGGACATGTCTTAAGCTCGGGCACCAGCGTCAAGGTCTCTCAAGTAGCCAGAGACCCTACAACTCAACCCTGAATGTAGCCTGTAGATGGAAAGCAGGCACATTTAAATTGGAGTTTATACACCTCCAAACATATTATACAAACCATTAGAAAATGTGGTGTGGTGTTTGAGCATATCCTGCTTGTCAAACACCACACCACGCTTTCTAATTGTTTGTATAATATGTTTGGAGGTGTATAAACTCCAATTTAAATGTGCCTGCTTCTCATCTACAGGCTACATTCAAGTGCACCTGGGAGGCTCTGGGCCATATCAGCCGGTCTCGGGTGGGGCTCACAGGCACCTCACACCTCCTATTGCAAGCATAGTTACATGCCAGAGGTCACTGGTGAGCTGTTTTTGAGTCAGGCCTTACGCTCCTGTAATGCCCAACGGCCCCTGGTATTGCCCATACGGCACAGGTAGGTTGAGTGGTAGGGTCTCGGGCAACTTGAGAGACCTTGGTGTGGTGTCTGAGCTTAAGATATGTCCTCCTAGTAGCATGTGTCGAACTAACCTCTCAATTTTAACATCAGTGTGAGGGTTTAGTATTGCCGCAGAGTGCACCTGCCTTTGCTATGGTTATGTTTTTGATTGTTCTCCACATCCACATTATCGTTATCGTATGTAGGATGGTTATTGTGGTACTTGTAGTCCGTTGCAGGCATCTTCCATTGTATGCATTTTTTGCTGTTGATTGCCCTAGCAACTGACTACAAGTGCAGGATGTGCTCCCCTATATACATGCACAACTGTATATGGGTTGAGCATATCTGGCTTGTTAAACACCACACCACGTTTTCTAATGGTTTACATTAATAACGGTAAAAACTCTTTAAAAGTTAGGATTATCTATGTAAAGGAATTAAATATATATTGTGAGTTTATACAGTTCTTGCAGCCTTTCTTGGTTTCTGTTATAAGTTTTAGAGTAGCGGCATGCTTACGTTCATATATCAGACATACTGGTTATCCATTTTTCATCTACTATTGATCCAAAGGAAAATAGGAAAAACTCAGTGACACAACTGACAAGAAAGCTCTGTGGAAAATTATTTCCTAACCTCTATATTTTAAAATGCCCAAGTCCCTGGATGGTAATCCCTAATTCCTTCCAAAAAAACATATGTTTTGATTTTGTGCTTGACTCAGTGTGCTTTATTATAGGATTTTTACCAACAGTAAATTCACTTATTAGCAGCTAGCGTAAGCTGCTAAATATAAGAAGGTGCAATAGTTTAAAGTTGTAGCATTATCTCCATAGGCACCATTTGCAGACTGACAGGAATCTTGACCCGCAGAGAAATAGATTTTCACCCCAACAATTCCGTATAGGTTACTGGTTTTACATTTAAAAGGCATCCATCAGCAGATTTGTACCTATGACACTGGCTGACCTGTTACATCTGCGATTGGCAGCTGAAGGTATCTGTATTGGTTCCATGTTCATATGTGTCCATAAAATGAAGTTTTAATATTCAAATGAGCCTATTGGAGCAACGGGGCGTTACCGTTACACCTAGAGGCTCTCCTCTCTCTGTAACTGCTTCGCCCTTTGATTGTCTTTTGGGGGGTCCGGAGGATAGATTATTAGTATCAAAAACTCGGTAAACCCTTTTAATCTTTTACTATACTGTTCATAATTTTAATTCATCTCCAACTTCTCTTTACATAGACTGCTTACCTAAAAGGATATCCCTCACAGTTTCCCAGTTGGTTAGTGGCGTAGGCACCCTCATTTACTTTTACAGTATTTTTAGGGTTCTCGTTGTACATTTTGTATATGAAGCATTTATGGTGCTCAGTGTAATCCTAGAGTAGAGTTACCCTTTGAATGGACTCAATTTGTCCGTTTGCTCTTTCCTGTCTTACATTTTTATACCCTATTAGGACACGCTGAAAGGGGTTATCTAAAGAAGACACACCATTAAAAGAGAATGTTTACTTTTTTAAACATCTCAAGTAAAATTTTTGTGCAGTCTTGCCAGGAGAATCCAAGTTACTATTCACATCAATGTGTATATACTCAATATGGCCAAACATATGTGCGTATTTCACACCTATATAAACTTATTTGACATCTAATTCTAAAACCATGGGCATTAATAGGACATTGGGTGCCCTTCTGGCAAGACTTTCCACAAGACTATTTGTCTTTGGGGCATGCGCATGTAGAATGCAGGAGATGACACAAAAATTCCTCGAGAGAGGTTATCCCTCACAATTACTGCAGGAACAGAGACAAAAGACTGAACAACCTAGAGAACGGGACAATGTCAGCAAGACACAGAGAATTCCCTTAATAGTAAAATATCATCCTTGGATGGATTGGGTGAGATCCATTATCAATAAACACTGGAATGTTTTACAACGAGCCTTCCCCTCCATCCAAGAATTTGAAAACCCCCCCATGATCTGTTACAATCGTAATAAAAATATCAGAGATAAAATAATTAGGGCTGATATAGGTAGCAGTAGGACAGGATTACGTCAACTAACATTGACCACAATAAGGAAAGGTACTTTTCCCTGTCTGAATTGTGTCCACTGCTCTAGCATAATTAGGGGCCCCCACATCTCACATCCACAAACCGGCGAACAAATCCCTGTACGTGGACATTATACATGTAATAGTAATTTTGTGATTTATTTATTGAAATGCCCATGTGGACTGTGCTATGTGGGAGAGACCACAATGCGCATTAAAGATCGTGTGGGGAAACACAAGTCTACTATTAGGAAAGCAAATACTCTGTTGCCTATTCCTCAACATTTTATTGAAAAAAATCACCGTATCTCGCAATTGCGCTTTCAAATTATAGAGGAAGTGACCATGCCTCGTCGCGGAGGAGATAGAAACCGTACGTTACATCAGCGGGAAGCATATTGGATACATCGGCTGCAGACACTGGCCCCCTTGGGATTGAACAAGGAATACACATTAAATAGCTTTATCTGAGTCAGCGAGATTACAATACTATAAGGACTCCTTTTGTGATATGTATGCACAAGTGACCATGTTTTGCAATTTTTTCACTGGTTTATTTTCAAGTTCTCAAATATGGAACGCATGCGGTATGTACGTTTGACATACTGCGATTTTATTTTGTTGTTAATATGTTAGCCCAGTAACGTGACGCCACGAACATGTGACGTCGGGGGCGGGATATCCAAATATTAGTCTTTCCCTGTTTAACATAGACGATACTTTGTAGAATATGTAATGATAGATGATCATATTCGATCCTGATGCGATCTAATTTTGATTATAGCACTTGAGTTCTATCATAAGTATTATGCTTGTTAATGTTTGTACTGTGAATGCATTTGTCGACATGTTGCCTTGATCACGTGACGTCGGGAGCGGGCTATTTAAACCTCTTTTTTCTTTTTGCATGTACTACTCCTCACTTTGTGTTTGACAAAGGCGCATCATTGCGCCGAAACGCGAACACTATGCTCATGGGTGACGAATAAAACAAACTCACTTGGATTCTAATACGGAGTGCCGGTCTTCTTCATTCTTATTTGTGAGGTCAGGCACTAATGTTGAACATAAAGTTTCGACTTCCAATCGGCATTCCAATTACAAAGAAATGTGTTTGATGGAGTTTAGGTCAGGGACCGTCCCTTTACATTAAACTCATCAAACCATTTCTTTATGGTCCTTGCCTTGTGCACAGGGGTACAGCCAGGATGGAACAGGAAAAGGTCATCTCCTAACAGTTCCCACAAAGTTAGAATGGTCACAGTGTCTGTAACTTCAAATAAGATATACTTCCAGTAAGATTTTTTTTTTTATATACACTAAAGAGCCTTTTTGTAAATGTATGCTTCCTGTCTACATGTACTGTACACATATACACATTAATACACTGCTTTTCTTTTGTTGATCCAGGGCTCAGTACCGGAGTTATAATACATTTTTCTTTATATCCAAATTAGGCCTTTGGTGCAATGAGGGTGTCACTATTGCTCTTGTTGTAAGCAAGCTCCACTCGTTTCCCTGCCTAGCCCCTCCCTCAGTGCTTTACCGCTGCCTGACCCTATGGGCTGGCCACAAAGAAGAGTGGAGCTTGGGTGCAATAAAGTGACACCCTCATTACATAATTTGCATATTAAGAAGAATTAGCATAACTCTGGAACAGAGATCAACAAAGGAAAAACAGCTGGATAGGAAGATCAATGGTGACAGATTCCCTTCAGTGAAGTTCACGGGGACTAGGTAAATAATTCTCATTTAACAGGATGTATACACACTTTGCTATACAATGTGTATCACAGCTCCCACATTAAAACATATGTTATAATATAAATCCAAAAACTGAGCACAGGGCTGTTTATGTAGTTTGAGCTACGTTTGTGCTCATTTAAATGAGATTTTTCTATGTAGTCCCAAACAGTCCAATAAAACCACTCTCCTCAAGTAACGTTAATGGTGCTATTACACTTCCACGGCTGAGTCGCAGGTACAGCTGATGGATTGCAGCTAATTGCCATCTTGCACCTGTACTTGCAATGATTTCAAGTTGCAAATATAAGTACAGTATGGCAATTATCCCAAACCTGTGCATGGTACAGTTATGGTCACTGGCCCAGATTTACTAATATGTCCATGTCAAAAATATGTCTAAAAAGGGGTGCAATTTATTGCATCTAGGGTTTCTATACATTTTTCTGACATACTCGACAGGGAGTGGGGCATAGTGGAAAGCGGACAAAGCTTCATAGTAAAGAAGTAAACCTGTCTCAAACTAAAGTGAGTAAATGAGGTTGGAACAGGCACTCTATCACCTGAGGCTGCAGAGAGGAATGGCTAATAGGTGGATGTGTGTGTATATAATGCACAATTAGGCAATATGTTGTATAAAGGTGTTTATTTGCTATATGTTATCCAATTTATGTTTATATATTCAAAAAAGAAAAAAAAAGGTAAAAAGCCAATATGTAAAAAATTAATAAATAACTAAGCCAACCAATAGGTGGCATAGAGTGAGAGAAAAGTGTCTATAGTTTCACCTTATTAATCATGCAGCCTGAGCCCCTGTGTTAAACCTGGTGCAGATCAAGACAGCTGGTCTATGCTTATGTCATCTTTAGGATTAGTAAATCTCGGCCACTTTGTCAGTATCATCTTCCAACACAGTGTTGCAGTCTGCTGCAAGAAATCATTATACATGTCTTACCCAGGGGTGTAGCTATAGGGGTTGCAGCTATAGGGGTCTCGATGGGGCCCCTAAGCAGGGGCATAATGATCGCGGTCGCAGAGGATGCAACTGCGACCGGGCCCGGCAGGGGGAGGGGGCCCGCTGCCTCACATGTAATGGTGACAATGAAGTACAGTGACAATGCCGGGCCCAGTCAGATCGCTTTTTAAACATTTATATTATGCGTCCTGGGCTAACAGACGGGGCGCAGAGGCAAGTGGAGAGGGGGTCTGCGCGCATACTCATTCGGCAGTTCTTGTCACTGCCGGGCTGTCGTCTCCAGAGTGAAGCAGGTAGCCACAACAAGAGTAAGGGGGCACAAAAGTGGGCATTTTTACTAAGGGGGCACCTAATCTTTCATAACTACTTTGAGGGGGCACCTAATCTGTGATGGGGCACATATG
The DNA here is from genome assembly GCA_033119425.1 of Bufotes viridis. NCBI lineage: Eukaryota > Metazoa > Chordata > Amphibia > Anura > Bufonidae > Bufotes > Bufotes viridis. The sequence continues at coordinate 165,465,688 of CM065592.1, forward strand.
TGGGCATAACTACTGTGAGGGGGCACATATGTGAGCACAACTACTATGAGGGGGGCACATATCTTGGCATAACCACTGTGAGGGGGAACATATCTTGGCATAATCACTGAGGGGGCACATATCTTGGCATAACCACGGTGAGGGGGAACATATCTGGCCATAACCACTGTGAGGGGGCACATATCTGGCCATAACCACTGTGAGGGGGCACATATCTGGCCATAACCACTGTGAGGGGGCACATATCTGGCCATAACCACTGTGAGGGGGCACATATCTGGCCATAACCACTGTGAGGGGGCACATATCTGGCCATAACCACTGTGAGGGGGCACATATCTGGCCATAACCACTGTGAGGGGGCACATATCTGGCCATAACCACTGTGAGGGGCACATATCTGGCCATAACCACTGTGAGGGGGCACATATCTGGCCATACCCACTGTGAGGGGGCACATATCTGGCCATAACCACGGTGAGGGGGAACATATCTGGCCATAACCACTGTGAGGGGGCACATATCTGGCCATAACCACTGTGAGGGGGCACATATCTGGCATATATACTGTTAGGGGGCACATATCTGGGCATTACTACTGTGAAGAGGCACATATGTGGGCATTACTACTGTGAGGGGGCACATATCTGGGCACATCTACTGTAAGGGGGCACATATCTGGGCATTACTACTGTTAGGGGGCACATATCTGGGCATTACTACTGTGAGGGGGCACATATCTGGGCATTACTACTGTGAGGGGCCACAAAAGTGGGCATAACTACAGTGAGGGGCCACAAAAGTGGGCATAACTACAGTGAGGGGCCACAAGGAGGACATAACTATTGTGAAGGGGCCACAAGGTGGGCTTCATTACTGTGAGGGGCCACAATGTGGGCATTAGTACTGTGTGGTAGCACTTAGGGGAAATGTCCTAGATTACCCTGCTGTACATTGGCATGGCTCAGTCTTACACGCCAGCACAGCGCCCCCTGCTGGGGATTTGACAGGGGCAGTCACCATCCCTACCTTATGTGATTATTCTTTTTTTCTCTATCACCACAGGGACCTTATTCCGGATCCAGTGGACATTACGCTAACACCAGCAACACCCTGGATAAGGTAGGACCAGATTTTATTAGGACTGGGTGAGTTTAGCCATGGATTAGGCTTAGTGTAAAAAAAAATTGCCGCCTCTTAGTATAAATTGGGGGGGGGGGGGCTCAATCCAAAGTTTGCACTGGGGCCCATAACACTCTAGTTACGTCATTGCCCCTAAGCTAGTGTTGCACCACCAATAATGTATCGCCATCCTCAGGATAGCAATACATTTGAATACCCTGGCAGAGCACAAAAGCGATGTCTCCTTGTCCCACCGTTTCCTATGATAGGCTTCAGGCCTGAGTCGGGCAGCAAACAGCTCTGGACACAGACTGGAAGAAGCCTGCACTGCATTGCTGCATGGAGGTAAGTATATGTGTTTATTATTTTTAATTTGGCACAATGCTGTTGGGCCATTATGGGAGAGGAGGAGCAATATGGGGGCATCTACTGTGGGCACTAAATAGGGCCATTTTGTACTGGCACACATAAGGAGACATGTTCTTGTATTGGCACAGCTTATGGAGGGGCATTATGGGCATGTTTTGCACTGGCGTGCATTATAAGGGGTCATTTTTTGTATTGGCACACACTTTAAGGGAGTATTTTTTGCGCTGGCACACATTATAAGGGGGTATTTTTTGTACTAGTGCACATTATAAGGGGGTGTTTTTTATACTGGCGCACATTGTAAGGGGTCATTTTTTTGTACTGGCGCACATTATAGGGGGTATTTTTTGTACTGGTGCACATTATAAGGGGGTATTTTTGTACTAGCACACATTAATGGTCATTTTTCTATTGGCACACATTATAAGAACTATTACCACTGGGAGACTATGGGGCACATGATTACTAGTGTAGGAACAACGGGGATATTATTACTAGGCAAATAATTATTTCTATTGGTGGAACTTTGGGGAGCACTATTACTGAGGGCACTATGGTACAGTTTCAGCTTAGCACAATATGTTTACGGCATTATTATCAGGGACCCTATTTCCTGGGCGTAGTTATTTTTAGTGTTGAGCGCGAATATTCGAAAAGCGAATTTTTTTAGCGAATATCGGCACTTCGCTAATTTGCGAATATTTCGAATATAGCGCTATAAATTCGCTATTTCGAATATTCGTTTTTTTTTTTTTTTTTTTTAGTTATATTTTTTTCTTTCCTACTTCCCAAAAGTAGTTCTTACCTGTCCTGAGGATTCCTGGCTGCTCTAGTCAGTGCCCATTGCCGCTTCTGCCGACTTCCGTGCTCATGTGGAGCGTCCCCATCCATGGGAGAATCTCCATATACTAAAATGTACTGTCGGATTTGAGGAATTACGTTGAAATCGCAATGCGATTAATTCAAGTTATATTAATCGCATTGCGATTACAACTTAGCACTGCTATCTTACATAGGCTAGAATAACGAATATGGAATATAGCTATGCACTAGCAGTGCTAAGTTGAAATCGCAATGCGAATACTTTAAGTTAAATTAATCGCATTGCGAATTCAACTTAGCACTGCTGCTATATTCCATATTCGTTAACTTCGTTAATTCTAGCAAGCTGACCCATTATAAACCCAGCTCTAAGTTGAAATCGCAATGCGATTAATATAACTTGAATTAATCGCATTGCGATTTCAACGTAATTCCTCAAATCCGACAGTACATTTTAGTATATGGAGACGTTCCCATGGTGATGGGGACGCTCCATGAGCACGGAAGTTATGGTTGGCTTGGTAGAATTAGCGAATAGCGAATATGACGAATGTATTCGTCATATTCCTCAAAACGAAGATAACGAAGTATTCTACATCTTCGTTTTAGCTACCTATTCGTCTCGTCATCGTCAACTTCGCTATTCGCTAATTCTAGCAATCAAATAGGAAGGTTGACTTACCAGACAGCTGTGTTAAATTAAGCTATGCGATTTTTTTTTTTAATACAATAATTATATTACTTGATAAAATTATTATAAGTATTCTATTTATTAAAAAAAAAAAAAAATCGCATAGCTGAATTTAACACAGCTGTCTCTATAGTCAACCTTCCTATTTGATTGCTAGAATTAGCGAAGTTGACGAATAGGTAGCTAAAACGAAGATGTAGAATACTTCGTTATCTTCGTTTTGAGGAATAGACGAATACATTCGTCATATTCGTCATCCTCGCTAATTCTAGATATGAAACCAATAGGAAAGTAGCCTTAAGTACAAATCGCAATATGCGATTATTTAAATCGCATGTTAATCGCGATAACTAGAAAAAATGACGAATATTCGATTTCGACGAATATGAAACGAATATTCATTCGAATATTCGCGAATTTCGTCGAAATCGAATATGGCACCTGCCGCTCATCACTAGTTATTTTTTAGGGCACTGTGTATCAATAATTATTGAAGGGGGCACTAACTGTGTGGTACTAGAATTTTCAGAGGGACTGTCAGTTTCTGCAGTATAGTAATGCGGAGCACAGCAGGCACAGTATTGTTGGAGGCAAGATAGGGTGTTCAGAAGGTGGGTGATGACGGAAAAGTAGGAAACCAAGATGTCTGTTTGTCAAACTCAGCAGAAAGATGGCTGAAAGAAATCATCATGGCGGTCTGGTCCGAACGGAGAAGATGAGGAAAGAATGTCTACATCAGAGGAGAGGTCACTGGATGTAAGAGGTATGTGGCACTAAATTTTCCTGAATGTTTTCTATTGCTATACATAGTGTTTTCCAAATATGTCTTTTAGGCTAGGGCTACACTGCGACTCTGGTTTTGGCCAGGAACGCAGAGTAGTGGTGATTCCATGTAAATGAAAGGGATTGCCACCCCAGTCACAAGAAATCCAGCAGTTTTGGAATTTTTGAGACTGATTTTGAGATTCATTTCCAGGGGATCACCAAAAGTCTGGGATCCTGCACAATTGTTGGCGTGTAACCTAACAGTAGGGCTGGAGGGAAGGAGGTTAGGTTAAGAATTGAGTTAGGTGAGTAATTACAGCCGGGGAGAGGGACTGGAGGAGGTTTGATGGAATAGGATCACTGCTACAGGTTGTGGGTCGAGAAGAGAGAAGCCTGGAGACTTCTTCCTCTGTTATAGGGTCAAAAGAGGAGAGAGAGCATGTGGAGGAATGGGAGGGAGGAGGACTGAAATTTTTTGAGGACTGGGAGATTATTTCCTGCCAATCTTGACTCTGAAGTAAGTGGCCATGCCATCAGCGCAGAGGTCAGTGACAGGTTCTGGAACTTTAGGGATCAGAAGGGAATAAAAAGTGTCAAAGAGTCGTTTTGGGTTATTTGAGAGTAAGGAGATGAGAGGGATGAAGTACTTTGGTTTTGCAATTATGAGGGCTGAATTTAATGTTTTGAGTATGAATTTATAATGGAGGAAGTCTGCTGATATTCGCTATTTTCTCCATAAGCGTTCTGCACATCTGGAGAAAAAGTGTTTCAGATATGTGCCTGGGTTGCCATGTTTTGTGTTGGGAGGGTAGGAGCAACTTCATCTAGTATGGTTTTGAGGGTCTGGTTGTAATAATTGGCAGCCAGGTCTGGACAGGAGAGGGAAGAGATTGGGGTAAGAGCTAATTGTAGGGTGTCAATAAGTTGCTGAAGTGGGAAAAGTAGGATTGTCATGAGAGAAGTGAGAGGTCTTAAAAGTAAATGAAAGAAGATTGTGGTCAGAAAGTGGGAAGGATAAGTAAGTAAGGTTTGAGACTGAGCCGTGACAGAAGAAGACGATGAAGTAAGTTGTGATAGGCCAAGAGAGGAGGTTATAGAAAGAAAGTGAGAGGCTGGTGGGAGGCCCCAGAACTCAGAACAGGGTAGATGGAGTTTCCTACCAGGCTAAAGGACCTTCCTGATGTCATCCGACCATGTGACGAGTGGGGGAGGAGCCAGAGAGCTGTGTTCCTGTCTGGTGAGGAGCCAGGCTGGAATGTGGTGAGGCCTAGCTGTGTGTGTGTGTCACTATCAATGCCCATAGTGTTCCTATGTCTTGACTCTGCTGCATCAGGACGTTTTGTGCGGGGCAAGAAGAAGAAGATCGAAGAGGAGACAGCACCGCCATCATGGAGTCCATGGGAGAGACACAGGGAGGCACACTAAGGACGTAGGTAACACTACAACATGATCTACACTAGTGTTATCTGTGGTTTTACATAGGACTGCAGGTAACACTACTACATTTTCTGTACTCATAGAGCCATGACTGTTATCTGTTGTGTTACATAGGACTGCAGGTAATATCTACAATATTATGTGTACTCAGAGAGTTATCACTGTGTAAGGGAGCCCAAGGGCCTCACATGAACCTGGAGCCGGCCCTGCAGATAGTACTAATGGGAAGGTAGGCAGCCTGCAAAGAATATACAGGACCTGTCCCCCTTCCCCCCCCCCTCCCCCCAGCACACACACACTTATACACTGTAGCAGTTTTTTTTTACCATTTCCTGCCTGGAACACAGTTGTCTAAATATAATTTATCTTATGTTTGTCCATCTCACAAATATATTTCTTTCTGCGTCCTCTATCTACACATATTTCTTTATCATCTGTATTTCTCATATCTATGTAATATTATCCATCATCTGTCTGTCTGTCTATTTCTATCTATGTAGGAAAGAAAATTCAACTCCCCAAAGTTGTTCAATGCGATGTTTCAGTCCACTTACCAGGACTTTTCTCAAGTACTATAAAAATACTGCTTGAGAAGATTCCTGGTAAGAGGACTGAAATGTTACATTGGTGATTAAAGAACACTACTTTTCAACAACTGGGAGCGCTGTGGAATTTAGGGGGGTTCACATCAGCGTTGGTTATAACGGAAAATAACGGAATTCGTAAGATGGAATTCAAAGCAGAAACCTTTAGAGGCATTCTGCTTTGAATTGTTATAATAGAGGTCTATGGGCAAGAATAACGGATCTGTCTGGTTTCCGTTATGCAGGACGGAAAAGAAAGTCCTGTTGATCTCTTCTCTGATGGGGTTCTGGATGGGGTAAAATTACAAGGAACGCCCGGGAAGGGGGGGGGGCGCACTTGGGCAGCTCAGCCACTGTTGGTGGTGGACTTTGTCCTAGCCCTGCATGCAGACTCGCTGCCGCGCTGGCAGCTTGAGCTTAACATCTCTCCCTTGATCATGCGCCTCCTGCCCCGCCTCCCTGTTTCATTTATAAAGTGGGAGGATGAGGCAGACGGGGCAGGAGGCGCATGATGGAGGGAGAGATGTTAAGCTCAAGCTGCCAGTGCGGTGGCGAGTCTGCATGCCACCGTAGTTAGTAAGTACTAGAGCAGGGTTTGGGCTACTTTTACAAATATGAAGCTTTACATGAATATGGTATACTTTACAGCTGTGTTCGCCAGTGTTCCCGTCTCCTCCCTCCCCACTGACACTTCGCAGACCGCACTGTGCAGCATAGAACGGCCTCCCCCCCCCCCCACACTTTTTGGGGGAAAAAGTGTGTCTTATAAAGGGAAAAAAACTGTAAGTATGCTTCCCTTAGCAGGTCTGCGCAGGAGGGGGATCTTTGCAACTGTCTCCTTCCCCCAAAATTGAGCAACCCCTTTAAGTTCTGTGTCACTGTACAGGTTATTGTTTGATTTATTTTTAATTCCATTTGTTTAAAATAATGAAAACTATGGTGGTGACCGTTGCACCGCAATCTGGGGCTTTTCCCCGCTAGGAAGCTGGCTTACATTTAGAAGCGGCACTAGAGTGCCAAAGTTATGTGGAGGCCGGCACCTCTACATATCTTTGGCGATCCACCGCTAGAGCAGGGTCTTTATCAAGCCCAGCGTCTAAAACGCCTGTTATAATAAATGACTCCCTATATTTTACATGACTATATTTGTTTTACAGAAGTGAATAAATGTGTTGGTACAATATTTAAGAATATGGGGCCACACTTTTAATTTAACGCAAGGCCACATTTAGTCTAAAACCACCCCTGGTTACGCCCCTGGTCTTACCCACACCCCACCCCCTCTCCTCCCATTTAGCCACATACTATCATCATTTGTCAAGCTAGTTTACACTAAGGAATTGAAACTGTTCTTAGAAAAGAGATTCTGTTCACGATTTACCAACCTTGGTGTGTTTGCTGCTTTCACAGACTTATTTCTGTTTGCGCTCATCTATGTGCTTTTCTTGCAGAATTTACTTTGGCAAAAAAATCACTGTGTAAGAGTTAATTCAATATGCAGCATTTCCTCTCCACTTTGTATGAAGTAATGAGTCTCTAACATTTGTGTCTTGTAGTCTTGAGCAGATTAGATTTTGGATAAAAATATCTTATTAAACAGTTCTATGGGAACCGCGCTGTGAGCCAAAATAAATTACACAGGTGGAGCTGTTCCTTTTCTTATCATTTCCTTAAGATAGATAATTTGATTATTTACTATGCTAACATCTTTATGTTAGAAATAATGCTTTAAGTATTAGAGAAATTATGACATTTACTGCCATTTTTGTAAGGTCTGAGGACAGTGGGGGTCATTTATCAAGACCAACTTTTTCAATGCTGGTCTTGATATTCCCTGTGCTGCTGGAGGATGTACTTAATTTATGATGAAGCACAAGAAAACTGCCATAAGTGATAAATCTGTTGGGGGTCCACACCACGCCCACACCATACTTTTCAGCAAGATTTAAGGGAGGCATAAAAACATCATTGGCTAAAAATTTTGCTCAAGTAGTGTTTAAAAAAAAAATAAAAAAAATCACACAAACCTGTGGCTTGCAACTTTTTATGCCAATTTGCTGGCATAGGGGCAGTGATAAATGACCCCCAATATCTTTTTGTCTTTATGTCCCTGAGTAGTACATGCAATCATGGTACAAGGACTGAGCATGTTGACCTCAGCAGTCTTTTGATGAACATGAATAAACTTACCTGTCCGGGCTTCAGTCCGGCCATGCTGCGAGAGATGCTGTCACGTTCCGAAGGCCCAGGCAGACCTCTGGGACGTCTTTCAAACAGGACACAGGCATATAACAGACCAGGGACCAAGAGAATACTTTATTACACATGTAATATGAGAACATGACAGTACTGAAAAGCAGGTTAGGCAATAGTGGTAGCTCTACCACAGAACCAAGTGCACCAGCAGACCAGAGGGAAAACCCAGGAGGACGAAGAGCCAGAAAGCCTCTTTCTTTACAGAGCCCCTGGTGGTGGAGAAGAACTAGGCCAAGGGCTTACTGGTCGCACCTCCAAGATGGTCCAAGTACACTTGGCCCCTACCTGCATAGAACCACGCTGGTGCAAGCACCAGTGGAACAGACAACAGAACTGGAACCCAAGCAAACACAGGACATGGAACAGACAAAAAACGGGAACCAGCACACAAGCAGATGCCTGAACCCCAAGCAGAATGGAAGCATGACGGTCTCAGGCAGAGTTGCACAAAGACTAGAGATCCTCTCTACGGAGAACCCAGGAGCCCTCTCACAAAGGCAGGACAAACACAGGAACAGAAGCAGTAAGGCACTGCAGGCAAGACATGACATGGAACAGACTGGATCAGAAGCAGTAGGCACTGCCAGGCTATCAGACACAGTTAGAGCACTACTATGCTAAACATGGAACAGAGTGGATCCAGACAGAAAACAGCTACAGAAGATCATGCAAGTCATGGACAAGGCTAACACCACCACAAAACAGGTACAGAAGATCAACAATAACGCTTTACCAGGTGACACCACACAGAAGGGCAGATGGCAAAAAAAAACCTGGGTCAGCAGCAAGGGGCTACACCCAGCAAGGCACAAGACAGACTGACCCAAAGCACCACAGCTCACAGATAGATATAACTGCATAGCACCTGATAAAACAAACCCAGGAACAGACCAGGGAAGTTAACCCCACCAGAACCAGGAGTACCAGAAGTACTAGACATGCAATCACAGGTGTCAGTTCACACCAGTCACAGTATGCTGCAGCCAGCACACCCCAAACGAAAACCAGCATACACAGGATAACTGTAGCCAGTACGCGGTTACAGGCAGCCAGCCTACACAGCAACAAGCAGTGATAGAACCACACTGTAATAAAAACACAAAGCGCAGGCAGCCAGCACCGGAGACAGGTACCCCCCAGATGCAGACATGGGAAGCCACAAACACAGGCCACAGCCAGTACGCGAGAGAGCCTGCAGCCAGCCTACACGGCAACAGTGACAAGAACTGCACTGAGATGCAGACACAGAGGGTACACACATACACAGGCATAGATCACACAAGACATCGCAGCCAGCATGCAGCCCCAAGCAACCAGCATACACAGGAGTCAGCCTGCAGCCAGTATGTGAGAGGGCATGCAGCCAGCTTACACAACATCAACTGTCACAGTGATCGGCACAGTGACAGATGCACTGCTGAGCCATGCCCCCTTGTGATGCGACGTGATCCTTAGTAACAGGATGCAATGTTCTGTTTCTCCCCACAGTGGGCGTGTGCTGGGGGAGTTAAGCAGTGGGATGATTAGCTCAGCTGCTTTATTATTGTGTACTAGTGTTTCTGACTACTGGAGCGCTAAGTCAATGGATCTATCAGGTTCTGATCCAGGGACTCTGCGCTCTATTTAAGTCTCTTCCTGGCCATACACCATTGCTAGTGATAGTCTTGTTGGGCTCACTAGCTGTGTTCCTGGTTTGCCATTCCTGCATTTGTGTACCGATTCCTTTCTACTTCTGACCCCGGCTTGTCTTCTGACCACTCTCTGTCTCTCATTTGGTACTGTGTAACCCTATGTACAGCCTACAGGTGTTACAACAACTACGTAAAATTTTCCATCATACTCTATCTTCATGTTTCAGATGATGTATTGAAAGGGAATTAAGTACAATGTTTGTTCTCCAGTATGACAGCTATAGATGTGTTCTCTACCTAGATTTGGTAACTTTGATTGAACCAATGGAGTATTATATGGCATAGTATAGTACAGAGCCATAGGGGCAGCATGTAACACCATGCAGAGTCTTACACATGACTCTGCCATATTCATAAAGTCTAAAGAAAACCTAACAAACTATCTGTGGTTCATTAGTTTTGCAGCATTTGCAATACCAGTTTTATGAAAAGAAATAATTCTAGGAAACTATTACAAAAAACAGTCCTATACAACTAGTTTTACATGGTTTTTAATGCCATGTTTCTCTCCAGTAGTAATATAAGGGAACAATGTGAACAGTCTAAATGTGACTAATTAGAGTAACCTTTCATATGTTAACTGTATATACAAGATATAAAGTGAAGCAAGTTTGTTCAAGAGGTTATCCCACAAATAAAAAATAAATTTATTTATATACAGTGGATCCTCAAGTTACAATATTAATTGGTTCCTGGAGGACCATTGTAAGTTGAAACCATTGTAACTTGCGTCCATAACTATAGAAAACTAGTAATTGGTTCCAAAGCCCAAAATTGTCATCCTAAGATAAGAAAAAGTGAAGTTTTAAGAAAAATAAGCAGATAACTAGAGATGAGCGAATTTCATATTTTGAAATTCGTTCACGCTTTGTTTGGTGGTAAAAGCAGGATTGCGTTATGGATAAATAGCACTTTAGTATGTAATGCTCCACCAATGTCCTTCTCCACTGTCTAAAGAAATAGAAAGAAAGCAGCATTCCAAGCCCTCAAGAGGGTGAAAATGACTCCCAGTAACTGGGTACCTGATAATAATTCAGGGTGCCTCGGTGCACACAGTGTTAGATCCTTGCTCCGGATCCCAGCCTATAGGAAGAGAGAATATATGCAGCACGCATCCACATCAAGCAATGGTTAATTTATTTTATAAAAAGCAGCAAACATAGTGATGTTTCGACTTAACAAAGGCTTAAAACGTTGCTATGTTTGCTGCTTTATAGTGAATTAAAATAACCATTGCTTGAAGTGGATGAGCGCTGCAGATATTCTCTCTTCCTTTTCCACTGTCTAGAAAGGGATATACAGTAGCTATATATTGCTACAAATGTAGAAGTACAGTGGTAACAAAGTAATGAAAAGTGTCCTGGCCACTCTACTATGAGATCACGATGGGGCACGGAGGGGGAAAGGAAGCAGGAAAGCTACTGAATGCAGGGGAAGGTGGACCAAAATGTTTGGTCCCAGGAGAAAGAATAGTAGGAGCTTTGAGAAAAATGTAATGTACATTTAAAAAAATTAACTATATTTTAATTGCATGTACACTGCAATAATACTTACTTTGAAATTCCCCATTCATTGTATAGTAATACTTTTCATGGGGTAAAACCTGTAATTACTGTATAAAAAAAAAAAATCTGTAAGGTCTGCTGAGAAAATATTTCTATAAGCAACTTAGTGGCCAAATGGCTTTTTGAAAATATGGGTTAACCATAACTCGACATTTGTCAGGGACCAGGGTCCATGTGAATTGCACTCAGCCTTATTTTAAAGCCCCATTCACACGACTGTATTTTTGGACTGCATTTGATCCGCATTTTTTTGCGGGTCCGATGCAGACCCATTCACTTCAATGGGCCACAAAAGATGAAGATATTAAACCGTGTGTTGTCCTCACCTTGTGCTGTCCATCCTAATGGCGCCTGCAAAAAAATAGAAAATTTCCTACTATTGTTTTACAGACAAGGATAGGAATGTGGAATACACCCGGCTGTTATCCATGTTTTGCGGATCTGCAATTTGCGGATGGCAAAACAGGCAGAGGTAGTGTGCATGAGATTTAGTACTGATGATCCATGAAGTTACGTATTCCAATTGCCTGATTGGAGTCAGGAAGGATTTTTTCGCCCTACGCCCTAAAATAAGGAAAATTGTTTTTTGACCTTATGATGTTTTTTTTTTTTTTTTTTTTTTTTTTTACTAAATCAACTTTGCAGAATAGTCTAAAATAGATGGACGGATGTCATTTTTCAGTCTCCTAAACTATCTTACTATGATTTTAATGTCTGTGTGTGTGCATATATATATTGTAAGGGATCTTTTCTCTCCAGCAGGGCGGCGGTGACAGATTCGCTTGCATACAGTACAGTTCGAATCAAAAGGTGCTTTATTTTACGTCACTTCAGCAATACAGGTAAGACCCAGTTAAACCTCACTGGGTCAAGTCAAGGACAGCAGCATAAAACATAAATTACACAAAATAAAGTCCTGCCCATCTGGGCCTTGCTAACACAGCACAGTCTATCTCACCTTCAGAAAAACCACTGAGATTCAGGCTTCTCCAGCCTAGTTCCAGGCACAGCTCTCTCTGACTGACATTCAGGGCTGTGTTTTTATTTCCCCTTGATGATCCCAACTGGCTTCAGCTGAGGATCCCTCAGGCTAGGGGGAAAACCTGTCCTGGGATGTGGAGGGTGGATTGGGAGGTCCCACTGCCTCCTACCATCCCAATCCATAAAATCCAGCCCATAAAGTAACAAAACCGTCTCAGCAACCTACACATTGCTGATACCCTTGTAACAATTCTAGATTTTATTTACCTCACCCAGTTGAGGAACCTGGGTGGGATATACACTCCCTCCAGGACTTTACCACATATCCCCCCCCCCCCTTCTCTGGGTATTTCCAGCCAACAAACAGTGAAGCCTTTGAAATTAAAATTTTGCAGGGAGAGAAACCACCTGGTCACTCTTGCATTTTTCTCCCTGTTTTGCTTCATCCAGGTAAACGGAGCGTGGTCTGTCACTAACACAAATTTTCTCCCCAGCAGATAATATTTAATATACACTGTCAAATTAGAGTGTGCCTTAAAATAAAAAAATAACTTTTATTCTGTATCGTTTAAAATATACTTATTAGAGTGGTCACTCTTGGTTAGGTTTGTTGCTCCCTGTATCTCAAGCGTAGAATTAGACTGGCACGGTCCGGGCTAGCAGGGTTCCCTAAAGGATTCTATGTGGGTGCTGACTACTGACTGTCCCTTTAAGGCCCTATATATATAACCTCGGGAAAAGCCCTCACTGGCTGTAGTCGGAGCACCAGCCCCGAAAAGGGCGACCCCCAGCCTCTGGAACCTCGGGTCTGTCTAATGTCCCTAAAGCAGGCTAGAAATCTATGTGATACCCTGCTTGTGTATAAAGAAGATGTCCGACGCGTTTCGCCACTATCTGTGGCTCTTCAGGGATATTATATGATCAGGGGAGCGCCTGGTGCAGTGGCAGCGCTTCCCCCTGCAGAGTTTTTGGCAGTGGCTTGATCAGGTTTATGTGATAAATCTGAAAGGGCTTTCTCCTTCCTGGTTTGTGCATTTTATAGTTCACCTCACCTATTTTCTCCACAATCTCATAGGGAACCTGCCATTTTGCCAGAAAATTACTCTCCACTGTGGGAACTAAAATAAGGACCCTGTCCCCGGGATTAACACCCCTTATCCTTGCCGATCTGTTATACACCCTGCTTTGGGCCTCCTGAGCTCTTTGCAAGTGCTCTTTAACAATGGGCATTACAGTCGCTATCCGGTCCTGCATTTGGGCCACACGCTCAATGACGCTTTTATAGGGCGTAGCCTCTGTCTCCCAGGTTTCCTTGGCCACATCTAGTAAACCCCTTGGGTGCCATAAACCAACTCAAAGGGTCAAAACCCGGTAGAAGCCTGGGGTACCTCTCTGATTGAAAACATAAGGTAGGGTAGGAGGCAGTCCCAGTCACATCCATCTCTTTCTACTACTTTCCATAACATCTGCTTCAGGGTTTTGTTGAATCTCTCAACTAAGCCGTCTGTTTGGGGATGGTACACAGATGTACGAATATGGGTAATTTTGAACAACTTACAAACCTCTTTCATTACTTTAGACATAAAGGGCGTACCCTGGTCTGTGAGGATTTCCTTAGGTATCCCTGTGCGGGAGAACATATAAAACAACTCTCGGGCAATATTTTTGGATTCCATGTTTCGCAGGGGCACCGCTTCCGGATACCGAGTGGCATAGTCCAATACCACCAGGATATACTGGTGTCCTCTAGCTGATTTAACAATGGGACCCACCAAATCCATCGCAATTCTTTCGAAAGGTACCTCAATGATGGGGAAACGAACCAAGGGACTCTGGAAGTGGGACGCTGGGGCACTTATCTGACAGGTGGGGCACGACTCGCAGTACGATTTTACTTCCTTGTACACTCCAGGCCAGTAGAACCTTTGTAGTACCCTCTCCTATGTTTTGCTTGTCCCTAAATGACCCCCAAGCACGTGATTATGGGCCAGGTCTAATACCAGACGCCTATAAGATTTAGGTACCAGATGCTGCTCAGCAATTTCGTTGTTGCATTTGATAACGCGATACACCAAGTTCTGACACATGGCAAAATGCGGAAATTTCTGTCAGCTTCTGGTTCCTGTGGTACACCATCTATCATGGTAACATTTGCTCGAGCATTCACAAGAGTGGGGTCTCTCAATTGCTCTTTACCAAAGTTACTTCTGGACACCTCTAAGTCCAACACATTTTGCTCAGATGGGGAAGGTTCCTCTTCCCCTGCTAATACTTGCAAGGGAAAGGGGGTGTTGTCACCCTCATCATCCCATGTCCCCACATTTTTATTAGACATTTCAGTTAACATGATTCGTTCATTTTCCACCTTATCGGCACCATTGTTTTCAGTGGGCTCCTCCTTTAAACCACTGGATTCAAGATACACCTCACTGCAAGGATTATTTAAAGGGTAAAGCACAGATTCTGCAGAAGTTTCTGGACTGTCTGCAGGAGTGTTTTTCTTCTCCCAAAACTTCCAAAACAAGGAGAAGTCCCGGCCCAATATCACATCATGCATAAGTCTCTTTACCACGCCGACTTCGTAGGTCACCGTCCCAGATGGTGTCTCCAGCTTAACCCGAGCCACCGGGTATGATTTAGCTTCACCGTGGATGCATAACACATTTACGCTTTTGTCTGGCACATAATTCCCAGCCATGAAGCTGGCATGCACTAAGGTAATCAGACTACCGGAGTCCAACAGAGCCTTGACGGAACAGTCATTTATCACCAGACTACGCATCTGTGGTTCAGTCTCTAGTCCTGGTGAGGCCACACACACTGGCATAGCATACAGCGACTGTCTCCGGCTACCTGCACACTCCATGGGCTCTAAGGGCAATGGGCGGCAATGTGTCCCCACTCACGGCACCTCCAGCACTAGAGCATCTCAGGTCTCTTTGGTGAAGAGACGTCTCCGGGACCATACAGGCCGTGGGACTCAGTCTTAGGCCCATGCCCAACCTCTAGAGCCCTGTTCCCTCTTCCACCCTTCCACACACCCCCTACAACCAGAACTCTCTTACCCACAGAAGACACGGGTCGGGTACTCCGGGGAGGCGTGGGTGCAGCAGGAACATCACGGAGGTAGTCCTCAGCCGCCAGGAATCTTTCCACCAGGTTGACGAGCTGGTCTGCAGTTTTGGGGTCTCCATGTCCGACCCACCACTGTAGTTCCACAGGGAGGGCTCTGAAGTAGTGATCCACCACTACTTTCTCCACGATCTGGGCCGGTGTCGACGACTCAGGCTCCAGCCATATCCGGACAGGATGGAGGAGGTCAAACATCTGAGAATGGGCTAGCTTGTCCATGGTGTACCTCCACGTATGAACGCTCCGGGCACGAACAGCCGGGGTAACGCCTAGGCGAGCAACGGCCCACTCTGCTACAGGCAGTCTCTCTCTCTCTCCGCCACTCTTTCAAACACGGTCAGGTAGGCCCCGATGTCGTCATCAGGCATTAGTTTTTGCAAGGCCCACTGCACAGCCTTCCTCCTATTGAAAGACTCTGGGGGGCTTACTGCCACTTGTTGAGCCGGAGTTACAAAATTCTCTCTGAGAGCAACAATATGCTCCATCAGCAGACGATTTCTTTCCTGCTGCCGAGTCTGGGCCTTCGCCTGAGCCTGCTGTTGTGCAAACAAGGCCTCTTCGTGCCTTTTCTGTTGCTGTGCCATAGCCTGTTCATGCCTCAGGTTAGCCTGCACCAGCTGCTTCAAAACTTCCTCCATGGTATTATTATGCAGTAACCAGTTCCATCCACTACAAATAGATGTAGGTGTGTACTTTCGGTGCCATGCGTCTGACCACATCAGTTGATTTTGATGACCTATCCATCGATATTAAAGTCCTGGAAAACCCCTTAAAGAGGACCTTTCACTGGTCCACAGTTTGAGGCAAATGTATATACATGCAGAGCAGCTACAGAAGATGAATGGAGCGGCACCCAGGGATACAAGTAAGTGCAGGGTCATCCCTGGGTGCCACTCTGTATGTATATACATTTGCCTCATAAACTGTGGACCAGTGAAAGGTCCTTTTTAACCTTTTCGCTACCAGTGCCGTACATGTACGTCTCTGGAGCGATGTGCGAACATGCCACCCACTCGCACGTGCAGTGGGTGCCATGGCTAGCAAGTCTGTGCTGTTTCAAACAGCAAGGACCTGCAGCTAATTACCGTGACTGGCAATAATGCCGAATACGGTAATTAAAGGCTTTTAGATACCGTGATCAAGTGAGATCACGGCATCTAAATGCGCAATTGGGCTGTCGGTAGTATCTCTGAATACTATGAGCCTCGCTGACGAGGCTGACAGTATTCATGCTGCAATTCTTATTTTGGCCACCAGATGGCAGGCGAACATGAGAAATGAGCAATTCACAGTAATAAAGTCATTTTAAAAATCCCTGATTGTACAAAATGAAAACAAAAAAAAATGAATTTATAGGCTCATATATGAGCTTCAAAATCATTACCATTTTTTTTTAATATGTATAAAAAAAGTCAAAGTTTAAATCACCTCCCTTTCCGTATAATAAAAAAAATAAATACCTAAATAACAATAAATATAAACAGCATGGGTATTACTGCAACCGAAAACACCCATACTATTAAAATATTTAAAAAATCTAATACGGTAAATAGTGAAATGGAAAAAAAGGGTCAAAATGGCTGATTTACCATTTTTTCATTGCATCTCTTACCCCAAAATTTTTTATAAAATGTGATCAAAAAGTCACACGCATTTCAAAATTGTATCAATAAATAATGACAGATTCTCCCGCAAAAATTAGCCCCTATACATCTCAGTAGACATAAGTATAAAAAAGTTATGAGGATCAGAATATGGTGATGTAAAGAATTTTTATTTTTTTTTCAAAGTTTAAATTAACTTTTATACTATTTAGACATACAAAACCTATACATATGAGGTATCGTTGCAATCATACTGACCCAGAGAATGAAGAGCATGGGTCAGTTTTGCCACAAACGAAATGCAGTGGGAACAAACGGTGGAGGAATTGCGTTTTTTTCCAATTCCACCCCATTTGGAATTTTCTACCCCTTCCGACTACACTGTATGCCATAATTAATGGTGGCATTAGAAAGTAAACACGTCCCGCAGAAAATAAGCCCTCATACAGCTATGTGAACATAAATATAAAAAAGTTATGGCTCACGGAAGATAGAGAAGAAAAACGAATGCGCAAAAACGAAAAATAAAAATAAAAACTCCGGTGGTGAAAGGGTTAAAGATACACACGTATATGTTAACATGTATTTAGCGATTTCTAGATGTAGTCTGGGTTTGTATTTAGGGTTTAATATATATTAAGTCAGTATATTTTGTTTACTTCATAAGTCAACGTGTATTTCGCTCTCTTTCTGTGTCCTTTGGTTGGACAATTGGCTTACTGAAGCATTTTCGATTAAAAAAGTAAAGACCCTGCAGAGCTGCGCCTTGAGCAGTAATAATAACATTTTATACCTAGTATGTGTTTTTTTTTCTCACTGTCTACATGGGAGAGATGTACAAACAGCAGCGTGGGAGTATGGGTACAGCAGCAGATACTCTCCCATAGAGTTTCTTCATTGTTTTTTGGATTTCAAAAGAATAAAAGAACAATGTAATTATTGTGATTATTTCCAGGCTGCAGCTGGCTAGACTGTTGTACAGGCAGACACAGCGCAGTAATGAAGCGGCGTTCTCACACCACTGTGTGCAGCATTGTAAACCTGCACAAAAAATGACACATGCTGAATTCATATGAGTATTTTTCTTTCTTCTGCCAATCAAAGCACTCTGGCATTCTTAACCCTTTCAGTACGAGAAAATGTATGCCTTTTGTTGCCCAAAATCTATCATAGCATTTTGCTATGTTTGTATGCTGGAAAGAGCTATGCCCTTTGGATAACATTTGCTCATGCTGGCCATGGTATGCATTTTTTTAGCTGTCAGTGACAGTTACCACTCACTGTTTGTATGTATGCCAGGCTGATGTGAATGCATCCGCTATTTGGCTTGCAGGATGCCCTCAGTCTTGTATATGTGTGTGCATACAATATGGTAAATGTTGCTTCATTTCCTTTCACTCCTTATCAAGGAGAAAATTTCAAGTCATAACAGTAACAGCAGTGAAAGTGACAGTTTCCAGATCATTAACTCTGTCTCTTTTTTGAGACTAATATTTCCTAGAAATGAATGAGTCTAAATCTCTCTTCTCCATTGATTCTCCAGAATATGAATATTACTCGGAATAATACAACCCTTTCTTAAGTCTCTGCTTTGTATTCATCATTTTAGATTGACAATAGCGTGTAATTATGGGCAGAATGGCCGCTATGGGTCTATGACTTGCTATCTTCATGCCAAATGTAGAGCAATCCTGTGCCTAGAAGACAAATGGTGCTCGTTGTATGTCTATCTCAGAACAGAAGAAGAAGTCCCTGGCAGTCCGTAAACGCTGGGGGCCTTAACATTCGGCTGCCTTAATCCTGCACTATGTATTACGCAGTGACATGGTTTAAGCACATACACAGGCCATCATATATGCAGTATATATATGTCAAACGGTAAAAAGGATTTTCTCAGACTTTAATACTGATTAGTGGGGGTGCGACACCTGGGACCTCCACCGATCAGCTATTTGAGAAGGTAGTGGCTCTCCTGTGAGCGCCACAGCCTTCTCCCTGCTCACCAAGCACAGTACCGTTCATTGTATAGCGGTTGTGCTTGGTATCACAGCTCAGCCTCATTCACTTCTATGGGGCTGAGGTGCGCCTAGGCCATGTGACCAATGAGCGTGTCGTCACTGGCCTAGAGAAAGCTACTGCGAGCATCGCTGCTTTCTCGAACAGATGATTGGCGGGGGTCCTGGGTGTGGGACCCCACCGATCAGATACTGATGACCTATCCAAAGCAGGGTCATCAGTGCAGGTCATCAGTATTAAAGTCTTGGAAAACCCATTTAACCTGCAGCAATGTTACCTGTGCTTTGACACGCTCTTGGCAACACATGTGAATGCACTGCTACATGTCAATGTACACTAAGGCTTATTGCACACGACCGTATGGTTTTGCGGTCCGTTTTTTACGGATCCGTTGTTCCGTTTTTGTTATTCGTTGTGTTTCCGTTGTGTTTCCGTTCCGTTTTTCCGTTCCGTTTTTCCGTATGGCATATACAGTATACAGTAATTACATAAAAAAAATTGGGCTGGGCTTAAAATTTTCAATAGATGGTTCCGCAAAAACGGAACGGATACGGAAGACATACGGATTCATTTCAGTATGCGGACACATTGACTTGAATGGAGCCACGGACCGTGATTTGCGGGCAATAATAGGACATGTTCTATCTTTCCATGGAATGGAAAAATGGAAACACGGAAACGGAATGCATACGGAAACACTTCCGTTTTTTTTGCGGACCCATAGAAATGAATGGGTCCGTATACGGACCGTATACGGAACTCATAAAAACGGCCCGTACACCCGCAAAAAAAAACGTTCGTGTGCAAGAGGCCTAAGGCTGAATTCACAAATTAAGTACAGTTTTTAGGCACACATGAAGGAGTGAAAAGGATTTATTTTTGGCTTTCTGTACAAAAAATAGATTCAGTATTTTTACGAGAGTATAACATGCTGAGGAACATGCTTGTGTTTTGACGTTACATGTATTCATGTTACCTGTGTATTTTCATGTTACATATGTTTTTATATATTTAGCATTTTGAATATTATTATTATTATTTTTTGCTTGTTTGCTTTTTTTTGCAGGGGTATGGAAGAGTAAAATGAAGTTCAAAAGCCTTAAACTAAGCAGCAAGACAGTAGTAAAGACATGACATCCATCTCATTGCAAGGGTTGCTAGGGTCTTAAAAGTTCAAGGGGTACAAGCCCCCCCCCCCCCCCAAAAAAAAATACCTTTATGAGAATAGATAGCCATAACCATATAGCATACCTACCACTTGAGCACACACTCTAGAGGACTATTTTAATCATAATGAAAACTAGGAGCTACAGAGGGAATGTCATGTTTCTAGACAAGGAATTCATCTGCTGGTTTTCCCGCCTGGAGTATCCTAATTGCGTCCAGATACTATGAGGATATATACTTCACTCACTTGGCTCATTTGTATTTTTAGGTTGTAAGGCCTCTTGCACATGGGCGTTGCGGGTGCACTCCGTCAAACAGTGCGGGTGCGTTGCGGAAATCGCCGCGATTTTTCCCTGCGAGTGCAAAGCGCTGTCATGCGTTTTGCACGCGCGGGAGAAAAATCGGCACTTTTGGTACCCAGACCCGAACCTGCACTTCTTCACAGAAGTGCATGTTTGGGTTAGAAATTGTCCCGCTGGTATTATTTCACATTATAACATAGTTATAATGTAAAATAATACCCTTGGCCATCTTCCTAATGTTGAACCTGGTGCAGAATTGGTTAAAAATAATAAACTAATCATAACTTACCTGGTCCATTTGATCGCGAAGCCCGGCATCCTCTCCGTTAGCTTGCTACTAGGAAAAGGACCTGTGATGATGTCACATGGTCACATGGCCCAATCACATGCTCCAAAACAGGCGTAGAAAATGGTAAATGAGACGTGCCTGCTGTCCTTTTTCCTTCCCCACCATCGCCCACTTTTTAAGAACTGGCGTGAGCAGGGAAAATTGCAGATTGTGTCGAAAAGTACCTTTGCACTGCAATCTGCACCAGAAATACGCCTATAAAAGTCCTGGGAGGTCGGGTTTATCTCTGATCGGACTGTAAGGGATCACTCTCTCTCAGGGGGTCGCAATCACAGACAATGGGGGTTCACTTCATTTTGGCACTTCAGCACCATCACACACATAAACATCGAAAATAAACACCTGCCCATCTGTGCTCTACCTAATACACGTGTTGTCTCTACCTCACCTATAGAGCATTGTTCACACATGGGATTAGATCTGGCTTCCTCAGCCATATATGGTCCAGCAGCCTCCAGGCTGTGACCACACTAGCATCCTTGGGAGAGATGGTTCAGAAGTCCTCCCGACTCTGTCCGTACGATCCTCTTTCCATAGGCATCGCTGGGCCCCCCAAACTTCAGGCTTTGCAAAGCCTCATGGCCCCTCAGCCCTGTCTCAGCAAACTACACTTTGCTGAAACCACTGCAGCTTTCTGGATTTCAGTTATCTCACCCAGCAGAGGTATCTGGGTGGGATATACACACCTCCCAGCACTTATACTGTACACATCACCACAGGATGTTTTAGAACGTCTTTTCAGAGATAGCAGCTGCACCCTAATTGTGCAGCTGCTGTGCCGGGGGTCCCTGCCTTTTAGAACGCTGTATACACAGTGCTGAATGAGCGCTCTGTATATAGCAAGGAAGCGATGTGCTGCTTCCTGTCCTGTCCTGGTGGTCATGTGTGCAGGAGCTGCCGGGACTTCCATAGACCTCGATTAGTCCTGCACTAAAGCTGTACAGTGTAGTATAATGCTGTACAGCCTCTGGTGGGGGTATTTCCCCTGTAACTGGGGCTACTGTGTCAAAAATAAAAATAATAAAGTGTTTTATAAAAAAGTAAAAGAAAAATTCCCCAATTAAGTCATTAAAAAAAATGTTAAAAATAGAAAAAAATCAACATACAGTATTTGGTATTGCTGCCTCAGTAACAGCCGGCTCTATAAAAATATCACATGATCTACCCCAACAGGTGAAGGCTGTAAAAAATAAATACATAAACATTAGTCAAAACAGCTTTTTTATTTACTTCACTTCCCAAAAAACATAATGTTAATCGATCACAAAGAAATTTTAGCAATAAAAACGTCACCTCATCCCGCAAAAAAATAGCCAGAAAAATGAAAAAAAAAAATATGGCTCTAAGAAGATGGCAATACAAAAACATGATTTTTTTCTAAAAATGTTCTTATTGTGTAAAACGTAAACAAAAAAACTAGACATATTTGGTATCGTTGCGTCCATAACGACTGGATCTACTAAAAAAAAAACACATGATCTACCCTATAAAGCGAACGGTGTAAAAAAAAAAATATAGAAAAATTACACCAAACAGCTTTTTTTGCGAGTTCACCTCCCAAAAAATGAGATAAAAAGCTACCAAAATGCCAAATGTACCCCAAAATGGTGCTAATAAAAACCACAGCTTGTCCCACAAAAAATGTTCCCTTACGCAGCTCAGTCAACAAAATTTTTTTTAAAAAGTTATCGCTCTTAAAAACCATGACAGAAAATTCCATGTTAGAAAATCCAGATGCCGCTCCTTCCCTTCTGAGCCCTGGCGTATCCCCAAATAACATTTTACGACCACAATTGTGCTGTTACTGTAATCAGGGGAAAATGGCTAGCAAATTGTGGGGGGATATTCTCCTGTTATCTTTTGTGAAAAAGAAAGTTAAATTTTTTATTTTCACAGCTAAGGGTTATTAATTCTATGAAACGCCTGTTGGGTCAAAGTGCTCGCTACACCCCTTAAAAATTCCTTGGGTGGTGGAGTTTACAAAATGTGGTCACCTTTTGGGGGTTTTCACTGTGGGGGTACCTCAGGGTCTCTTCAAATGCAACATATCACCCTAAGACCTTTCCAGCAAAATCTGGCCTCCAAAAATCATATGGCGCTGCTTGCCATTCAAATTTAGAAAACAGTGAATTTTTTCAAATTTTCATTAACTTTTGGATTTTTTTTATAAATAAAGGTGAAATATATTGACTCAAATTTACCATTAAACATGGAGAAAACAGTCTCTGAATGTCTTGGATAAGTAAAAGTGTTCCAAAGTTATTATCACATAAAGTGATATATGTCAGATTAGGCCTGGTCAGGAGGGGGCAAATTGGACGGTCTGGAAGTGGTTAATAAGTGACCACCAGAGTCTTCTGCTATTTGGAGTTGGAAGAGGTGGAGGAAGGATCAAATATCACCATCAGGCTACATGCACACGACCGTTGCCTGCCTCCGCGTCCGCTCTTCCTTGAAATTTTGCGTCCGTCAAAAAAAACGGATGACGGACCGTTTTTTTTGACGGATCCGATTTTTATGGCAGATCCATTGTAAAAATGCCTATCCTTGTCCGCAAACGTGAAAAAAATAGGACATGCACTATTTTTTTGACGGAATGAAAACACGGATCACGGATGCGGAACAAAAACGGTTGACTATCCGCATTTTTTGACGGACCCATTGAAATGAATGGGGAAGCATCCTATCCGTGAAAAAAAACGGAACGGACACGGAAACAAACAACGGTCGTGTGCATGGGGCCTAAGTTATGTCTTCTCATTCTTTTACTCCTAGACTAAATTTTAAGCTTTACCATGACACCCACTACTTCCCATGTTTTTTGTTTCACATATTTTTTATATATTTTTGAAGGTGCTTTTTTCTTACAAAGAATTGTATGGGATAACAAATTTAAAAGCAATGGCACAACCAGAGCATGCTGCAATTTAAAAAAAAAAAAAAGGCTATGGACCCAAATAATGCACCACAAGTGAAAAAACATCTGGCAACAATAAAAGCACGTAAAAACAAAAATCAACAAAACACCAAGAGAAACCATGTGTGAACCCACCCTTATAAAATGGGTTCTTCCTTTTTGATGCACCACTGGCAATGTATAAGGCTAGGGCTGCATGGCCATCTTTGCATGAAACAGTCACTCAAACAAAGGTCGCTGTGTAGCAGAGCAGCAATTTAAGTTAGTGGGATTACAGCGCAAGTTGCTTCGACTATGACCCCAGAATTGCTAAAAATCCAACACTGCTGTATTTTTTGTGGCTCTGAGGTCATGGTAAATCGCGAGTTTCCCTGCAACGCCATTCAGATTGATTACACAGTAATCTTTGGTCGTTCAATGGGTGTCACGGGCAAGATCGCAGTGTAGTTCATGGTTATCCCAGGATGAATGTAAAACTGAAAATCAAACATCATATAGTACAAGACAATCCCTTTCTAACAAAGCTAGAACCAGACCTGTACCTCACATGGATGCAGAGCTCTCCACATTTATTGCTAGATTAATTTCAAGATGGCAGGAGGTGTGTCTTTTCTCAGGAGGCGTGCTCTTTCTGTTGCAGCTCTCTATCAGTCACAGGTTGGTGGGTGTGTCTTTTCAGTTGCGGCTTTCTCTATTACGGCTTCTAATAGTAGATAGGGCTGGTGGCAGTAGAGCATGTGCGACAATCTTAGCAATGTTACTTTGGCGGGCAGAGAAATAAGGAAAAGAACAAACAGCAGATGGCGCTATACATATTGAATAACTCATTGGCTAAAATAAATTTTTTATTACATGCAATTACATAATTATTCAGATTTTGTTGCTGGTTTCAAACAAGTAGAATGTTTTTCGTGGGACAACCCCTTTAAAGTACAATTTTGTATTAGAAATGTAGAGCACACTTAGGACAGATCAGAGCTGGTGCACAGCTTGTATCTGTCTTTAGAACCGTCTTAGATATAAGGCTCTGTTCACACTGGCATCATGGTTCTGTTCATCAGGTTTCTGTTACACTTGATGGGCAGAATACTGTAGTCTGTGTAACATTACATGAAATATCTCACAGACATAAATCAAATAGACTTTTGAAAATAGTAACTAACCTTGATTCTGCCACTGCACTGTAAAGCATTGTCTTCGTTATGCTACGGTACATTTTTTGACATTACAATCTTTAAGTCACAGTGCAAGGTGACAGCAAAGAGTCAGGTAATGAGAAATAAAAAAAGAAAATGTGGGATTCAAGTCCGTTTCATCACAAAACTGAATTGCCTTCAAGTCTGTCATACTGTTGGCTGCCGCATGGTGGCGCTGTATAAAACAGGAGACATACAATGATACATCACAGGCTCCTGGAGTTGAATTGGCATCCACTTACAGAACCAATACTGATCCATAGCATAGCTGTGTTCATATGGCCTTACATGAAACCATTTTCTAAGTCCAATATGATAAGCTAAGGGGATAAGCCCAGGTCGTACATGTTCTCCCACCGGAAACAGATGTCAGCATGCACTGATTGTAGCATGGTGTTCGCTACATATGAATTTCATAGATGACAATGCGGCTTTCATTTGGTTCATCTACAGTAAAAGTAACATGTAGAGATAAGATATTTCGTTCTTTCACACAGCACTATAGGCATAATGGATGTTTGACTGTAGGAACAGGGCTTATCTCCCACAGGGGAGTTATTACTGTCTGGCCCTCTCTCTGGTTTCCCACTGAAACATGATGCTCATGAGGCCAGAAGATAATAGATTTTAGAGATAGATTCAGCAGTAGTAAAATAATTGCACCAAAGTACATGTGAGATGAAAAAAATGTCTCTGATTTCTCTTTCTCTCTTTCTCTCATAAAGGCAGTCAGTGGCACTCAGGGTTTCAGGCTTTTTCTACAGTTTTGAAGCCTAAACCTGGTGTGGATCATAAAAAAGAAAAAGTATTAAGAACAGATACAACTTCTTCTAATTTTTAAATCCACTCCTGGTGTTGACTTCAAAAATTGCATCAAAAAACCTGAACATGTGGCAGCAACCTCAAAAAATTGATAAGACCCGATAAAGTCCAAGAAGAGTATAGTAACATGAACAATATATAAGTGTTTCAGCCCGTGGTCAAGCATATAGCAAAACAAACAGTCAGAAAAATAGTACAAGAAAGTGCCACATGTGTCTCACTGAAGTGAAAAATTCCAGGACCCTACATAACAAGTCCTGCAGCAAACATTACCCACCACACCAGACATGTGTTTCACCAATGGCTTCGTCTGGGTACAGATCGATTCTACCCAGTTTGAAAGTGCTTTAAATGCCTGAAAAACTTTTGAAAACTTTTGGAAACTTTTGTAAAGAGATACTTGTTTGTTTTCTACAGTTGGCCTGGGTAATGACTCCAGCACGATTCGCCAGCCACAGCCACCTACATCTCATGTCTTCAACCCATACAACACCAGGCAGGGGCGTACCTATAGGGGAAGTGGCTACTTTGGGGACTGAACTCAGAAGGGGCCCATCCAGGAGGAGGACTAAAAGATCTTATTGTCAGGGCCCTCTCAACAGAATAATAAAATTACATTCTATATAGAGACACTGAAGGAAACGGACGGAGTGGCTGACAAGCCTTGTCTGAGAGCGCAATCTTGACTAGCCACAGAAGTGGGAGTTGCATGGGAGAAGGAGATTGCGAAGACGTTGCTGGAGTGGGCCATTCAAAAATTTGCTGTGGGGCCCAGTCATTTCTATGCCTCGAGGAAAGAAATTGTACATCCTTCTGTCACTGCCCTTGCCGTAGTGAGCATCTGTATGAGGATTGCCACTGTGAGCCACTACCATTCCCATCATCTGTTCCCACTCCTCCTAGGCCACGGCATAATCATTATGGAATTCTGTAGATGGCTCTGTTCCATTGTATTTTGTTCTCCCATTTACATTCATATGGTGAATTTGGTATGTTTTATGAGAGTATTTGTATTTTTACCAAGCACCTCTGTTTCTGTGTGTCTTAGTTCACATGTTGTTCATGAACAGAAAGCTGAGTGGAAACTTGAAGCTCCTGGAAAACCTGCTACAAGAACCCCAACTAGTATTAAACAAAAAGAAGCCAAATCAATTGACCTCGGTCTGAATTTCAGAAAAAAATGTATCTGCAGTAAAGCCAAATTTCCAAATGCTTCGTGGTAACAAATCAATTTTTCCTGAAATGGTATAAATAAATAAAAATACATACTGACCTCATCCATTTGCACGCAAAAAGGCCATCACGGCCATCTTGATTTCAGAAACTGTGCAAAATTTTGCGTGGGGTGATGTAAGATGTCACCACCCTGGCGCCCTAGCTGGGTGCGGTGACGTCATCAGTGATGAGATGACATCACCACGCCTACCAGCGTGATAACATTATCAAATCAATGTGCGAGATTTCGTGCATGGTCTTCAATCAAGATAGCTGCGATAGTCTCTACAGGAGCAAATGGATAAGGTGAGTATTTATTTATTTATATTTAGTTATCTTATTTATTTTTTAACCTGATTAACCCCTGAAAGGCTTAAATTGTAGTCTCAGATGCCACGATCAGTGATAAACGCGGCATCTAAGGGGTATAATGATGGGGGGGGATGATCGCCATTACCCGTCATTGAGCCCACGTCACAAATCAAATTTCTTTGTGAGTTTCGGCGAAGCAGCCGAATAGCCGATTTTTTTTTTCATAAGTTCGCTCATCTCTAGCCCCAACTACTGCACATAATTTAAAGTACTTATTGTGCAAAAGTGCCTTTTCTGGAACACTTGTAATAACTTCTGCACCCCTCTAGATATGACCCTGATAGAAAACACATGATACAGAGGGCAGGGAGTTTAGCATAGACACAAAGCTTACCTGCAGAACACATGTATATCTGCATGTTATCTATATAAATGATTAACACACATTTCTTGTTGATGTCAATGTATAACTACTAATTACAGCAAACAAATTCAAGGCAACACCTATGTGTTAAATCTGTTGTGAATGCAGTGGCTTAATGGAGCGTTTTATGCTCTAGATGACAAGTGACAGCATTTAACATGAAAAGCCAAGGTCCTCAGCACCACCTTGAATAGCGTTAGTCGGATGCAAAGTGCTCATATTAATATATAATATCATTTCAGAAGCCAGCATAGATGTATGTTATAACCAAGCCATTGAAAACTGAATCTGGTTTTTGGCTAAAGAGCTAATAATTCAAGTGCCCTATCCAAAGTCATTGGCAATGCGGTATTGTCATTTAGCGAAGTAAATTGATAGACGCTGATGTGAATATAAGTCACTTTGAATAAGTGCGCTGTTCAAGCATATTTACAAAGGATTATTACTGGAAAATGTGGGGACACGATTTTCTGCCAAACTGTAGATGGTAAAACAGAAAAAGACGTTATAAAATGAACATCAAGAGAGTATCTGACTATGTTCTCCAGCCAGCAATAAGCCAAAGACAAGTTGCTATTACTCGGACAGTATATTCATCTGAATAGATTTATTTCATTCTTTTCATCTTTTTGACATACTGCATTTGATATCTATGTATTCAACAACAATATCTAAATATGCCTGAGAAGCTGCTCGTAGCAGGAGCTGACAGCCGCAAATGTACAGAGATTACCATCGCTCTCATATGCAAAGCTACCTGTCCACTTCATCTTAGAAGAAAAATGGGTTTTATGCTCAAAATAGGTTCTGTTTCTCCTAGAGACTGCTAAGCTAATTTCAATATGATGGAGAGATTTTCATTTTGGGCTCAGATACTTTACAATGGTAATTAAAAATGATTGATTAGGCAATATTTGCCGACATTTGCATGAGATACAGCACTTTCAGATACAATGAAATTGCTTGGCTAAGCTGTCACACACAAGTTATGTATTTGAGAGTTTCAGAAGTATAAACTCCTCTTTACTCACAGTAATACATTGGATTAAATGGAAAGTATGTGACACGAAGGGTGATAAATATTTTTCAGTTCTGAAATCTATATGTCGCTGTTCCTGAGCCGATTGGACTGAGCTTCATTTTACAGCATCACATTTGGTCATATTTGTACCCAAGTTTTATAACATTATTACAGTTCCATGAATAGGCAAGAGCTCATAGTGCATCCAATTACAGCTTGTAGTTATTAGGATGCCAAATTTATATGGTGTTAGGTAATGCTCCAGTAATAACTGGTCTGATATTGGTGAGAGGAAGCAGGGAAGTGTGACTTGTAATATCATTTTCGCAATACCAGCAAAAGCCACCTGGATTTATGCCAGCCATTATAAATAGGGACATTCATGTTTGTGTAAAGGGCCTGTTTCAGTTCAAGAAATTGTCGTCACGTGTAATGGCGTGCAGCGATCGTGCAATGAGTGATAAATTGTCTGTTTTCCATGGATCAGACAAATCTGACAAGACTATGGCTAATCGCTGCCACATCCCCTCATCTAATATGAAGTCGGACAGTCGTTAGCAGTGTGAATGTTCTGTTCTTGAACGAGCAAACAGCAAATAAATATTTTGGGATTATTGTTTCATGTAAGCGAATGCAATAAATCATCTCTGGCTGGTCGTTAATTAAACAATATCTACTTGTGAGACCTGAAGTGGAGCTCCTTGTCAAGTTGTGGTAATTAATTAGTGAAACCACAATTGAACCTATTAAGATAGTTTGCCAGCTCTAACATGCTCCAGAAACCTTGCTGTGATCCCTGTACTGGCAACAAGAGAATGGCTTGGGAGGGTAGCCCCTGCTGTGAGCACTTTGGGAAGAAAATAGGATACACACTGCGGTGTGCACTTGAATTGGGAAGCCCTTCTGTTACTAATGGGGGTCTTGTTTTAGGCACTGAGCTAAGGCTAGTGGCTTGCTTTTTCCGGAGTGCCCCTTTTTATTAATATTGTGATAGGTAGAGGAGACAATGCTGTACAACAGGGGACTGCTGACACTGAAGAGGCTTATTATCCACTAGCGAAAGAGGAAACCTATAACATACTTATCTGGATACAATCCAACAGTGTCTGTGCAGTGGTGCTGGGGGAGATCAGGAGCAGGGCATGCGCCAGTCGTACAGCTATCCCTGGAAGATTGCCATGCTGACTAGCCAAGCCCCAGAAAGACTTGATGCCAAGCTTCACATACCTTTGGCTCAGTGTCTAATCAGTAGGCTAGGCAGTGGATTTAAATCAGGTACCGACTCTTTTTTAATGCCTGTGATTTCATATGTCTTCTTTTTGTCTTACTGTGCATAGTGCTCATACCCTATTTCTGCTTTGATTTCCTCCATGCACTGACTTCTGATTAAACTCATGTTTACTGATTTGGCTTACTCCCCTGGTTTTAACCCTGGCTAGATGACTACTTTTTTGTTTTCCATTTGTTTACCCAGTATGGTCCGACTGCTACCTGTTGTCACAGTAGAGAACAGTGAGCCCTTTCCCTACCTATTTGCACAATCCACCCTAAAGAGCGGCCTGCAACTGGATGGCTTCCCTTCCTATATACATGCAGAGCCTGAATAAGGGTAGACAAAATAACAGACAACTAGTGACAGAATGGAACAG
This sequence comes from Bufotes viridis, assembly GCA_033119425.1. Classification (NCBI taxonomy): domain Eukaryota; kingdom Metazoa; phylum Chordata; class Amphibia; order Anura; family Bufonidae; genus Bufotes; species Bufotes viridis. Next base: position 165,496,097 of record CM065592.1, read on the forward strand.
TGGACAAAAAGCAGAACCAAAAATGTACCAAGCCATGGTAAATACTAGGAGAGTACAAACCAAACCAGAAACCAGGAGATCACATCAAATCCAAGGGGTCAAACACAGGTCATAGTCAGGGTAAAAGTCGTGGTCAGGAATCCAGCAGCAGCATCACACAGAATGCAGAGCTAGTGTGGAAATCCGTCTGTCTGGCCTTGTGGTGAATTGGTGAACAGCTAAGGATTACCTTAGACTGTAGTAACCAAAGTAACCAAAAAATTCATAGCAGTTTTGAGTTTGCTGGCAGTGGTTCTGGACTGTGACCTTCGGAGTTTACCTTACAAAACCTGGGTGACTGGTAAAAAGCGGTCCCTGCTGTGATTGCTGGAGAAAATGAGGAAAGCTCCTTCTATGATTAGCAAAGCTGTGGGATGATTAGTGTTGAAAAGCCAGCACCCGTGGACTTTAAAACACCATGTGGGATGCCAGACAAGGTGGGTGCCATACACGCTGTAACCTCTTTTATACCCACCAGCTTTTCAATACCACTAAACCGGTGGGGGCTCTAATAAGTGGTCCAGGTGATATCGATACAGGGACCGCTTGCCTTTTTCACACTTCCCCGGAGTCCCTTGATTATTTGGGTTACACCACCTGAGGAAATGATTCAGGACAACACTGCAATACGAAAGGACCCTGCTATACATTCCTACATCGAGCTGGGTTTAGGCCTTTTATAGGGAAATAACTATGGAATCCTAGGAAGTTTTTAGGGCAAGTGCTCTGCTACCTTAGCGTTACAGAACAGGCCAAGTAGGGGCAAGTAGGATAAGATACCTGGCTCTGTGATTTGGGACCCCCAAGTACCACTGACAGTAAGACCGTTCCCTTTTTTCTGTCGCGCACTGGAATTAATTGCACTATTGCACACACTAGTACACTATAGAAACTTTTTAGGCTATATTTTATTATGGTTGAAATTTATTTAGAAATGTGTGTGGTCTCAGTTATCACAGTTCAATTTACAAATATACAACATATACAATATACTTGCTATGCATAATAGATTATATATGCAACCCATATCTAACATACACTTAGAGTGCTCATGCTATAAAAGACATTATTCTAGTAGCACCAGTAACTGGTCTGGCAAAACGAAATGAACCAATACAACTAAAACTAGCATATCATGGTATAGAGCTTCATTCACACATCACACAGCCATCTTCAGGACCATTGCAGTTTATCGGCCTGTTTTTAACAACTGTTTAGACAGAAGTGCAGCTGTCTAATGGCCATTAAGAACAGGTAGACCATAAAAAGAATAATCACCTCACCATAGGCACGTGCAGGGAGTAAAAGATTGATGACTTATCCTAAGAATAAGGGCTTGTTCACACGACCGTATGTGTTTTGCAGTCCGTTTTTTACGGATCCTGTGTTTCGTTTTTTGTATCCATAGTGATTCCGTTTCCATTCCGTATTTCTGCAAAACATTTCCGTATTGTTTCCGTATGCGATCTGTTTTTTGCGGATCACAAACGGAAACAGAAAATTTGTAATCATTACTGTAATGTACTGTAATGTTTGTAAATAGTAAACACATGGGCAAAGTGGGCATGGATCTGCAAAATACGGATGACATACGGAAGTGTTCCGTATGCATTCCGTATTTTTTGCGGACCCATTGACTTGAATGGACAATAATGGGACTCACTAGACTCAGAATGTTGCGGAACGGAAATATAGAAATACAGAAACAATACCTTCCGTTTTTTTTTGCGGACCCATTGAAATAAATGGTTTCCCGCATATGGTCCGCAAAAAAAACGGAATGGAAACCGAACGAAAATACGTTCATGTGCATGAGCCCTAAGTCATCAATATCCGATCGTTTGCAGTCTCTCCCCTGCCAATCAGCACTCCGGGGAGCGGTATGGCCTGGGCCTGCTATACAATGTACAGCGCTGTGCAGGCTATTGCTTTGAGTAAGCCGCTGCACTTACAAGAGCGCCACAACCGCTTCTAACAGCTGATCAGCAGGGGTGCAAGAATCAGACCTGCACCGATCAGATATTGATGTCCTATACTGAGGTTAAACCATCAATTTTCTACTCCCGCAAAACATCTTTAAAGCGAGTCATGGTAAGTACTGTAGCATGTATACAGTAACATGAATTGAGCCTCGTGTACTATACAAATAGATACTGCACACTAGCACGGAACTGAGGTGTTGAGATTGTAATGGGCACTGAACTGTGTGCTCACTGCTACCTTTCCACAAATTAAAATCAATAAGCGTGACAACCACCTTCATCACAACAATGACGGACCAAAGAGATTCTCAGTCTGCTCTGCCAAGTTTCTACCTGCTATAGTCAGATATTGAAGATCAGGAACGTAGGGTAATGTACATGAGTAGAATTTTGACTCCTCCAGATAGGAAATATTATGGAGAGCCTATGTGCTTCTGTGTCTAATGGTGTGAAACAAAAGTTCATTTTCTGTTAACACCCTTTAAAGCCGCACTTTCTGCATCCCGTAATCAGTTGGTCACACAGGAAAAGTCCCTAATGAATTCAGCAACCAGAGCAGAGAACTTCAAAAGCACAGGAGAGCGGCATACCAGCTGTGAGTGCTAATCTTAATAGGATTTTTCACACTCATAATGAGGTTTAAAACAGTGTGCTCCTATTTCCTGAACCCTTTAAATGGATTGGCGTATTTTGCTTTTCCTCAGGTAACATTACATACCATATATAAATATACATTACGTCTTTTTCATGTCCTAGACAGCTTTTTCCATGTCCAATTGCAAAGTTTGTGAGTGATATTCTATTTAATTGCATGTAAACTAATGAGTTCTCAAAGTACGGCACAGAAAGTTCACCCTGAGGGATTACGAGTACATAGATAAATGGTGGCGACAGTCGCGCTCGCAGCTGGAGTCCAGGATTTGAAGTGATAGTTGTGTAATATTTGGAGGCAGAGATACCATGAGTTATCTGAAGTATAACACTGAAGATGAGTTGATAGATGGCATTTTGTAGAAGATTATGCTCTATGGCTGATGCACTCAGTTCAATTACTGGTAAGAGCCTTGCTTCCAGGTTCTTACGCCAGGCAATCGCTCAATGTCCAAAATATTTCTTAAAAAAAAAAAAAATCTTAGTGGAGTAAAAATCTATAAGAAAGTTAGTATGAAACTTTTCTTAAGAATTAATAACATAATTCATTTTTATGTACTTGTACTGTTAGATTTATTCATATGTTTGTTCATTTTATTATTTTTAGCATCTAAAATATTTAAAGTTTATAATTTGAAAAAGTCAAGGCTGTCATAAAGACAGGAGCACGGGACGGATTTCCCCAGCAAAATGCTCAAAGAATCCACAGCAATGTGGATCGCAGACGTATCACAGACTTTGCCGTGACTTTGGCATTGAAATGACTCATGTAAATCCACAGCATAAATTGACATGCTGCAGGTTTAAAATCTGCACCGCGGGTCAATTTACATTGCAGTTGTTTACCACCGTGAGTGGATGAAATTTTTTAAAATCTCATCCATTTAGCTGGTACTGTAAATTTTGCGGAATCGCTGCTAGGTGTGTTCTGCAGCATGTGCATGTCTACATAGACACAAAGCTGTGGTTAACCTGGTGAAATCACTGTTTTTCATTTGTTGATCCGAGGCTCCATTCCGAGGCTCCATGATACTTTTTCTTAATATGCTAATTAGGCCATTGCTCTTGATGTACCCCCTCTCCGCTCCTTTCTGTGACTTTCCCCTCCCTCACTGCTTTGCCACTGCCTGGCCCTGACAAACAAAGCAGTCTGGGAACATCCACATACCACCCTATAGGCCCATTCCTGATTTAAACCTATCTTAGACCAGTTTCACACAGCAATATTTAGGTTAGTATTATACATCAGTAATTGTAAGGCAAATCAAATAATAGGTCCAAAACCAGAATAGCTACAAATCTTTCCGTTATATTTTTTTCTCTGTAGGTCTCACTCCTGGTTTTGCCTCATAAATACCAACGAATAACAAAAAATGCCTAAAGTGTGTAAATACCAACACCAAATGTTTACCAGAATACTGCTGTTTGAACATGGTTTTGATTGTAAATTGCAGCTGCTAAACCATTAGAAAATCAGACTTTTAGGCACAAATACAGTATTTTTTGGACTAAAAGATGCACTTTTTTCCCAAAAAGTGTGTGTGTGGGGGGGGGATTGGCAGTGCGTCTTATAGAATGAATGCTAATGACCGTTTCTATTAAAGAAACTGTCATTAGAGTGCAGGAAGTGCGGGGAGCAGTGAATACAGTGCTGATAACACTAGCTGTACTCATCGTTCCCTAGTCTTCTTCTGGGTACCGTGCTGCATGTGTCCTAACTCAGTACAGCTTCAGGAAATGGTGCACATAGGTGCACACTATAAATTGACACTGTGTGATGTCAGATCACAGTGCAGCACGGGCCGGAAGAAGAACAGGGAGCGGTGAGTGATGGATCTGCAGAGAGATCTCCAGATCAGGAGAGGTACGCTTTTTTTTTTAAATGTCTGATTTGAGGCTGATGGGTGATGGGGGTCTGATGGAGCTTGGGGGTCTGATGGGGATTTGATGAGGAATGATGGTCTGATTTTGGGGTCTGATCTGAGGTTATGATGAATGGGGGTCTGATGAAGACTGGGGGCCTGATCTGAAGTCTGAGGAAAAATATGTTTTTCTCATTTTACTCCTCTAAATATTAGGTACCTCTTATAGTCTGGTGTGTCTTATAGTCCAAAAAACGGTAATTTGATTTTGTAAACTTTCAATATTGCTTTTCTTAAAACAAAATATAATTTCTCTGTTTCCATTTAGGTTACTTTCACACTTGCGTTGAAGGTTTCCGTCAGGCAGTTCCGTCAACAGAACTGCCCGACGGATCCGTTAAAATGTTTGAAAACGGATTTCATTTGCAAATGGATCCGTTTGCAGTTCTGTTTGACAATTGTATTGAAATAACGGATCCATCTTTCCATTGTCATCCGTAAAAACTGATCCGTTATTTATTATTTTTTGACTGAAGACAAACTGATGCAAACTGAACGGATTGCTTTCCATTCAGAATGCATTAGGATATAACTGAAGTGTTTTTTCACGAGGCCCCGAGGACGGAACTCAATGACGGAAAAGAATAACGCTAGTGTGAAAGTACCCTTAGTTAAGTTAAAATATGTTTGCAGAGCCTACACTCATGTGAAATTTCCTTATGTGAACAAGAGGAATGTTCCTGTTAATGGGAACAAGCTGAAAGTTGCAGAATCAATTCTCATTATTTTCCCCATTGCTAATGGTATAATTGATTGTTTGCTGATCGGCTACTTGCGTTTTACATTAGCAGCGGCATGTTTCTTGTTTGACTGAACCAGATGTCTAAAATTCCATCTAGCTTATTTGATTAAACTAATTATTTGCTTCGTATGTTGTTTAAACTGATTTGCTTTAAAATGGATAATGACCTTTTGTCTGCTCTTGTGGTGGTAGAAGATTGGACTGGCCCATTGATTTCTCCCAGTATGAGTATTCATTAGTGGCATGTACAGTAACTAGAAAAGTACAGTGTGTTGTACATAAATGCATCCTTGTATCCCATGAGTTTTTTTTTAAGATATTATAGAACTTCTAAAGATGTAAAATGTTTTCTGATATTCATTACATTCAAGAGGCAGAAATGGGCATGTAGTTGTCCTGTGAATTTCCTGTTGGCTCCAAGAAGATTGAAGAACCACTAGCCATGGACTGCCCCAAAACTAATTAAATCTATACGGGGCATGAAGGGGCTTGTAACCCTGTCACTAAGGGTACGACCACACGACATGGCGATGCTGTGGTCAAGTATCACTGTGGTCGTACAGACTGTAGCTACCTCTAATTAAACTAATGTTCAGTGAGTCTGTATTGTTAATGACAGAGCGGTATTGAAGGTGCAGCGCAGCGATTAAATTAACGTTGCAGACCCACTTAATTAGAGGCAGATGCTGCCCATACAAATACAGCAGTACTTGAGTGCAGCATTACCTCATTGCAACCGCTACACAACCGCAGTGTGTGGTCGTATGATAAGGCTGCATTCACACAGTAAGTGTTTGGTCAGAGATTGTGAGTCAAAACCAGATGCAGGTCAAAAGCCGAGAACAGGTGAAAATCTTTCCATTATACCTTGTGTCTGAGTAGGCGCTATCCTGGTTTTGGCTCACAATTACTGATGGAAATTATTGACCAAACACTGACTGTGTGAAAGTGGCCTTAGGCTGATAATATTAGAAGTTACTATTGACAGTCATTTGAAAGTCAAGTTTGAAATTATTTGAAAAGGAGAAGACTAGATTTGCTGATCTACCAAAAGAAAGTAGCTTTTCATTGGGACATTTCGTTTACTGACTAGTATCTTTAAGTTACTTTCATGTTGGCCATATCGTTCACACCTCATCATGCATACAAAAATAAGAAAATATATTTCATAGGACATTCTATATTTTCTTGGTTCCACATGAACACTTTTCATGCACGTTACAGTAAATGCACTTTGAACAGAAAATAAAGTACAGGCATGGCAGCTTTATGAATGTTATATAGATCCATATGTATACAGAGACTTGAAAAGGTATTCATACCGCTTGAACTATTCCACATTTTTTTCACGTTACACCTAAAAACTTGTTGTGTATTTTATTGGGATTTTATGTAATAGTCCAATGCAAAGTAGCAAGTATGTGAGAAGTAAAAAGATAATGATACAGGGTTTCCAAAAAATTTAATAAATAAGTCTGAAAAGTGTGGAGTGCATTATTATTCAACCCCCTGTACTCTGATACCCCTGAACAAAATCCAGTGTGACCAATTGCCTTCAGAAGTCACCTAATTATTAAATAGAGTCCACCTGTGTGCAATTTATTCTCAGTATAACTACAGCTGTTCTGTGAAGGCCTCAGAGGGTTTTTTTGTGAACATTAGTGATCAAACAACATCATGAAAACCAAGGAACACACCAGACAGGTCAGGGATAAAGTTGTGGAGGAGTATAAAGCAAGATTAGGTTTGGACATATCATGGGACACTGTTCAATCCATCATCCAAAAATGGAAAGTGTATGACACAACTACAAACCTACTAAGACATGGCCATCCACCTAAACTGACAGCCCAGGCAAGGAAAGCACCAATTAGAGAATCATCCAAAGGACAACTATTTGTTGTGTACTCCACAAATCTGGCTCTTATGGAAGGGTGGCAGAAAGAAAGCTATTTCTGAAAGCAAGCCATAAGAAGTCCCATTTGCAGTTTTCCACAAGCCATTTAGGGGACACAGCAAACATGTGGAAGAAGGTGCTCTGGTCGGATGAGACCAAAGTTAAACATTTTGGCCTAAATGCAAAACGCTATGTATGAAAAAAAAAACTAACATTGCACATCACCCTGAACACATACAGCGTAAAAACGAACACACGGACAAATTATGGATCCTTCACTTACATCTTCACGGATGAAACACAGACGCTAACTTTACTCCAAATACCAAAACATTAAACATTTTGGCCTAAATGCAAAACGCTATGTATGAAGAAAAAATAACACTGCCCATCATCCTGAACACACCATCCCCACTGTGAAACATGGTGGTGGAAGCATCATGCTGTGGTGTGCTTTTCTTCAGCAGGGACAGGAAAGCTGGTCAGATTTGATGTGAAAATGGATGGGACTATATACAGGGCAATCCTGGAGGAAAACCTGTTAGAGGCTGCAAAAGACTTGAGACTGGGGCGGAGGTTCACCTTCCAGCAGGTTAACGACCCTAAACATACAGCCAGAGCTACAATGGAATTGTTTAGATCAAAGCATATTCATGTGTTGAAATGGCCCAACGTCCAGATGTAAATCCCATTGAGAATCTGTGGTTAGACTTGATAATTGCTGTGGCTCTCCATCCAATCTGACAGAGCTTGTGCTATTTTGCAAAGAATGGACAAAAATGTCAGCCTCTAGATGTGCAAACCCGATAGAGACATACCCCAAAATACTTGCAGCTGTAATTTCTTCAAAAGGTGGTCCTACAAAGTATTGACTCAGGAGGGCTGAATACAAATACATGTCACACTTTCCAGATTTTTATTTAAAAAAAAAATTTTAAACCATTTTCCTGACACTTCACAATTGCTTGCTACTGTGTTGGTCTGTCACATAAAACTGCTGGGACTGCTGGGTCACGCCTCCTGCTGGCATGGTGTTGCGGCGGTGGTGGTTGTCATGTGGCGTGGACCAATTTAGAGTAAGTACCCACTCAAAGAGGCAACCTTGGCGTGGTGAGTGGGCCTATGCATTTAGATCTAAATGAATAGTGATGCCTCATGTACGCTACTGTATGTAGATTAGGGCTTGGTATACTATTAGTTACCTTGAGAAGTGATATGAATTGTGCTGAGAAGCAATAATAGATCAATGCATAGAAAGGGGATGTGTGATTCATGCTTTTTTCTCTTTTTTGGGGAATAATACAGAAGTACATTTCATTAGATGGCAGTGTATGCCTATGTCTTTCTTGGTAATACCCTTAATCATTTTATGTATCTGCAGCCTTCCTGCTCCAGTTTGTGCGACCTGTCTGAAATGTAAGTTTCCTTCAGTTCCATTGATATTCACATTTCCCATGTGTCCATGATATACATTTTATGCTGAGTTTTTATATCTTCTAGATGTGTTGCTTACATTGAACAACCCTTCAGTGTTTGGTATATATGGTAAGTATAATTGCAGTCCTCTTTATGCTAAACAGAGTGCATGTCTACCCTCAACTGTCTTTGTTTACCTATCCTTGAATGGGAGAAAGGCCATGGCCTCTTTTAACCCCTACATTACCTAGAGGAAGAGATTCAGGTGGAGACGGAGGACCCCATGCATACCTGTATTGGTGGTAGTAGTATGGGCAATGGTGGCGACAGTGGCATTCCGGGCAAATAGAGAGGATGGAATTAGGAGGGGGCCAGGAACCCACAATGACATATCAGAGTGTGATAAAAGTGGTGTGGAGGGTGATTGTTGTGATTATTGTGTGTTGAACATGACCTAGTAGGTGCGCCGAGGAGGAGGAGGAGGAATAGAAATGAGAGGAGAAAGGTGGTAGGCACAGTGGCAAAAAAGAGTGGAGGCAAATTCGGCCAAAACCTCCAGAGATGCCTCTGATAATGTGGGAACAGGGTCAAAATATGTCAGACCTAAGCCAAGCTTGGCTGCTGCTGGCATTATGCGAGTATCCTCCGTAACGCCTTTTTTCTCCAAAAGGCCAGTACAGAAAACTCCATGGTAAGATGGACCATGTGATTGGACCATGTGATGTGACGTCATCACAGGTCCTTTAGTTGTTAGCTGATGCTGGGAAAGAGAGGACAGATCACAACTACGCGATCAAGTGGCTAAGGTAAGTTCATTTTTATTATTTTTAACCCCTTCATCTTCATTTTACTAAGCATTCTTTATTAAGAATGCTATTACTTTCCCGTATAACCATGTTATAAGGGAAAATAATAAAGATCTGGTCCCGTTGCTAAGCAAAAATGCGGGAAAATCGCACTGCATCCGCACTTGCTTGCGGATGCTTGCGATTTTCCCGCAGCCCCATTCACTTCTATGGGGCCTGCGTTTGCTGAAAAACGCACAATATAGAGTATGCTGCGATTTTCACGCAACGCAGAAGTGATGCGTGAAAATCACTGCTCATGTGCACAGCCCCATAGAAATGAATGGGTCCGGATTCAGTGTGGGTGCAATGCGTCCTCCTCACGCATTGCACCCGCGCGGAAAACTCGCCCGTGTGAAAGGGGCCTAAAGCTTTGACCGCACCAAGAAGGGACATGTACTTTCTTGGAGCGGTGTCTGGATAGACGCCATTTGAAGCCATTATGGGTATTCGCATTCAATGGAGCTAAGCCGCAAGTGGGTCCATAGCATTACAAAGTGAAGAACCATAGAAGAAACCACCGTGACCTCTGCCACAGTACACACGGTGGATTTTGACAGCACCAAGATTTACCTTGTGAACGGCCCCTTTCTGTTTCTTCACATGAAGTTAGTGCTTTGTCTTCTTATTTCAATCGTGTATAATTTCTGTATAGCCATTTCTAGTTATTTCTGGGAAGCCAAATGGTAAGCTAAATTTGTTGCCTTTAAAAATCCCCAAGATTTTTCTAATTTCTTTGACTAATCTGACTAGATATGTAGCAAAACATCTCTTTCCTGGTATCATTGAAAACTTTGGCAGACTTAGGCCTCTTCCACATTTCAGTGTGATTTCGAAGTCCGTGAAAAAAACTTCCGTACTTAATCTGTGAAGATATCCGTGAAGGTTCTGTGCCTGCTCCGTGAGTCCATTTATACCCTCTGTCACACGAGCGTGACGGTTTGGGTCCGGATGCGTTCAGAGTGCATTCAGTGAAACTCGCACCATTTTGCAAGCAAGTTCAGTCAGTTTTGTCTGCGATTGTGTTCAGTTGTTCAGTTTTTTCCGCGTGGGTGCAATGCGTTTTGATGCGTTTCTCACACTTGTGATAAAAAACTGAAGGTTTACAAACAACATCTCCTAGCAACCATCAGTGAAAAACGCAACGCACCCGCACTTTCTTCTGGATGCAATGCGTTTTTCACTAAAGCCCCATTCGCTTCTATGGGGCCAGGGCTGCGCGAAAAACGCAGAATATAGAACATGCTGCATACGTCAAAGCCTCTTCTGTATGCAGTGATATTACATACTTTAGCATTTTTTCTGCTGCTGGTCTCTGTTACATTGTGAAATTGCACCTCTGGTTGAGTGACTGGTAGGTATGAAGTGTGTCCAGCGGCCCAGGGAGTGACAGCCTTAGAGGCATCATTCAATCTCACAAGACTGAAGTCTCCTTAGTAATCACTTTGTATACCAGAACTGAATGGTAAGGCCTTATTGTTATGGATTGCAGCTCTAGTCTTGCTGACGAGACGGTTTGTGATATATTGCAATGGGTAATCTTGCAGTGCATGTGACATGGTGGTGTAGAAGGAATTTAATAGTGATATTCAGCCACAAGCTTGCATAAACTATATATTAAATTGCACGGAGGGACACTATATGCTATACATAAACATAATAAAGTACAGCATAAAATGTAAAGTTGCATCTATTGTGCAAAAAAAATTTGCATCATTAGTGTCAATTTGTGCAATCGTGAAAATAATGATGAGATCACGAATTGTAGAATCCGCAAATTTATTGCGAATATTATGCGAAAAATTCGTGAAATATTGCGAAAATGAATATTGCCTATGCCGCTCATCACTATCCACTAATACACACCTAAAAAGGCTGTAATTTTCTCACTTCACCACACAACGGCTAATAAGCCCCTTTTTTTGCACTTATACACGCCAAAAAAGGCTTTAGAACATATAACTGCACCACTGAATGGCAAATAAGACATATAAATATTTCCTTGTAATACACCCTGCTGATGGCTGTATCGAACAATCAGCATCATCTATTGCAAACCTGAAAGCAGCAGTATAATGACAATTTGGTCGCCCAGTCAATGCAGCAAGGTGTAATAGGATTGTTCCTATTACCCAGGCTGTACACTCCCCTATTGGACCCTGTTCTACTTTTATACTGTGGAATAATTCCTCCCTCTCTTTTTCCTGCATTTCTAATGATCTTTCCCTGAACTTCTATTCAGCAAAATAAATGTTTTCAAGTCTTTCCTAGCACTGTCCCTAGCGCCTGCTGAAGTCTCTCCCTGCACTAAGTACACTGGAAAATGGCTGAATCCAAGATGGCTGAGGATATTTATACAGCTTTGACATCACAGGGCTGGCTGCTGATTGGCTGCATGCATAACATTGTGGGTGATCACTCGTTCCCAGAGTTCTTTGCTCTATGTCCTAACATGTGTAGCAGCCATTTTAGGAAAAAATTAAACTCGTTACCACAAACCGTCAGGAAATTCGGATTCGGTAAGAATCAAATTTTTCCTGAAATTCGGATCGAATTCCACTTTGTCAACTTCAATCGCTCATCTCTAATTATTATTTTCACATTTTTTACACAATAGAGGACTTGAAACCTTGTTACCTTATTCTCTTGATCCCCTGTTTAATACACTGAAATACTTCTGTAATGCAGCATATTATACCTTTATACAGTTTTACAGTAACAAGCAGCATAATACAACTTATCTCTGACAGGGTCTAATAGGCTTCTTTAGATGGAAGACCCAAAGGCTATTATCAGGCCAAGAGGCTGACAGTAGGAACTTCTTCCGTCTGTCTAACTATTTTAGATGCCATGGTCACTATTGACTGCATCATCTAAGAGGTTAAACTGCTGAGCTTAAAGTTATGGCCATTAATACAGCCCGCTTCTGCCACTGATCTCATGGTTTACTTTTAAGAATGGGAACTACCACCAACTGTGATGTCCTTTTTCATTGCTAGTCTGGTAAGTTACCCCATTCGAATGATTGCTATTATTTTGTGGTTATCCCTTTTCCCCAGCTTGAGCTTTTTTTGTGGAAATTTAAGTGAGAAAATGCAGTTGTGTGCCCTTTGTGGTATATTTTTGAAACACATACACTACTCTTTTCCAAAAGCAAGGATATTTTTTATCACTTTTCTAAGGAAACAGGGCAATATTTTAGCCAGCTCCAGATTCAACTCTAAAGCCATGCATTCTGTTAAAGGGATTATCCGAGTTATGGGGAAAAAAATGTAAAACCTCATAAAACTCATCAGGACATACATTTACATTAGTTAAGCTTGATTTCTTCTGAGAAAACCCCATACTTACAGCTTTTCCTGGTTCTGTTATTGCTGTGTTTACATGCTGAAGTACATGCTGAGGGGGCGTGTAACAACAATGCCTGAGCTCTCCCTCATGAATATGTGTGGGTGTGAACAAGCTGACCTTCCCCTCACCCTGCTCCGCACATCCGAACTGTGCATAAAAAGAAAAACTGTCAGATGATCATCTCCTAGCTCATCTGGCAGAAGATCTTACTGTCCCATTGCTATATCTATATCTAAGCTTTATCCATGCCATATGTGTATCTAAGCTATATCTGTATCTAAGCTTTATCCATGCTGTATCTGTATCTAAGCCATATCTGTATCTAAGCTATATCTGTATCTAAGCTTTGTCCATAATATATGTGTATCTAAGCCACATATGTATCTAAGCTTTATCCATGCTCTATTTGTATCTAAGCCATATCTGTATATAAGCCATATCTGTATCTAAGCTATATCTTTATCTAAGCCATATCTGTATCTAAGCTATATCTGTATCTAAGCCATATCTGTGTTATATCTGTATCTAAGCCATATCTGTATCTAAACTATATATATGTATCCGCACAGTATCTAAGCTATATCTGTATGTAACCAATATCCGTATCTAAGCCACATAGGTATCTAAGCCATAAATGTATCTAAACAATCTCTGTATCGAAGCTTTATCTAAGCTATATCCATATCTAAGCTATGTATATATCTAAACAATGTCTGTATCTATATATGTATCTAAGCTGTATATGTATCTAGGCTATGTATGTATCTAAGCTATGTCTGTATCTAAGCTATATATGTATCTGAGCTATATCTAGAGCTATAGATAGATATAGCTTATTTATATATATAACTTAGATACATATATATCTTACCGTTACCATTCAAGCTTAGATACAGTTATAGCTTTGATACGGATATAGCTCAGATACATATATAGCTTAGATACAGTTTAAGCTTAGATACAGATATAGCATAGATATAGCTATATCTATAAAACGGACATATATCTGTATCTAATCTATATCTGTATCTAAGCTATGTATGTATCTAAATAATATATGTATCTAAACTATATCTGTATCTAAGCTGTATATGTATCTAAGCTATATATATCTAGGCTATAGCCATCTAAGTAATCTCTATATTATATATATATATATATAGCTTAGTTATATATATATATTTATATATATATATATATATATATATATATATATAACTTTGATTCAGATATATCAGTATGGTAGCATGTCAAGCTTATATACTAATATAGATTAGATATAGCAAGAGCTCAGATATAGCAAGAGCTCAGATATAGCTATATCTATATCTATATGCTGGACAATTATTTATTTGTGTCCTGGGGTGGTAGGTGTATTGTGTAACTGCTGAGGGGGCCAGGGCTCTAACAACCATCCCCAGATGCCGGACGGGAACGGGTTAACTGGCTCATAGAAGTGATGGAGAGGGCCAGACACATACCCTGCTGCCGAGCGATTCTCTCTCCACAGCTCTGGTAAGGATCGCTTTCTATCGCAGAGGCTGTGTGAGGAGAGCGAGAGGGGGGTGGGCACCAGAGGCTGTGACATTTCGTTTACATAGCCCGGCCACTCCCTCAAGCAGGGAGAAGGCGGTAAACGAGACGTCACCGATTGAGCAGGGCTGATGACGTCGGGGGTCACATGTCTCCAATCTGAAGAGGATAAACAGTGCAAAATCACTACAGTAAGTGATTTAGAAAAAAGTTTAATAGGCTAGTATAAATTGCAGTAGCAAACTTTTATATAACTCGGATAACCCCTTTAAGATAACGAATGCTGAATGGAAGCAGCGGCATATCACCATTGGCCTAGTTTCATAAACCCCTATTTTGTCACGAGGATGTCACGACCTATTGCTGACCTTGTTGTTCCTGGGGTCAGAAGGTCACAGCCGGTGGCTACTCGCTCAGTTTCTCAAGAGATCGCTCCATGACCTAGTGGTGGGAATAGATTCCGGTCCAGGTTTTCATGCTTAGGTTTGCGATTATTTTTGTCCCATTTTTGTCTCCCTTTCTGCTTCCCTTGTTGCAAGATATAGACCTTCCTTCCAGATCTTCTATTCTGACCTCTGGTGGAGTTGGAGTTGCTGTGGAGCTGTTGGAACTGGAGCTGTCGGATCTTCGGTTCTCTCCAGTTGTTCTCTTCCTTCAGGGATTGTTTGTGGTGTTTGTCCTTTCCATGTTGTTACCCTAGGTGTCAGTGGTGAGGACTAGTGCTCCCACCGCCCGACTCACTACCTAGGGCTTATTTCAGAGTAAGCCAGGGACGAGGCACGTGATCGGTGTACGGGTTAGCAGCCCATCTAGGACGTCAGGGCAGCCAGGTGCCAGTGCTAGGTGAGTTAGGGGTCACCACTCCTCCCTCTCCCTAGTAGAAGGGTACTCCTCTTCCCTCCCCTCTGCGCCACATGTCCGATATATCAAACGTGATATATTCCTTTTTAAACACACATTTTCTACATGTATAAAGATATGGGGGTTTTTCTAGGTGGGTTACTAACTGCATCACTATCAGATGGCTGTGATCCTAGCCTAAATATGTTTTTTACTTTTAAATAACCTGCTCATTTAGACCATGTTTAGACTCTGTCTGTAATCCACGTACCCGCATATGACACTGATCTTTACACAGCACATTGCTATGCTTTCTTCATTTCTGTATAGGAGGATCCATTAGGAGAGATTCTTGCAGATTAAATTCTTTTTCACAGACATGTACAGGCACTGCATGCAGCACTACTTTTCCCATCAAGCTAATAGCCTTGGTGAAACCTAATGGACCCTATTATAGGTTAATATGGTCCATTGGACGTCAGTAATGAAAACCATGCTGATGTGAACAGAGCCTCCTAGTGCACTAGTAACATTTTACTTATTTTACTATGCGATACAATCTAGCAAGCAGCTTTCACCACTGTACTGTTTTGCTAGGGGGGGACTATTACGTATATTAGATTCTGGGCATACTACAGTTGGCAAAAAACATAAGGTAAAAGTTGTTTTCGGCAAAATGAAACAACATTCTTGTCTGAGCGGCCCCAAACTCCTTTACAATGAAAGGCATTAGTGGAAAGAGCGATCTGGCAAGCTGCTGCCAAAGGGGTCTTATTCGCATCTTCTGATTGAAACAAGTTTGTATGCTTTCCTGATAGGTACAGCAAAGGGCATCTGTCTGCAGATTTGTACCTATGAAACTGGCTGACCTGTTGAAGATGCGCTTGGCAGCTGAAGGCATCTGTGTTGGTCCCATGTTCATATGTGCCAGTGCCCCAACCCCCCCCCCTTGCTACACCCCTGTATTATTGCTAATAAAAATTATATTTTATTTTAATATATGCAAATGAGCCTCTAGGAGCAACTGGGGCGTTGCCATTACACCTAGAGGCTCTGCTCCCTCTGCACTTTGATTGACAGGGCCAGGCAATGTAAATTTCATCACACATGGCCCTGTCAAAGTGGAGAGGGCACGGCAGTTGTAGAGAGAGCATCATTGCTCTTAGATTTGCACATATTAAAACTTCATTTCTCCCAATGCGAACACATATGAACATGGGAACAACACAGGTGTCTTCAGCTGCCAAGAGCACATGTAACAGGTCAGCCAATGTCATAGGTACAAATCTGCTGACAGATGCTCTTTTGTTGACATTGACGTTTACCGTAATGCAGCAAACTTTTTCTTGATACTGAACACAGCACTTGCCTTTGAAAGTTAGGTTTGCTTTATTATGGCGTATAAAGTGTTAAATATCAAGTTAAAGTTTGCTATACCCATAACTGTATATGATGCTTTGTGTTCCAGGATCTTCGTGCTTGTCCTGTTAATCTTGATGGTGCGTTGCATGACTGCCTGCTGCCTCCAGTGTTGTGTAAAGAGACAAGCAAAATTGTCTTCTAGAAAGATGGTTACAGTAGTCTCTCTGAGTGGCTCAGATTCTATATACGGTATGTCAATTTATGAAAATGTTACCCTTCTTAAAATTCAGTGGTTGTTGGAACAGCATATGGACAATAGCGTCCTATCTTATTGACCTAAGGACAAAAATATGGGAAATCCTGTGATTGCAACGTAAAATGGATCTTCTTTCTGTTTACAATTAGTTCACGGTGATGGAAAATGTAGGGTGATTAGCAGTCAACAAATATTACATTGAGTACATATAGTCACTGTACTTGCAACAAAATTTGCATAAAACAATAGTACAGGTGAACATAAGAAACTTTGTTATATATCTTAGAGAAAAATGCTTGTTTCTCCCTCTAGCAGCTAGTTTCTTCTCTCCTCTACATAGACTTCCATGGGGGGCATGTAATCTGATCCTTCAGTGCGCCGACAATCTGTCTCCTCCCGCAACATAAATTTAGCAGACAATGTTAGTTGAGGGGGGAGAGCATTTTTTTCTTATATTTACTGTATTTTCTGGCGTATAAGACTACTTTTTAACACATGAAAATATTCTCAAAAGTCGGGGGTCGTCTTATACGCCGGTTGTTGTGCTATAAGCCGGTATACGGCGTGCTGAAACTTAAGAGGACCTTTTACTGGTCCAACGATTGTTATATAATGATATGTACCGGTATGTGTAGGAAAACGCCCAGGGAGGAAGAGGATGTCTCCTCCCAGGTGCGAGATTAACTGTAATTAGCATAAAGCGCTGGTAGTCGGGGCCACAGCGGGCGAACGGAGTGCAGGGAGATCCCTTGGCGCCGCTATACACATACATATCATTATCTAACAATCGTTGGACCAGTAAAAGGTCCTCTTTACTTCCGAGCCGAACTGGAGAAGCTGCACCCTGGCAAGCCACTCCTGCAGCAGCCCCCGACAGGGAGGGCTGGGCAGGCAGGGAGAGTTGACCCACCCAATTTTTAAATGTTTGTGCGGTGTAAGCGGGGTAGTCTTATATGGTGAGTATAGCCCAAACCCCATATTTTAACAGGAAAAGTAGGGGGTCGTCTTATATACCCAGTCGTCTTATACGCCAGAAAATACGGTACCTGAACTATTAATTTATGCAATTTGTTGAAAGATTGACTGTTTAAGAATTTAGCTTAAGATGCATTGGACTATTTCTAAACTGTGCACAATAGATGGTGCATGTGGTCTTTCAGCATTATATATAACATAACTTTTTTCTTTCCTACAGTGACAGAGTCTTCCCAGTGCCCCCACCCCCAGCCATGGTCCTCTCATCGAACTTCAGATTTATCTGTTTCTTCTGTATCAATTGGGGAATTGGAGTTAGGAGCTCCTCCTTCATATGAAGAGTTGTTCTCCAATAAAATATTTTGATTACAAATGTGAACAACATGTCTAGTTTTGCTAAACATATTTGTTCCCCCTGAACCCTTTTATTAAAGGAACCAACTAGATTAAAGTAAATCAATGATTACATGGCTTATATATTGATTTCTTGAATGTGGTTGTAAGTTGTCACACAAGTTCTTCATTGATCCAGCATACAACTTGGGACATAAAACTCTAAAATTGCCTTAATATTTACCATTAACTGTAGATTTATTATTATTATCGCTGAGTGGTGTATCATCGGACATCTTTATGAATCACCAAACAAATGGCCACCGTCTTGAGGAGTATGAGTGAATGTTTTGTTTTCCTGTTAGAAGTGAGGAACTTAAAGAAGGACTGAGTTGCTCCTAGGCCATATGACAAAAGAATGTGACCTCACTGGCCTAGCAAGAGGCCAACAACAGATCAGTGAAGGGCTAAGTGCAGAAGTTAGAGCCCCACTGATCTGAAATTGATACTAGAGTTGAGCGAATTGAATCCAACAAAGTGGAATACGATCCGAATTTCAGGATAAATTCAATTAGCCGCAAAGTCTAATTCCCTTGTGCTTCGTGGTAGCGAACTGATTTATCCTGAAATAGTGTAAAAAACAAAATAATCATACTTACCTCCTCCATTTGCTCGCGACGGACTGGCTGCTGCCATCTTGACTGAAGATCTAGGCCGAAATACCGTGAGTGGTGACGTATGACATCACCACGTCAGCCACGTGATGGCGTCATGTCCTTCTACGCAGGATTTTGCACAAGATCTTCAAGCAAGATGAAGGCGGCCGGCCCGTTGTGAGCATATGAAGGCTATCACAGCTACCTGTCATTGCACCCACTAACTTACAAAAAAATGCGCTTCTTGACAAAGTCATTTTTAACAGAGGAAATTTGTAACATTCGGCAAAGCAGCTGAATCACTCATCTCTAATTGATACCTATCCTGAGTATAAAACCACTCTAAATGTTTGTATTATTCATGAATTAACAATACTGGATCATCTTTTCTTAGGATTCTATTCTTATGCTGTTCCTTTGTTATTTCTCCTGGAAATATATGAATAAAATAACAATTGGGTGTTACAATTTGAAAGTGTGTCCTACATACTCTAATACTGTCCAACCAGTACTGGCATGACCAGACTGTATAAAAATAGACCTCTTTGATAAGCGGAATGGTAACACTATGTAGTGGCTATTGTTTGGTACTGCAGCTCACTTTTCATTCATTTGAATAGGGGCTAACCTGCAGTACTCGAAAATGGCCAATAGACAGTGTAGCTGTGGTATTCCAGTTCCTTACACTCTGTACTTTCTTAGAGTACTTTCACACTAGCATTAGAACAATCCAGTAGGCAGTTCCATTGCCGGAACTGCCTGCCAGATCCGGAAATCCGTGTGCAAATGGATATCTTTCCGGAAATCCGGATCCGGTATTTAATTTTTTCAAAGCTAGAAAGAACTGCGCATGCGCAGACCATTAATGCATTTCAATGGAAAGTGTGTTAGTGTTTGGGGATTTTGTCAGAAAAAAATACTGCCGCATGCTGCGGTATTTTGTCTGGTCAAATACCGTACAAGGGACGGAACAGAAGACATCCTAATGGATACTGAACGGATTGCTTTCCATTCAAAATGCACTGGCACTTTACAATACTGGAAAAGAATAACGCTAGTGTGAAAGTACCCTAAACCACAGTTGCCACTAACAGCTAATCATGAGGGTGTCAGCTGTCGGCCCCACGACAATCTGATATTAATGACCCATCCTATGGATAGGTCATCAGTATGTTAGTCCCGGAAGACCCCTTTAAAGGTTATCAGTCACAGACAGATTCTTGAATGTTAGGGATAGAGAACTATGTCATTAATAGGCTCAATGTACTAACATATTTCAGTTTTACAGATGTCTTGCCAGATGTCAATGACTGTCACCATTTAATATATGACAATACTGAGCACGGTATCTTAAACATAATAGAATAAAATTTATCAAGCCCCGCAATTCTGGTTTCGAAAAAAAAAAAAAAGGGGGTTGCGACTCTGTGGGCTTACTTGTGTAAAAATGTTTATCTTTTGGTATTTTTACACCACTTCTATGTCATTGAGGTGAAGTTCAGTCAACTGGGTGGGGAGGGCCGGAATGGCATCAAAACATCACTAAACATACTGTATGTAAAGATGCTCTTCCAAATTCAATTTCATAATTCCCCTCCAATGTATCCTTTGATTTTATATGAACGTCAATAAAGCAGTTCTTAAGGAATAAAATGGTTGCAGAAATTCTTCTTCCATTTAGATGATGTAAAGTCTGACATTAAGGTGCCTGCATGAGTCATTTGTCAGAGGACGGATGACATTTGGGTCATTCAGCCTTTAGGCTTTAAATGTATCATTCATTTTTTGAACCAACCCCTTGCAAACCTCTTTGTGTAACCCCATTTTCTTTCCATTATACAGTGTGCCTCATTTCCAGAAGTATGTATCTGGCACAAATAAAACAGATATGCTATTTTGTTCAATAAACATTGGTGACTTTCTCAAGAATATAAAAAATACAACCCAGTTTTTTATTAAATATAATTTAAAATTCTTTATAATCATTTAAAAATTGCTAATTTGCATATCTAATCATTGATTAACTTTATGGTGAACCTTAAACTAACAATTCATGTCTACGGCAATGCAGTAATTGATGTTGCCCATCTCAGACATTGATGGCATATCACTAGGATATACCATCAGTGTTAGGTAGGTGCCGGTCCCACTCCTATCCCTAAAATGGGTTTCCATTCACAATAGCATGCTCAGCTATTTTTGGAAGTCCCATAGCAGTTGTCAGTTGCCGGAAGCCCAATGTAGACCTCCAGGACGTCATGAAAACAGGCAAGATTCAGACAAGGGACCAACAGAATACTTTATTGCACATGTGATAAATGAACACGACAGTACTGAAAAACAGGCTAGGCAATAGTGGTAGCACTACCACAGAACCAAGTGCATCGGCAGACCAGAGGCAAAACCGAGAGCGTAGAGCCCCCCAGGAAAGTCCCGGTACACTTGGCCCCTGTGGCGAAAATAACCTCGCCACTGGGTTTTGGAGAGCGTTTATGTAGTAAACAAATTTATTAAATTGTCAATTTATTAATGCCATGATTAACATATATAAAAAACAGAACATAATATAGGGGCCAGAGGGGAAGAAAAAGGCATCACCTGGAGGGAAGACACAGCATGAGACAGTTCCTAACAACAATTATAATAAGACAATAAAGTGCAAGTGCATAATATGGGCCAAAAGGCCAGTAATTAACAATTAGAACAGTTACCCATGCTCAGCTCCCTCCAGGATGACACCAACCCCAACGCGCGTTTCGGCGTACCTTCATCAGGGGTATGCTTGTGGGGATAATTTATATCCCCCTTTGTGGTATATATCGGTGTTGTGGGTTTTGGAGAGGCCTGAAGGCTATCCTCCGTCCTACAGACTATGGGCCCAGAACTATGGAGACCCCTCAGCCCCCCCCCCCCCCCCCCCCCGGCTCATTATTCTACAAAGGGAAGGTTTCTGCCTGTGAGTGATTATGTTATCCCATTGTGTTGGTTAATGGTATCACAGGTGGGTGTTGTCTGCCTGTGAGTGATTACATTTTCCATTGTGATGATTAATTGTATCACATGTGTGTGTTTCCTCCTGTAACTGCATGTGATTGGCTAATGTAAAAACTGTCTGTCTTCCACAAGGTCCCCAGGGGAGTGTCCCTTGCTGGAAGACCTGCATAAAAGGTTGACATGTAGCCCCAATAAAGTGTTCCTGTTTTACCCTCAACATAGAGCCTCATCTCATGTGTGGGGCGAAAAGGCTGCATCTACACTGGGGAATGCTATACGCTGTATACTCCCCTGGCTATAATCCCTGAGCTCTTTTAAGAGCTTGTTCCTGCATCGCCCTCTGAAGGAAGAGAGATTTACCCACTGGAACCTGGAAGCCTTGTTGTAGATCCCAACCAAGCTACGGCGGTTCGTAGGGTCGGCAGTGCTACGGTGTCAAGCGGAGTGCTTGAATCCCTTGGGAAGCACTTGGAGCATCCATCAACGGAGGTACCCAGTCGGGGTGCCAGGAGATCCGTTACAACCCCTACCTGCAGAGAACCACGCTTGTGATACCACCAGCGGAAATAGACAACAGAACTGAAACCAAGCCAACACAGGGCATGGAACAGACAAAAATACAAACGGGAAACAGCACAGAAGCAGATGCCTGGACCCCATGCAGAACGGAAGAATGACGGTCACAGGAAGAGCTGCACACAGACAAGAGATCCTCCCTCTGGAGAACCCAGGAGCCCTCTCACGAAGGCAGGACAAATACAGGAACAGAAGCAGTAGTCACTTCCAGGCTGGACATGGAACAGGCAGGATCGGAAGCAGTTTAGCACTGCCCGGCTATCAGACGCAGTTAGAGCACTACTAGGCTAAACAGGGACAAAGTAGATAAAGGCACAGAACGGGTAAAGAAGATCAGACAATAACATAAACACCATCACAGGACAGGTACAGATAAGCAGAAAAAGCAACAACAACAATGCTTTACCAGGCGGCACCACACAAAAGATCAGATGGCAAAAAAAAAACTAGGTCAGCAGCAAGGGGCTAGACCCAGCAAGCGACAGGAACAGACTGACCCCCTGGGTGAACAGCAAGTTGCTATGCCCAGCAAGACAAATGATCGACTGACCACCTGCCCCACAGCTCACAGATAGATAGCTGCACAACCAGGGCACCTGATAAGCCACACCCAGCCAGTCACCCGCAGCCAGTATGCCAGAGCACAAACAACCCGTGACACAAACAGAAATGCATCCATTCTCAGACCCAGTACACACAAGGCTGCAGCCAGCACACATCGCAGAACCAGCATGCATGGGAACACCCAAAGCCAGTACACAAGGCGCATGCAGCCAGCCTGCACGGCACTGGCGACAGGAACCACAGGGATGCAAATATGGGAATCCACAACACAGGCCACAGTTCACACACAACACCGCAGCCAGCAAGCAGTCCCAAGCAACCAGCATACACAGGTGTCAGGGTACAGCAAGTATGCGAGAGAGCCTGCAGCCAGCCTACACAGCCACAACTGTCACAGTGAACCGCACCGCGACAGCAGTGATTAGAGGGTGCACTGTACATGCACGGTCACCTCTTCTTTCACCGCTAAGGAACTGCTGGAAATAGCTGAGCGAAACTCTCATAGTGGTAAACTGAGTGTGGCTGCGCTTGCACAGAACGCTTGCTTTCAATTTGGGGAGCCGTTCTAGAGATTGGAGTGAGTCCCAAATGTGGAACCTGCACCTCTCTGACATGGATGGCATATCCTAGAGGTATGTCATCAATGTCTGAGATGGGAATACCCCTTTAAGTACAAGAAATCTCATACTTTTAATGCCATCTTTGTTTTCATGGTATGACCTTTTTAATTCTTCAATGCAGTACCTAAAAAATTTTTATATATACCGAGCAAAGGGCATGAGCGAGGCTATGGCAATTTATTCAGCACTGGCTTTCTTTTACTATTAGGACCAAGTCTTTGGATACAATCACAGCCTTATATAAGTTTCCTTTACCATAGTCAATCTCTTTTTCCATGAAGGTCAAACACATACATTAACAGGCTTCCTATGAATATTGTACCTACCCTGTGTAACAATCAAGTAAATTGTAATTTTTTTGGGACCAAGATCAATATATTTAGATGTACATCTCACCGAAATTCTAAAGAACACAATACTTATAAGAGTGCAAATACAAAAATCGAGGGAAATTACAAAATTTTTTAACTAACATATGGATCATCACAGCATACACATGTCTGCAAGGTCATACATACCATAAAAGCAGTCAATGCAACTGCTATGAAGCCCATGCAAGGTTGTAAAGAATGGAGTAAGGGGTTTATAACAATCCCCTTGCCTTGTTCCCTCACTATTCTGTGAATGGTCGTGTGAATACTTCCTTTGAACTCTGTTCTAGCAACCATCGATACATTAAAGGGAACCTGTCATTAACTTTATGCTGTCCATACTAACTGCAGCACCAACATCACAATTATTACAGACTGGGCCTGGAAAAGAGTCACGGCCACCTGAGAAGAGTCCTGGTTATTCATAAATTCCTGCTCTCCCTGCCCACCTGCTGATGACTGACAGTCTTCTACCTAGTTTTCTCCTTTTCTCTCTAGGAGAGAACTGCCAATCGTCAGTAGATGGGTGGGAGAGCAGGAGATTATTAATAACCATGACTCTTCTCAGAGATTTGACTCTTTTCCAGGCCTGTGCTGCAATGATTATGATGCTGGTTCTCGGCAATCACTTACTTTTAGCTGATGAGTGACACACCGCTGAAATTAGCATTTCTGTTACTATTTTATGCTGCCCTCAGTGAGTTCAGCATAAAGAGGATGAAGATTCCCTTTAATCAAATCTAACAGAGAAGGTTTCTATGTATATGTTTCCCACTTTGTATATGTGTGTCACCGTGAGATAGATAGAAATATAATGAAGACTAAATTGCATAAGATATATGTCATGGTTGTGCCTTCATTAAAGAATAATGGGCTATGGCATGATTTCTTTATTCTCAAAGATAAAATGAAATATAATCTGACAAACTTAAACTTTACATTCACCATAATAACTGCACACCTAAAACACGTAGAAATAAGGAAGCATTTCCTATTATCGTCTAATTTGGACTTTACAGAAACCACTATTGTACAACGTTTGGGAACTTTAAGTACATATCAACATTTCCAAATGGAAAACAAGATAAATTATGCCAATCTCAATGTAATACACGCCACACCTTCTCTTCATCGGTAAAGCTACCCATGCATTTTGTCTGGAAATGTGCATTGTATATCTCAAAGGTCAACCACCATCTGAGTATTAACAGGAAAAACAGTGACTCATAAAATTATGTTTGGAACATTGAGTTAACCATATGACTAATGGAAGAGATCATATCTTCTTTATTGAGGTGTAAATGTATTTTACTAAGAATATTATTAATGTAGAAAATTGGAACATCTCAAGGTCACTGAAGAAAGTAATGTTAAAAAAGAATTTTGCAGGAATTTCTAGGGAAAAAATGAAACTGACACAAAGATGTATCTATGATTGTTGCTTGTGCAGTGTCCTGAAACACACTGCTAGACATTGTAATTGTGTTTCATGGAAATGTTCTGTTACTGTAATGTAAAGTAATGTTCCTAATGCAATATGTAAAGCTGTAAACTCCTATTGACTGGCTGGTAAACCACCACATCATATCAACCATCACTAGATGGTTCTGGTATGTTCTCCTATAAAAGAAACAGGCTAGACACAGAATAGGGCGAAGTGTGTAGTGAGAGTAAGGAGAGAGTCAGTTCAGAGTGAGGAGAGTCAGAGGGAAGGCCACCATGTAGCTACCACTTTAGCCCCTTGGCAGTGGCCAGGCTGAGGGCACAGACCAGTAAAGACTTAGGTATAGAGCAAGTTTAGCGGAGAGAGCAGCATTCTCTAGCTTATGGACTCCACATCTCCTAGTGACCAGGAGAAGCCTCCAGTACCTGGACACACCATTACAATTACCGTATTTTCCGGCGTATAAGACGACTTTTTAACACCTAAAATTCTTCTTAAAAGTCGGGGGTCGTCTTATACGCCGGGTGTAAGGCAGCACAGGGAGAGGGAAGCAGTCCCTCCCTCCCCCTGTGCTGCTGCTGCCACCAATGAGGAGAGAGGGGCGGAGGAGGAGGGGCGGGCGCACCGTGCTCCAATGAGAATGAACGTTTAATACTTTACTGGCACCCGGCACCTCACATGTCTGTGCAGCACATTGCTTAAGCATAAGCAATGCGCCGCACAGACATGTGAGTTACCGGAAGAGGGAGAGCCCGGCGGCCACAGCACATACAGTAAGAGACCGGCTGGCCCTGTCTGGTGCTTTTTGACAGGGACCGGCCGGCAGATTTGAAGGGAGACGGTGGGAGCGCAGGAGCAGGCAGATGAGGGGCGGAGCAGGCTTTCCTGCCACACATGCCTGCTCCACCTCTAAGTTTTCATACTGCCTGCTCCTGTGTAAGGAGGGCTGATGAGAGACTAGGGAGCTGATGAGAGGCTGGGGGCTGATGAGAGACTAGGGGGCTGATGAGAGGCTGGGAAGCTGATGAGAGACTAGGGGGCTGATGAGAGACTAGGGGGCTGATGAGAGGCTGGGGAGCTGATGAGAGCCTAGGGGGCTGATGAGAGGCTGGGGAGCTGATGAGAGGCTGGGGAGCTGATGAGAGGCTGTGGAGCTGATGAGAGGCTGGGGGCTGATGAGAGACTAGGGGGCTGATGAGAGGCTGGGGAGCTGATGAGAGACTAGGGGGCTGATGAGAGGCTGGGGAGCTGATGAGAGGCTGGGGAGCTGATGAGAGCCTAGGGGGCTGATGAGAGGCTGGGGAGCTGATGAGAGGCTGGGGAGCTGATGAGAGCCTAGGGGGCTGATGAGAGGCTGGGGAGTTGATGAGAGACTAGGGGCTGTGAGAGACTAGGGGGCAGTGAGAGACTAGGGGAGCTGATGAGAAACTGTGGGGCTGATGAGAGGCTGGGGGCTGATGAGAGCCTGGGGGGCTAATGAGAGGCTGGGGGGCTGATGAGAGGCTGGGGGGCTGATGAGAGGCTGGGGTAGTCTTATACAGCGAGTATAGACCAAACCCTATATTTTAACTGGAAAAGTTTGGGGGTCGTCTTATAAGCCAAGTCGTCTTATACGCCGGCAAATACAGTAAGCACAAAATTGTGTTTTACCACATTCCTCTATAGACCATGCAGAACAGTTTCCATTAGCAACCAGAACAAAGAATGGAGCAGAAGTCGCATGCCTGCCATTAGGGAGAACCGCTCTGTTGGAGGCAGAAAGGAAGAAAGAGAGAGAAAGACATGAGAACAAAATGATATTATATCCAGAACCTGGCTGTTAGGAAGTGAACCAGTTAACCTAATAAGCACAGATAAAGAACTTATTGATAACAGCAAAGGGAAGTATATTGGTGTCATCCAAACGCCTGTTATTACCTCAACTAGGGCTGCAGTAAACGATTATTTTAGTAATCGAGTATTCTATTGATTATTTTTATAATTAATCGAGTACACTAATAAGAAAAACCTTCTTAAAATAATGTATTTTTTTTTATAAAAACTATATTTTTATTTCTTAAAGTGGTATAGCACATAATTGCACACACAGAAGGCTTCTTTCACAGCTGCAATCAATATACATTCTGTCAGAAGAACAGCCAGAATGTACCATATCGGGTATAGCTGGATTATCTGCCGGCTGCTGCAGCGATTGACTGTAATGGGGTCCGGCCTTGTTACAGCATTCAAGCTGGGTTTTGACCGGACAAAAAAAAGCTTTGGACGATACCCAGCATGTATGCCGAAACATGGCCAGATGGCCTTGGACCACATTATAGTCAATGAGAGCACATGCAGCCAGAATGTGTATCTTAGGGTTTGTTGTGAACTCCAGCAGTTTTCTCCAGTGGAGGAACAGACTGCCTGAGTTCACTGGATGCATCCTGCCATAGCTTGATGCCCATTGACTGTAATAGAGATCCGGACAAAAAATGCTGCACGGTAACATAGCATTTTCATAAGACCCCCTCCAAGTCAGTCAGCATTGCCCTCAAATCAGTCCCCCCCCCATGCCGCAAGCCCGCAATCAGACCCCCATGCCACCATGATCAGACCCCCAGGCTGCCACCATCAGACCCTCCCTTGCTGCAATCAGAGCCAGACCCCCATGCCATCCATTCCCATGTCCCCCACTTCCCCAGTGCCATCAGATCAGCCCCTCCATGCCATGTCCCCTAGTTCCCCCATGGTGGCACTGCCATCAGACCCTCCATGTCATCCAGATTGCCATGATGTCCCCCTTCCCCAGTGCCTCCATGCCATCCACCATGTCCCCCACTCCCCCAGTGCCATGAGATCATCCCCTCCATGCCATGTCCCCCAGTGCCCCCATGATGGCACTGCCATCAGCCTCTCCATGCCATCCAGATTGGCATAATGTCCCCCTTCCCCAGTGCCTCCATGCCACCCACCATGTCCCTCACTCCAATCAGATCAGCCCCTCTATGCCAAATCACAGGTGCCCCCTTCATCTGGCAGTGCGGCCTGCGCTGAGACATGGAGTCCGCAGGAGACGCGTCTTCATCCAATCATTCACTGGGAGGGACCTGACATCATACACAGCGTCAGCCAGCCAAGGGCCTGGCCAGCGCAGCGTGGTGCCGAGTCGGGAGGCCACGGAGCGGTGAGTGAGAGACTTCACTTCACTTACGCTCCGTGGGCACGTGATTTAAGCGAAGCCTCAATGCAGGGAAACTGCATCGAGGATTTTTTGGCCTCGATTACATTGATTAAATCGATGAATCGTTTCAGCCCTAATCTCAACTGAGCCTGTTACCTGGAATTACAGCACAAGTAATAGCAGAAGTGTATCTGAATACCTCCATGATACTGAACCTGTAACTTTCACCTCAAGGCAAGTGATTTTCAGTAAATGTTCCATTTGCTTATTTAAACGGACTACTCTTAATTCTACCACTCCATTTGCACCCAAGGGTGCTGGTGTCATAACATCAGGGACCTTGCCTTCCCTGCACCTAAAACCCATACCACCAAGGGCACCTCAACTACCATCCGGCAGAAGAACCTCTTTAGCCCAGAGAGTGCCCCCAATGAATCAGGTGCTTTCCTTCGCATCACTGCATGCCGGCCCAGGGAGCTCTGCAAAACCGTGAGTACCAACTACTACCCCCATCAGGCCACCCCAATCACGCACGCCCCTGAGACCCAGTTGCTGCAATTGTATCTATATATGGTAATTTCAAATAAAGAAGCAAACTGTAAAATAGATATATACAAAAGAAAACCATCAGTTCCTCTATTAGGGTAAGGCTACACCATGACTTTGACAACAACACACATCCCATGGCCAAAGATCACAGTTTAGTGCTGCATGTGTTGCAACTAATGAAATTGAATAAGGTCATGTTGTGACCCACAAATTGCCACAATCGGGACATGACAGCTGCAAGAAATCTGAACCTGCTGGTTTTCTTTATGTTTTCTGCATGATCCCATTCACTTTCTTCAGCTGTGATACAGGCAACACTACACTGCAATATGTGGCCAAATGATGTGTATCGCGATTCATAGACAAAGTTGCTATGTAGCAGAAGCAGAAATCACCTCTTATCTTATCCTGTCTTATAAATTAATCAAAATTGTGGAAAACATGTAATTCTGATATTTGTGTCCCAGGAGGCCATTGAGCCTTCCTGCATTCTGATAAACCTCCGGTCAGACTGGTCTTTTGCTGTAACGTAACAGTAGTCCTCCCCCTACTGCTTTTTTTTTTTAATAAAGAGCTAGGCATGCCAATACGTTCCATTTCTTGGTCATCTGCCAGCCAAAAATGAAAAGGGTGAGAAGAAAATTAAACCCCCTTAAACCTCTTTAAGATTTCCACGAAACTTTTTATTTCCAGACCTGTTGAAAATCCTCAAAACTACTGATCAATGTGGGGAAATGGTACTTCTGTTTACTTGTATCTGTAACTGTTCCATTCATTTGGCTTCTGATTGCACCAAAATTGATCATGGAACTGCAAAATAACCAGGAATAACCATGAATCTCACCAAACCATCAATTATTGATAATGCTGTATTTTTATTTTAAAGGGTGGGTTATATTAGCATTTCTTGAGGCTAACTCTTTGGAGATTTTCCGCACTAATAAACATTTTACAGCAGTGTGTGTGTTTGTGGGTTTTGGGCAATTTCTAAATGAAAAACGTCACAGCCAAAAGATATAAGGTATATGCTCCTTACTTTAAAAAGGAAATCACTGTCTATAGGAAGCGTTAAACAAAAAATATGTATTGGTTGTTGATTAAAATGCACACAGGGGCAGACAAAACCTCTATATAACAAGGGATTTGGCAGTACACAGGGAATAGGAGTTGTATAGGTATGCCAGCAGTCTGCCTATTTATTGTAGCAAGGGTGTATTAGTGTATACCAAGTATAAGTTTCTCATGCACCTTTATGCCAGACCTGATGGTTACCGTCTGTATACCCTGCCTGGTAGTAGGAGTAAGACTGCAGAGGGGTTCTAAGCATTGAATTTGTGTGGTGTATCCACAGCTGTAGTGTCACATTCCCGGTCAGCCAGAGTGATTGACTATATTTGCAGTCTAATCTACTTGAGTTATGAATCGGATACTGGGTCGATGGCAGAGAATCTCCATAACTCTGCTTGATAGCATGAGATACTGACCAACCCTATACACTGTCAGTATTGATATTATGACACTGGCAGTGTAGGGTTGTTCTGAATCCTTACATAGCTAACCAAGCTACTGTATGTATTCTCAGGTTGCTCTGAACCACTATGCCCAGTACACTCTTGCTCTAAACTAATATGCTCAGTACGCTCAACGCGTTTCTGCACTCTTTCAGTGTGTGAACAGGAATAAGCAAAGCCAAGCAAGAAACCTATTATATGAGCAGGCTGGCAGCTGCCACTCCAGTGTGACAGCCTCTCTGGCACTAGCGCGGCCATGCACTGGCCGACGCAACTCGCTTTCTAAATAAGGGAAGATCGGCCCCTCAGGTAGAGTCAACAGGCACATGCAGGCTAATCAGAAGGGAAGAGGTGGGACACACCCGTGGAAACACTCCTCCCTGCTCGTCTTCATGTGAGGTAAACCAGGACTCCTAAGGTGAGAAGCAACAAGATAAATGTAAAAAACCGGACAAACCACAATGATGTTAAATTAAAGAACAAGGCACCCCTGCACCACTGTATGATAAGTGGTAAGTATTCATAGTAGTATCAGGTACTATGAGCAGACACACATTGAGAATCCAGAGAGAATTAAACACCAAAGTGAATGGACTTACTGTGTGTCAGTGTGTGTTGTTTGCAAGATGACAGATAAAAAACCTCCTAGTATAAGTGCATCAGTGACCAAGCTATCTGTTCTGTTGGTGTGATACCTGCTGGCCAATATGATATTACTGTATGAAAGCCTTCTGTGACATAATTAATCATGATTGACTGTTCCTTACATGGATATCTATGTCACCACCTAACATACAGTAATTATCTCCATCCTTGACTCCGTTGTCTAAAAGATAACCCATCTTCCATCCGGTCATGTAAGGATTGGTATATAGCTGGTTATGTGGAAACACTGTGAACTATATCAGCCAGGATCCTGAAACTACACAGTCCTGCCAATACACAGAGACTAGTCATATGAAGGTCCAAATTCTATTGATGATCGTAGAATTTACTGAGGAAATTGACCATTGGGTTACTGTCTATAGATCACAGCCCCGGAGCATTCCTAGCATTTACAAAAATTACTAAAGGCTGGCCAAAAAGCCACCTAAAGATGATTCACTTAGCTAATGAAACATACATACAATACGTGTTCATTCAAGCTCTTAGGGCGTACCATCTGCAGAGGGAACGTCTATTGGACATCTTTTTCTAACGGCTTTTTGTCTAAGTTGCCCCCCCTGGCAGAAATGAACATAGTAAGAAAGGGACTATGCTTTGTTCCCACTCACTCCTTCAACCTGTTTGAATGGGTAAAAGATCTTACACTGTTCATACGCAAACTCAAATGGAAAAAAATGTTTTGCCACTTACAAGTGTGCTAAGCTAGGAATTGACATAGAAAACCTTCCTAATGTGAGAAATGTAATTGACTTACTGAAGGAAGGGGAAAAATGACCAGGTGAGGGACCCTTCACAGATCTTAGAGTAACCTCACAATAAAATCCACCCATTGGTGACAATACCCAGATGGATGCATTCTTAAAAGTGGTTACCGACCAATTGCAATCATGGAGGGTATGGCTGGAAAAACATGACCAAAGATGAACTGGAGGGTCTGTTGTCTTTGTAGACTGAGCCAACGATAGTCATTAAACTCTATGACAGGGGTAACATGGTTATCCTGGGGCAGGAACAATACATACTGTAGATATGTGTCTGCAGATTTTAAGTAAAAAATCGTGTTACAACATCCTCCCAGCCAATTCCCTTGACTCCTTTCTTATCAAATTGGGAACTATACTACAGGACGCTCTTACTTCTAAGCTTATTGATAAAACAGAATTAGTGGACTGAAACCACTAAAGGAGAGGCCTATAGTCTCAGACACGGGGAGCCTCACACATCAGATAAATACTTATGTGGATTTCATTCTGAGACACTTTGTCACTGCCCTCCCCTCTTACGTTCACAGCTTCTTTAAAACTCCCCAACCCTTCACTTGGATGAACAGCAGCCTTATGGGTACCTTCCAGTGTGGCAGATGCATCGCCTGTGACTTTATTAAGACTGATAAAATATAAACCAGCATGGTCACACAAAAGTCCTTTTTTATTAGGACATTGATCAGTTGTAAAATCACCGGATTGGTACACCTAACCACTTGTGCATGTGGCCTTCAATATATAGGAAAAACAATCCGAGAGGTGCATAGGGGAACATTATAGTGACATCAGAAACAAATCTGATACTCCCATTGCACATCATGTAGCCCAGGACCATCACTGAAATGTGGGGGTCATCTGCTTCCAAGATTTGGAGGTTGTCAGACAGTCCCCAAGGGGGGGCAAATTAGACAAAAAGCTGTTACAAAAAGAGGCCCAATGGATAGTGAGCACTAAGGGTTTGAATGAACACATATTGTATGTGTGTTTCATTGGCTGAGAATCTAGGTACATAGTCACACCAGCTTTCAACTTTAGATGGCCTCTTGGCCAGCCTTCAGTGACTTTTGCAAATGCCAGGAATGCACAGGGGCTATGATCTATGGACAGTAAACCAGTGGTCAATTTCCTCAGTAAATTCTATGATCATCAATAGAATTTGGACCTTCATATTACTAGTCTCTGTGTATAGGACTGTGTATTTTCAGGATCCTGGCTTATATAGTTCACAGTGTTTCCACAGAACCAGCTCTATACCAATCCTTACATGACCGGTTGGATGATTGGTAATGTTTTAAAACACAATGGAGGCAAGAATGGAGATAATTACTGTAGGTAGTGACATGGATATCCATGTAAGGTACAGTCAATCATGTTTAATAATGTCACAGTAGGCTGGCAGAATTGAGCCCGCGCCTTGCTTGCTTCCTGTCACATATTATTATAGTATTTGGGAACCTGGTATCACACTAACAGAACAGATAGCTGTGGTCACTGATGCACTTATACTAGGAGGTTTTTTATCTGTCATCTTGCAAACAACACGCCCAGAGACGAGCAAAGAGCAGTGTTTTCCCGGGTGGGTCCCCCCACCTCCCTTCTAATTCACCTGTGTGCGCCTGTTGACTCCACCTGAGGGGTGGTTCTTCCGCTATTTAGACACATCTTCCCCTTTTTATGACACACATATAACACTCCTATTTGTCTGCCCCTGTGTACAATTTAATCAACAACCAATAAAGAATCTTTTTGTTTATTTAACGTTTCCTAGAGACAATTTGTACTGTAAATGCCCCTTATATTCAAAAAAATATGAGGCAATGTCCTGAAAGAAGAAAATTTCCACCTACAGATTTTTGGGAACTATACCATGCCAGACAATAGTTTAGCAAGTGATGAAGTAAGAGAAGGTGTTAGATGCAAAGTATTACAGATACAGTATGATAAAATGTACCAGTTATGATGATCACAAGCTGTGGAGAGTAGAACCATAAAAAAATTCCAGTGAACCAATGAACCTTTCAGCAATTTTCATTATTTTTTTTAGTTTAGACAGAGTAGATATTTCATATTCTCTTCAATATTTTTATTCATAGGCCCAGTTGCCAGATTTAGCAATGTTTGCGATATTGATTTTTACACAGTATTTGTATCCATTTCTTTATGTAATTCCTTTACATAATATTTCATCTACATTATAAAATTAGTAGACAACATACAAATTAGGTGCAAATTGAGGTTTCCTAGACACTTTCCAGGCACACTGCATGCTGCCCACTGAAAAACAAAGGATTCTGCTCAAAGTGATGCCATCTACTGAATTACACTCTCGTACCCACGGCATACATCTTTGCAGTTTCTGTTTGAGGTGGAGAATACAACTTGCTTATGGAACTTCTTGCACGCAGGTAGGTTTTTCTGGAAGAATATGAATGGTTCCTTGCATATCTTGCTTCTGGAATAAATACATACAGTACATAAATGAACTTCTGCAAAAACTGGAAAGATAACAGTTTTTCGTTTCACCTATGTTTATGCTGTTTACTTTAGTTTTTATTTTTTGCACAAGATTGCATGCCATAAGCAGAGTTTGTATAGAGGGACTGTATTATGTCACTCCATGTGCTGCCATATGGATTCACAGGGGTCAACATACAGTAGTTTACTTTAGTATAGAGTACAGTACCTGGGAGTTGTATAAATACTCCCCCTAGTGGTGACTGCAAATCAGAATTTTTTTATTTAACTATACCTGTGTGAAGTGAAGCAGGGGGTTTGAAGCTATGTCTCAGAAATCAGAGCTTCAACCCTAATAAAAACAAAAAAAAACACATAAAACCTGCAGCTCAAAGTACCAACCATATAAGTCAGATGGAAGACAAGCCAATAGCTTAATGCTGAAGAAATGAATAACCTAGACTTATATTTAAGTGGTTTTGTAGAAATACCCTATCTATTTAGCAATTGGATATCTCCAGTCATTTCAGGAAATCCAAAGGTTCTCACATATCCAAATTGGCATCCCTTCTATGTTGCCAACATAAAACACCTCCAACTTCCAGCTCCATAAAGATTATCCAGTCGTTACCAACAACCAGCTCCAATGCACAAAATTAGCAGCTATATGTGTAGTCATTTCAATAGCAGTAGACCTGGCAACTTATATGTACATTAATGTTACGTCCTATGTGGGCATTGCCCTTTGTGTTGTTGCACCACCAACTATTTATGCAGATACCTAAAGAGGACCTTTCACTGGTCCACAGTTTATGAGGCAAATGTATATACATGCAGAGCGGCACCCAGGGATGACCCTGCACTTCCCTGGATGCCGCTCCGTTCGTCCTCTGTAGCCCCCGGTACCGGAGCTGTTGCTGTTCAGGGCTGCAGTTATATATTCTAAAGCTTTTTGTGTTGCGTATAAGTAGAAAAAAATAAAGGCCTATTTGCTGTTCAGCGGTGCAATTATATGTTCTAAAGCCTTTTGTGTAGTGTATAAGAGGAAAAAAGAAAAATATATTTGCCGTTCAGTGGTGCAGCTATATATTCTAAAGCCTTTTGTGTTGCGTCTAAGTGGAAAAACTAAGAAAATAAGGGCCTATTTGCCATTTAGCGGTGCAGTTATATGTTCTAAAGCCTTTTTGTCATGTATTAGTGCAAAAGAGATATATATTTGCCATTCAGTGGTGCAGTTATATCTTCTAAAGCCTTTTGTGGAGTGTATAAGTGGAAAAAAGAAAAATAAATTTGCTGTTCAGGGCTGCAGTTATATATTCTAAAGCCTTTTGTGTCGTGTATAAGTAGAAAAAAATAAGGGCCTATTTGCCGTTCAGCGGTGCAGTTATATGTTCTAAAGCCTTTTGTGTAGTGTATAAGAGGAAAAAAAAAAAAAAATTGCCGTTCAGCGGTGCAGCTATATGTTCTAAAGTCTTTTGTGGAGTATATAAGTGGAAAAAATATATATATATTTGCCGTTCAGGGGTGCACTTATATTTTCTAAAGCCTTTTGTATCGTGTATAAGTGGAAAAAAATAAGGGCCTATTTGCCATTCAGCGATGTTCTAAAGCCCTTTTGTGGAGTGTATAAGTGGAAACAAGAAAAATATATTTGCTGTTCAGCCGCGCAGTTATATGTTCTGAAGCCCTTTTGTGGAGGGTATAAGTATAAAAAAGAAAAATATATTTGTCGTTTAGCGGTGCAGTTATATGTTATAATGCTTTTTTTTGCGTGTATTAGTGGCACAAAAAAGTATTTGCCATTGTGTGGTGAAGTGAGAAAATTACAGCTCTTTTTGGCGTGTATTAGTGGAAAAAAGGGCTTATTAGCTGTTGTGTGGTGAAGTGAGAAAATTACAGACTTTTTTGGGGTGTTTTAATTTCCTTTATATTTATTTACTTGATCTAACAGTATGTCAGACAGAGAAGTGCCAGGTCCTGCACAGGGGAGTGTCAGAGGCCCAAATGTTTCTGGTGCAGGCACAGGTCACAGCACAGTAAGGGGGCGTGGCAGCAGAATTCGCAGCGAGAGGCCTGAGCTCCCGGTGTCATCTAGTGGTCGTGTCTTGACCAGAAACCCAGCGGTTCTTGAATTGTTAACTCGGTCATCCACTTCGTCCCAAGTGACATCAGACACCCCCAGCCAATTGACGGTGGGTTTGTCAGGCACAACCCTTAGTTGGCATGGCCTGGAAGCAGGCCCTGTGCCATCACCTGTCCTCAACCTGCCTCTGTCCTTTTCTGTTCCCTCAGCCAGAGAAGTATTATATGCTGTGGGCTCAGCCCTGCTATACAGCGAGGACAAGCTATTAGAGGACAGTCAGCAGCTACTGGACAGCCAAGATGTGGAGGAGAATCCGCCGCTTCCCCCGGTAGGCGGGCAAGTAGTAATGAGGAGAGTGGCGTGGGAGCTGGTGTTGCGAGCGGTGAGGTTCCTGACACATAGACCGTTGAGGAGGACATCAGTGACGTTCAGACAGTACTCAATGATGATGATGTAGCTGATCGCACTTGGGAGTTGGGTGAATTAGGGGCTTTATCATCATCGGGAGAAGAGGGTGGCAGGTTGACCGTGAGGCAGCACCGGAGCCAGCAAGTCACTAGCGTGGACGGGAGTCATCAGGTTGGCAGCAGTGGGAGGTCAGTAGCCAAACATGCCCGGGGTAGACCACCCACTTCGCAGAAACCTACCTGCCCAGAAAGTAGTGGTGCAGGGGTGCACGGAAGCAGCGGTGGTAGCAGTCAGTCAGTGTGTAGTGTTGGGGGTAAAATCACCTACTCGGTTGTGTGGCAGTTTTTTGCTAAGTTGCCAGAGGAGGTGAACATGGACATATGTAGAATCTGTGGGCAGAAGGTGAAGCGTGGCCAGGATGCCATTGTTGGCACCATGGCCCTGCGTCAACATATGCAGCGTCACCATAAAGTGGCCTGGGAGAACCGTGGCTCCGATGTGGTGGCCCAGCCTGCCGCAGCAACCGCTGCATCACCCAGTGGCACACACTTGGTTTCAGGCAGTCAGGACTACACCACCTCAGCCGAAGGCAGCTGTCTGTCCTTCCCATCATCTGCTGGTCCTGATGCTCCTGCTCCTTCTCCTCCCACTCCTCATCAGTCATTCCATCAGCAATCAATTGCTGAAGCGTTTGCCAAGAGACAACAGTATGCGTGCACTCATCCAACGGCGCAGAATTTGAATGTGCTCCTGTCCAAGTTGCTGGTGCTGCAGTCGCTCCCTTTCCAAGTGGTGGACTCTGCACCTTTCAGAGAACTGATGGCTTGTGCCAAGCTGAGGTGGAGAGTCCTAAGCCATAATTTTTTTGCCAAAAAGGCAGTACCAGCCCTACACACACATGTAGAACAGAAGCTGGCCTAGTGCTTGAGCCTGTCGGTGTCTGCCAAAGTGCACAGCAGTGCCGACGTGTGGAGCTGTAACTATGGTCAGGGATAAAACATGTGGTTCCTGCACAGCCACACCATCAACTAGGCCAGGTGACGCCGCTTCGCCTCCACCTTGTCACGCTGTTAGTCCTGCGACGATGTCTGCCTCGTCCTCAGCCTCCACTGCAGGGACAATTCACAGTGCCCCACCAGCATACCACATGTGCAGAGCATGGCGGTGTCACGCTGTTCTGCACCTCGTTTGTCTTGGTGAACGGAGTCACACAGGGG
Organism: Bufotes viridis; assembly: GCA_033119425.1. Taxonomy (NCBI): domain Eukaryota; kingdom Metazoa; phylum Chordata; class Amphibia; order Anura; family Bufonidae; genus Bufotes; species Bufotes viridis. Next base: position 165,534,278 of record CM065592.1, read on the forward strand.
AGGAACTGCTCCGTGTCCCTAATCAAGAAATCGTATCCTGGCTTTCTCTGCGACAACTCAAAATCGGAACCATGGTGACCAGCAGTGGGAAAAACATGGTGTTGGCATTGCATCAAGGAGGACTGAGCTCTATTCATGGCACACGTGTTCAATCTGGTTGTGAAGTCTTCCACCCATCTGCAAGACATCCTAAAAATGGCCAGGAAACTTTGCATGCACTTCAGCCACTCATACCATGCAAAGCACACCCTCCTTGAGCTGCAGCGGCAGAATGGCATCCCCCAACATAGGCTGATATGCGACATTTCCACCGTTGGAATTCCACCCTCCATATGTTGGACCGACTATACGAACAGAGAAAGGCCATAAACGATTTCTTGATAATGCAAGTGGACAGGAGCACTCCTCTGTGTAACTTTGATGTCAGCCAGTGGCAGCTCATGCGTGACACCTGCCGTTTACTCAGGCCCTTTGAGGAGGCCATGTTATTTGTCAGTCGGCAGGACTACGGGATGAACAACGTCATACCACTACATCATTTCCTGGAACAGATGCTGGTAAATCTGTCTGGTCAGGGGACTGGAGACATGGGGGCTGAACTCGAGGAGGAGGAGGAGGACATTGGAGCACAAATATCTAGCAAAATGGGTGGTTTTTACACACTGGTGACAGGAGAGGAGGAGCAGGAGCAGCCAGAGGAGCTACAGGGCGATGAGGAAGACAAGGCAGAAGACCAAGACACACCGTGGCAGTATGAAGTGAAGATGGAGGCAGGGAGTCCCTTCGAGTCACTTGCACAAATGGCCCGATGCATGCTTACTTACTTGCGTAGTGACAGCCGAATTGTCACCATCCAGCAGAGGGATGACTTCTGGCTCTCCACCTTGTTGGACCCATGCTACCGGTCCAAAACGGGGGCCTTTTTTACACTAGCTGAGAGGGAGGACAAACTGAACTACTATAGAGACATCCTATGTAGTGAGTTGGCCACTGCCTATCTGCGCCATCGTCCATCCTCTAGCAGGTCTAACCGGGGTGGCCCTCTGCACTCACATTCCTCTGCCATGGCTGTTGTGGCAGGGTGAGCAGTTCCAGCTCCATCACCAGCAACTTGAGTCTATAGTCGCTGATAAGCAGTTTTCTTCACCCCCTAGTGAAGAAACTACTCAGCAGCAGCAGCTAGACCTGGAGCAGGACCTGAACCAGCAGGTGGTGGCATACTTGGACAATACCGTGCCACCCCACATTGAAGATCCGCTGGACTACTGGGCAGCCAAACTGGATTTGTGGCAGAGTTTGCCCTGGAAAAGCTGTCCTGCAAGGCCAGTAGTGTGGCATCAGAGCGGGTGATTAGTGCGGCGGGGGCCATAGTTACTCCAAGAAGAACTCACCTGTCCACCCAAAATGTGGAGAGGCTGACCTTTGTCAAGAAGAATCAGGCGTGTATGAGCCAGGATTTCCACCCACCAATGCCTGATGCAGATTATCCATAGTGCCACACCAACACTTTGACAAAAGAGACCGGTTTCTTCTGGCTACTTGCCTCAGATACTATTCTAATGCTACCACACATCTGATGCCAAGTGCTCCTTCTTTCACCCACCATCTTCAGCTGGTACTCATATTGTCATACAACCTCCCCACTCTGTCACCGGGTCACTCTGTGGTCTCCTGATGCTGCTGCCACCTCCTGACTCTGTGGTCTCCTGATGCTGTTGCTTCCACCTCTACACTATGCCACCTTGCCACTCTGTGGTCTCCTGATGCTGCTGTCACCTCCACACTATGTCACCTTGCAACTCTGAGGTATCCTGATGCTGTTGCCACCTCCACACTATGTCACCTTGCCACTCTGAAGTCTCCTGATTCTTCTGCCATCTCCCCACTCTGTCACCGGGTCACTCTGTGGTCTCCTGATATTGCTGCCACCTCCACACTATTTCACCTTGCCTTTCTGTGGTCTCCTGATGCTGCTGTAACCTCCACACTATGTCACCTTGCCACTGTGTGGTCTCCTGATGCTGCTGCCACCTTCACACTGTTATTGCGCCACTGTGGCCTCCCCTGATGCTGCTGCTGCCACCTCCACGCTCTGTCATTGTACCACTCTGTGGCCTCCTGATGCTGCTACCACCTCCACACTCTCTGATTGTGCTGCTTTGTGGCCTCCTGATGCTGCTGCCACCATCACACTGTCATTGTGCTATTCTGTGGCCTCCTCTTGATGCTGCCACCACCTCCGGACTCTGTCATTGGGCCACTCTGTCGTCTCCTCATGCTGCTTCGCCCACCATTTATTTGACCCTTCTTCTAATCTGTCAAAAGGAAGGAAAAATTAGATGCACAACGGATCCGGTCTGCGTAGCAGCTGTAAGGCCTGTATGGTCCGATCAGAATTGGCTTGTGATTTGATAGCCAAAAGCAGTAGTGGGTACAAAACACAGAAGACATGCAAATATTCCATTCACGTGTCATCTCTGTTTTGGATCCACTCCTGTGTTTTTTGGCATTAGCAATACTGATGGATTACTGACCAAATGCTGAAGGTGGATGCTCAACAGACAGGATCTGTTTTTTGTGTGTTAAATGCAAAATAATCAGTGACGTCAACACAAACTTACTGCTGACACCCTCTCCATTCTGTCAGGGGGGCTCTACTTGTATAAGCGTTAAATAGAACAGGATCTGTAGACACCTATGTGGAATCAGCTGATGACTGTGTAAAAGGAGTGTGCTTCTTCTTGGCGCTAACATCGACCTGTAAGACCGAGTTCATACTTGAGTTATTTGGTCAGTTTTGGCCCCGTGACTGCCCAAATAAGTGAAGTGTGCAGTGATTCTAAGAGCGACGCCTGTCATCTGCATTTCATACTGAGTCACAGTATTATTTCACTACTACAGAAGAATCCCTAAGCGTGTTACTGCAAGGCACAGTGTTCTACACCACTATAAAGGCTCTCTGCAGCCAGGAAATAGCCATTTTTTTTAACATGATTCGCCGCGAATAAATTCGGATTGAACCGAATTTTTTAAAAAAGTCTCTAATCTCTAGTGAGAACTTCTGGTTTTCCTGAAATTGTCGGAGCTATCCAATTTCTGAGTGGAGAGAGCTTTATGACCAACTATGGCCAGGTTCACATCACCACTTATTTTTCTGCTCTTTTGATCTGTCAGAAGATCAGAAATATAAAGGAAAAAAGGGATCATGCATTTACAGCATCCATTATACTCAGTTATGCACATTTTGCATCTATTTTAGTTGTTTCCATCTGAGATCCGTTATTTTTATGGAAAATAAATTTATATCTATACTGCTTTCTGCCTAGAACGAGGTGTAGAGTCCCAGTTCACAATATCTATTTATCTTATGCATGTCATCTTTACTGTAGGCACCAATGTGCTTGGAACCCCTTCTCCCATATTAAATCCTGCTCAGTAAGGCAGTTCTTCACTAGATGCTATGGAACTGGGGATAAGGAGGACCTCCCTAACATATTATGCATCAAATTGTGCCACGATTTGCTGTGTCGCTCAATCGGTGAAAAAAACTTTAAAGGAGCTACATGGAAGAACAGTATGTGCTCATGAATCTTGTGGGCAATATATAATGGATGTATACCATACAGATCTGCAATACTATCATCCTAACACTGGCTGAGTACCAACGTTAATCATCATAAGAAACATAAAATGTAAAATAATGAATTTAATCACAAGAAAGAAAAAGAAAGGAGAGAAAATATTAGAACTCTATTAAGGTCCCTGTCCCTCAAATATGTGCATTCTTTATAATTCTGCTAACTTTCCTGAAGTGAACTTTGGCAATGAAGTGCCTATATGGTAGAAATAAATTGTTTTCTGAAGACGGAAATGTGCTTGAATAACACTTGGGTGCTAGCTATAATACAAGGTTTAGATCAAGTTCACTGCACCATTTATCAAGCCAGCTGGCAGAACTTATAGTTAACAGTACAGGAGCTTCAATTTGCTGATATAATCTAAAATTCCAGAATGAATTATATGTTTTTATGTACAATGCGTTTGGGAGAGTGCTCCACGTTAGTTGAAGGCAGGAAGAAAATGTATTATTTCAATCAACAATAATAGAAATCAGAAAGGCATTATCCTTTAAGTGGATTTTTTTTAACAATCCCATCTCAGATCCAAGTCAACCAGAGAGAAGCTGATTACCTGAAAAGGTGGGTTATGTAACTGTACTTTTATTTTAGGAGCGCATTCCTGCAAATGGGCATACAGCTACGTCTAGTGGATGACACAGGAACCGGAACTGTTCCCATGCCATCCACAGTGGGTGCTGTCTGTAATATCCAGTCTTGGCCATTTAACCCTTAAGGCCTTTTTACACTGCCAGGTGGTCAGGCAGATTATTGGGAATCTGCCCCTGTAAGCCAATCACCCAAGGACTAAGGAAAACCCTTGTTCACTGGGTAATACAAACGTTGGTGTGGTCACCTAAATTATAATTTCTATGCAGCAGATTGTGCTATCTAAACAGCACTCTCCTGCCTATAAAGGGTTGTACATCTATTTAACAGTTTACACTTTGATGGAGGGGTCTCCAAAAATTTCAATCTCGCTTAAACATTTATCAAGTGGACCCTTATTATTACACAATTGTGTATATTTTGAGCTTAAATATTTTTTTCTAATAAAGCTTAATAAAAAAAAAGTTTCAACCGTTTTTCCCCTGCAACCTGCATCTTTTAACATATAGTCCAGGCTTTTCTTTCACAGTAAAATCCTGTATGATGGCCTGACCTGGCTGTAACTCTTATCTCTCCTCTCTTGAGAGCACACAAACACTCATATTATTAGCTGACTTCTTATCACTTATCAATTTAATCCTCAATTGTATCAATGATTTGTAATGCTGCTTTATGTTTCATGTTGCCAAGTAGGAGGAATCTAATCAATACCATATAACCAGACAGAGGCTGTGTCTTGAATACTAGGTAGATTTTCCTAAGGCTACTTCAGTCCATGTACATAAATGGTGGTCAGCCAAGTTGAATACCTAATGGTTGCTAGGCAACGTGGACTAGATCAGCCAACATAATAAACAAAAAGGAAGGTAAATAAACATAGGTTCTGTAAATGAATGTAACATTATTTATACTGTCTGTATGTAAATTGTTTTAGTGCATGTAAAACCTACCTTTAAAAAAATAATGACAAGCAATGAGTAGAGCACCACATAAAAAGCATCCCAGGGATCCAACCATTCCAAGCCAGCAAGACCAACCAAACTTGTATTGTATTCCCAAAAAAACATTATTTATAATCAAAGTCGACCGTTCCACGTAAACGTCAATGGCATACCACACCGAGCCAATGATCCCAGGGACACCTGGAGGAGTAAGCGAGCCACCAATAATATTAGTAGATATATAATACTGCAACATTCACTCAATAGTACAGGCTAATAATAAGTATGATTGTGATGGAAAACATAAAATAATTCACACACTGGTTTTAAACTTGGGAAAACCTTTGAATTACATCATGGTAATCCAGATTATTAAGGTTTAAGACAAGTCTTTCCTTGTTACACCCTGTTTTATTACCAGAGATGAAAAGGTCTGGTTCACTTTATATTCTTTGTAATAGCGGCAGTACAATCTGAGGGATCATTCTCATAATAGCAGACTTAATGAGAAAAAACCTGAAAGCAAAGATGTTAAGAAGACATTCACATAGATGAAAATTTAGCAACTAAAGAGTGAACATTGGAAGGCTCTACAATTAAATTTACATTATAATTATCCTAAGGGATTCTTACCTAGTTATTTTTGGGACCCCCAACTGAGAAGGAAAACAGGACCATATTAAGCCCCCTTTACATGGCAAATAATTTTTGTGACTGCTTAAATCATCTATTACCCGATGAATGAGCATTTTGGATAATCGCTAACGAGCATTACTATGAACTCTTGTTAACGATTATCAGCCCGTGTATAGGGCCCTTTAGTGATCAGTGCCAGTGATGGTACTCCAATAATCTAACATTTTTCTATAATTTTACAGATAAGTGATTAATGTGTTATTTTTTTTTTTTTTTACCTATAAAGCCAGTTAATTGATAAAAACATCCACATTTTAGATTGGATATAGTCAGTAGCCATTTATCACTATAGCAGTAAAAATATGTTATTAAAGTGACCCTCAAGATTAAAAAAAATGAACAGAACACGAGCATTAAGTGTCTTGGCTTGGACTACTTGGACTAGTCTGTCAAGCAGTAGAGTCTTCTTGGATGGTAGAAGGGACTAATGGATCTGCAGCTGAAAAGATGAAAAGGAGGACATCATGTAAATGCTCTGTTCGTTGGCCACTTAGTTTTTTTTTCTCTTGAACCAGAGGATTGCTTTAACGCCTTAAGGACCTCCGCCGTATATGTACGGCGGAAGTCCGTTCCCTAAACATGGCACCCGCTCCCACGTGCAGCAGGTGCCAAAGCTACCGGATTTCTGTTCAAAGGCTGATCGCATACATTTTACCCTTCAGATGCGATAAATGTGATCAGCCGTGGCATCTGATCAGCCAGGAAGCGGAAGTAACGAGCTTCCGCTCCGGTAACATTGTTCCACCGACTGAGATCAGGGAACCTGTTACATTGCTGAAATAGACCAAAGCCTCAAGCAGGCTTCAATGCTGATTTCAGGAATATACCAATACAGGCCACTAGGTGGTAGCATTGTATTGTTATATTACAAATTAAGTGTTCAATGATGGCTATTTAGGCATCAATGAACACAATGGGCAATCTAACGATGGCCAGTTATTGTCACCGAAGGTGACTTAAAAAAAGTATAAAAAAAAATAAAAAACCTAAAAGTTCAAATCACCCCCTTTTCCTTAAAATAAAAATAAAAATACTTAATAAAAAAAAATAAACATCATGGGCATCGCCGCATGCAAAAATGCCCATACAATTAAAATACAGCAATATTAATGGCATACGGCAAATAGCCAATTTGGCATTTTTTGTCACTTCAACTACCCAATTTTTTTTTATAAAAAGTGATCAAAAAGTCGCACACACTTCAAATCACTGAAAATATCTGATTGTCCCGCAAAAAAATTAGCCCTCACACAGCCCTGTACACATAACTGCAAAAAAGTTATAGGGGTATAGGTTTTTATTTATTTTTTTAGTATTAAAAGGCAAGAAAAATTATACAAGTGTGGTATCATTGTAACCGTACTGACCTGGAGAATGAAAGTAACAGGTCAATTTTACCGTATAGTGTACAGTCGTGGCCAAAAGTTTTGAGAATTACATAAATATTGGTAATTGGAAAAGTTGCTGCTTAAGTTTTTATAATAGCAATTTGCATATACTCCAGAATGTTATGAAGAGTGATCAGATGAATTGCATAGTCCTTCTTTGCCATGAAAATTAACTTAATCCCCAAAAAAACTTCCACTGCATTTTATTGCTGTCATTAAAGGACCTGCTGAGATCATTTCAGTAATCGTCTTGTTAACTCAGGTGAGAATGTTGACGAGCACAAGGCTGGAGATCATTATGTCAGGATGATTGGGTTAAAATGGCAGACTTGACATGTTAAAAGGAGGGTGATGCTTGAAATCATTGTTCTTCCATTGTTAACCATGGTGACGTGCAAAGAAACGCGTGCAGCCATCATTTCACTGCATAAAAATGGCTTCACAGGCAAGGATATTGTGGCTACTAAGATTGCACCTCAATCAACAATTTATAGGATCATCCAGAACTTTAAGGAAAGAGGTTCAATTCTTGTTAGGAAGGCTTTAGGGCGTCCAAGAAAGTCCAGCAAGCGCCAGGATCGTCTCCTAAAGAGGATTCAGCTGCAGGATCGAGTGCCACCAGTGCAGAGCTTGCTCAGGAATGGCAGCAGGCAGGTGTGAGCGCATCTGCACGCACAGTGAGGCGAAGACTTTTGGAAGATGGCCTGGTGTCAAGAAGGGCAGCAAAGAAGCCACTTCTCTCCAAAAAAAACATCAGGGACAGATTGATCTTCTGCAGAAAGTATGGTGAATGGACTGCTGAGGACTGGGGCAAAGTCATATTCTCCAACGAAGCCTCTTTCGATTGTTTGAGGCATCTGGAAAAAGGCTTGTCCGGAGAAGAAAAGGTGAGCGCTACCATCAGTCCTGTGTCATGCCAACAGTAAAACATCCTGAGACCATTATTGTGTGGGGTTGCTTCTCATCCAAGAGAGTGTGCTCACTCACAATTTTGCCCAAAAACATAACCATGAATAAAGACACCAAAACACCCTCCAACAGCAACTTCTTCCAACAATCCAAGAATAGTTTGGTGAAGAACAATGCATTTTCCAGCACGATAAAGCACCGTGCCATAAGGCAAAAGTGATAACTAAGTGGCTCGGGGACCAAAACGCTGACATTTTGGGTCCATGGCCTGGAAACTCCCCAAATCTTAATCCCATTGAGAACTTGTGGTCAATCCTCAAGAGGCGGGTGGACAAACAAAAACCCACTAATTCTGACAAACTCCAAGAAGTGATCATGAAAGAATGGGTTGCTATCAGTCAGGAATTGGCCCAGAAGTTGATTGAGAGCATGCCCAGTCGAATTGCAGAGGTCCTGAAAAAGAAGGGCCAACACTGCAAATACTGACTCTGCATAAATGTCATGTAATTGTCGATAAAAGCCTTTGAAACGTATGAAGTGCGTGTAATTATATTTCACTACATCACAGAAACAACTGAAACAAAGATCTAAAAGCAGTTTAGCAGCAAACTTTGTGAAAACTAATATTTGTGTCATTCTCAAAACTTTTGGCCACGACTGTACAGTGTAAAAAAAATAAAAAATAAAAGCTTTTATCAAAATTGCTTTTTTTCCCAATTCTACCCCATTTAGATATTTTTTCCTGCTTCTTACTACAATGCAACCGTAAATGATGCCATTAGAAAGTACAACTTGTCCCGCAAAAAATAAGCCCTCATAAGGCTATGTGAATGGAAAAATAAAAAAAATGGAAAAGCCCAGGGTCCTGAAGGGGTTAAAGGGTACCTATGGTTTAAGAAAACATCTAGGCTTAGGGTTGATGTAATGAGACCCTCACTTGTTGCTAAAAAAATGAGCGCTGTTTCCCTTTAGCTGTAATTAGCCTTGCTCAGCTCTTCTTGGAAAGCCTAGCAGAACATTGTACAGGCTCCTAGACTAGACTATCAGCGGAGAGCGGCAAGCACAGATCATCACAGCTCTAGGTGCATAGCACTTATCCAGTTCTTTCAGTAATTAGCAGGAGATCTCACAGTGATCACAACTTCTAACATGTACCATGACAGATTGGAACATTTCTTAAAGAATATTGGTGTTTCAGGATACGGCCACACATTACCTAAATGCTGTAAATTCTCCACAGCAGAAATGGGTGCAGAAAATTTGCAGCATTTACACTACAAGCAAACTGGATAAGGGTGCGGCCACATAGTCAGGTTTGCGGAGTGGATAATAAAAGGAGAAATAGTATAAGGCCTCATGCACACTACCGTTGGTGTTTTGCGGTCCGCAAACCGCGGATCCGCAAAACACGGAGGCTGCTCTGCGTTCCGTTCTGAAATTTGCGGAATGGAACGCGGCCCATTGTAGAAATGCCTATTCTTGTCCGCAAAACGGACAAGAATAGGACATGCTCTATTTTTTTTTTTTGCAGGGGCACGGAACAGAGCAACGGATGCGGACAGCACACGGAGTGCTGTCCGCATCTTTTGCGGCCCCATTGAAGTGAATTGGTCCGCGCCCAAGCCGCAAAATATGCGGCTCGGACCCGGACCACAACAATGGTCGTGTGCATGAGGCCTAAAGGACAGAGGCAGCTTATCCTCTTTTAATTCACTCCTGGTTTTGGCTTTGTAGCCGTACCCCAAGATTTCAGAAATTTCCTTCACATACTACGGAAAAAACCTACAGCATAATCTGGCTTGTGTTACAGGCTGTCAATCCACATCACGTCAATTTACAGTGTAGGTTTTACCAGTGTCTTTCAACCTTTTTAAAGTAAAGGTTGAAAACAGTGGAGAACAGTGCAACCATAAAAACCAGACCATTTTGGCAGATTTCAGCCCGATTATATCTTAAAGAGTTTTCAGCATTCCTGACATGTCTGTTTTCATATATGTTTGTATTTCCAATAATATAACTGTATAAAATCATCTGTTCTAAATGCTCAGCATTCTGCTGTTGCTCTGTTATTCCTCATGACAATATATAAATAAGCCACATAACGTGGCTGTGGTTGTGCAGCCAAGTGGGATTATTTTAACTGAATACAGTGTGGCTATCTAGGTGGATGGAGGGGGGACAACTGAAGCATGTGCCCTGGGTGCAGCCAAGACCGAGGGAGGGCAGCCCCAGCAAGGTCGCTCGGCAAAATAATTGTTTGAAGTAGCCCAGTCCACACACTTATCAGTGACTTGTAAGCCATGCATAACGCTGCCACTGTATGTCCTCCTCCCACCCGACCTGTCCAGCATACTTGTATTTGACTTGTAAGTGAGCTCAGTCAGATAGCTGCTTTCTTATTTAGAAAATATTTTCTCTCTATTTTTTCTCTCATTTAGGAAAGTAGCCGATGCCTGACTCAACACACTTATTATTAAAGCAATTGTGACCAGAGTCTTCTCTTTTTGCAAGTTTAATTTGATCAACGCATCAGACAAGGCAATGTTTCGGCTTAAACTAAGCCTTTCTCGAGCAATAGTATACATCACACATGGTGAGTTTAAGTACATATAAAATAAGGGGTTTCAACAATTCTTCCACCAATCAATCATTTGCTTATAAGTAGTGTCACCTTAAAAAATAAGGGGTTGCAACAATTCTTCCACCAATCAATCATTTGCTTATAAGTAGTGTCACCTTAAAAACCAATCATAGGCATTTGCATCATGTGAATTATAAATTCCTCCATACATAAAACAGCTTCTTACATGTCCCTCTGGAATATATTAATGAACGTGTGAGCTGCAAGATGGCCAATGCCGTATGTCTCCTCAGCATTTCAGTTAATCCACTGCGCTTGTCCTTGTATCATGTACATTACGTCTATCAAAACAGACTGCGCATGTCACATCGCAAGCTTTTCCCACAATTTCATCAGCAAGGACAATATACATAAATTAGCTTGTCTCCTTCTGTGTACAGTGACCGGTGTAACGTTACATATCCCTACTTCATGAGATTTCCCTACCGGTCGCACCGGAAATGACGTGAGGAGGCGTTCCCGGGTTGTGACGATCTGCGCATGCGCAAAATGACAGTTTAGGGAAAACTGCGCCGGAGAGCCTAAGTAGGGAAATATTACGGCCCAGTAAGCAAGCGCCGACGGGTGATCTGATGGCCATTTTTTTCAAAAATATAATAAATATAAATATTTATTTATTTAACAGAAAAAATGGACATCAGATCTCCCCTCGGCGCTTGCGCACTGGGCCGTAATATTTCCCTACTTAGGCTCTCCGGCGCATGCGCAGTGTCCCGGTAAGCAGCTGAACTCCGCTGAGATTTTACCTAAACTGTCATTTTGCACATGCGCAGATCGTCACAACCCGGGAAGGCCTCCTCATGTCATATCAAGTGCAACCGGTAGGGAAATCTCACGAAGTAGGGAAATGTAACGTTACACCGGCATCGCCCGTCTAGTAGTAGTCATCATATTTCTACGATACCCACCACTCATGTTGCAGCACTACAGAAAGACACCCACCATCGGTAGGGTTCCATCTGTGTGCTCCGGTTTCACATTCACACCTTTGGGAGACATCATGTCTTTTGTCATGCCATCCATATATCCTGTCCCTATATACCAGTTCTTTCCACTGTAGAGACATACTTCCAATCTTGCCAATCGGCAGCTCACCTTAACCAGAGGCAACACAAAGAAGAAATGTGTTAGGTATACATTCAGAGTGCTTTTCCATATATCACCTAAAAGTGATTAAAATCCTAAAAATAATCCCCCATAAGAACACATACACTAAGAAAAATAAAAAAGGAATCCCTAGCTCCTAAAGGTGACTTACATTGAATTCTATATTTAACCCTTGGTTGTAATGATTGCAGTGTATGAATCCATTTCTACTGCTTTTTATGCAATAGGCCTTCCCTGTCACCACCTCTACGAAGAGGGGGTAGAGAGTCAATAACCCTAAATCTCAATTGGTTAACAGAATGTCCCTTTTCTACATGTATATTTCTTTTTGATCCTATAGATCTCCCCACTGTAAGGATGGGTAAATGTATCACCTTTTAACATTTTTCCACAGTTGCAACATCCCAAATATGGAAAATTTCCTTTTTTAGGTTTCATAAAAAATGTCTGACCATTTTTTTTTCCATTGATCTAATATCAGATTTGATTAATCTATCCTTCAGATTCCTATTCCGTCTATATGACATTAATGGATCCTGCTTGAACTCGTTCACATCAGGACGACCCTTCTCAAGCATCGCCCAATCCTGCCTCAAAAGTTGTGCTATTTTGGGGCTTAAATCTCCAAATGTAGAGACAAAGGGTATATGTAACCCCTTATCTTTCCTCTTCCTTATACTTGTCTCAATTTGTTTATCTCCTTTATCCAGAAGTATCTGTCTGCCAAGTCTGCGCAAAAGGCCATCCAGATATCCCCGTTGCACAAATCTGGGACACATTTTATCAACTCTTATCTGTAATTTCTTTTCATTCGACACAATCCAGCTTACTTTCAGAAGTTGACTCCATGGCAAAGAGTCAATCATATGTTTTGGGTGGTTACTCTAGTAGTATAACATGTTGATCCTATCTGTTGATTTAACAAAAATATCAGTATAAATCACACCTTCTTCTACATATACCCAAACATCCAAAAACTGAATTGACTGTTTTGATTTAGTCAAAGTGAAGGTCAAACCCTCTACACACTTGTTTAAATATTCATAGAACTCATCCAGGGTTGTCTCATCCCCCTTCCATATGACAAAGATATCATCGATGTAGCGCCACCAACTCAGGATGTGCTCCCCAAATTTTGACCTGTACACATGCCGATCCTCGAACTGTGACATAAAGATATTGGCATAAGTCGGGGCCATGTTCGATCTCATCACCATTCCCCTCCTCTGCCAATAAAGGTCATCCCCAAAGGGGAAATAATTCCTCCCAAGGACAACCTCCAACAGTCCGAGGATCAGCCATGCACAGGGTGGAGCACATCCCAAGTCAGCCAGCACTACATTGACGGCATCCAAACCTGATTCATGTTTAATGGATGTATACAGTGATGTAACATCAAATGTTACCAAATAGTATCCACTTATGAATACAACATCTTTTAACTTTGTGAAAAAGTCAGAGGTATCTTTGACATAAAAGGCAGCTCTATATAATAAATGGCTATTGGACTAAAAATTGAACCCCTACCAGACACAACAGGTCTGCCAGGGGGAACCTTTAAATCCTTATGTATCTTCAGGAGCATATATAATACTGATGTAATTGGATTTTCAACAATAAGAAATCTAGCCAGATCTCTACCAATAATTCTCCTTTCTCATGCATTGTTCACTTTTTCTTCTATTTCTCAGGTAATTTCAAACTTAGGATCCTTGCTCAATTTGGTATATACCTCCCCATCAACCAACTCTCTGTACCTCCATTTTGTACTTTGGTGTATTCATCACCACAACTGCACCCCCTTTGTCCGCCTGTTTAATGGTAATTTACTTATTCTCCATCAATCGTTTTAATGCATCTCTCTCCAATTTTGGGAGATTATGTATAAGACCCACTATAAAACTCAGGACTGATATGTCATCTACAATTGAGATTTAGGCTACTTTCACACTAGCGTTTTGGCTTTCAGTTTGTGAGATCCATTCAGGGCTCTCAAAAGCAGTCCAAAATGGATCAGTTTTGCCCTAATGCATTCTGAATGGAAAAGGATCTGCTCAGAATGCATCAGTTTGCCTCAGTTCAGTCACCATTCCTCTCTGGAGGTGGACACCAAAACGTTGCCTGGCACACAATGTAAGTCAATGGGGACTGATTTGTTTTCTCTGACACAATCTGGCACAATAGAAAATGGATCCATCCCCCATTGACTTTCAATGGTGTTCAAGACAGATCCGTCATGGCTATAAAAGACATAATACAACCGGATCCGTTCATAACAGATGCATGCAGTTGTATTATTGTACCGGAAGCGTTTTTGCAGATCCATGACGGATCCGCAAAAAATGCTAGTGTGAAAGTAGCCTTAGGGTTATTGACTCTGTACCCCCTCTTCGTAGACGTGGTGACAGGAAAAGCCTATTGCGTAAGAAGGAGTTGAAGTTGATTTCTACACTGCAATCATTACAACCAAGACGGTTAAATATAGAGTTCAATGTAAGTCATCCTTGTTGGGGAGAAGGGCCTTGGTAAGAGAGGTGACCAAAAGGTGACCAAGAACCCAATGGTCACTGTGACTGAGCTCCAATAATAATGTGTGCACATGGAAAAATCTTCAAGAGGGTTAACCATCACTGCAGAACTCCATCAATCTGGGCTTTTGCAAAAAAAAGCACATAAAGGACTATTAGACTGAGAGAAACAAGATTCTCTGGTCTGATAAAACCAAGATTGAACTTTTTTACCTTAAAGCATCTTGTGTGTAGTAGTAGCATCATATTGTAGGGGTGTTTTTCAGGGGCTGTGACAGACAGGAAGCTGGTCAAAATTGAAAAAAAAAAACCTGAATGGAGCAAAGCCCAGAGATTTTCTTAATGAAAACCTGATCCACTGTGCTCTGGTCCTCAGGCTGGGCCAAAAGTTTACCTTCTAACAAGACAATGACTCTAAGCACACAGCGAAGACAAGACAGAAGTTACTTAGGGAAAACTTTGTGAATGTCCTTGAGTGGCACAGCCAGAGCCCTGACTTGAACCCAATCGAACATCTCTAGAGAGGCTGGAAAATGGCTTTCCACCAACAGTCCCCATCCAACCTGGGCTTGACAGGATCTGCAAAGAAAAATGGCAAAAACTCCCCAAATCCAGGTGTGCAAAGCATGCAGCATTATACCCAAGAAGAATGGAGGCTGTAATCACTACCAAAGGTGCTTCAACTAAGTACTGAGTTAAGAGTCTGAATACTTATGTCAGTGCAATATTTAAGTTTTTGCTTTTAAATAAATTAGCAAAGATTTCTAACATTCTGTTTTCACTTTGTAATTTTGGGTTACAGATGAGTGCAGAATGATGGGGAAAATGTAAACTTTTTAAAATTTAAGCACAAGGTGGCAACATAACAAAATGTGAGACAAATGCACTGTAGAGAGGCTGTCCCAGTAGACAGCCTGCACCAGAATTATCACAGAGGCTCAGGCTGGATGATGAATGTGGTGCAGGGAAAGACACTTTTGTCTAACTTTATAAAAAGTTATAAAAATGGTTGACTTAGTTTCCGACAGAATGATATGCCAGAATTGTGGAGCAAGTTTGGTGCTGAATGTGAACATATTAGACCACATCTTTTCTCCCATTAAGCCACACAATCTTGTCAGACTAGACTCAGATAATTTCTCTAAACCTAGATCTGCCAAATTATGCCACATTTTGACACAATATTCACAAAAAAGTAAGTGTACTCACATGAGTAAATGTGGGCCATTGTGTGATGAGTTGTGTGGGGCCGAATGAGTTTGTGTACAGTGTTGGATAGAAGCATGTAGGGCCCACCAGTAAAATTATTTCTAGGGGCCTACTGTAGAGGAAAAGGATTAACTGATCCCCATTGACAGATCCCTAAAACTGCCCCAACACACATTTATTTTTAGTAGTAGCCTACTACTTAGCCTGTACCTGAGACTGTTCTGTGCTTTATAAGAAAAAAATATCTAGCATGTTTTTTATATGCTCACATACGTTGGTTGAGATGCTGTACACTGAATATCAGTGTGCTGTGCCACTTGTGCAAGATGTGGGGGGGGCTATGGGCACAACTGGCTCAGGAGCCCACCTCGGGATTCACATACTGTAAACAATGATATCACTGACTGATATTTTTGACCTCTTGGGAACTCTCTACACATTTTTTTCAGATATTTAAAGTGCTTATTAGCAATGTCTTTTAATGGCTTTTTTTTGAAACATTGAAAAACATTTTGCGTTCTTTAAAGCATTTTCAAAGTTCCATAGAGACGTCTATGGGAAAATGCCCAAAAATTACATATCTAGAACATGCTGGGGTTTAAAACGCAGACCTAAAAAATGGAAATGTGCCCAAATGCTGTGTATGTAGGCTTTCCAATATTTTGCTACAGGATTTGAAGTAACATCTGGCAGCAGTGTCTTTCAACTAAAAAGGCGCAGTAAAGAGTGCCAATAAAAATTCCACAGGTAAAATATTCTGAAACAGCATAAAGCCAAACTACGATTTGCCACATCAAGACGTCTCCCATAATCTGTAATTCTCTGCCATAGTACTTCTGGGGGAGAAATACTCTGCATCCCATCCATGAATCTGACACACTGATATTATGATTTCCATTAGCATGCCCTAATTATCTCAGCCTTACCTCCAATAATGAGGGTAATTCCAGCCACATAACAGATTTTTAACTTGATGTGTGATTCATCGGTAAGGAATTTGACACAGTCGAGTCCCAGGAGAAGAAAAATGAAGCCAAACCCTGCCAGAATATCTGCTGTTATCATAAGACCTCGCGTCGCAACCAATTTCACTGGGAAAAAAAAATATATAAAATGTAAAGTTTATGGGACAAGTAGCCATATTCTAGTGTGTGTTTTAAGATTGCAAATAATAGGATTACAGAGTTTAATGCACTGATCGTGTCTGACATTATCATTAATGTTCCTTAAGAGAAGTGCAACAGCGGCAATCTGTGCTTTCCTAGTGATGTACTGCACTTTGGAAAATTACAGTAAATTTGAAATGTGTTCACAGAATGATGCTTAGAGGAATAGGCTGGATCCAGGCCAGGGGTGCGGAATGTCAAGAAGGGATAACGGTTTATAGCTTGTAGTTTGGGAGATTCAGTACCTCTGTGGAATTATACAAAGGGATCCAAGGCTAACATAAAGCTTTTAAGACAGCATTGGCCATGATAATAAAAAGAAAAAAGGTCAAGGGATCAGCAAATGAAACAGACACTTCATTGGAAAGAAAACAGTAGTTTCTGGTTGTAAATATGAGCTTCAACTTGCTGGTAGTCTTGTAAATAACTGATGAACAAGTTAAAATGCGGCAAATATAAAGGGACAGGCAACTTCCAGGGATAGAACTAAGCATTGGCCCCAGATGGCTGGAAATACCGAAACAGCCAATTGGGCCGACACTCCACTGTATCTGTAGGTCCCATAGTAGTGAACTCGAGCTATGCAGAAAGCATACCAAAATAAGCTACACTGCTTCCATAACTGCCAGACGTGGGTCCAGAATAAATGTCAGAGATGGGCCAACCTCTTTAATTTTACTGTTTAAATTTCAAGAATATAAAGTCAAATGAGCGATTTCGTTAGGGTGCTTCCATGAAATGAATGTGCTTTTTTTATTGGCTTTTTGAAGGGATTGTCATTTTTTGCATCCATGTCTTCTTCTATAGAAAAATCTATGGGAAAATTCTTTGAAAAAACGGACACCCAGATCATGCTTAGGCTTGAAAAAAACACCAAAAAACTTTAAAAAAGCAGTCTTAAAACACAAAACACAGGAGCATTTAATAATTTCCTATTGGCCAACATTGTAAGATCTAGCATTTTTTGCTCAAGAAAAAAAAGTGTTGCTCTGTATTTTCCCTGCACCGGCTCTGCATGTGCTTGGAACAATTTTTTACTTAGTTGTGCCATAGATTATAGCTAATTATTGGAGTTCCCAGTATTAGAATGTCCGCTTTTTTTTTTTTAATCAAGGGACACTTTAAGATTCCTAAAGCTGGCTTGGAATTAAAGAGCTTGGAATAAGTTGCCTACAGTCCTACATGACACCAGAATTTCATTCACAGTTTCTCAGGGCAATTCAAGCACTTTTGATTTGGATCAAATTTATTCAGATCCAAATTGAATCACCAGACCAATTCGGCTGAATCGAATCTGAATAGAATTTCAAGAAATTTGCATTATATCATAATTCATAAGACGGAAGGACGGATCTGTTCTTTTGCCCATAGACTTGTATTATGACGGAATGCAAAACGGACACCTTTAAAAGGCATTCCGTTTGCTTTCCATCCTAATAGAAGTCTAACGGAAAACCATAACAAAATCCCTAACGCTAGTGCAGTGATGGGCAATGTGCGGCTCTCCAGCTGTTGCAGAACTACAACTCCCAGCATGCAAAGCCTGTCTATAGCTATCAGCCTACTGCAGGGCATGGTGGGAGTTGTAGTTTAGCAACAGCTGGAGAGCCGCACTTTGCCCATCACTGCGCTAGTGTGAACCCACCCTTACTTGGTATTTTTGACCCACCCTTACTTATGATTTTATCTTATGTGTTTTATATTCCTTCCTGTCACTCTAAAAATCACAGTTGAAGAGATTTATCAAAACTAGAGCGAAAGAAAAGTGAGGTATTTCTCTTTGGCAACGAATCAGATATCAGTTTTCATCTTTCACAATTTTCATTTCATTTACTTTTATTTAATACTGCTTTAAAATGGTCATCAAAAGCCTTTCCCCAGCAGCGAATGTCTTATTACGTCATTAAGAGGAAAAAAATGTGCAACTCCCTCCCTGTACACCAAGATTGTGCTTTGTGCTGCCTTTTGTGTACCCCGACCTCAGGATTATGCTGTGCTGTATATCCAGCCAGAATTGTGCAGTGCTGCCCCCAGACCCCTACCTCACAGTAGGAATATACTGTTCTGCCTCCCAGATACCCTCCCCCCACACACACACCAGGATTGTTGCGCTACCTCCCACTAGACACCCACTAGTAAGATAGATAGATAGCTTACAGAAAGATAAATATGAGATGGATAGATAGGTGTAGCTAAAGGCTCATGGCCCCTGGTGAAAGGGTTCAGCTTGGGCCCCCCCTTTACCTAAGTGCTTTGTGGCCAGGGGCAGGGAAGCACATAGCCTTCATGCAGCCTGAGGCAAAAACGGAAACGGCATCCCGCATGCCAAAGTCTTGCCTACCCTCCAGCCAGAGGTGTAACTTGACCAGCATGCACTTTCTATAATACCGGTGTCTTCTTATGCGGCACAAGGGTCTTTGGCCCGCCTCAGGCTCTTGGGCCCGGTAGCAACTGCTACCTCTGCACCCCCTATACCTACGCCCCTGGACAGATAGATAGATAGATAGATAGATAGATGGGTAGATAGATAGATAGATAGATAGATAGATAGATAGATAGAGGGATCCAACCCGCCACTGTTCGAATAATATATCAGAATACATTTTCTGCAATACACAAGTGTCCTCTCCCCAAGAGCTGAGACTTCTTTTATAGGGCTTTTTGATCCTCAAAACCTTGGCCAGGTGTTCAGCCAAAGAAAGCTTTCACCAAGGAAGCTGTGCCAGCAAAATGTCTTATTCTTTTTACTGGCCACCTAATGTAATCATCATTTCACCCAAGGTTTTCATCAAAAACCAAATCAGATGGGTTTCCTTGTTCCCAGCTAGGGTTCTGTCAGGGGGACAGGAGACTTCTGCACACAGGGTCCACCAAGGAAGGAAGCAGCCAGCATCAGTAGCCACAAATCATCTCCCCTGTAGAGTGGTGGCTCTGGAGAGTATGAAAGAAATTCACCCCACTCCCCAGAGAGAATACCGTCAATCTTCTGATAGGGAGCGGAAGCCTGGTGTGGACCACACCAAATCACTGACACCCACCCACACGCTCAGCAGACAGGAAGATGGAGTAGTCGGGCATCTGACCTGAGCAGTGGGCAGGCGAGGGGCACAGCTCACTGACAACGAAGACCTGTGCTGTCTGGACCAGGCAGAAACCACAAGATTGAAAGGGCAGCTCCTTTTTCTTTCTCCATGGTGGTATCAGTGTTGTTTATTGACTCTGGGACTGTGTGTTAGTTGGTGGAGGAGCAGTCCCTGCTAACTGACTGCTGTTCCACCAATCAGCTTTACACTTAGTTGCTTGCTTTTCTCCTTCTTTATGTGCACCAGGCAGTGATTTCCCTGAATTTCAAGAAGTCCATCAGGTAATGGTTGACTGCTCCCCCAACCACCCAAAGTCACAAGTGGTGAAAATTAAGAAAAAAGAAAACAAAATTTGTCTTCCTGGTGATGCTGTCTGCGGGGCCCTGAACAGATGGAGATAAAGGAACAAGAGAGAAGGCAGCGCCTCGTGTGTAACACCACTTTTTTGGTGGCTAAAAAAAGTAGATTAGATGTGCTTACCCTTGGGGGTTGTGAGGAGTCACAACACCTGTAGTTCGCCTTGCTGGAAAATAACCCCGTCCAGCCTTCGGGAAAGAAACTGCTTTTGCTGCCAGGCCCTTGCCCTTGACTGTAGCTTGCGGTTAGTGGGATTGAGAGATGCGTCAATGGGGTAGAGAAAATGGACCTTTAACGGCGCTGAAGCAGGATGACTCCAGAGCAAAGTTGTAGTTGGATCAATGAAAAGCTTTATATTAGGTCTACGCGTTTCGTGGGCGAACAGCCCCCTTCTTCAGGACAATTAAAGCTTGTGGGCCCTGAACTGAGGTAGAGTTGTAACTTGAAACTCCTGGTCCCCAACATAAAATCAGTTACAGAGTCCCTTTCTGCCATGTGCCATTAACAATGGCCCCAGGGCTCGGGTATGACTGCTACCTTTGTAGCCCCATAGCTACACCTAAAACAGAAGAGGGGCAGCCAATGGCAGACGGTAATGGGGACGAGTCTCCCTAGCATCGCGGGTGACGCTAGGGAGGCTGCCCCCCGTCACCGCCTTGGCTGTTTCTTGACCTCCCCACCCCACCCCCAACACCAGATGTTTAAACCTGCGCATGGGGAGAAGCAGTGGTGGCCGTGCTGGGACCAAGAGCGGCGCAGGAAGCCAGGTAAGTAGAATCAGTGTGAGGGGCTCGGGCATATGGGGGGGCATTCCCAGGCTCAGAAAACCCCTTTAATACCATGTATGACAGAAAACTGGTGCACATGGCACCAGAAATCTATTCCAGCTCCTGGCTGTTGTTGATTTCAGTTTTGACACACCGGCAGCAGAAGATGCAACAAATTTATCCCGAAGCATGTGGATCTTCCTCCAGCACTGACGTGTGAAATGCCGTTAGGGAATTACCCCCCAATGTCTGTAAGATAAAAGCCTTTGTATTTATTTTCATATCTACAGGTAAAAGAATGTGAAAATAAATTAAAATGAATATTTCTGTATAATTCATAGTAATAAGCGATGAGTGACAGGTTTATACTTTTATTTTCAATCACACATCAGCAGTAAAAATTACATTTCACATTAACACTTAACCATATTAGCATAAAAATAATTTACTTGTTGCACCTTTTGCAATATCTGTAATTATAATACATTTAATACATCTCCCAAAGCTGAGGAGCAAATTATAGAAGTTGAGAGAGCCAAAACAAAACAAAATTTTTAAAGAGGACCTTCCACCTTTCCTGATATATCTTTTTAAACAGTAATTGTATACCTTACAGAACAGCAAATCTGGAACATCTTATATATCTGCATTGTGCCATTCCTCTGTGGTTGCTCCTCTAAATGTAGGAATACATTGACAATTAGGTGTTACGAGTGGGTGCTGTGTCCATATATACTCTGACACTATCCAATCAGTGCTGCCAGTTTCAGGGCACACCCCTTTGACAGCATGAATGGCAACAACCAGTTGTCAATATAGATGAGCGAACTTCTATTTTTATTTTCAGCGTCCAAAGTTCGGGTTCGGGTTATCGGAGAATCCCGTTATGGATTCAGCTACCGCCAACCATAACGGCATTTAAAATCCATAAGGGGATGCTTCATTGAACCCGAAACTTGGACAACCCTAAGGACCTGGGGTGACATCACCGTCATGTGATCAGTGCAGGGGGCGTGGCTCAGCACTGGATTGGATAAGAGGTGATCCAGTGCTGAGCCACGCCCCCTGCACTGATCACATGACGGTGACGTCACCCCAGGTCCTTAGGGTTGTCCACGGTGCGGGTTCAATGAAGCATCCCCTTATGGATTCCAAATGCCGTTATGGTCCACGGTAGCGGAATCCATAACGGGATGCTACGATAACCCGCACCCGAACTTTGGACGCCGAACTAAAAATAGAAGTTCGCTCATCTCTAGTTGTCAACTTATTCAAAAATTTGTAAGATAAATAACATAACTCAGAATTGTTGCCATTCTTCTAAGCAGTGTTGCGTGACCCGAACCCGAACTTTGCCGCAAAACTTCAGGTTCGAGTTCGGTGTTCAGGCATTTAATAAAGCTTGTTGAAAGGCTGCAGCCTCTATACAAGCTGGATCACGTGTAGCACCACCCATCAGCTCTGAGTAGTGCAGGGACAGGAAGCAGGCAGCTGAAGTGAGGGAGAGTGTTAGGAATTTCATCTGGCTACTTATTCTGTGGGTGACCTATAGCGATTTTTTGTAGGTGCAATGCACCATCTTTGTACCCCTGACACAAAATTATAATAGTTAATCTGTTTGTTAGTTCAGTGGGTCACATATACCCAATTTTGGTGTGAGGTACACCTGCACTGCATACATGACAGGTAAATTAATATAGTTAATCCGTCTGTTAGATTGGTGGGTGACATATACCCATTTTTAGTGTGAGGTATACCTGCACTGCATCCATGACAGGGAAATTAATATAGTTAATCTGTCTGTTAGATCGGTAGGTGGCATATACCCATTTTGATGTGAGGTACACCTGCACTGCATACATGACAGGGAAATTAATATAGTTAATCTGTCTGTTAGTTCGGTAAGTGACCTCAAAGAATGAGGAGAGCATCAAATAAGGGATGTGGCCCTGGTCGTGGTGCTGCTGGTGCTGGTGGAGCTCCTGTTGCAGGGAGAGGACATGGTCGATCTGTGCCAGCTACACGCCCAAATTAAACACCTTCATCAGATGCACATAGGTGACAGGACGTTCAGTGTCATTTTGTGGGCTCGAATATCGGTGTACGAATTGTGAGGCCAGAACAATTAGAGGTGGTAGTGGATGACTGACAGTGCCTCCAGTTCCTTCACATTGTCTCCCACCCAGTCCCCTGCTGAAAGTGCAGATTTGGCACCTGCAGCCCATGGGCGTCTGTCTTTCACCATGTTGAAAAGCTTTGTCAGTATGCCACAACAACCAGCACCACCAGCTGATACGGAATGTCTTAGCAGGAGGCAGCATTTCAGCAACAAGGATGGAACAGTATGTGTGCACACGCCTACACATACTGACTGATGGGTCTGCCCCATTCAACTTCTGGGTCTCCAAATTGGGCACATGGCCTAAGCTTGCCCTTTACTCCTTAGGGGTGCTGCCCTGCAGCCAGTGTATTGTCCGAACGTGTGTTTAGCACGGCAGGGGGGGGGTGATCACGAACAAGTGCAGCCACCTGTCCACAGCCACCGTGGATCAAGCTCACATTCAGTAAAATGAACCAGGCATGGATCCCACAGGACTTGTCCGTACCTTGTGCTGAGTAGACAAGTATACTGGCCGAACCCAGCCATTGTTATACTCCAACGCACTTTCTCTTTGCGTTTTCTTTTCCATTTCCCAATTTATAAAAATAAAAGAAAAATAAATACCTCCTCCTCTTCCACCATTTTAGTGCACCAAAGTTCGGGTCCCCATTGACTTCAATGGGGTTTGGGTAAAATCTGCGCTATTTGGTGCAGATTTTGTTGCTGCTGATTCCGATCTGATATACTGCTGATCTTCTGCTATCTGTGGTGTAATTCTAAGATAGGGTACAGTTTGTTATTAGATTTTTTTGCTGCTGTGGTAAATCAGGGGCCTTACATACCCTTATTGCTGAAAAGTACATTAGATTATATAGTGTGTGATATCAGTATGAAAGAATGCACCAGGTAAAACTGTTAAACGGTGTTATACCTGGTACAGGGCTTGAGGGGGAGGTGCATGACAAGGCAACCCAAAGAACACTAAATGGAGAAGTTGCGTACTGTGCCCTCAGGCCCTATAGTAGCTAGCACGCAATGTATTGGTTTTCAGGTGCCGGACTTGGGATAGACTTGGCGTAGGATGGAATTTTTCGCATTCACAAAAATAATCATATTACAGATACAGATCATTGCACATACAGTGTTGTTCAAAAGTTGTAGTGTAGAAAAGTTCTGCAAAGTAAGAATGCTTTCAAAAATAAAAGTGATAATAGGTTAAATTTAAATGTAATGTGTTCTGCAGCAGGACAATGACCATGATGCACAGGGAGCACTAGTTAATGGCTCCCAAAACACTCCCAAATACGAAACGAAAATTAGCCTTCAAAAAGTAAAGGGGAAATGTAAATGAAAATATAACTTTTACTAGGTATGCAATAAAGAATGTCAAAAACACCACTGATACAGAACATATACAGCATATGTAGGGGGTCATAATAGTCAGATATGCCCCTATCCTGGTAGTTAAGCACTCACATAAAAATAGAGATGTCCAAAATGAAATATATATCTGAACAATCTTACTGGATCCAATGCAGATCAGTGAAATAAGATCCGGTATAATGCAGGGGACTGGATCCAGTGCATGTCAATCAGAAGAGATCCAGTTGAGGATAGTGTGAAAGTCCTGGTGTTTGTGTAGCAGTGGTAGATGTCACTAGGAGGGATCCTGTCCCTAGTTTGCCCTAACAATGAGGGAGGGAACTAGTTAGGCTCTGCCTATCTATACAGAGCATCCACCCCAAAAGGGGCAACCCCGTCCAGATTCCCTAAATTATAGTGCCTAGTATCCACTCCCGACGTGTGGCATGTTTCTGTCAAAAAAAGTGACTCATCGGGGGTCAGACTATGGCAATATTTAAATAAATAAGCTACTTCGATAGTATATGTATGGGATATAACATTAGCCAAAACTAACAATTAATTTATCAAAATAAAAATAAAATAACAACTATCAGGGTAACATGTTGTGTGCTAGTGCACGAGCCCTCCAATGGGATTGGGGATATCAGTGGCATGTCCCTGAAAATAGCATGCCCATTGTTCTGTCCAGCAGGGTTAAAAATGATTCTAGTTCATTTTGCCAGAGTCATGGTAATTCTCAAGTGGTTAGTGTGGTTATAGCACCATCTAGCAGTGTTGAGTTGTATTACACTTTGTTTTTCTGTTACAAAGACTACTGCCATGTGGGTGGTGCACGGCATTGTGGGAGTGAAAAGCATCCTGGGAAAGAGAAGTCTCCAGGACACATCAGCAGAGCTGTCCTTTTGCATATCTCCTTCTTAAACTCTACCATCCTTGTATAATCATATCTGGTGAGAGATTTACCTTTGTTTCAGGGACATGGTATTATGCAGAGCTGTTTAGCTAGTTGTAATTATTACTCAGGGAAGTTGTTACTAATGTTGGCTAGACATGTAATCCTATGTATAGGCAGCCATTTTACCATGTACTTTCAGTGATAATGCAAATGTTATTGTACATGCTATCTGAACTTATACTTGCTATTTGTATTCTTATAGTTTTACCAATCAAACAATCCTGTTTTAGCAATAAATAGGTTAGACTACAAAGAACAGTCCTCTTATTTGGAAGACAGAAATGGTTTATGCTGAATGTCAGACTGCACACTGTGTGAACGTGTATGAAGACAGAACACCCGTTGAAAAAGATGGAGTATCTGCCCCTTAGGTTAAGGGATGCGACTAACAGCAGCCACATGTAATTGATTGTGGCGTTTAAAATGGGACCGCTGTATGTGCGCCTCCCATGTCGATCCGCCGGTCTCGTCACACACACGTCCCGAGGTCACGTGGGCTGGAAAATCAAATAGGCGATAGGGGAAGGTGATGCACAAACTGTAGAGTATCCAGGATACCAACAGCATCCCAGAAACCAGAGTGACGCGACTGGTGATGCACGTCCATAGCAACAACCCCAGCATTTGGGGCGATATAAAAGCAGAGGCAGGTAATTCTAGTTAGGCCCAATGCCAATAGTCTTATAGTGGCATAGGAGTTGATACTTATATTTTGGCCTACTGAAATTAATTTAAAAAAAAGAAAAAATGCAGAAAAAATGCACAAATCGTAGTGAAGCAAAATAAATAAGGAAAAATGAAAAAATATATACCACAATTTTATTCACTCGTCCTCGTCTTTATATGACAAATGATGGTACAGTCACTATCAAGGACTTAAAGAGGACTTCAAGTAAAAGTTAACTTTGAAGCCATAATTGGTCAATAATGAGGACAAGATTAATGGGTCAGTGGGGCGGGAGGGATGTATGCAATAAGGACTTCTTATCTGTTATTAATGCGTCAAAATTCCTGGGGATAGCAGCAAAAGGAAAATATAATGGAAATTTAGACAAAGCAGCTGAAGTTAGGCCGCTTGTTCAGTCCAAGGGGTGCTGAGATTCTGAGATAGAAAATCCAGCGAGCTTCGCGCTGGAGAAGTTCTCTGTCCCAGAGATTTTACCAAATAAATTACAGGTTATACTGAATTATTATCCATAAAACCATGTGCCATGTGCTGAGCTCTGGAACGTGCTCTCTGCAGATTGCACTGCATTTCATGGTAACAGGTGCTCTTTAAGTAGAAAGGAAAAAAAAGGTAAAAGCATCAGAGATAGGATCAGGTATATAAAATTTTAAAAGTACATTTAGGTTACATTTGTACAAACAGTGTATATGAATAAATTATACCGTTAAACAATCCACACCATAAATGATGGAATATACATTACGCCAGCAGTTTGGTCAACCACAAAGCAATTTTCGCTGTGGTCCAGAACATCACTGAATTCTCTGAAGAACACAAATTGGTTGGGTTAATTCATTGATCTGTCATTCAGTGGGTCTGGCATCCAGTGAAATTAGATGCTCAGTGTAAATACAATTTGAAGTCACCTCTGATTATGATGGAGTGGCTTTGTAATTGAGAACCTTTAATATAGTCAAATCCATTACAACAGATTGATCTGAAGGACTGTAGATTGTGGGGATGTAAATTAAATTGTACAAGATCCTCAATTTCAATTTTGAAAGTGATTCTGTTGTCCTATTAATTCCCTATACCTGGTCAGTTTAGAGAAGTGTGGTTGGTTTACTGTTAATCAGGCAGCCAGACTTCAGGAAAAAGGTTTACTTTTGGGGAAATATAGGCATTTATGCATGGTATTTTTTATTATCTTTTTATTATAAATAAATATGCAAGCCATTTGGAGTAGAGCTCGTCTGATTTTTGTACTGCCACTTGAATAAGACAAAGCTGCAATATCCTGTACTAAATAGATGGCATGCAGGTATATGACCCCATGTACACAAAGAAGAGCCCACAGTACTGGCACAAAAGCACATCCTCTTCAAACAGCTGGATGGTGTCAAACCCCCACCAAGACAGGCCATCAATATGTAGAACCCAGAAACCCCCTTGAAAATAAACTCAAAAGGAGTCATATGATATATGTTATCATATTATATTATATTGCTAAACCAGGGACTGCTTCAGCCACAGACAAAAAGGCCTGTGCAACCAGCGACATAGCAGGGTGCAGAGTTAGCAGTCGCACGTAGGCCAAAAAGTCTCTTTGCCGCATAGGTATACAAAGCATGGTAGGTGGGGCTAGTTACTGATTTTATATTGAGGCCCGGGAGATTCAAGTTACACTTCTGTGTGGTACATATGATTGCTTATGTCAAAGGTTGCTTTCCAATTCCATCTCAACAGCAATTGAGGGGAGCCTCTGAGGGTACGACTACACGGTCAGATTTCTCCATGCAGTTTTGGAAGCCAAAACCAGAATTGAATTTGATAAAGAAGAGAAATCATATCTGTTCTTTATACTTTCTCTCCTTTTATGATCCACAACTGATTTTGGCTTCCAAAACTGCATCAGAAACCTCACAGTGTGGCCTTGCCCTAAAGAACAGTCCTTATGTTTGTTTGCACTATATATTGTGTAGATTTTGTATTATGATTTGTAGTCAGAAGTTACAGATTTCTGTAAGGACATAAGGCATTTTATCTAACAAAAGTAGAAGCTCCAGCCTCCATTTTTTATCATACATGACTTTCAGTTTTAAACATGTGTACTACTCAAGCTAATGAAAAATATCAAATTAGCAGATTGTCCATGCTGAAGGAATACCTACATGGGTGCTCTGCATATATGGAGTCATATTCATCACAGGTTGTGATTCCATCAAATACGTTGGTGACACATTCCCACCAAAGACCACGGCATTTGGTACTCACCTATAACAAAACAACAACAGGCCTTCAATGTCAACTTAATGCTTTCTGGTGTCAATCAATGATCATTATTATACATGAAGAGAGAGAAAGTAGATCTGATCTTTGAAAATTCCATTTACAGTATGTAACTGAATATAAAATACAAGTAGATTCCAGAATAGTCTAAAAAGGTCCTCAATTTAGCCCACACATTTTGCACTGCCAGTACTTAGTCATGGAATACAATTCGTATGGAACACTTCAGATTAAAAACAAAACAAAACATTGGACCAATAAGAACAGGCCTTAAGTCTCATGTCATGAGGAAGAAAAAAACATGCAAACATGAATTACATGTTAAATATCAACTATAAAAGCATATGTACTAATCTACATAAAGATAAGTGAAAAAAAATAAGATCTTTTCTCCAGTTCAAACCCATAAAACTCTTGTATTGTATTGAGAGTGTGTATTTAGAACACTTCTCTTGCGAGAGGCAGCCGCAGCAAAAAACAAAAAACTAGTCTCCTCTGTATTGCTGTATAAAGTGTTTCGAAAGACCAGGGGCATTTCTTTGGATTTTATTCACATAGCCAATATATTCAGCTACAGTATGTGAGTTATTATTTTTCTTGTGGTGCAACCCACACAGAAAACTACATTTTATGCAAAAAAAAATGTAAATGATGTAAGAAGAATCACTAAAGATGAATGATTTGACTGTGTATGTTTATGTGAGTTCATTGAGGGAAAATCAAGCCTTTGTCTGTATATTTACAGCCACAATCACTGCAAGGAAACACTCCCATTTATGATAACCATACTTTGTTTGTTGGTAGAGATTATGGATGAGCAAGTGGTACCTTGGAACCGAACCTGAGTCTCGCGAGACTTCGCAAAGTAATAACTTCGGCTCATCGGAGCCAATACATTCTAATACTGTATGGAGCGCACGCTCCGTACAGTATTAAAACAAAGTTTTATGCTCATCCCTAGTAGAGATCTAAACAGACTAGGTGATAGGAGACTGCCTAAGGTCTTGTTTTTTTAGCTACATATTCACACCCTTCTTTCAGAATATGCTGCAATTTTTCATCTTGATTTAGGACTGGGAGATATTTCAAAAATATCTATCTGATCTGATCTTGGCTACTATAAGCTGTAAAGAAAGCGAGTTTATTTTTTAGACGTAATAACATTATTTGAAGAAGATTGAAAAATAAGATCCTGTCTTGATTTATTCATTGCAGTAAGTGATGCTCTGTCAAGCTTCCATCTTTCTTCTATGTAATCTTTCTGATGCTTCTCCTACTTTTATATACAAGTTTGATCATTTGAACAAGCTCCCTTAATTCTAGTAAAAACCCCTACAGGTTCGGCTTTAATAGTATGTAGGGGACGATTAGAGGTATTTTTCAGGATAGTATTTCCTGCTTGTGAATTTCTAGAGATGTAAGTGTTAATGCATTTATTTATAGAATCACCAACCAGCACTAACTCCCAAAAATGTATTTCATTGGGGAACCCTGTACCAGTAAAGCTCAAATTCAAATTGTTGTTATTGAGCAAAAATGCTGGCATAAGTTCCCTATGTGGTAAAAATGACCCAGGCCCTTAATTCCCTGAGTCAGTATGATTACAACTAGTGTTGAGCGCATCAAGCTTCGGATCCTAGATCCAAAGTCGATTCGCTCCAAATGTCATACAGCATTAAAATGTATGGGCTCCGGCGAGGTTACAGGGGTTATCACCGAAGTCTAACAAGTCTTCGGTGAATAACTTTGGCCATCAATTTTTTAAGTTTAAAACCATTTTAAAACATGTATCCATAGTCGGCTTCGGTACCGGCTGATTCTTTTGACACTCACAGTACTGTTGTATAATTGCAGATGTTGGAAAAAGGTCTGAATTTTGTGTAGATTGTAATTTTTCCCCAACTATATTAGACATAAGTTTTTGAGGCTATTAATAATAAAGAGGCATTTTCTTGAGTCTGACTAGGATTTGGGTTCTGAAAATAAGCAGGAAAGCACTGAGACAATTCTGTCAGTTGTCTTGTATAATCCTAGTGACAAATAGAGGGTTTTATTATTTTAAGAGCAATTATCTATTTGCACATTGCAGGATTTTCAACATGAGGGCAAGAATTCTACTAATATTGAAGATATGGGGGGAGATTTATAAAACTGGTGTAAAGCAGAACTGGCTTAGTTGCCCATAGCAACCAATCAGGTTCCACTATTCATGTTTCACAGCTCCATTGGAAAATGAAAGGTGGACTCTCATTGGTTGCTATGGGCAACTAAGCCAGTTCTACAGGGTGGGCCATTTATATGGATACACTTTAATATAATGGGAATGGTTGGTGATATTAACTTCCTGCTTGTGGCACATTAGTATATGTGAGGGGAGAAACTTTTCAAGATGGGTGGTGACCATGGCGGCCATTTTGAATCCAACTTTTGTTTTTTCAATAGGAAGAGGGTCATGTGACACATCAAACTTATTGGGAATTTCACAAGAAAAACAATGTTGTGCTTGGTTTTAACGTAACTTTATTCTTTCATGTGTTATTTACAAGTTTCTCTTTGTTTACAGCCATTGACATGTCGCCGAGGTTAACATGTGAGGAGCGGATAGGAATTGTGTTGATGTCTGGTGAACGCAGTAACTGGGTCATTGCAGCATATTTCAATGCAAGACACCCTACGAGACCACCCATCTCCCATGCTACAATTAGCAAACTGCTTGCTAAGTTTCGTGAAACTGGTTCAGTGTTGGATTTGCCAAAATATGGACGCATGAAATCTGTCACTAATGAAGAAACATCAGTGGCTGTCCTAGCTTCATTCAGGAAGAGCCCACAGCGTAGCACTCGCCGCATGTCACTGGAGAGTGGCATTAGTCGAACATCCCTTTGGCGGATATTAGCTACTCACAAATGGCACCCTTACAAACTCCAGCTACTACAGCATCTCAACGAGGATGACCCATATCGGCGCACTGAATTTGCAGAATGGGCAAAACAAAAATTGGAACAGGACCCTCAGTTTACGCAGAAGATTTTGTTCAGTGATGAGGCAAACTTTTATGTGAATGGTGAAGTTAACAAACAAAACCACCGCTATTGGTCTGACGCTAACCCACATTGGATAGATCCCTCCAAGACTATTGGAACAAAAAAATTGATGGTATGGTGTGGTATATGGGGTACAAAGATAGTGGGGCCATTCTTCATCAATGGAAACCTCAAGGCCACTGGACATGCAAAATTGCTACATGATCATGTGTTTCCCTCTTCATGCACTGAAGCTGGCACGTTCCCTGAGTTTTTCCAGCAAGATGGTGCACCACCACATTATGGGTGTCAGGTCCGAGCATTCCTAGATGAACAGTTTCCTGGAAAGTGGATTGGTCATCGTGGGCCAGTTGAATGGCCCCCAAGGTCTCCTGATCTGACCCCCTTAGACTTTTATTTTTGGGGTCATCTGAAGGCAATTGTCTATGCTGTGAAGATACGAGATGTGCAGCACCTGAAACTACGGATACTGGAAGCCTGTGCTAGCATTTCTCCTGCGGTGTTGCTATGAGTGTGTGAAGAGTGGGAGAAGAGGGTTGCATTGACAATCCAACACAATGGGCAGCACATTGAACACATGTTATAAGTGGTCAGAAAGTTGTAAATAACTCATGAAAGAATAAAGTTACATTAAAACCAAGCACACCATTGTTTTTCTTGGGAAATTCCCAATAAGTTTGATGTGTCACATGCCTCTTAGTATTGAAAAAACAAAAGTTGGATTCAAAATGTCCAACTTCAAAATGTCCGCCATGGTCACCACCCATCTTGAAAAGTTTCCCCCCTCACATATACTAATGTGCCACAAACAGGAAGTTAATATCACCAACCATTCCCATTTTATTAAGGTGTATCCATATAAATGGCCCACCCTGTACTTTACACCAGTTTGATAAATCTCCCCCATAATTTTTTTAGGATAGTAAGCAACAGCGAAGTTTTGAAAAATTCGATTTGGCAACTTTACCGAAGTTAGGCAAGAAATTCAATTAGTACTGAATTAGTTTGTCACAAATCGCTATAAATCAGGTATACCGAGGCAACTCTTGCTTAGGGTATGGCCACACGGAGCAGCTGTGCTACAGGCGGGTTGTGGCCATGCTGCGGTGGAGAACCACACAACCAATTATCATTTAATAATGAAGACCACACTATATAGTTCTTCTTTATTGTTAATGGCCATGCTGCACCTTTAAACAGGGGCTGTTGCTGGTATGGGGTTTGGCTGGTCAGGTGGGGGTACTATATGCATATTATTGCTGTTCTTGTCTGCAATCTCCTGTAGGTTATTTGACTGTAAACACAGAGTATTAATCAGCTCTGGCATACCCATTTCTCCAACCCCATCGCTCTCCTGCCCTACAGGTGGGAGTCCTTCTTCTGCCATATGCTTTTCCTCCTTTTCCACATCATCTAATATCAATGAGACTATGTCATCAGGAACAACCAGCATCTTGCTGAGTTTTCAGGACATGGAGACTTTGATGGATGATTAAGAAGAAGTAAAGGCAGAAAAAGATGAGGATAGTCAGGATTAATAAATAAAACTGACGTAGAATAAGTCTACCTGCCCTCTCCCTCTCCAGTATTCTACTATTAATCATTTTCCGCAATACTGTCCTTGGTGCATGAGCACCTGCCACGTCTTTCCCTACGCTTAGCTCACAGTGAAATTGCAGAGACCACGTGGGATGAAGGTTTTAAAGGGCTTTGACATCATAGGGGATGGCTGGCTGCACAGCATTATGGGTGATCTCACGTTCGCTGGCTTCTTACCATCACATTGTAACAATGTGCAGTCGCCATTTTAGGAAAAACTGATTAGTTACCATGAAACGCGAGGAACTTTGTATTTGTTGCATATCAAAATGTTCCTAAACTTTGGACCAAATTCCGCTCTGAATGTTTCGCTTCACACTATAAGCAAGTGTTAGCTTCATTATGTCATGTTGATTGGCAGTCTGATTATTGCTGGATTAGCTTAGATGTCACCAGTTTATACTTTTGTATTCCTCATTTGTTGCACATTGAAGCTGCACAATATCATCTTAGAAATACAGTCAGTAGTCTCCAAAATTCTGCCAGTTTGTTATCAATTGAAATTCTCTGATTACATAATTCCATGGAGTCTAAATGCTTCCCATCATAAGCCATTTAGACATTTAGCCAACCATTGTCTAGTATGGGCACTACATCGATGACTTGCTTATTATTTGGCTTCACAATGTTGCGCCCATGCCAGCATATTTGGACTATGTCAATAACAATAGTTTGAATTTGAGCTTTACTGGTACAGGGTTTCCCAATGAAATTCATTTTTGGGATTTAGTGCTGGTTGGTGATTCCACAAATAAATGTATTAACACTTCCATCTATACAAATTCACAAGCAGGAAATACTACCCTGGAAGCTACATCTAATCGTCCGACATCTAATTGTCCCCTACATACTATTAAAGCCGTCCCTGTAGGGGAATTTACTAGAATTAAGGGAGCTTGTTCAAATGATCAAACTTGTACACAAAAGTAGGAGAAGCACCAGACAGATTATGTAGGAGAAAGTACAAAAATGGAAGCTTGACAGAGCATCACTTAACAAGTTATCAGATCAGACAGATATTTTTGAAATATCTCTCAGTCCTAAATCGAGATGAAAAATTGCAGCATATTCTGAAAGAAGAGTGTGTATATAGAGTGGGCTCAGCATACATGTTAGAACCTGCATTCACTGGATTTAATGGAGGCCATTATGGCACCAAAAATGGTAAAAAGCAGAGTGGACCCAGCATACATGTGGAACCTGCACTCCCTGAATTTTATGGTGGCCATTATGGCACATAACAGATAGGATTTCGTGTTAGGTTCCCGTCTTATAGAGATCGCCTTGACGTTTGGCAGACGGGCCCAAATAATTTTTTACAAAATGTATTTGCCAAGAATCTCAAATTTACAAAATAAGTGTAGCATTAGCACCAGAATATTTTCTATAATTATGGCATTATTGTACTTTATTTGATTTGCAGAGTGCTGTTGCATTGTATTTTTGTTCTTCCTATTAAATAAATGGGATTTTAAAAGATCGGATCTGTTTCTTCTTTCTTCATGTGTTGTTTTGCGTCCAAGGCAAGCTTGTGGATTCTGGACTTATCTTGTATTTTCTCGATCATTATTATACTGTGTTATAGAAGGATGAACTATAGAAGGTTATAATAGAAAACCTTCATGTTGTAAAACAAGTAGGAAATATAATTGTCTAGCTCAGTAGTATGTTTAGGCCTGTGGTGCATAAAAAGGAGTCCTAGAGCCAAAATAAAGCCCTAAGGCCTCATGCACACGAACGTATTTTCTTTCAGTGTCATTCCATTTTTTTGCGGGTCCCAGACGAAGGTACGCTAAATGCGCATCGGGGTAACGCCATCCTGGTTGTTCGTCCACACCTCTTAAATTAGGTGAGTCCTTCCCCTGCCTTGGCTGTTTAGGTTTTTATACCTATGTATCATTGGATATATACACCCAGCCCTGGGCGGATGTACCATTACTAACCTTAGTGTGGTCTTTTCTTTCGTACTTCTCCTATCATTTACATTTGTTACTCAGCATTATTTTTTACTTTATTATCTCTATTTTGTGTGTGACCCCAGGCTGGCGTTTTTTGTTACTCCCCTTCCCCTCTTTTGATGGCATATATATGCTTTTAATATGATATAAATAAAGATTTACATATTTTCATAATAGGTACAGTGTGAGCTCCAATTTTTCCTTTTTTCCTATTGTATCACTCGGGAGCTTGTACCAAGTTACCTCAAAACTGACCCTTTGTTTGTCTCAAAACTTTTTTGGGTGTGGACATTATTTAATGTTTCTGCTACTTTGGGTCTTTTATGGTCTTCTTTACTAATAGAGCCCACTATAGCCTTTCCTCCTAAAGTAAAAATGTTTATCTGTACACTATACTTTCCCACTATAAATGGGGCTGCTTGGCAGCCCAGGCTACATGGGAGTTCTACTCTGTTGGACTCTGCAGAGGCCTTTTACTATTGTCATCCCAGTGATCATGACAACCTTGACCTCATTTAGTGATGAAAGTGGTAAAGACAGAGGTGTTGACAACATCTCTCCTCTCTACAGGGTCCCAGGCTGCCAGAGACTGTCAGGCACCAGATGTTTGGCTGGCAATTTGCTCAGGCAAGCAGCTAAAAGGGGTTGTGCAGTGCTAGTATATTGTGGTCATCAATATAAGATCAGTGGGGGTCTGACTCATGAGATCCCCTGCTGATCAGCTTTTTGAAGATCCAAGCGTGGCTGCCTCTTCACTGTTTAACTGCACCTTGTCTAGATCATAGCGGTGGTGCAGTGTAACTATACCTGCTCATCCTGTTCACAACACACCGCCAATACAAGTTAGACAGCATGCAGTTAAACAGTGCTGGCACTATGGTCTCTTCACACAGCTGGTCGGCTGGGGTTCGTGAATCCAAAACAACTCTGGAAATTACATTATAGTTAAACCTTGCTATTCTAAACTATTTAATCTCATTTAGGCCTCTTTCATACGAACGTGTGAGCCCCCATGCCCGTATTGCGGACCGCATTTGCGAATCCGCAATACACGGGCACTGTTCCGTGGCCATTCCGCATCACGGATGCGGACCTAATCATTTCAATGGGTCCGCAAATCTGGAGATGCGGAACGGTGCAGAACGGAATGACGGAACGGAACACTATGGAGTGCTTCTGTGGGGTTCCATTATTCCGTCCCACAAAAAGATAGAACATGTCCTATCTTTTTGCGGAATGGGCAGATTGTGGAAGTGAATGGGTCCACAATCCTCTGTGGCTGCCCCACGGTCGGTGCACGGGACACCTACGGCAGTTTGAAAGAGGCCTTAAGTGGGGAAAATTGGCTTCTACCTCACAGTATTTTTTTGCCTCCCCCTGGATCAACCTTGCAGGATAACAGGCCGAACTGGATGGACAGATGTCTTTTTTCGGCTTAATATACTATGTTATTATGTAATACTCTGACTCTAAATATTTCATACATGACCCCCCACCCCAACACCTATTTTAACTTTGAATACTGTTTAATATAAATCCTGTGCATTCTTTGTCGTTCTAATGTTCACAGTGTCTTTAAACATTAATCTGCCAGTATGGCAGGTTTTTAATACTAATTCAGAAACAGCAGTGGCCATGATGGAAAAAATGCAACAAGCAGCGCGGGCCTCTGTTTTAATATGCATCCTGTTGCTAGATATTCCTCATAATGACTGTACTGCCTGACCGTATCACATTTTATAAATCCCTTCATAGCAGGTGTATTAAATAATGTCTCCCTGGTGTACCATGTAACTCCATATAATCAATATTCACATTGCTTACTGCAGCAAATGAGCACATTGAAATCCTAGCACCTCGATGAGATTAGTATTGTAAATATAATAGGAAACCCGTTGGTGGCTGAACATTCTGAAAACTTCTTTCCATCCTCGAGAGATGTGATGTAGTTTCAGAACTCAGCAGGAGCTGCAGCTATGGGTCATTTACTTGCACGTACTTAGTAAAAAGTCTCTGAGGTCATTCAGCAATGAAGGAAACCCACTCTATCACATATTAATGCCTGGGGCCCGTTCTTGGAGGTTTTGGCACTGATTCGACTCCCAGATTCGTGAGAAAATTAGCTGTCATTAACTAAGAACTTTGTTAATGAGGCTGTTACACCCAATACCCTCTAAAGGTGCCTTTGTCTGTAGCAGAGAAGGTTGCTATTTTTTCTTTACCAAAGATAACTACAATTCTTGGCCACAAAATGAAGAGGATGGACCAAATGAAGTCAATGTGTCCGCAAAAAAACAGATGCAACACGCATGTTACATGGACATCCTTCGTATTTCGTGGATTCGCATTTTGCAGATCGCAATATACATACGATGTAGTTTGGCATGTTTTGAATGCTATGGTATTTTCATGTACAGTGAAATCTGTCCAAAATACCACCTCTTTGAAAAGACCATTCACTTCTTTCTCAACGCACTGCACAAACTAACCAGCCTAAGGCCTATTGCACACGACCATATGGTTTTGCGGTCCGCAAAAACAGATCCGCAAAAAAACGGATGACATCCGTGTGCATTCCGTTTTTTGCGGAACGAAACAGCTGGCCCCTGATAGAACAGTAATATCCTTGTCCGTGATGCGGACAATAATAAGACATGTTCTATCTTTGAGCAGAACGGAAATACAGAAACGTAATGCATACGGGGAACCTTCCGCTTTTTTTTGCAGACCCATTGAAAGAGGCCCGTACACTCGCAAAAAAAAGAGGCCTAAGAGCGCTATTCCAGCGCTCTCCTGGTATTCACTGCTATACAGGGATCTGGTCTTCTCTGCACAGAAAAGTCCCAGTATAGTTGGCAGATGAACCACTGCAGTCAGGGACTCTGGCGCGAGTACCAGAAGCTCTGGGCACAGAAAACACACAAAAATGCAGAAAAACAACAAGTATAGTCTGAAAAGCTAAAAAAAAACACTAGAATGCTTTTTTTCAGAGATTCGGGCAGCGTACAGGCAGACACAGGAAAGACCTTCATGTGGAATAGTGATGAAAAAACATGATTGGAGCACAAGACAGGGTAGACAGACTGGGTTAACTTAAACACAAAGTGAACAGAACTGAACTTGAAAGAGCATGGGCACACAGACAGGAAGGCACACAATTCAAACATGGCAAGATTACAAACAGAAGATAACGCAGGATAAATGCAGGTAAATGACAACAGCACTAGACTATCAAAGACCTTTGCTGGCCACCAGGAAACTTAAAGCTCAGGCATCCTCCTGCTGGAGAGGGTACCTTAAAGGGGTTATTTGGAAATAATATTGATGACCTATCTTTAGGATAGGTCATCAATATGACATCAGCGGGATACAAATCCTGGGACCCCTGCATATCAGCAGTTAGAAGAAGTACGGCACTCCGTGGGCGCCGCAGCCTCTTTCTAGCCTATGTGATGTCACCGTACATCTGTCACATGGCCTAGTTGCAGCTCAGCCACATTAACGTGAATGGGGCTGAGCTTCTATACCAAGCACAGCCGCTATACTATGTATGGCACTGTGCGTGGTAAGCTGCTGGGAGTCCATAAAGCTCCAGTGGATCCCTCAAAAGCTAATTGGTGAGGGTGCAGAGACTCAGACCCCCGCTGATGTGATAATAATAACCTATCCTGAGGATAGGTTATCATTATCATTTCCTGCATAACCCCTTTAAATACCCAGGGACCCTCAGCCATTGGCCCTTTAAGAGGCCGAAGGTGAGGCTTGCACCCTAAGGGAGCATCAGAAAAGGGATTAGTAAAATCTTTGCACACATTTATTTTAGTGGTTCAACTTAATAGCCAATTCTCCAAAATGTGATATTAATTATTTGTTGCATATCCAGTGAAAATCATGGTTTGTTCTATATTGTAACAGCAGCAGCGCAACCTAGTATTACTTATATTGTTTTGAAACGTGATCTCATATTTTTTCTGGATTATGGTGCTGAATTTCAGTAAGAAAACATAGTTCAGCATCTTTTTGCTTATTATGATAGCCTTTGAAAGCATTGGCGAACATTATGGAAAAATAAATGTTGACCAGAGGATCGTGACATTTTTGTTTACCCAAAGTACCCGTGCTGTTTCAGTTCTTAACCCTTCTGCAATATTAAAAAGAACATTCTATATTTATGGGGCCTTTTTAAATGCTGGGATAAGTTATATATTGTTCAAAAACTGCCCAAAAAAAACTTTAAAAAACTGTAATTGTATTGTTTTATTTGTAGTAACTTTTTTTATTTGTAATTGTGTGACTAGGAGACACAAACTGTGTGTGGAGGCTAATATTTATCCAATAATATAGGAAAGTGTTCTTTACAGTAAGAGCAGTTTGGCGTGCCATAGCCAAAGAGGTAATAATGGCAAAAATGGCTGCATAAAAATAAAAAATCTACCTAGACTGGAGATGAACGAATTGATTCTGCTGAACCAATATTCGTTGATATTCAGGAGAGAGATACACTAATGTGTAGAGTCTAAAAGCCAAGCCAATCCTCTTGTGGGTACAAAGATTAGCTTTCCTCCCATTAGGAACAGAAAGCTTCTAATGCCACCAGATGTTAGGTATCAATCCAATGAGTCAGCACTTATCCTTTTAAATAGACCTTGGAGCATAACTTAGATTACCTCTCATGAGTGCAAAGATAACTGGCTGAATTAGGCGAGAGGCCTTGGTTGGGATCCAGGGGGTGCTTATTTCTCCTTATGGAGAGCACCCGAGCACCTAGTAGGCTTGAGCAGTATTATAGGCCAGGCAAGTCTCTGTGTTTTGGGGAAAGAAATATGCAAATTCACTTTCCTTCCTACAGGATAAAAAAGATAAGAATGGACTTCTGTGCGGACTATATCCTCTGTTGTAATGAATGGAGAGATTCAGCTTCTGAAAATCTGCAACACCGTAGAATGTTAATTCCACAGCAGAACAACACAGAGACTGAAAATTTTCAGCTCCATTGGATAACATGTAGGAAGCATTTATGTTGTGGCCAGGCAATGCTCTTCTGAAAATTGTCAGTTTCCGCACTGTGTTCCACTCTCTCTCCTCAGATAAATAGGAATGAAATTACTTTTGAGAAATTTGTTCATCTTTATCCCAGATATGTGTCTCATGACTAAAGGTAAGTTGAATTATAATTAATAAAAAAGTGTGCAATAATTTTAAAAAAATCCATGGAAATTATTGAGTCAGGAGGCATTTTTTCATCAAGGCAAAATTGGCTGCAATGGTCCTGGGAGGCTTAAATAGATTGAACTTAAAATGTTTTCATTTTCTATGTGACTATGTGACATATGCAAAGAATTATTTTCAAATATTTTTGAGATTTCTGAAATATCCCTCCCCAGTATGATTTGCCAACAAATTCACAGACAAAATGAAGCTTTATTTTATCTCTGCAGCAAGTATTAAATTCTGTAGAAAAGGTCCAATTTTGTGTTTTAAAATTCTTACATTTTACTAACCATTCTGATGCAAGCTCTTCATTTGGAGAGACGTCAACACTTTTCATAGATCAGCTATCAAATAATTATACTGATAAACAGGACATGTTTTTTTACCTCTTTTGTTTAAGAGTACAGACAAAAATTGAATAGACTTCAATCTACAACATAAAAGAATCATTAGATGCACATCTGCTGTCCACTATGCACCGTTATATAAAGGATTGCTCTTCATTATGAAAAACCTAGTTGATTATTCCCATTTTAGATGAGTATTATTATGTCTTACCTCCAGAGAGTCATCTGCGTTTTGCATCCAACAATCAGTCCAAGTGGCCACAATCAGAAAGCCAGCCGACACAAAAGCCATAAAAAAGCCCATGTATTGTGATAGGTTCCTCACAATGCCAAGACTGGCACTTGAGGTGTCCATATCATTAGACTACATACATCCGGTGACCAGATGAATAGCAGCACTTTGAAAAAGAGGGTTAAATGTTTACAATGTATAATAATAGCTGTGAAAAGATAATTTCTAAAAAGAAAACCACTTAAGAGGTCCCACAACCGCGAGCACGCTATGGATTAAAAGATGTAGGTTACAAAACAGCAGCCAGTCACCGTAGTCATGAGACATTGAGTTTGAGATGGAAATAGCACATATATTTAGGCATAGGGGAGTAGGATGGGGGATACGTAAAAAGAAAGACATTCACATTAGAAAGATCTGTTAATTATTGACCGGTATTGCTTCACAGCTCTACTGACTGGTAATGTAAATGCAGCTGCTGCATGTGCGCTTACAATCCCTATAAATGTATCTGAGAGAAAGATAGACAGACAGACGAACAGACAGGTATGAGATAGATAGATATGCTCTATGGGGATCATTTATAAAATCTGCTATGCCAGTTCTTTGGTGTCAAAAAGTTGCAAGTGATGCCTGTGTGCGACACTTGGTGCATCAGAATAGGTCATCAATATCAGATCGGTGGGGATCCGACACCCGGCATCCCCGACCATCAGCTGTACGAAGAGAAAGCAGCAGTGAGCAGGAAGAGAGAAAGGAGGCAGCACATGCAGACGCCTTCCCTTCATACAGCTCATTTACCCACCGATCTGATATTGGTGACCCATCCTAAGGATAGGTTATCAATATTAAAAGCCCGAAGAACCCCTTTAAGTCTCATTTATGATGTGGGACTTTTTAAAAAGTTGCCTCTCCATACCCCGGGGAACCACTGGTTTGGTACAGACATAGGCCTACACCACATTGCAGTTATGTCAAATATATTATTACTGTGTGTCCTTTCATAAATTTGGCGCAACTTCACAAAACAAAGACAAACTTAGGCCTCATTCCCACGTCAGTGTTTGATCAGTGATTTCCATCAGTGATTGTGAGCCAAAACCAGGATTGGAGCCTCCACAGACATAAGGTATAAGGGAAAGATCTGCACCTCTTCTGTGTTTAGAGTCGCACCTGGTTTTGGCTCAAAATCACTAATGGAAATCACTGAGCGAACACTGACGTGTGAATGAGGCCTTAAAACTATCACTGAAACCATAGCAAATGATAAATTCCCCGCATGTATATTTCCAGAAAGAGGTAATTTTACTGGCCTAAGCCACTTCTGGAAAAATATATGGCTGGTGGTAACTTACCCCTGTGCATTCTGAAGTTGGACCTATTATAAATCAGCTGATCACTATTTTAACTCAATCTAAGGGCTCATGCCCACAAAGGTATTTTTTTTTACCATGTCTGTTTTGGAAACAACGGAAACAACTGCGTGAGCATTCCCTGTCTGCATTCCATTCTGCAAAACAATAGAACATGTCCTATTATTCTCTGCATTACAGACAAAGATAGGACTGTTGTATAAGGCCCTTCCGTTCCGCAAAACACGAAATGCACACGGCCGGTATCCGTGTAATGCAGATCCACAAATGCCGAACTGCAAAACACCCAACGGTTGTGTGAATTAGCCCTAAAAAGGATTGTCATGTCAACCAACCTACTCTGGAAAATAATCTGTTCTGATACGCCACCAGCAATATTTACAACAGGAAATTCAACCGTTCATCTAAGACAGGCATCCTCAACCTGCGGCCCTCCAGCTGTTGCAAAACTACAACTCCCAGCATGCCTGAACAGCCTACAGGTATCAGCCTACAGCAGGGCATTGTGGGAGTTGTAGTTCTACAACAGCTGGAGGGCCGCAGTTTGAGGATGCCTGATCTAAGATCATTCAGACAGAATCTCAGTATTAAGGTGGAACAGTCGTTCCAAATAACTTTTGACATGTCATAGTGACTTGTGAAAGTGTGACCGCTGGGATCCTGGGCATGGGCATAGGAAGCCCCAAAATTCTGGGGGGGACGGCACTTATGGGGCCCCTGTGTCCCCGCCCACCCTCAAGCCACACCCACATCTCTCCGCCCCTCCGCCCCCCCCCCCCCAAGTGCCAGAAATCTCTCCAAACCCCCTTATGGGCCAGTGGGTCCGGTTAAAAAAAAAAAAAAAAACACACACACAAAACAAGACACTTATACTTACCTCCATCAGTCACAGCAATGCGATGCAGGCCTCTTCCGGCCTGTGTCCCGCGCTGTACGGCTTACAGACGGCGCGATGACGTCATCGCGCCGCCTGTACCAACAGCTGATAGGCTGCCGGCACTAGGCCTGCAGCCTATCAGAGGAGCAGGGAAGGGAGACGCCTCTCCCTCTCCTGCTCCGCAGCACAGCCATCTGTATCGCTGTCCTGAGGACGGCAATACAGATGACTATGGAGATGAACGCTTCCACAACGGAAGCGTTCATCTCCCTGTGCCCTGCCACCGCCGCACACATTGCGCTGCCGCTGGGGGGGATTTTTGCATACCCGTCCCCCCCGCATTATTTCCTGGGGGGGATCCGACCCCCCCCCCCCGTCCCCCCAGCTTCCTACGCCCGTGATCCTGGGTGCTAAGAACCCCACCAATCACCAAACTTAAAGGGTTTCTGTCACCAACTTTTGACATTATAAGCTGTCTGACATTAGCTATGTGCTAATGTCAGACCAGCTGATAATGTCTTTTTATAAAAATCCGCTGTATATATAGTCTGAAAAACTTACTTTTATATTATGTAAATTAGCCTCTAGGAGCAGGGGGGGCGTTGCCCTGCTCCTAGCGGCTCCGTCCGGCAACCTGCTGGCACGCCCCTTCACACTTTGATTGACAGTGCAGGGCAGCGATCCTCCTGCACTGTCTCGTTCTAATCGCGCGCCCGCGCCGCCGCTCTGTATTCGGCGCAGGCGCGGTGAGCAGAGGACAGCAGGCACCAGCGTCCTCTGCTCACGCGCCTGCGCCCGAGTACAGACGGCGACGCTGGCGATTCAGACGAGACAGTGCAGGAGGATGCACTATCAAATGTAAGGCGCAGCTGCGACGGCCGTAGGAGCAGCGCCCTACTAGAGGCTAATTTACATATATAAAGTAAGTTTTCGAACTATACTAGCGGATTTATAAAGACATTATCAAGCTGGTCTGACATTAGCACATAGCTAATGTCAGACAGCTTATAATGTCAAAAGTTGGTGACAGAAACCCTTTAAGGAGCAGAATCGCTCAGCCGATCACTGTCTCTCCTTCATTGCTAAAGACGGGCCCATAAACTTTGTGTCAGAAGAAGTTCAGCTATGGAGAACAGAGAGTGCTTCTGCCTCCTCGCTCTAGTGACCAGTGGGGGTCTCAGCACCCAGACCCCCACCGATCATAACTACTGACCTGTAAAAAGTTAACACTTATGCAGTTTTGAAGACCTTCTGGGGTTATGTTTCA
Organism: Bufotes viridis; assembly: GCA_033119425.1. Taxonomy (NCBI): domain Eukaryota; kingdom Metazoa; phylum Chordata; class Amphibia; order Anura; family Bufonidae; genus Bufotes; species Bufotes viridis. The sequence continues at coordinate 165,578,581 of CM065592.1, forward strand.
TATAAGATTTCTAATTTCCTGTCATTTATAAAATGGTAGGGTTATGTTCACATTTGTCAATATCATTTGTAGTTTTCTGCATGTTACAATTTTTATAACCCTTTGTAACAGCAACTTGGTGATAAATCCTGCTATTCATATAACTGCCTTCTAGTGTTCCATAAACCTTTACAATCTCATATTTCCCCAACCTTATCTGATATAAAATCCAAGTAGCACAATTAGGTATCTTATAAATGTAATATGATAAACCACTTCAGCTGTGAATACGAAAAAGGAATAAAATTCAACTTGCATCCCCTTAGGCCGTCACCGGGGGCTTCATTTATCAAAGAAATGAGGATGTTATAGAATCAGGGAAGAAACCAGAAAACGCCCTCACAAACCCAGAGATCTGCAAACTCCATATAGATGTTGCACTAGGACAGATTCAAATGCAAGACACCAACACTGCAGGGGACCCACTGAGCCACCATGCCTCTTTAAACCTTGAATATATAAAACTTTTTAAAAATATTAAATGTTACAGTAAGAGACCATTTACGGTTGCATATTTTGGTCAGCATTATGCATCATTATCCTTAAAGGGGTTGTGTCAACTCACATCGCTAGGCTATGCCACCTCTGGGACCTGCACCTCTCTCTAGAACTGGGCCCCTAAAGTGAACCAGAGCACACCAAGTATAAACAGATGCCCTCCATTCACTTATATGGTAGTTCCGAAAAAAAGCCGAACGAGTGTACTCGTGCTCGGCTTTTTTCGGAAGTCCGATAGAAATGAATGGAGGGTGGCCGTGCATGCTCTGTGCGCTCTCATTTACTTTAGAGGCTAGGATGGCCACTTAGACCACCCTCGAAAGCCGGACTTTACAACCTCGCTCCCCGACTCTGCTAAGCCACGCTCCGTTCCTGTTAAGCCACGCCCACTCCCTGCAAAACAGCTGACGGAGATTTAAAACATGAAATGCAGAAGGCACTTCAGGTCCGCTGCAGGAGGTGGGTGGGAGGGTGACTTCAGCTCAGGCTCAGGCAGCACAGTGCTGCTATCTGAGCATGAGCTGTTAAAAAGGACATCCCTGCGTACGTCCAGGCCCTGCGCTGGACGAAGGACGGGGCTCAGAAAGCGGGACTGTGGGCCTGAAACCGGACCATTGGCTCCATTCTAGAGGTAGGTGCAGGTCCCACCTCCTAGTGCAGGGGTAGGCAACCCCGGCACTCCAGTTATTGTGAAACTACAACTCCCAGCATGAATACTTGCTGTGTTCTTCTCAGACCTCCAATAAAAATGAAGAGAACATGCTGGGAATTGTAGTTTCACAACAGCTGGAGAGATGAGGGTTGCTGACACTGTCCTAGTGATATGCCATCAATGTCTGAGCTGAGATAGCCCCTTTGTTACTTCTCTTGAAGGGTCTGGTTTAGTGACTATTTACAGTAAAGGTCCATGTGGATTTTACCAGTTGGGGGCGCGTCTGTGCAGTCTGACACTGGTAGCACTGATTTAATTAGGTGTCAAACTTTGCAGGGACACATCCCTGACTTGTAACACCCACTTGGACCTTTATTGAAGACTGCTATCAATTCAGTCATATAATTCTAATATGAATAACAGAGGGATGATATAACATAGTATTAAGAGTAAATGCACTGTATCTATTGTTACACGGGAAGTGCAGTAGTTACTAAAACAGACATGTCAGGAAAGGCGACAGGTCCTCTTTAACCAGCTCAGGACCGCCTAACGCACGGATGCGTCCGGCCGGCGGTCCTGTTGCTCTGTCTGGACGCATCCGTGCGTCATCTCGCGAGACGTGAGATTTCCTGTGAACGCGCGCACGCGCGTTTACAGTGGCGCGCGTCTCGGCAGTTATACTGCAGCCTGCCAGCGATGATCCATCGCTGGCAGGCTGTAGATGCGAAATAAATCGCATCAAACTGGTATATTAGACGCTGTTTTGTTAACAGCATCTGATATACCTGCTACCTGGTCCTCTAGTGGTCCCATTTGCTGGGATCGACCACCAGAGGACCAGGTAGCTATGTAAAGTTGCACCAAGCACCACATACTACCGCCCTACCCGTCACTTATTAACCCCTTGTTAACCCCTTGATCACCCCATCTAGATTCCCTGATCACCCCTCTGTCATTGATCACACCCCTGTAAGGCTCCATTCAGACGTCCATATGTGTTTTGCGGATCACCGGACACCGGCAATGTGCTTTCCGCATTTTGCAGATCTGCACATTGCCAGAACTATATAGAAAATGCCTTTTTTTATCCGCAATTGCGGACAAGAATAGGACATGTTCTATATTTTTGCGGAACGGAAGTGCAGACCCGGAAGTGCGGATCCGAGCGGGACAAAGTCTGTCCCCATAGAAATGAATGGGTCCGCAGTTCCGCAAACAGAATTGCGGACGTGTGAATGGGGCATAAGGCCTCTTTCACACGGGCGTCATGTTTGACGCCCGGATAAGAGGCGGGTGCGTTGCGGGAATATGCGCGTTTTTCCCGCGCGGGTGCAAATGTTTGTAACGCGTTTTGCACGCGCGTGAGAAAAAACGCCATGTTTGGTACCCAACCCGAAGCCGGACTTCATCACTGAAGTCCGGTTTCGGGTCTTCTGGAGAATTGATTATTTTCCCTTATAACATGGTTATAAGGGGAAATAATAGCATGGTAAGATGGACCATGTGATTGGACCATGTGATGTGACGTCATCACAGGTCCTGTAGATCTTAGAAGATGCAGGGAAAGAGAGGAGAGATCGCGACTACGCGATCAAGTGGCTAAGGTAACTTAACTTTTATTATTTTTAACCCCTTCCTCTTCATTTAACAATGCATTCTTTATTAAGAATGCTATTATTTCCCCTTATAACCATGTTATAAGGGAAAATAATAGAGATCGGGTCCTGTTGCTAAGCAACCATGTGGGAAAATCGCAACGCACCCGCACTTGCTTGCGGATGTTTGAGATTTTCCCGCAGCCCCATTCACTTCTATGGGGCCTGCGTTGCGTGAAGAACGCACAATATAGAGCATGCTGCGATTTTCACGCAACGCAGAAGTGATGCGTGAAAATCACCGCTCATGTGCACAGCCCCATTGAAATGAATGGGTCCGGATTCAGTGCGGGTGCAATGCATCCTCCTCACGCATTGCACCCGCGCAGAAAACTCGCCCGTGTGAATGGGGCATAAGGGTCCCTTATCACCGCCAGTTAGTTAGCTACTTGTTAGGTAGCTAGCGCCCAGCCCACCGCACCGCAGTCACTGATTTTGGCAGCGATTTTTTGATCCACGATGATCGATGCGAATGAAAAAATCTGTGCCGTTCATTTTTTATTTTTTTTTCAGCCCAGTGGCTGAAAGGGAAAAAAAAAATCTCATACCCGTATGCTCAATTGCAATATAAGGAGAATAGTAGAAACTCCTAATGCTGGCCATACGTGTAATGATTGCGGAGACCCTCAAATGCCAGGGCAGCACAAACACCTCACATGTGACCCCATTTTAGAAAGAAAACACCCCAAGGTATTACGTGAGGTGTATGGTGAGTTCATGTAAAATTTTATTTTTTGTCACAAGTTAGTGGAATATGAGACTTTGTAAAAAAAATATATATATATCAATTTCCGCTAACTTGTGCCCAAAAATTTTTTTTTCTGTGAACTCACCATGCCCCTCACAGAATACCTCGGGGTGTCTTCTTTCCAAAATAGGGTCACATGTGGGGTATTTATACTGCCCTGGCATTTTAGGGGTCCTAAAGCGTGAGAAGAAAAATGCGTAAAAATGCCCTGTGAAATCCTAAAGGTACTCATTGGTTTTAGGGCCCCTTTGCGCATCTTGGCTGCAAAAAAGTGTCACTCATGTGGTATCGCCGTACTCAGGAGAAGTAGGGCAATGAGTTTTGTGGTGTATTTTTATATATACCCATACTTTGTGTGAGAAATATCGCTGTAAACGACAACTTTTTAAATTTTTTTATACAAAGTTGTCAGTTTACAGAGATATTTCTCTCACCCAACATGGGTATATGTAAAAATACACCCCAAAACACATTGCCCTACTTCTCCTGAGTACCACATGAGTGACACTTTTTTGCAGCCTGGGTGTGCAAAGGGGCCCAAATTCCAACGAGTACCTTTAGGTTTTACAGGGCTGCTCACAATTTTGCCCCGCCCAAAATGCCAGAACAGTAAACACACCCCACAAATGATCCCATTTCGGAAAGTAGACACCCCAAGGTATTCACTGAGGGGCATAGTGAGTCCGTGGAAGATTGTTTTTTTTTTTTTGCCAGAAGTTAGCAGAAATGGAAACTTTATTATTATTTTTTTCCTCAGAAAGTGTAATTTTCCGCTAACTTGCGAAAAATAATGAAAAGATACATGAACTCACCATGCCCCTCCGCGAATACTTTGGGGTGTCTTCTTTCTAAAATGGTGTCATTTGGGGGGTATTTATACTATTCTGGCATTCTAGCACCTGAAGAAACATGACAGGCGCTCAGAAAGTCAGAGCTGCTTCAAAATGCGGAAATTCACTTTTTTGCACCATCGTTTGTAAACGCTATAACTTTTACCCAAACCAATAAATATACACTTATTGGATTTTTTTTTTTATCAAAGACATGTAGAACAATAAATTTAGAGAAAAATGTATATAGAAATTATTTTTTTTTTTTTAAATGTCATTACACTTTTATTAATAGCAAAAAAAGTAAAAATGTCAGCAACAGTGAAATACCACCAAATGAAAGCTCTATTAGTGAGAAGAAAAGGAGGTAAAATTCATTTGGGTGGTAAGTTGCATGACGGAGCAATAAACGGTGAAAGTAGTGTAGTGCGGAATTGTAAAAAGTGGTCTGGTCATTAAGGGGGTTTAAGCTAGGGGGGCTGAAGTGGTTAAAGGGGTTGTCTCACTTCAGCAAATTGCATTTATCATGCAGAGAAAGTTAATGCAAGCCACTTACTAATGTATTGTGATTTTCCATATTGCCTCCTTTTCTGGCTTCATTCGTTTTTCAATCACATTATACATTGCTTGTTTTCATGGTTACGACCACCCTGTAATCTACCAGTGGTAGTCATGCTTGCACATTATTAGTAAGTGACTTTCTCTCCATGATAAATGCCATTTGCTGAAGTGAGACAACCCCTTTCAGTCAAAACTCACTGAAAAAACATAATGGAAAGACAATCTTTTGTGTTTTGGCTTACAATACCTGATGCAAAATACTGACCATGTGTATGCGGATTCATTCTGGGTAATAAACTCTGTTTAGCTATGTTTGCAGTAAAATCATTAAATACTAATGATTAAATGGATTTGTAGTCACAGATTCTTCATGTGAACGAACAGATGTATGTAACCAGTGCGAGTCAGAGTCATTTTATACAGTGGCCAAATACACATCTTTTTATGACACACAACTAAGGTCGCGTTTATACCTGCGCTATTTTTTCCATTGTTCTGCTCCATTAGAAATAACTGAAATGCCGGATAGTTCACATAGTTCACTGACCTGAATGGTGCCGAACAGATTTCTGTACAGCTTCTGTTCAGAATCCTATTTTTTTTACTGAACAAAAAAGTCCCACATGCAGAACTTTTTCATTCAGTCTTATTAACAGAATCTGTGATGAAGGCCTCGAACAGAGACGTGAACCCGCCCTTCGCATTTAATACATGATTCTTATGCAGAGCACTGCATGTTTCTATAGCAAGGGTGGAGCATATATCATTACTACATGTGATTCTCTGGAGTGACCACCGAGGGGCGCCATGACTGCTGCATGCAGACCTTCACACACATTCTCTTACCATTTTATGTACTGAATTTTTCATTCAGTCACTTTTATGACTTTTCTTTTCTCTTTTGTACATACATATATTACAAGACTGAGGTTATTATCAGATACTGTCATAACATACTGTATACTTTCCTAAAAAGTCTGCAAATATGTGCATTTTCAACAGCCATTTGAGGTAGATATAATAAAGGCATCCAGTTACATACTGTAAAGTTCTCACATTGTTTCTCTTTTAAAAGTGAACATAATATGTACCTAAACCTTTACATATACTTAATATAATATAACTTATTGTTAAAACCCGTTGAAAATGCCATGAAATGAATTTTTCTAACATACTTTATTTTTTTCCAAGCGGAGGCCGACCCCCAGTGCTGTACAGGCCGCAGCATCACTGCTCTTGCCTGTACCAGCGCTGCTCTCCTAAAGCCTGCCATAGATTGACTATGTCAGGCTTTAGCAGAGCAGGCACAAGCAGAGGCGTGATGTCTTATGTGAGCTCCTGCCCTGCACTCGCTCGCTCCACTCGCTCGCTCCATCATTTAAGATGGGTTTTTCTGCGACTGTCGCGTCGCAGTCTCAGCATGTCGCATGTCGCAATGCGACACCATAGACTCCCATTATAAAAATTGTCGTGCAACAATAGTGTGACAAAATGTCGCGTGACAAATGTTGCAGTGAAGTTGTGCCCTACAAATGTCGTCCTGTGAACGTAGCCTAAAAGCTGCACTGACTATTAACAGCTGCAGAAAATCATGATACACAGCTTAACTGCTGCAGAACATAATAAAATACAACTCCACTGCTGTAGAACTTCATAATATACAACTCAACTGCTGCAGAACCTCATAATACACCTGCAGAACCTCATAATACACTCCTCATCTGCTGCAGAACATCCTAATATACAACTCTGCTGCTGTAGAACTTCATAATACACAACCCGGCTGCTGCAAAACATAATAATACACACCTCATCTGCTGCAGAACATTGCAATACACCTGCAGAACCTCAGTATATAGTATATTACAGGCCACAATATGCGGTATATACTGTAGTATAGCACCCCAAAGTATACAGTATATAGTATAACACCTCACAGTATATAATATATAGTACCCCACAGTGGGGCTGAGCTGTGCCTAGGCCATGTGACTGATGAAATCATTGGCATACAGAAAGCAGCGAGAATGCAGTGGCACTACTGTGAGCACTGCTGCCTTCTTGAACAGTTGATTGGCGAGGGTCCAGGGTGTCGGACTCCGACCGATCAGGTACTGATGACCTATACTGAGCGGCTTTACTACAGCTGAATGATTAGGAGATTATCGGAAAGTAATGGTTCATTTCTGATCATTGTCCTGTGCATCTGCCCATGTTGTCTAAGTGTGAGATACATAGGAAACTATTTTACTCTTTTTCATAAGCAGATACTAAGAGAAAAAAAGATGAAACAACCAAAAAATGATGCCAGTTCTGAAAGTATGAGGCCCCTTTCACACGAGCGAGTTTTCCGTGCCGGTGCAATGCGTGATGTGAACGTATAGCACCAGCACTGAATCCTGATCTATTCATTTCAATGGGTCTGTGTACATGAGCGTTGTTTTTCACGCATCAGTTCTGCGTTGCGTGAGAATCACAGCATATTCTATATTCTGCGTTTTTCACGCGGCCCTGGGCTTCAGTGAATGGGGCTTCAGTGAAAAACGCATTGCATCCGGATGTAACCTGGATGGTGTCCAAATGCAATGTGTTTTTCACTGATGGGTGAAAAAGGCACCAAAACTGATTGCACCCGTACCGAAAAAACTAAACAACTAAAACACAATTGCAAATAAAACTGACTGAACTTGCTTGCAAAATGAGGCGAGTTTCACTTTCACCCTGACACAGCCCGTATAGTTCGTGTGAAAGAGGTCTAAGGAATCTACCTTATTGTATAGTCCCCCTGCTGCTCCACCTGCAAGTTGTGCTGAGACGGTGAATATGGAACACAGACCCAAAGTATGTGTAAGGCCTTTTTCAAACGTGACGCCCATGTGAAAGAGGCCTTAGAATCACTGCACACTTCACTCATTTGGGCAGTTATGGGGCCAAAACTGACCAAAAAACTCAAGTGTGAACTCAGCCTTACAAGTCAATGTTAGCGCCAGGTATAAAGAACCGTGCAGAGGCCAAAACCCTACTATAGCGTTAAAGAGAGCACTCCTTTTGCACCGTCGTCAGCTGATTCCACATAGATGTCTACAGAACCTGTTCTATTAAACGCTTATACAAGTAGAGCCCCCCTGACAGAGTGGAGACCAGGGGCGTAACTAGAAGTGACTGAGCCCCACAGCAAATTTTTGTATGGGCCCCCCACGCAAGCGCTTCGCAACTCCCTCCTCCTGTGTCGGGGGGAGGGCACAGACAAGGGCCAGGATGTGCAGATAAGGGGTAGGGGGCTGCACTGAAAGGGCCAGGGTGGCGCACAGAGGGGCTAACGGGCCACAGACAAGAGCCAGGGGGGCGCATGGGTGCAGATAAAGGCCAGGGGCGGCACAGATAAGGACCAGGGGGCAGACAGTGGCCAGGGAGGCGAAGACAGTGGCCTAGGGGCCACAGGCCAAGACAGGCACAGACAAGGCCCAGAGGGGCACAGATGAGGGTCAGGGGCTGTGCTGAAAGAGGACAGGCACTATAGTTGGGGGGCATGTGGCAGGCACTGTAGATGGGGGGCATGTGGCAGGCACTGTAGATGGGGGGCATGTGGCAGGCACTGTAGATGGGGGGCATGTGGCAGGCACTGTAGATGGGGGCATGTGGCAGGCACTGTAGATGGGGAGCATGTGGCAGGCAATGTAGATGGGGGGCATGTGGCAGGCACTGTAGATGGGGTGCATGTGGCAGGCACTGTAGATGGGGGGCATGTGGCAGGCGCTGTAGATGGGGGGCATGTGGCAGGCACTGTAGATGGGGGGCATGTGGCAGGCACTAAAGAAGGGGGTCATGTGGCAGGCACTGTAGATGGGGGGCATGTGGCAGGCACTGTAGATGGGGGGCATGTGGCAGGCACTGTAGATGGGGGGCATGTGGCAGGAACTGTAGATGGGGGGCATGTGGCAGGCACTGTAGATGAGGGGCATGTGGCAGACACTGTGGCACACTATATAAAGGGGCCATAGGGCATGCATTGTCTTTTCAGATCTGTGGCACTGGCACACACTTAGTACATTGAGGCAAGGGGCATACAGCATACTGTAATAATTACAGTATGCTGTATGCACCTTGCCTCAATGTACTAAGTGTGTGCCAGTGCCACAGAGCCAGTGCCACAGATTAGAAAAGACAATGCATGCTCTATATGGCCCCCTTATAATTTTTACGACAATGAGGTTGAGGACACCACAAGGTCTGCCTGGCCTACCGCATCTTCGCTTTATGGAAGAACTGCTGATTTGCACGCTGGGGAGAGATGGTGGCCAGGGGCTGTGCAGCGCTGAGAAGGGCAAGGCAAGAGGGGCACACAGGCAGCGGGCACAGACATACCTCCTCCTTAGCCTAGACCGATCTGTCCGCGTGCAGCGCTGCTCCTGGCTGTGGCGATCTTTGTCCCGCCTGCTGCAGCCGATCCCTGCTCAGATGAGGTCAGTACTGTAGGCAGGGCCTAATACAGCCTGCGCGCTACCAGCTTGTACCGGCCGTATTCCTATTGGCACATGCAGTAAGATCAGGGCGGGCAGGCGCACGGGACTTGCCGGGGAGATGGGGGGGTGAGACGCGTACCTGCTGTGAAGTGGCCCGGGCTTGGCGGGAGGCGGAATTTGCAGCTGTGAAGGGGCCCGGCCTGAAAAGCTTTATTAGTAAGATGAATGACCTTCTTAGCCCGGGCCCCGAAGCAGCCGCTTCCCCTGCTTCCCCGGTAGTTACGCCACTGGTTGAGACGGTAAATTACAATAGAGATTTGTATGCACTCAGTTAGAAGTACATGTTAACGTTTTCGGCTATACAAAGCCTTCTTCAGACACTGGAAAATTTACAGATAAAACCATATATTATTAATACAGTAAATTCAGATACAGAAAATTCTGCCCAAAAGAACTTTCTCAAGAACTTAATTCCAGAAGGAGGGAAGCCCTCCATCCCTTACCTGTGCGGCAATTGTTGTGGATAGGGAAAGAGGAGTCACACCAGTCAGTATATGAGCAATATGCTCCAAAAAAATTTGAAAATGAGGGAAGCCTACTGAATCCATTCCCTACAGACCTTGAGCCCAAAGGGCATGAACAAAGAATACGAGATTCAAAGTCTGTTTTAGGCATATACAAATATGCTCAGAATATAAGGACCGTTATTTAGAGAGGCCGGAACAATCTTTGATTTGAATAAGTATTCCGAACCTGCTATACACGGTGTATATAAATATCATTGTTATGTTTAATGAATTTCCTTTTTTAATATGCGGATCTGTTCTTTCCATAGGCCCTCTAAACCTCCCCCTGGACCCGAGTGCCGCAACCGGTATCCTTTTTTTTTAACCTTCTTTTTTTTCATCCTTCTATTTCTCTTTCTAACCAGTTCAGCATATCGAACAGCTGTACTCCACCCACACCCATACATCTTTTGTCCATCTACAACACCTTCTATTCATATGAACCATAATTAGGGGAATAACAATTTTTTCCATATCATACTCATATTTTCCTATCACCCACTAAATATACATTCTAGGGTTTTCGACCCTGCTATTATTTACCTAAGTTAAAAATGCTCATCCGTTACCATATGGCCCTATCTTACAACAATTATTCTCATTACATAGACATGTACACAATCTCAACTTTTATTTTTATTTCTTCATCCTCCATCCTCTCCACCTGTTATATTCTCTATCACTCCCTGTATCCTGGTACTATCCCAATGCATCTGAGCGCAGTCTGCGTTCCACGACCGGAGACTTCGGGCCTGTGGAATGCAATTTCCGGTCCCCGATGCGTTCCACGGGGCGACTTACATCCTGGCCCTTATAAAATGGAGAACATGGATGTCTGGGCCACACACCCATACAAACATTTGGAGCATATTGCCCATATACTGACCGGTGTGACTCCTCTTTCCTTATCCACAACCACTGCGGCACAGGTAAGGGATGGAGGGCTTCCCTCCTTCTGGAATTAAGTTCTTGAGAAAGTTCTTTTGGGTAGAATCTTCTGCCATAGAATTTGCTTTTTGACAGAAATTATGATACTAGTAATGGCCTCATATCTGGATTCATATCTCCTTTTCCATACTATTTTATAGTTCCACGGTTTATATGGACAACAGCGATTAGATTCAGAGTTGCATTTTCTGAGTTACTCCTTTATAGGCTATCAGATTCCTTGACACCATACTTACAGATAGTCATATGTCCGGGGCATTCATTCGAAAGGATTTGATACCTTTCATCATGTTCTTCCACTGTGAAGATGATCCGCGACCTAGACATCAGGATATACTTCTAAAGATATTGTCTAGAGATGCATAATTATGTCATGTTGACCTCTGTTACGAAAAGTGTATGTTGTATTTACTGTATTAATAATATATGGTTATATCTGTAAATTTTCCAGAGTGGAGAGGGTGTCAGCAGTAAGTTTGTGTTGACGTCACAGATTATTTTGCCCTTCTTCTGATCTGTCAGAACAATAACCCCCAAAAAACGGATCCTGTCTGTTGAGTATCCAACTTCGCTCGGTCAGCATTTGCTCAGTAATCCATCAGTATTGCTAAAGCCAAATAAAACAGGAGTGGATCCACAACAGAGATGACACGTGAATGGAATATCTGCATGTCTTCTTTGTTTTGTACCCACTCCTGCTTTTGGCTACCAAATCATAAGCCAATTCTGATGCAAAATTGGGAACGTGTCATACAGGCCTTACAGCTGCTACATAGACAGGATCCATTGTGTGTCTCATTAAATGAGGATGTCAACCAGCCCAAAAAGGCAAAATAGTGGCCCAGTCATGGAGTGGGGAGGGTAGGAACAGCATGAGAAGTCCACAGAGTGGCCCAGTGACAAAGTGGGGAAGTGGCAGCAGCATGAAGAGACCACAGAGTGGCCCAGTGACATAGTGTTGAGGTAGCAGCAGCATGAGGAGACCACAGAGTGGTCATGTGGCAGCAGCATGAGGAGACCATAGAGTGGTGAGGTGGCAGTAGCATGAGGAGACCACAGAGTGGCCCAGTGACATAGTGGTGAGATGGCAGCAGCATGAGGAGACCACAGAGTGGTGATGTGGCAGTAGCATGAGGTGACCACAGAGTGGCCCACTGACATAGTGTTAAGGTGGCAGCAGCATGAGGAGACCACAGAGTAGTGAGGTGGCAGCAGCATTAGAAGACCACAGAGTGGCCCAGTGACAGAGTGGGAAAGTGGGGGGCAATACCAGTTGAAGATGGTGAGTGGCGGTAAGAGCACCTGGCAGCAGGTGTGGCGTCAGGCGGGTGGCAGCATCAGAATAGTAGCTGAAGCAGATAGCCAGAAGGAACAGGTCTCTTTTGTCAAAGTGTAGGTGTGACACCATGGATGATCTAGTCTGATACATCAGGCACTGGTATTTGAAAATCCTGGGTGATCCACGCCTGATTCATCTTCACAAAGGTCAGTTTCTCCACATTTTGGGTGGACAGGCGAGTTCTTCTTGGGGTAACTATGGCCTCTGCCGCACTTAATACCCGCTCTGATGCCACACTGCTGGCGAGGCAGGAAAGCTTGTCGAGGGCAAACTCGGCCAGTTGCGGCCACAAATCGAGTTTGGCTGTCCAGTAGTCCAGGGGATCTTCGATGTGGAGTGGCAGGGTGCACTACAAATATGCCACAACCTGCTGGTTCAGGTTCTGCTCTATGTCTAGCTGCTGCTGCTGGTGAGTAGTTTCTTCAGTAGGCGGGTGAGGAAAACTGGTCATCAGCGACTCTAGACCTAAGTTGCTGCTGATGGAGCTGGTACTGGTCAGACCTGAATGAGGATGGGCGATGGTGCACATAGACAGCGGCCAACTGATTACATAGGTAGTGTCTTGATACTAGTTCAGTTTGTCCTCTGTCTCAGTGGATGTAAAAAAGGCCCCCATTTTGGACCTGTAGCGAGGGTCTAACATGGTGGAGAGCGAGTAGTCATCCCTCTACCGAATGGTGACAATTCAGCTGTCACTACGCAAGCAAGTGAGCATGCACAGAGCCATTTGGGCACGTGACTCGGAGGGACTCCCTGCCTCCATCTCCACTGCATACTGCCATGGTGTGTCTGGGTCCTCTGCCTCATTTTCCTCATCGCCCTGTAGCTACTCTGGCTGCTCCTCCTCTCCTGTCACCTATGTATAAAAATCACCCATTTCTCTGTGCATTGCTTTTTCTCGAATGTCCTCCTCCTCTATCTCAGCCCCCACAGGGCTCATGTGGCCGTGAGATGTAGTCGCCACGTCTCCTGTCCCCTGGCCAGCCAGATTTAGCAGCATGTGCTCCAGGACATCAATCAGTGGAATAACATTGTTCATTCCGTAGTCCTTGCCACTGACAAATAAAGTGCCCTCATGCATGAGCTGCCACTGGCTAACATCGAAGTTACACAGAGGAGTACATCTGTCTGCCTGTATCATCAAGAAATCATTTATGGCCTTTCTCTGTTCATATAAGCGGTCCAACATATGAAAGGTGGAATTACAACGGGTGGAAACGTCCCATATCAGCCTATGTTGCGGGACGTTATTCTGCCGCTGCAGCTCAAGGAGGGTGTGCTTTGCACTGTACAAGTGGCAGAAGGACTTCAGGAACTCAGGCCCTCCTTGATGCAGTGCTGACACTAAGTTCTTCCTATTGTCGGTCACCTTGGTTCCGATTTTGAGTTGTCAAGGAAAATGCCAGGATTCGATTTCTTGATGAAGGGCATGGAGAAGTTCCTCCCCTGTGTGACTCCATTCGCCCAGGCAAACAAGGTGCAGAACAGCATGAAACCACCTTGCCCTGCACATAGGGTAGAATGGAGCACTGTGAATTGTCCCTGCAGTGGAGGCTGAGGACACGGTGGGAGATGAGGAGGCAGAGGCGGAAAATGTTGCAGGACCAACAGCGTGAGAACGTGGAGGCGGAAGCTGCGTCACCTAGCCAAGTTGCTGGTGTGGCTGGGGAGGAACCACATTTACACAGTGGGCCTTAAAGAACATATATTGTCCTTGACCATAGTTACAGCTCCACCTGTCGGTGCACTTTGGTAGACACCGACAGGCTCAAGGACTGGCCCACCTTCTGGTACTGCCTTTTTCGCAAAGAAATGATGGCTTGGGACTCCCCACCTCGGCACACGCCATCAGTTCTCTGAAAGAGTCCACCACTTGGAAAGGGAACACCCACCACTTGGAAAGGGAGGGACTGCAACACTAGCAACTTGGCCAGGAGCACATTCGGCTCCCAAGTGCGATCGGCTACATCATTATCATCCGCTTTTGTCTGCACGTCACTGATGTCCCCCTCAACCGCCTCAGGGCCAGGAGCCTGACCGCTAGCAATACCTGCTCCCACGCCACTGTCATCATCACTACTTGCCCGCCTACCGGAGGAAGCGGCGGATGTCTCCTCCATATCTTGCCCGGGCAGTAGCTGCTGACTGTCCTCTACTAGCTCATCCTCGCTGAAAAGTGGAGCCGAGCCTACGGCATATAATACTTCTCGTGCTGGGGGAACTGACAATGACAGAGGAAGGTTGAGGACAGGTGGGGGCACAGGGCCTGCTCCTGGGCCATGCCAACTAAGCGTCGTGTCAGAGGAACCCAGGACTCTTGGCCGGGGGTGTCTGATGTCAATTGCGATGAAGTTGAAGACCGAGTCAACAATTCAAGTACTGCTGGGTTGCTGGTCAAGACATGACCGCTAGATGACATCTGGATCTCAGGCCTCTCGCTGCGACTCCTACTGTCTCCGTCCCCACCCCCCCTTCTTCTGCTGCCTGTGACAGAAACATTTTGGCCACTGCCCGTTCCCTTTGAAGGGCCTGCCACCTGTCTGTCTGACATACTGTATAATAAAAGAATTAAATTAAAATAATACCCCCCAAAAAAGGTGGTAGTACAATGTAACTTCACAGCAGAAAAGCAATTAAGACGTATTCTTTTTCGTATTAATACACCCCAAACAAAAAAAATATACAAATCACAATTCACAACAGAATGGCTAATGGGACGTACGTATATTTCCTTTTAACACACCACGTAAATGGCTGTAGTACAATGTAACTTTACCACTGAACGGCAATTAAGACACATATTAAACCCCCCCATAAAGAAAATCAATCACAAATCACCGCAGAACTGATAATAGAAAGTAGGTTTATTTCCCTTCAATACACCCTGTAAATGGCTGTAGTAGAATGTAACTTCACTGATGAATGGCAATTAAGATGTATTCTTTTTCCTATTACTACAGCCCAAAAAAAGAAATATAACAATCACAATTCACCACAGAACGGCTAATGGGACGTACGTATATTTCATTTTAATACACTACGTAAATGGCTGTAGTACAATGTAACTTCACTGATGAATGGCAATTAAGACATATATTTTTTCCTTTTTTTCGTATTGATACAAACCCTTAAAAAAAAAGTAAAACAATGTCAAATCAATGCAGAAAGGCAAATAGGACGTACGTATTTTTCCTATTAATATACCCTGTAACTGGCTGTAGTACAAAGTAACTTCACGGCTGAACGGCAATTATGACATATATTTTATATTTTTTCCTTTTTTCCCCCTATAATACACCCCCCAAAAAATGTAAATCAATATAAAATCACTGCAGAACAGCTAATAGGACATACGTATCTTTCCTATTAATACACCCCATAAATAGTTATATCACACAGAACTTGCACCACAATCACAAGCAAGGTTTGCTGGAATCACTGATGTATCATTTAGTGCAAACAACCTAAAAGCAGCAGTATAACTACAATTTGGATTCCCAATTAGTGCAGCAAGGTGTAATAGTAATGGCTCCTATTACCCAGGCTGTACACTCTCCTATTGCACCCACTTCGTCAACTTCGATTTGCTCATCTCTCTTTGCTAATTAAAAAAAAAAATTATCATACTTACCTCATCCATTTAATAGCGACGAGGCCGCCCCGACCATCTTGCTTGAAGATTCAGCGCAAAGTCTCTCACATTGGCTGATGTAGTGACATCATACGTCACCGTTCACGAGATTTCACGCTAGATCTTGAAGCAAGATGGCCAGGGCAGCCTCTTCGCGCTCAAATGAATGAGATAAGTATGGTGTTATTTTTTATGTTCACCACCATTTCAGGGAAAATCGATTCATTACCGTGAAGCACAAGGAAATTCGGCTTTGTGGCAAGTCTAATTTTTCCTGAAATTCGGATTGAAGTCCACTTTGTGAACTTTGATTTGCTCAACACTAGTCATCAGTTTCTGATCGGGGGGGGGGGCTGACGCCTGGGATCTTCAGCAATCAGCTGTTTAAGAAGGCCTTCGGTGCATACAGCAGTGCCACAGACTTCTCATAGCCTTCCTTAGGCCATGTGAAGTTACGTACATTGGTCACATGGCCTAGGTGAAGCTCAGCACCATTAAAGTGAATAGAAATGAGCCGAGATAACAAGCACAGCTGCTATCAAATGGACGGCACTGTGCTTAGTTAGCAGGGACAAGGCTGCGGCACTACTCCAAATGCCAGTGCCTTCTTAAACAGCTGATCAGCAGGGGTCCCTAGTGTTAGCTCCCACTGATCAACTACTGATGATCTATCGGGACGACAGGCCATCAATTCAAAAATCTTGGAAAACCTCTTTAGAGCCAGTTACCACAGAGCTTTTTGGCACTGATTTTGGAGTGTGTCTGTCTCAAAATGAGCTCCCAAAAAATGCCTCAAAACAGCCTCCTATTTCTTTCAATAGGAAGCAGCACCTGCTTCTTTATATACGTGTGTTAAAAAGAAGCATGGAAACAGCTCCATGTAAGTCCTTTCATGTTTTTGTGCGTTTGTCATGTGTTTTTTGGTGCACATCCACGTCAAAAACCTCAAGCAGAAAATCCAGCTTTGTATTGTAGTGACCACCCATTGGTTAAAAAAAGACACGTTTAAAAAACGCAGCTTCTATGACGATTTTTTTAAGCATTTTTCAAACTCAGTTTGAGCCTCTGCCTCTTGTCGGCCATCTTGCTTCTCAGCGGAAAGCTGCTATCTCGCTGTGGGAGAGGAGACTCGGGTACTATTAATTTCTCCATGAGTATCCACACACCTGCAGGTGATGTTCTGGGGGATGATATTCCCCGTTTTGTGGCTGAAACCAGGGGTATTTGGTCTGAAGTCGCAGAGTTCTTTCTCCTCACGTCCTCACATGTGCGCACCGGACAAAATCAGTTTGTTATGTTTTTAAGAAAAAAAAAGTTCTGCATCCCGCTATTGCATATGGCATGGCAAGTATCACGTTCCCACGCCATGATGTATATTTTAGGTATAGTGATGGTGCCAGTTTCGGAACTGAGCCGTTGCCACCAGCAGTGGGTGTCAGTTGTTAGATAAGTGCTAGTGCCAATCCAGGCTGTTTAACCCCTTAGATGTCTCAGTCAGTAGTGATCACAGTTTCTAATTGGTTTACAGAGAGAGGATCCCTCTCTACCACATCAGGTCCCTGTGACATGACTGCAGGCCCCATTGTCTGTACATCTATTGCAGTGTATTGTACCATTGCATGTTCAAATTTCAAGTTTAAAAAAACGCTTTTTCTCTTAGCCATTGATATTGAAAATATGCAAAAAAAATTAATTTGTAAATTTCACCTTCATTTTGCATTCATTCCTGTGAAACACCCAAAGGATTAATAAACTTCCGAAATGCCATACTTTGAGGGGTGCAGTTTTTAAAATGGGGTGATCTATGAGGATTTTTTAATATATAGGCCCCTCAAAAACAACTTAAGAAGTGAATTGATCCCTGAAAAATAGGATTTGAAAATTGACTTGAAAATCTGTAAAATTGCTGCTAAACTCTCAGTATGTTTGAAAAATGATGCCAACATAAAGTAGACATGTAGTACATATTAATTATTAACTTTTTTTTATTGCAAATGTTAATACAGTTTCATTACATTTTGGATTTTTTATAGATAAAAACAAAATACGACTGACATTTGCCACTAACATAAAGCACAGTGTGTCACGGAAAAAAAAACAATCTCAGAATGGCTTGGATAAATAAAACCATTCTAAAGTTATGAGAACATAAATTGATAGGTGATAGATTTGGAAAATGGAGCTGCGTCCTGAATTTCAAAACAATCCAATTTTTTGGCTGTAAGGGATTAAAAAGCTCTGGGCAGTAAAACACACATATAGGTTTAAATCGCATAAAAAAGTACAAAAAACGCTGAGTAAGTTGGGTGCTTTTGGAGCCATTATATTTGCAGAATACAAGCTATGCGTGGCTGCATCCTTATGTCACTTACATATTAATTACTTACATGAAGTGAAAGGGGCTATCCTGGAAAAGATAATGATGACTTAGGGTACTTTCACACTAGTGGCATAGCTATCCGGCAGGCTGTTCCGGCGGCTGAACAGCCTGCCGGATCCGCCATGCCGCAAGTGTGAAAGTACCCTTATCCTCAGGATAGGTCATCATTATGACATCAGTGGGGGTCCAAGTCTTGGCATCCCCGCCAATCAGCTGTTTCAGGGAGCCGCTGTAATCAAAGCTCTGGTTAAGGATGCAGGTTCCCAGCAGCTTTCCAAGGACAGCACCATACATCGTATAATGGCAGTGCTTGGTATTGCAGCTCAGCCCCATTGACTTGAATGGAGCTGAGCTGCAACTGGATCATGTGACCGTTATACAGTGATGTCACTGTCGCACCCCCGCAGATCTGATACTGATGACTAGAGATGAGCGAATTTCAGGTTATGAAATTTATTCACGCTTCGTTTACTGGTAAAAGATGAATTGCATTATGAATTCCGTTACCACAGACCATAACGCATTCTATCATGGAATGCATAACGGAATGCCTTTATAAGCATTCCATTATTCATTCCGTCATAATAGAAATCTATGGGCTGCATAACAGATCCGCCCTGTTTCCATTATGCAGGGAAGTCCGTTTTGCAGCCCATAGACTTCTATTATGACGGAATGAATAACGGAATGCCTCTAAAGCCATTCCGTTATGCATTCCGTCATAGAATTGCGTTATGGGCCGTGGTAACAGAATCTATAACGCAATTCACCTTTTACCAGTAAACGAAGCGTGAAGGAATTTCAAAATATGAAATTCGCTCATCTCTAATGATGACCTATCTTGAGGATGTCATAAATATATTTTCCCGGATAACCCCTCGACATAATAGTGGTGAAGGGCAGGAAAGCGTTAAAGGCCGGAATAGTACTTTCAGTGATTATTTTATGATGGTTCATCTAAGTACTCTGCTTCACCTTAGTTGCTGAAAATTTGCAAATCTACGGTATATACTGCATATCTCCTTATCAAACCAGCAGTAGCTCTAAAACACCAAAACTATCAGAGGACAAAATACTTTATTTCTTAGGATCAAAAGTCTACCTGGGCAAGCCTACTAGATATTAGCAATGTTACATAAGTGTGCACTGCTTCACAACATAAACTAAGGAGGGGTCTCCTTTTAGAACAGGGACAGTTTTGTGTGAGAGGGATCTGAGACCTACTGATGGTAATATTTATGTGACCAGTGGATGAGCATGGAATTCAGGGACACTCTCCCACATGGTGATGAGAAGTACAGATACCAGACAAAAGAGAGTGTTCCTGCTGGTTTACACACCCTGGAGCTGCATTGCAAAGCTGGGTGTGACAGCACATCGGGAACAGCAGTGGGAGCGTGAGGAACAAGTTCCATCACATTCTCCTCTCTGCCACTGAGGAATAACATCTGCAGAGGGGAAAAAAAGAAAATGCTATATCAGCCTTCATGCAAACACATATACATGTTGATAGACAAGATAGATAATAGATAGAGATACTGTAGATAGATCTATGAGATGTTGATAGCCCATCCAAATGATAGGTTATCAATATAAAAACCCTGGACAACCCCTTAGGCCCCTTTCACACGAGCGTGTCCCGATTAGGTCCGGATGCGTTCAGTGAAAACTGTGCGATTTCACAGGCAAAGCCATTCAGTTTTGCCTGCGATTGCGTTCAGTTGTTCAGTTTTTTACGCACAGGTGCAGTGCGTTTTGATGCGTTTTTCACGTGTGTGATTAAAAACAGAAGGTTTACGAACAACATCTCCTAGCAACCATCAGTGAAAAACGCAACGCACCCGCACTTGCTTGCAGATGCGATGCGTTTTTCACGCAGCCCTATTCACTTTTATAGGGCTAGGGCTGCGTGAAAAACGCAGAATATAGAACATGCTGCGATTTTCACGCAACGCACAAGTGATGTCAAAAAATAAAGTGAGTGGCCCTTAAAATAAAAGGTAGCTTTTATTACAAGTTCACTAAAAAAGAAAAAGGCCCAAAGAGGCGCGGGATCGCACAGTGCAGTGGCGTAGTGCTGTGCGCCCGCATCAATATGGCAGTGGCAGCGTCTCATAGCGGGCTCCGGCTATTTCTGCGCACCGTCTAAAGATGGCATTAGAGCTACATATACTGAATTTTACATATATTTATAGACATCAACAGTTCTGTCTAGTTATAAAAATGATTTAAAAGAGATATACTCATTTAGACCCTTTGGCACCATAGAGTCCATTTTATAGATCCACTTTGTTTCAGTTCTTAGGATTAATTTGTCCCAGTCGCCTCCTCTAGATGGCTGGGGTATGTGTTGGATCCCTAGGAATTTGATACAAGATGCACCTCCCCCATGGATCTGTACGATGTGACACGCTATAGACGTGTCTTTCTGATTAAATATATCATTATAATGATCTCTGATTCGTCTCCGGAATTCAAGTTTAGTCTTGCCCACATAATCTAGAATTCCGGAGACGAGGTAGGGGTGTGTGTAAATTACTTCCCACAAAGCGATTGGTTGATCGCGCGAGTGTGGGTGGACTAGTCCAGCTTAAAATGCCGGAGTCCGCTATGAGACGCTGCCACTGCCATATTGATGCGGGCGCACAGCACTACGCCACTGCACTGTGCGATCCCGCGCCTCTTTGTATATATATCCCTGATGATCCATGTATTTACCGCATGGGGAAACGCGTCGGATATAGACAATTGATATTCAAAAGGGGGCATTAGTAGTAGGGTGCTATAGTGAGCCCCAAGGTTCCAGCGGCTGGGGTCACCCTTTTCTGGGCGGGTGCTCCGCGACAGCCTGTCAGGGTGTTCCCCAATTCCACTTCTAGCCTAGCGGTGCAGGGTGAAACCTAGGGCTTAGTATATCAGCTAGGTCAGCATCTATAGCCCCAACAACCAGCAACCCTCAGCCATTAACAATATAATAGCACCTACTAAGAGTCTCTAGTGCAGTGACACATGCACGTTGTTTTTGTATTGGGCCTTTTTCTTTTTTAGTGAACTTGTAATAAAAGCTACGTTTTATTTTAAGGGCCACTCACTTTATTTTTTGATATTCTAATTCCCTGAGTGCAGACGAAACTCTAAAAGAACTTCTTATCAAAAACCTTTTCTAGTTTAGTCAACGCACAAGTGATGCGTGAAAAAAAACGCTCATGTACACAGACCCATTGAAATGAATGGGTCAGGATTCAGTGCGGGTGCAATGCGTTCACATTACGCATTGCACCCGCGCGGAAAAGTCGCCCGTGTGAAAGGGGCCTTAATGTGATGACCAGTATCTGGTTGGTGCACTCCCACAGATCAGCTGTTTTTGTTTTTCTTTTAACATCTTTTTTGAGTTTCCATAGCTAAAAACACAAATAAAGTGTAAATGCAAACACAATAGAAAATAAAATACCCAAAACCCAACCCGCTTCCCCTTGCAGCCAAGAAGTCTTATGCCCTCAAAATGAGTAACAGTAAGAACCATAGATTGTGTGATTTTTAACGTTTCCAGTGTATCTTTTATGTCAGAAACCAGGAAGTATGACATAATAGATAAATGTAGGATCAAATCACCTATTGCTTAAAATATTGGCATAAGAAAAGTCTCCTGACCTTGAAAAAACGCTCACACCAACGTCCTTTATTTCGAAGGAGGCAGATCAAATCTATATGTAAGACTAACTGACTCCAATAGTGTTAGTCTACATTCACATGCAGTGAACGGCAAAACCGCTTCCATTATGATAATGCAACATTCTGCATCCGCTCAGAACGGATCTGATTCTATTATCTCTAAAATTAACAAGAACACCTCTTTTGTGTCCGAGAAAACGGATCTGGCACCATTGACTTACATTGTGTTTCATGCTGGATCCGTCTTGATCAGTATTTCATGACGCACATAAAAACGATGCTTTCAGCGGTTTTGTGTCCAGCATGGAAACGCAACCAATCGGAACGGAATGCATTCTGGTGCACTCTGTTCTGTTCAGTTTTGTCCTCATTGACAATGAATGGGGACAAAACTGAAGCGTTTTCCTCCGGTATTGAGATCCTATGACGGTTCTCCATACTGGAAAGGAAAACGCAGATGTGAAAGTAGCCTTATTGGCATTGAATTGGTAGGATTCTTGTGTATCTTTTGTCTATGACATCCCTAAAATACAGGTGACATTTAGCTTATATATATATATTTCTTACTTAGCTGTGATGTTATTTTCTTTGATCATGGATGTAGGACATCATACTGTTGTAATGATTCCTTTAAAGGGGATTTTTGATTTCCCTCCAAGCAGTATGTCCGTGCCGTTTTTTTAGAAAATGCTTTTTCCACCTTTATCCACCTCCCTGTCAAGCTCCATTTGTTGATATCCCGGCGTTCTGAGAAAAACCTTACCCTGAAAAATAACCTTACCCCACGTGACTTCCATGGGTGTGTGGGGGGTGTGCGCCTCCGCGCTTGCGCAGTACAACGGGCGGCAAGGGCATGCACCGTCAGGGGTAAGGAGATTTCACAGTATTTGTACATGTAAAATCTTCTTACCCTGCCACTGCGCACGCGCGGATTTGCAAATCTTCCTCACTACACAGCGTGCTTTAGATTTTAGATTAATTGCTGGCTGGCTTCTGTCAGGATCAGGTCGTTCTCTCCCTCTCCTTACCCCTGATGGGGCTGGGTCAGCACTGTATCTTCACTTCACTAAGTTCCTGCCGCTGCCTTTGCCGCCAGCTGTACTGCGCGGATAATAGCCCAAGATTGTGGTGACAGATTCCCTTTACTGGTGACATGTTCCCTATAAACTTGATGTAATAGAATGGATACTGATAGGGAAGTTAAATACGGTATATTTTTTTCTTCAGGTAGATGGTACTAAGCAAGCCCAAGTAAAATTTGGAAATAATATATAGAGTAATTGGGCTACTTAAATAAGGTATTAATTTGTTAGGTGTTGCCTTTACATCTGGGTTGCATATTAAGCTACCATGGAAACATACTGATTACATATGATCATGTGCTAAGCGTTGTGTACCAGGGTTGGTTAGGGGGGTGGCACCTACCATCAGGAAAGGAGGGGGTTAAAAGGCAGTCTCACGTTCTGGTTATATTAGTTATTTAATGCATGCCTTCCTTACACAAAGATGCACATGCCAGTGTCACCTGTTTCCTACTCTCTGGTTCCAATGGTTCTCAAAGATGCCAAATTGGAGGAGAGGGTAGCTAGTGGGGATCTGCTGACTGGGTGGAAGGAAGCATAGATCCTCCTCTCTCTGTGTAACTGTACCACCATCAATCAGAAGGCATATTTGCTTTCTCAGAGTTAGAATATGAGCGCATGGTCATCTATTCACCCTCTGCGCCTAATTAGGTAATTTATTAGTGCCATAACCCAGACGTTTCCGAGCGTCCGGATCACAGCATCAAATACTGTAAATTGTACCAAACACCTACACCCCACAAACATCAATAAAGTTTCCATTTTATACTGCCCCCTATCCTGTCCATACTCAAATCTTGAGCTGTGTGCTGGAGTTCACTCAATACAATGCACACGTCCAGGAATTCTCCCGGTTCACGCTGTCCCCTGTCGCTGATTGACAGCTCTCTTCTTATAGCAATCAGTATCAGAGGAGAGTCGGGGAATATGAGGACTACTGAGCGCAAGCAGTCTGTTAGCCTGAGGAAGGAGGAGGTCCGCCTCCTAAACATGTCGCTCTCTGTCCTCCCTGCTTTTATTTTCCTATCTATTTTATTTATTAAACTACCATTTCAGCCTTCAGCTGCCAAGTACACATGCAACATGTCAGCCAGTTTCACAGGAACAAATCTGCTGACGGATGTCCTTTACATGGTGGTGCATACAAATTTGTTATCGTTTAATCATTTTAACTTGAAAAAATTGCCCTGGGAGGCCAAAATGTTGTGAATATTTGTGAATTTTTGCTTTCTTCTGTATATGATTACAAAAAGGTAAAGAGTCCCATGGAGTGGGAAAACCTGTGGTGCAAAAGAACTAAACCACTCCATTATATTGTCCTTAATTAACGAAACTGTTAGTCTGGAGCTTAATAAACAATTTATATTTGTTCAGCGATGTAATACATAGCAACTACACTCGTAGCTCTGTAGAGGGTAAACTAACATAACTCTATGTACTTCAATTCCACACCCTGTTTCCGGACACAAAAATTCAGTATTTCAGCAAAACACAGCAAGTGTCAACACATCCTTTGGGGAGACTCATCTTTGCAGGATCTCTGGTTAACTCCTCCTTCGCTAAGGTGAAACTTAGAAAGCAATGACACAAGTTCAGTGGTTGAAACTGAAAAATAATTTAAAAAAGAAATCACTCTGACAGCAGTAATAGATATTCCTGCATGACTGCAGTCATAACGTCTCACTTCAAATGTAGTCTTACTCACTGAACAAGAATGTTAACAGCAAACGACCCGGCATTCAGCTTCAAGAAAGACACGTAGCTCAGTGGCTTCAAGGCTGAAGCCCATGTCATACACATGTGTTAATGCCCTCCTAAGTCCTTGTCAGCACCTCCTATGCCCTTTGGACCAAGCTCCTATTCACCTGAGCTAAGCTGCAGTAACCTGGCATGGCCACTACACTGTGGACAGAATTTTGTTCTGCGCCAGGGTGGCTCAGAACGGCTAATTGGTGGTGGTGCCGGGCATTGATCCCACTAAGCCTTGGCAGCTGCTGAGCGGGGTCGGCTCAGAGCTGGGTACAGCGCCATCAAAGGTGGGCTATAGGAAAATCTAAGATAATTGTCCCATCAAAGAGCATACAGTGTAACCCCTGCACCATCCCATACAATACAATATAATCCCTGCACCCCTGTGTAATATACAGTATAATCCCTACAACATGCTGTATAATATACATTATAATTAGAGATGAGCGAATTTCCGCTTATGAAATTCGTTTACACTTCGTTTGGTGGTAAAAGGTGGATTGCATTATGGAGAACTCCCCTGCATAACGGAAACGGGACGGATCCGTTTTGCAGCCCATAGACTTCTATTATGACAGAATGGATAATGGAATGCCTCTAAAGGCATTCCGTTATGCATTCCATCATAGAATTGCCTTATGGTCCGTGGTAACGGAATCCATAACGCAATACACCTTTTACTACCAAACGAAGCGTGAACGAATTTCAAAATATGATACAATATACAGTATAATCCATACACCATGCCGTACAATATACACAATAACCCCACAGTGTAGGTGTTATACTGTATATTGTACGGCATAGTGTCTGAACTATACTGTATATTGAACGGCATTGTGTATGGATTATAGTGTATACTAGCAGAAGGACCCGGCTTCACACGGGTATATTTCATCTATTTCATTCAATGTTTGTGTGTGTCGTTAAAAGATATCGACAGTATCCCCCATAACAGCACCCCACTCCCTTGACAGTGACCTCCTCAGGGGCTTGCCTCCTTAAAAGTGACCTCCACAGTACCCTGCTGCCTTAACAGTGAACTCACAGTACCCTGCTGCCTAAATAGTGACCTCCACAGCAGTTGCTACTTTAATAGTGGCACGACATTTTGTCTCAACAATTTATTATAATGATAGGCTATGGTGTCACACTGTGACATGTGACATGCTGCGACTGCGACACGACAATTGCAAAAAATCCATCCAAGATGGATTTTGCTGCGACTGTCGCGTCGCAAAATGTCACATGTCGCAGTGCAACACCATAGACTATCATGATAAAAATTGTCGCGCGACATTGGTGCGACATCAATGTCGCGCAACACATGGAGCAGTGTAGTTGTGCCCTATGTGTCGCGCGACACATTTCGTCGTGTAGCCGTAGCCTAAAGCTGTCCTACAGCAGTAAAGAAAAATGGCTCGGTTGTTATGGAAACCTGGAGTAAAACTGTGTGTATGTGGAGACTAAGGGCCTGCGAGCTTCTATTGGCTGATAAGGGAGATGTGACCGTGTATATGGCAGTTGGGATATGAAGAGAAAGACTTGCAGGCTTGTATTGGCTAATGCAATGAATATCTCAGGAACAGTACATCCTAGAGAGCTGTTACCCCCATAAGATTTATTTCCAGGTAGCAAGGAATGTGTATATCAAGTTTCGTTGAAATCGATGGTTGCGTTTTTGAGTGATCGCAGAACATACATACATACATATATATTTATATATATAGATTTTATAGAATGGTGTATGGATTATAATGTATACTGTACAGCATGGTGCAGGGATTATAATGTATATTATACAATATGGAGCAGGGATTATAATGTATATTATACAGCATGGTGTAGGGATTATAATGTATACTGTACAGCATGGTGCAGTCATTATACTGTATATTATACAATATGGAGCAGGGATTATAATGTATATTATACAGCATGGTGTAGGGATTATAATGTATACTGTACAGCATGGTGTATGAACAATACTGTATATTGTACGGCATGGTGTATGGATTATAATGTACATTGTATAGCATAGTGTAGGCCCCAGCAGCGATGTGGTGCCATGGATCCTGTGCATCAGTTGCTCATTTGTCCTCTGTTTGAGCCATTTCAGTCTGAGATTAGTTTTTTAAGATGAAAAAAAAAGTACAGCATGCAATAAAGTGGATCTCAGATGGAAATGGTATAAACGGAGGCCAAATGTGCAACTGATGCACAGGATCTGTTTTTTTTGTTTTGTTTTTTTGTAGGTGGCTGCTGGCCACAGGAGTGGACTCTGGACTAGGAATCTTCTTCAAATGTCTATAGGCTTCAAGTGACCGAGGCTCAGACACCAGGAGGACACTAAACAACAGGCTCAGGAGGTGTATGCTCCAACTTCCACTGCCTGCCAGGGCTGGCCTGGCTGTCTCACTCTGAGACAGACCAGTAATGTAGTGACAGTGTAGACTTAATCCCACTGTCAGTATTTGAAGAGGTGCTCTTCTTACAGCTTTGGCTCTGCCGCGCGGCTACGCAGCTTACAGGGAACACTGGTGCCGGGTATCCTAACGTGAGGATAGGTCATCAGAATCTAGAACCTGGAAAGCCCTTTCTATGTAAGCCAAACGGATGAAGAAGATGAATGGAGATAGTGCTGGGATATTTTTTTATTATTTATTTTGTGCTGGAGTACCTCTAAACATCATATATAACTGCAGATAGTAGCCCAAGATTGTGGTGAGGAACTGGTGAGGAACTGGTGAGGAACTGGCCCAAGGATCATGGAAAGGGTGCGGACTGCGGAGGGAGAAGCAAGCCCCAGTCTATTTTGTAGTTTGCTATGAGACGTCTTGTTTTCCATGTACACTAATGCATATAGAAATGATCAATAATGAGGAAGTGAAATTGATAAAGTAAATCACCCATATCATTTTTTTTATTTATTTATTCTTATTTGCTATGAAATATTTGCTCAGTCGTTGCCAAAGATAATCCCAGCGCCAGATTGGCTTTATTTTTTTTTTATTTTTTTTTTATTATATAGAAGGTCATCCTCAAAATTCCCAATGTTGGGGCCCACTGTAATCTGCAGAACTACCAAGACAGTTTTCAACCCCTCTGCACCACCACAGGGTTAATAAACATCAACCATGCCCATTAAAAATCAGTGGACCATCCAAGTAATGCATGCATGTAAAAGAGACGCTTTTTAAAACCTATTCAACAGAGGTCCTGAACTAGAATCCAGCCTCTTTTACTTTACATTGCTCTAAGGTTATGTCTGAAATGTGTTTTCTAAAGCAGACAGCCCCTTTAAGTACAATACTATAACTTCACTGTTTTTGGTAGACAATTAGGGTTGCCACCTTTCTCTGCCAAGATTACATGGCAAAAACGGGTTTAAGGTGTCCTCGCGGCATGCCTTAACACAGGATGTTATTCAACACTAATGGTAACTTCATACTTTTTGTTCCATTT
Organism: Bufotes viridis; assembly: GCA_033119425.1. Lineage (NCBI taxonomy): Eukaryota > Metazoa > Chordata > Amphibia > Anura > Bufonidae > Bufotes > Bufotes viridis. The sequence continues at coordinate 165,606,862 of CM065592.1, forward strand.
TTTTACACTTCCTATCATATTTAAAATACAGTAAAATGCATTTTACAGTTGTGTTCAAAATTATTCAACCCCCAATGCTGTAAGGGGTTTTAGGGAATTTAGTGTACATTTGTAATTGTGTTCAGAATGAAATCTTACAAGGACTTTTTAAAGAACCAAATGCAACTAAAATTACATCAATTGTTTTTGTAATACAGTATTAAATGTTTTTTTGTGATTTCTTCATTGACACAATTATTCAACCCCTTAAAGACGACCACTCTTAAGAACAGAGGTTCATTCAAGTGTTTTCGATCAGGTATTGAAAACACCAGTGGATGTCAAGGAGCAGCAATCAAGCATAATAAGCACCAATTAGGAAGATGTAAAATGACTGTGATACTCAGCTCCTTCTAGACATTTACTGGTGTGTTTACAAACATGGTGAAGTCAAGAGAATGGTCCAGGAAGACAAGAGAAGAGGTGATTTCTCTTCACAGGAAGGGCAATGGCTATAAGAAGATTGCAAAGATGTTAAACATACCAAGAGACACCATAGGAAGCATCATTCGCAAATTCAGGGCAAAGGGCACTGTTGAAACGCTACCTGGTCGTGGCAGAAAGAAGATGCTGACTTCGACTGCTGTGTGCTACCTGAAGCGCAAAGTGAAAAAAAGTCCCCGTGTGACTGATGAGGAACTGAAAAAAGATGTGTCAGATGCGGGTACTGAAGTTTTAGCTCAGACAATAAGGCGCACACTGCGTAATGAAGGCCTCCATGCCAGAACTCCCAGGCGCACCCCCTTGCAGTATGCCAAAAGTCATGTGGACAAACCAGAAAAGTTTTGGGATAGTGTTCTGTGGACTGATGAAACAAAATTAGAACTGTTTGGGCCCATGGATCAACGCTATGTTTGGAGGAGGAAGAACAAGGTCTATGAAGAAAAGAACACCTTGCCTACTGTGAAGCATGGCGGGGGGTCAATCATGCTTTGGGGCTGTTTTGCTTCTACAGGTACAGGGAAGCTTCAGCATGTGCAAGGTACCATGAATTCTCTTCAGTACCAGGAGATATTGGATGAAAATGTAATGCAGTCCGTCACAAACCTGAGGCTTGGGAGGCGTTGGACCTTTCAACAGGACAATGATCCCAAGCATACCTCCAAGTCCACTAGAGCATGGTTGCAGATTAAAGGCTGGAACATTTTGAAGTGGCCATCGCAGTCACCAGACCTAAATCTGATTGAGAACCTCTGGTGGGACTTAAAGAAAGCAGTTGCAGCGCGCAAGCCTAAGAATGTGACTGAACTGGAGGCTTTTGCCCATGAAGAATGGGCGAAGATACCCGTAGATCTCTGCAAGACACTTGTGTCAAGCTATGCTTCACGTTTTAAAGCTGTTATAACTGGAAAAGGATGTTGTACTAAGTACTAAGATTGAATGTCACTTGGGGGTTGAATAAAACTGATAATGATGTGAGCACAGAAAAGACATTTGTGGTTATTTCATTATAAATGTTATGTTATATTTGTCTGACTTACAAGTGCCTCTTTGATTTAATTGTAAACAAGATGACTGAAATGATCAAAATCAATGTCAAACTGGCCAAAACACTAAATTTCACTGAGGGTTGAATAATTTTGAACACAACTGTATATTATGTGTTATGCATTTTTACATTACACTGTATGCCCACTCACAGTATAATGCCCCCTTATGTGCCCCCACACAATATAATGCCCTCTTATGTGCCCACACATTATAATGCTCCATTATGCGCACCCTACGCAGTATAATGCAACTTTATATGTTCCCCCACAAAGTATAATGGCCCAATATGTGTTCCTTGCATAGTGTAACAGTATGTGCTCCCTGTGCAGTATAATGTACCATTATATACCCCAAAAGTGAATTCTCAACTAGCGCACGTTCTGATGATGTTGACTATAATGGCAGAGCAGATCTGTGCTCCCCCATTTACCTTGCCAACCAGTGTTAGACTGAGGTTCCATGGGCCCACCATAGAAAATTATTGTCGAGGCCCAACCCCTATAACATAAATAAAGTCTGATAGTCTCATGGAAATAATCAGGTTTTTTTCTGGATTTTTTTTGGGCCCATTACCGTATAAGAGCCTGGGCCCACAGGATGATCCTCTGGTACTCTGGTGGTCCGACCCAGTTGCCACCAATGATTTAGCTCAGACAGACACAATGTGATGACATCATCGCACCTGCTTTGCCTACGTGCCTGACAAATCTCCAAATACAGATCTGTTCTGGTGTGTCTCGTAGTTAAGCTCCCTGCATTGTACCTGCCTTTACTAAGCCATCAGAAAACCATATGGACATTGCATGTTTATGACCAAAATTCATTTGTGCTCCAGAAATGCCCTTATTTCTCATCTGATCAATAGTCCTTACCTAATATCCCTGCTCTAGAACATTGGTTTGCATAGTAAAATTGGCCTTAGGGTGGTTTGTGAGCTGACTGTTCCCCGCTGCTCTGATTGTAATTGCAACCAAGCAAAACCTAAGCTATAGCTAAACCATGTCCTCCTCTGAAATATGAAGAAGCCTGGTGTGTGAAAAACCCTTGTTCTTCTACCGGATATCTATAATGACTTGGAGAAATCACTGCATAACATCTAAATTGACTTTATGTTTTATTTTTATTTTATCATTTGTAGATTTAATGTTCCTTTTCCTCAGCAAAAATAAGACTTTTATCATCCTTTTATATTTTCATGAATTCATGTCAACAGTGGTAAAATCCCAAAGATCTTTTTCCTAATACATCAAAGTTATGACCCCAAAGTAAGAGAGGACTGCGTCTAACCACTTCCTTTACAGGACTGCAGGATAATAGGGGGAGGATTTATGTTTATACAATATATTAATATATTATTGAATGTTTCACAATTTGCAGTTTATTGTGCTGTAGTCGAAGATATTTTTGGCTTTAATTTATGAAAGTATGGTCATGGACACTACACTGCTACACTGAGTATATATGGCAAATAGGAAAGACTGTGGGGAAATCTATCAAGCTGCGCACTACATAATTCTGGCTTTATCAAGTTCAAGAGTAGGACAAAAGCTTTATTTTATGTTTGTCGGGAGTTAAAAGGTGCATGTGGCATGTGGTGGCTTTTTAATTTTTTATTAATATTTTAATTTTCCTTTTTGTCCCCATAAGGTCATATAACAACATTTAACATTACAAAAACGATGTAAAATAAGAATCCGAAGTGGGCTTTGGCACAGAGGTACCAGCCAGTACCAAAGCCCACTTTGGATTCCTATTTTAAATTGTTTAAATAGTAGTAATTTAACAGAGTCCTGTGCAACATCGCACAGCACAAGACAAACTGGCTCCACGGAACCAATACATTTTAATGCGGTGAGGAAACAGCATTAAAATAGAAGTATTTAAACAAATCGATCTATGATCTGAAGGTCAGTTCACTTAAGCCTAACTGGTGGCATTGGTGCCTAATTAAAGGGCCTGTTCACCTTTAGTTAAGTAATTGTCGATCCTAGGTATAGGCCATAAGCAGCTGATTGCCGGGGATCTAACACTACCACTGATCAGCTGTTCAAGTGTAGCTCCAGCACTGGAAGCAGACCACTCCATCAACCTGGTAGTGAACTTGGCTTGTCACTGCAGTGTTGCTCCCACTGACTTCAATTGTAACCCTTCTGTGTATTCCTCTTGGTTCCTGTCTGGGTCACTCCCAATAAACACTAGTACCAGGTAGCGATCCTCATTGCCTTTCCTGGGCTTTGCTGTAATTTGGGGCCATTTTTATCAGAGTATCTTTTGTTTTAATCTCTGCAATAAAAATAGAATATACTGATCATTGCATTGGTCTCTGCAGACTTGCCATTATTATAGCACCCTCTGATCCTATGATATCATTACCAGCTGTATCTTCTCTAAGGCTACTTTCACATCTGCGTTTTTTCCTTCCGGAGGAAAACGCTTCCGTTTTGTCCCCATTCATTGTCAATGGAACGGAATGCTCCAAAATGCGGAGAAAGACGGATCCAGCATGAAACACAATGTAAGTAAATGGTGCTAGATCCATTTTCTCAGACACAAAAGAAAACGGATCCAGCGCCCATTGACTTACAATGGTTTTAGTTCCGGATCCATGATGGCCATTTAAGAGATAATACAACCGGATCTGTTCAGAACGGATGCAGCCGGTTGTATTTTCATAATGGAAGCATTTTTGCCTATTCTTGCCGGATAAGGCAAAAACGCAGATGTGAAAGTGGCCTTATAGAAATTATACATTTCTGAACTGTTATCCTGCATGTTATTTTTAAAAGAAGGAAAATGGCTCAGTTTTGGAAATGGCTATATGCCCCTTCCTAAAACACATTTTTAGAAGCGTTAGCAATAACTGTTTATATAAATTTTAGAAATGTATGTGTTCGATTCTCAATAATCTCTCAAATAGAAAATTTGAATTGACAGCAATACACTCGGATGATTCTGTATATCTACTCGAGCTTCTGTTTATGAAGACTTACAGTATTCCAATACTCTTGTTGAATTTCCTTTGTTACATTTCCTCTGTTTTTCTTCCTCCCCATTCACCTTTTCATTTTGTTATTCTTATTGTATAGCATGAAGGCAACTTTGATGGATCTCAGGCTTATTGAAAACCTAGCAACACCCTTATACGGAATTACGATTTGGAAAAAAAAAATCATCCCCTGGTCTGATGACCTTCAGTTCCTGTTGTTTTAATAGGAGTACGCAGATATATCAAAAAGAAAGTTACCTGGCTTGAGCACTCATGGGTAAGAATGTGTGATTTTATGCTCCTTGTCTACTGGCAGCACATTATAAAGTTGCCTTATATAGAAAAAATATCTGGATAGAACATTGAAGCACAACTAATTAACTAAATTCTAAAATTTACTAAATGAATATTTAAAGACCAAAAGTTTTTATTATGACTTCATTATTAAGGGACGCACATTTATGACAAATATTAGTGTTACATATTGCTCAATGTAGAACAGTATCAGCTTTGACATAGAAAGGTTTTTTTATACCATTCCCATATATATTCACATAAAATGCATGTTTAGACTCGCCTGCATTGCTGTGAACTGGTTTCATGACATAGAATGCACTTATTGAGAACATTTTATGCCTGCCTCTCTGTTTAGCCAGGAAGTGACTCACAATTTCTGCTGCTACTAGAATTCTCAGTCATGTGATGTCAGGATGAGATATGATATGTTAGATTTGATTTGTCTTTCTTGGCTAACCATTTTGACTTCTTTTGTTGAGGAACAATTTGAGTTTTGTACTTTACACATTCGTATTGTATGTTTATATAGCGACAGAATCATAAACACGATATTAATAGTAACTTGTATACAGTGGCACATTAAGTAGACCATGGGTCCTGGGCTTGTCCCAAACTTGCCACATAGGTCATGGGCAGTCCATATCCCCTACCCTCACCCTCCCTCCCCACCTTACTCTGCCAGGTTGCGATTATAGTCCACGCGATTATAGTCCTTTACATATACATGGACAAATGTATGTCTGTGGGAATTTTCGCCTATTCAACAAATTCATCCCAAAGGTGTTTGACGGAGTTAAGGTCAGGGCTCTGTGCAGGCCAGTAAAGTTCCTCAACACAAAACCCACCCAACCAGCCATGTCTTTATGGATATTGCTTTGTTCAATGGGGCACAGTCATGCTTCCCACAAAGCATACAAATTTAGAAAATGTCTTGGCATACTGAAGCATTAGGATTTTCCCTCACTGGAAAAAAGATGTTTTGACCAAGCCCTAAAGAAACAACCCGACAGCATTACTTCTTCTTACAGTTTGCACAATGCACTCAGGCAGGTAATGTTATACTGGCATTCACTATACCTAGACTTGTCCATCAGATTTCCAGAATCCAGTGTTCGTATGCTTTACACCATTCCATCTGACACTTGGCATTATTCTTGGTGAAGTAAGGCTTGCATGCAGCTGCTTGTCCATGGAAGCCCATGTAACTTTACATGCTCTGCCACTCTTTGGCTGTTGCTGTGGTTCCCAAATGTTTGCATTTTACAATAATACCACTCACAGTTGATCATGGGATATCTAGGAAGGAAGAAATTTCACAAACGGACTTGTTGCAAGGGTGGCATTCTATTACAGTACCACTCTGAAACTCAGGGAGCTCTTTAAAACAACCCATTATTTCACAAAAGTTTATAAAGGCAGACTGTTAAATATTATTGACTTCTGGTTCCAGCGCCATCATGGCTGGTCACATGTGGTGAGAGCTCTGGGTCACATAGCTCAGCTAACCTTACTCTCTCCTGCATACTACATAACTCTCCTCCTTCAGATAGCTGAGCCACCCCAGTGAACACCATTCTCTGGAGGTCTATGGACCATTTCATAATTAATACAGGGAGCAAGAATAAGCAGAAAGGACAACTGAAAGCAGTGAAGGATGCGCTGCCTGCTCCAAATGTGGTGGTTTCTGTAAAAAACAAGGTTTCCCTGTAAAGTGATACTTGTTACATCATAGATAGTGAGGAAGACACAGAAGGGTCTCAAGTGGACTTCAAAAGACTAGCAATTGAGTTAACAAACAGAATCCTACCTAATCTTCTGAACTCTTTAAGATCCACAAACTTGTGGATTATTGGACTTTCAGAATCAATACCACTACAAGATTTGCCTTCTTTCTGTGCATTTGATCTAGCTGCAGCACTTTACCTGCCTGGCCCTTGCAAAGTTGAGCGGGCTCATTGTCTAGGTCCAGACATGAGAGGTTCATCAGAATCCTCTAGTAAACTATCTTCTAACTACCATCCTCACTGTAGACCTAGTCATAGATCTGACATAGAAGTCATAGTTACATTTTTGGATTATTCAGAGAAAGGCGCAATTTTATAGCCCTACAAATAGGCAAACAATGCAGTGGAAGGGTGACCGCGTGCTCCTCTTTGGCGACTTTTCAGTAGAGGTGACAAGACGACACAAAGAATTTTCAAAATTTTCCACCGAGATGGGACAGAGTTATGTTTCATGTCACCTGAGAACAGGGGTGGATTGGCCATAGAAGTTTCTGGGGTTGCATTTTGTGCTGCTGGCAGTATTTTGTGATGGACTGTGGTATTTGGCTCTGTTGGGGTGGTATTATGTGCCACAACATGGTATGGCTGGCCCTACCTTCCATCAATTTAGACCCAACTACAAAACGGGGCAACTTTTAGTATTTTTTCCAGGGCCAGTTTAAGTTCCCAGTCTGCCCCTGCCTGACAAGACCGAAAAAGGGATGTCCTCCCATCATTCTTCTCTCCATCAAGCCATCTTACCATCTGTGACAGTCTCATCTGACTAAACAGAATCTCCATTAGACCTATGTGATGCATGTTCACACCAGGACCCGAAGGGACAATGCAAGAAGTCACTAGCCCATGAAGGGACTTGACATTACTAACTATACTCCAACAGAGGATCGTAAGATACTGAAAATGTCTACTTATATTCTGCGCCATGTGCCGTGTCACTGGTCTGAGTATTGTATGTATATAAATATATATATACACCTTGAAGGGACTTTTAAAGTTTTGCCATCTTGTGTTTTGTTCTAGGACCAGATGAGTTTTTAAGGTGATATATTCATTGGCAATAGTGAATCCCTAGAAGACATTTACCTGTTAGAGTCATTGAGATTGGTTACTTACAGTATAAGTTATCCATGAAGTGATGTGAATAGTAATACCAAGCACAGCCGCTATACAATGTACGGCGTTGTACTTAATAAGCACGCAGAAGGCCGTAGTGCTCACAGGAGCGCTGGTGCCTTCTCAAACAGCTAATTGGCAGGGGTGCCGGGTGACAGACCCCCGCCGATCAGATACTGATTATCTATCCTGAGTATACGTCACCAGTATTAAAATCCCAGAAAACCCCTTTAAATTCTGACAGGAGACATACTGTAGACACGGTCGTGAACACTGAGGAGGAGGAACCGGCAGAGGCAAGCGAAACCCAGAGCCACAGATGGTGTACTTCCTCCCCTCATAACGACACATGCTTTAAGACAGGGATGCTCACTCTGATACACTCCAGCTGTTGTAAAACTACAACTCCCACCATGCCCTCTGTAGGCTTATAGCTGGAGGCTGTTCGGGAATGATGGGAGTTGTAGTTTTGCAACAGCTGGAGGTTGAGCATGCCTGCTTTAAAGGGTTTCTGTCATCAAGTTTTGACATTATAAGCTGTCTGACATTAGCTATGTGCTAATGTCAGAGCAGCTTGATAATGTCTTTTTTATAAAAATCCGATTTATATTTTGGCTGAAAAACGTACTTTTATAATATGTAAATTAGCCTCTAGGAGCAGGGGGGAGTTGCCCTGCTCCTAGAGGCTCCGTGCGGCAACCTGCTGGCACGCCCCTTCTTACTTTGAGTGACAGTGCCGGGCAGCGATCCTCCTGCACTGTCTCCTTCTGAAATCCCGCGCCTGCGCCGCCGCTCTGTATTCGGCGCAGGCGCGGTGAGCAGAGGACGCCGGTGCCTGCTGTCCTCAGCTCACCGCGCCTGCGCCGAATACAGAGCGGTGGCGCAGGCGCGGGATTTCAGAAGGAGACAGTGCAGGAGGATCGCTGCCCGGCACTGTCACTCAAAGTAAGAAGGGGCGTGCCAGCAGGTTGCTGCACGGAGCCTCTAGGAGCAGGGCAACGCCCCCCCTGCTCCTAGAGGCTAATTTACATATTATAAAAGTACGTTTTTCAGCCAAAATATAAATCGGATTTTTATAAAAAAGACATTATCAAGCTGCTCTGACATTAGCACATAGCTAATGTCAGACACCTTATAATGTCAAAACTTGATGACAGAAACCCTTTAAGAGAAACATGGAGAATTATTAACCCACATAGAAGAGAGTATACCCATTTTTCTAATGCTCATGGTTCTTTGTCAAGACTAGATTATATTTTTATTTCATTTCCCCTTAAGCTTTGTGTTGCTCATTCTATTATCGAAGACATTGTTGTGTCTGACCATTCACCTGTTGTGCTAACTCTCACTGATTGTATTCCTAGAGGTTTGGGCTATATTTGGAGGTTCCCATGAGATTTAGCTGAAACATTTAAAACTTACTTGAGTAGCTGGAATTTCTAACTGGCAATGCTGATACGACAGATAACATAGTAACATAGTTTATAAGGCCAAAACAAAGACATTTGTCCATCCAGTCCAGCCTGTCATCCTGCAAAATCCAGAGCAAGGCAAAAAAAAAACTGTGAGGTAGAAGCCAATTTTCCCCACTTAAGGGGAAAAAAATTCCTTCTCGACTCCAATAAGGTAATCAGAATAACTCCCTAGATCAACGACCCATCTCTAGTAACTTATGCCTGTAATATTATTACACTCCAGAAATACATCCAGGCCCCTCTTGAATTCCTTTATTGTACTCACCATCACCACCTCCTCAGGCAGAGAGTTCCATAGTCTCACTGCTCTTACCGTAAAGAATCCTCTTCTATGTTTGTGTACAAACCATCTTTCCTCCAAATGCAGAGGATGTTCCCTGGGGATAACTAGATGATGGGACAGATCTCTGTTCTGACCCCAATATATTTATACATAGTTATTAGATCTCCCCTCAGTCGTCTTGTTTCTAAAGTAAATAACCCTAATTTTGATAATCTTTCAGGGTACTGTAGTTGCCCCATTCCAGTTATTACTTTAATTGCCCTCCTCTGAACCCTCTCCAGCTCTGCTATGTCTGCCTTGTTCACAGGAGCCCAGAACTGTACATAGTACTCCATGGTGTGGTGTGTTTGCGCATCAGCAACCAATAAGAGGAGGGGCAAACACAGCTATATGTACCACCTAATCAAGGTCGCTTTAAATAGATGGGGCAAAAGTACACATGAATGCTACTCCCAGGATAGAAGCGCATTCAATCATGAAGGTGCCACTCCTTCAAGAAAACAAAATCGCTGTGTAGGTGGGCACAGATGTGTTTTGATCAAAATGTGTTGGCTAAGAGTCTCAGATTTTATCATTAGAGTGACGGCTTAGTCCATATGTTATGTTTGCATCTATTATTATAGTGCATTATTTTTTGTGACTTTATAAATGTAGCCATGTACATCCGCAACAGCTACTATCATATCGTGCAGGATGTTTTATATGTATTTTCCGTGATTTGTCTAACTTGTCTTGAAGGAGTGGCACCTTCATGTGTGAATACGCTCCTATTCTGGGAGTAGCATTCATGTGCACTTTTTCCCCAGCTATCTAATAGGCGACCTTGATTAGGTGGTACATATAGCTGTGTGTGCTCCTCCATTCATTGGCTGCTGTTTCACACAGAATTAACTAGGGGCAGAACATTATATGTGCAGGGTCTGCGCTCCTGAATATAAATGCATAACGGCATAGGGAGGTTTAGCGTCGGACCTGCCTGAACTGAGACCACCTTGGCGCTGGGTAGGTGAGCACAGATGCGTTTTGATCAAAATGTGTTGGCTAAGAGTCTCAGATTTTATCATTAGAGTGAGGGCTTAGTCCATATGTTATGTTTGCAGCTCTTATTATAGTGCATTATTTTCTGTGACTTTCCATGTCCATAACCTTTGTTAAACCTCATCTGCCACTTATCTGCCCAAGCCTCCAATCTATCCAGATCCATCTGTAGCAGTATACTGTCCTCTTCCGTGTTAATTACTTTACACTGTTTAGTGTCATCTACAAAAATGTATATTTTACTGTGCAAGCCTTCTACAAGATTATTATTAAATATATTGAAGAGGATAGGGCCCAATACTGACCCCTGAGGTACCCCACTAGTTACAGTGACCCAATCTGAGTGTGTACCGTTAATAACCACCCTCTGTTTTCTATTACTCAGCCAGTTACTTACCCACTTACAGACATTTTCTCCCAGTACAAACATTCTCATTTTATATACTAACCTTTTATGCGGTACAGTGTCAAATGCTTTGGAGAAGTCCAGATATACAACATCCATTGATTCGCCACTGTCAAGTCTAGAACTAACCTCCTCATATAAACTGATTAAATTAGTTTGGCATGACCGATCCCTCATGAAACCATGCTGATATGGCGTTATTTGCTTATTTTCATCAAGGTACTCCAAGATAGCATCTCTTTGAAAACCTTCAAACAGTTTACCAACAACAGATGTTAAACTTACCGGCCTATAGTTTCCGGGCTCTGTTTTTGGACCCTTTTTGAATATTGGCACCACATTTGCTATGCTCCAATCCTGTGGAACACTCCCTGTCAGAGTCCACAAATATCAGAAATAAGGGTCTGGCTATGACATCACTTAATTCTCTTAGGATACGGGGGTGTATGCCATTTGGCCCTGGCAATTTGTCTATTTTAATCTTTTTAAGACGCCACTGTACTTCTTCCTGGGTCTGCAGCTACTCTGGGATATCGGTAAAGGAGTGATACAAGCCGACTGATCTCCTCTCTTAGAAAAATGCTTAATGCCCAATTTGATAATTATATTACAGCCCTCAGATGCACATACCCCCCATTTCATACTTCCCCCTCTTTACTAAATAAGAAGGCTTGGCAATAGGCTAAACACAATTATGATTCTGGGCTTCAGAAAAGGAAGGTTATATTAGTCCCAAAAGAATGCTCAATTAAGGCAATATGGCCATAAAACTACTGGCGAGGTTTGTGAAGGGACCTTAAAATTCTTCACCAATATTATCTTTTAGAGACATCAAAGGTGTTTTGCACCATTTACCCTTTTGCACAACATATCTTCCCTTCTGGCAAAATTATATAATAACTGCTTATGGGGCACGCCGATACCATCACAATCAAACTGGAGAAAGATCTTACCTTGGCTTCTCCTATCAACCCATATCACTAATCAATATGAATCTTAAAATACTTCCTAAAAACTCTTCAATATTACCACAATTAAGCTATCCAAAATAGGTGAGCTTTGTCCAGGAAAAGGCAGCAACATTCGCAATGTTTTGGCTGTCTTAGATGACATTAAAATACACCCTACGGCTCACCCATCCCAAGCTCTAGAGAAAATAGATGCGGAGAAGGCTTTTGATAATATGAGCTGAGGTTGGCTGGGTATGGTATTGGACAAAATTAGGTTCCAGGGTCATTTTAAAATCTATTATTTTATATACTTCCCCAAAGGCCATAATTTACACAATGGGTTTAGTTTTCCCAGCTTTCATGTTACAAAAAGGAACACGACAAGGTTGCACCTTATCACTGTCATTATTTCACATAGCATAAGAACCCCTTTCTAGAGCAACATCCCTTGCTACCAACCTACAAGGCTTTAAAGTTGGCACCATTAAAGTGCTTTATTCGCTGACAACTTACTTCTCTTCCTTGATACACCTCATAGAGATCTACCAAATTTATTTTCTCTCCAACATTCCTTTAGTTCCTTTTGTGTTATAATAGTGAATGTAAGCAGGTGTGAACAATTAGATCTGTCTCCACATCCCTCAGTGTTGGCATGGCAAAGTCTTAATCTCTCCATTCTAATTTCTCACTCTATCAGTTATTTTGGGAACAGGGTGGGCAAAACATGAGAGTAAATATACTTCTTGAATTACTCCCCATTCTTATAGGAACTTGAGAGACTTATGCACCTTCCCATATGTTAGGCAGGTACACATGGCACAAATGAGACAGCACTAAAAATGGGTGGTGTATTAGAGTGCTAGAGAGAGCAACTGCTGTTATCATGCAAAGTTTAGAGAGACACAGGACCAACACGAGGTGTCATTGTGTGAGGTGCAATAAGCTACTATGGCCGTTCCCGCCTGGTATTCATGGAAAGAATATTAACCAGCCTTTGATATCTTCAGGACATCAATGAACCAGTTCTACTACCTTTTTGACTCAGTTAGGAGACATAGAGTTCCAACAAGATAACACATGCACTACACAACATGCTCTTCAGGGTATCCAGCTGCTCCCCTGGCCAGTTTGATAGACAAATCTCTCCCACCACCGAGAATGTCTTGGACTGGATGGGACAAGGGATCTCCTATGCACAGCAGCCAATAACCACATTGGCTGAATTTCAGGCCCAAGTTGAAAGAGCTTGGAATGACATTACCGCAGGAGGATATCCAGCATCTGTATGACCATTACCATGCCAATGTGGCAGCCTATATTACAGCAAAGGAAGATGCCACCCAGTATTAATATGACACAGGCTAAACCTATACCCTGCTGCAGAACTCAAATAAAGGGTGCACTGCATTGGTTGTGTGGTCATTGACGAAGCACCGCTAGCAGTTCAGACTTTGTCAGTCTCATCTCAATCACTTTAAGTTTTTCAGATGTTCGCTTTTCATTTTCCAGTAGTGTATTTGGGCTAAAAAAAAAACACTAATTTATACCTCTAGTGTTTTGCTTGGTGGCATCAAACAACATTGTTGTGACAATGTATTGTGACCATGTATGAGGGGTAATTGATGCCTGGGATCTTACTGGGAAATGTAGCCAGGATAGGTTGAGCTATTTCTTCCTAAAGCCTCATTAACACGTCAGTGATTAATGGACGTGTACTGTATGTTCTTCATGGACAGCACTCCATTCATTTTGTGTGTATTCACATATCCGTGTTTTAGAACGGTCCGTGGGTCTGTGGATTTAGCATGGAAGCATGTTCTATTTTGTCTGTGTTCATGGATCCATCATGCCCATAATAGTCTATGGACACAACACGGATGCCATTTATTTTGCACTGTACAGTGTCTGTGAAATACAGTTGACACACGAAGAGCAACAAATAGACACACGGACCAAACACAGATCCTTCACGGACATCTTTACAGATAAATCAGTGACCATCTTATCACGGATTACATCACGGAGACTGACGTGTGAATGAGGCTTAATCCTGTGTTTGCATCAATGGCCTAATTGTCTGGAGGAAGTAATCACCCATACTCAATTGCAATGCCACACACCCAGGCATGGGATTCAGCCAGTTCCCTCCAGTTCTCCAGATACTGTTGTTAAAATTACAACTGGATCAGAGAACTGTGCTACTGGCTGAGTCCCGATCCGGTGCTCTGGCGGCAGCAGAGCAACAGCAGATGTTCGCTTTCATTGCTTCGCGTGCCGCTGATAGTTTTGCTCCTAAGTAGGGTGGTATGTGTGTGTGGTGTATATATAGCGTATTTATGTACAGTATGTGTACCATGTACTATATATGGTGCATTTATATGTATGTGTGCTGCATATATATGGTGTATGTATATGTAAACGTGTCGTTACGCCACTTGTCTGCCATTGAGTAGGGAACCTGTTGCTAAAAATTTGAATTGTACCCTTACACACACCATATGTTATTGGTGTAAATACAGGCTGATTAGTGTCAGCTAAATGGGGGAATAGCTTACCGGTAGCTTTGGTTCAAAGAATTTTGCACAAATGTAACCTGTGTTTTAAAGTGTGAGTATATGGAGTGTCTGTGAGGAGAAATCTTTTCCATAGAAACCAAAGTACCGTAATCAATTTTGTGCTTACTGCCAATGGAATGGATATAGCTGCAGGTCGCGGTTAGCTCCCTCATCACACCCACTGCTCTGTTGTTGCTCTCAGCAGGAGAATTTTACAGAGTATCAGACCTCCATATCACCACACCCTGCTACACAGTTTTAGAACAGTGTGGAAAGCCTTTGAGGCAAAACCAAAAGTAGACCTTGTACTGAATTACCTTAGGTAATTATTTTTAGGGATATTTTTAGAGCAAATCGACTTCGGATGAAACAACCGAAGTTGATTTGCATAAAACATAGTTTCAATACTGTACGGAGCAAGCGCTCTGTACAGTATTAGAATGTATTGGCTCCGATGAGCCGAAGTTATTACTTCGCGAAGTCTAACAAGACTTCGCATAATAACTTCAGAAATTTATTTATACTGTAAAAAAACATTTCCCGAACTCGGGCTCGGTTCCAAGGTACCACTTGTAACCGAACTCGAGTTTGGGAAATGTTTTTTAAAGTCAAATCTATTTCTGAAGTTATTATGCGAAGTCTCGCGAGACGTCGCAAAGTAATAGTTTTGGCTCATCGGAGCCAATACATTCAAATACTGTTTCATCCGAAGTTGATTCGCTCATCACTAATTATTTTGTTTTTGTTTTTGTAACATCTGGGATGAAGACACTGGGGTTGAGGGTATTTATTTATTTATTTTTTTATTTCAATAGTTTTTATCGATTTTCACATTTTTACAGTGCAAGGAGAACAAGACAGAATGACAATGTATTCCAAAGGTAACATGCTTTCTATACAGTTTGTAGTTATTAAGCATATCTATACATGAAATATCAAGACATATATGCGTCTATAAAGAATACACAGTGTTTCAGAAAAAGTTATTAAAGGTAACAAAATCAAACAAAATGGTCTCAGAGGGCTTTATGTTCTAGAAACAGTATGTGTTCCTAGTGTTATGGGCATAAAAGCTAGCCAGGCCTGCCAGCGATGGCGAAATTTGTTAGGCCTATGATCCTTTTAAGCCATAATATTTTCATAAAGACATTTTTGTTGCACTCGAGTGATGGTTTTAGACAATGTTGGGACTTCAGTGGATTTCCAGTATCTAGTAATGTTGAGTTTAGTGACAATAAACATGTGAGCTATGGTGATCCTAATAGTTGCGGAAATAACCTGCATATCTATGAAAAATAGGTCCCAATATGGTGAAGGTTGAAGCGTTAGACCACAGAATTTAGAGACCAGATTAAAGACACTTTCCCACAGGCTTGATAATTTGAGACAAGACCAAAGAATATGCAGTAACGTGTCTTTGGCTGCACATTGACACCAGTCAAGATCGGAGGTACCAGGATATATCTTGCTCAGCCTATCAGGAGTTAGGTACCATCTCAGGTGGAAATATCTTGTTTGATAGTATCTAGAAGGGGAGGTAGTTAAATTGGAACAGTTGGGAAATGGAGGACGTAATATTAATACCAAGGTATTTTATATGGGTTGATTGCCAGTCAAGTGGGGAAAGTGACTTCAGTTCTGTGATCTGTGGGGGAAGAATATTAAAATGGAGGAGTTGAGACTTGCCTTCATTGACTTCCTAGTAGGATAGATGACCAAAGTCAGCTATGAGTGACAGGGCCACTCCTAGTGAAGATTGAGGGGAAGAAAGTGTCAGAAGAATATTATCTGCATATAGTGAGATGTGGTGCTGTCTATTGCCTATTACTATACCCGAAATATCACGATGTTGTCTAATGGTTTGGGCTAAAGGTTCAATAGCTAAAACAAAAATTAAAAGGGACAGCGGGCATCCCTGTCGGGTTCATTGGTAATTGGAAACGCAGATGACAATGCGCCATTCAAAAATACTCTTGCTGAGGGGACTGAATAAAGGACTCTTATGGTTGCTATCAAGGTATCTCCCAAACCTAACTGCTTAAGGACCAAGAAGGCGAAGGACCAACTTAAGTGGTCAAATGCCTTCTCCGCGTCCAGCGTAACCATAAAAGAAGGGTTCCCCTGGTGTGAAGTGAAGTCAAGGATGTTCAATGCCCGCCTTATGTTATCCGTGAGCTGCCTACTCTTGACAAAGCCCACTTGATCAATCCCCACTAGTGTTGGGAGAATCTTCGATAGTCTGTTCGCAAGGGCCTTAGCATAGATTTTGACATCTGTATTCAAGAGAGAGGACTAATGTTTTGGGGTTTGTCCTGCATTTTGCCAGGTTTGGGCAGTGTCACAATGGTGGCAGATAGCATCTCTTTTGGGAACAATCCATCTAAGGACGCCCGTAAGTACATCGGCATCACATGAGGGAGTAAGCTAGGGAGAAAGGATTTGTAATAGGCGTTTGATAGGTGATCAGGGCCAGGTGTTTTATGCATAGGCAAGGAAGAAACAATTTAAGATATCTTTGTATGTAAAAAGGGGAGAGATATCGAATGTTGTTGCTGTGGATCCAAGGTTGGGTGGTTCAGAGAGGATAAAAATGAGCGTATTTCTGAAGGGGTGGCTCGATAAATCTGCTGAGAATTTTTAAAGTTGTACAGAGAAGAGTAATATTCCATGAATTGATTTGCAATGTCTGTGGGGTTGTATAATTTGCTTTTATTATCTGAATGTAGTAAGAAGGGAATTCTGGATTTGGCCGCTCGCTAACAATTTCCCCGCTCTGTTATCCTGGGAATAATTCGGGGCTTTCACTGAGAGGAGGTGCTTTTCATATCGGTAAAGCACACAATCTTTAAGTTGTATCCTGAAAGAATTAATCTGTGTTTTACCTTCTTCAGTTAAAGAGGTTTTATTCAACGATTCCAAAGTGGACAGTTGGGAAATAATAGAGTCCAATTTTTTCACCCTTTCTTTCTTTGCACAGTGCCTTAATTTAATGAAAATACCCCTTATAAAATCTATATGTGCATTCCAAAGGCTGAATGGGCTGGAAACAGAACCTTGCGTTAAAAGAAAAATAGTGCGTTCTCATATTTATAAGTGGGGTTGGACATGAGAAAAGCATTGCAATGCCATAAAGTATCTCTAACATTATATATTTCTGCTATGGATAAATAAATTGTAGCACGATCAGACCATTTTATAGTTTCAATAGTGGAGTGGGTGGATAATTGCAAAAGAGATCTACCTAAATGAAACAGATCAATACGAGAGTAGGTGTTATGTACTGATGAAAAAAATGCTAAATCACGTTCTTGCACATGGTGAATCCTCCATATATCATACAATTCTTCCCTATGCAACACAGGACTTAAAGGGAACCTGTCATCAACTTTATGCTAACCTCACTGAGGGCAGCATAAAATAGTGACCGAAATACTGATTTCAGTGGTGTGTCACTCATGAGCTAAAAGTAAGTGGTTGTTGAGAACCAGCATTATAATCATTGCAGCACAGGCCTTGAAAAGAGTCAAATCTACCTGAGAAGAGTCATGGTTATTCATAATCTCCTGCACTCCCTGCCCATCTGCAGATGACTGGCAGTTCTCTCCTAGAGAGAAAGGGAGAAAACTAGGTAGAAGACTGTCCGTCATCAGCAGGTGGGCAGGGAGAGCAGGAATTTATGAATAACCATGACTCTTCTCAGGTGGCCGTGACTTTTTCCAGGCCCAGTCTGCCATGACTGTGATGTTGGTTCTCAGCAATGACTTATTTTTAACTTATAAATGACAGACTGCTGAAATCAGCTCGCCTGTCTCTGCTTTATTCTGCTGTTAGAATGGGTAGCATAAAGTTGATGATAGGTTACCTTTAACACTGCATAGTGAGCTCTAGAGGGAGCCGTAGAATCAACTGCTGCATCAGGGACCATATTTAAATCTTTGCAGGGAAGTATCTGACATTGTTTTACTTTAGCCACTTTAGCTAGAAGCTTGTCGAGAAAATGCACCTGGTGCTTGTTGGGTGCATGTACTGCCACTGTGGTGTAGGGTATATTTTTCAGAATGCACACTTGTATTATAAATCTGCCATTCGGCTCTATGACAGAGGCAATAGGCTGATAGGCAATAGAGGATTTAAAGGCCATCATAACCCCTCTTTGTTTTTTGCGGTAGTGAAATTGGATATTATTGGAAAATAGGTGATGTTTTATTCTATAAGCGTCACGGAGGACAATATGGGATTCCTGACCACATAGCACATCTGCGTGCAGTTGTAATGCCTCCCTCCATATATGAGAACGTTTTTGGGGGCTATTAAGGCCTTTGGCATTGAGAGACACAAACTTAATTACCGTGATTGATCATGACAATGCTATGGCTGCTATAACGTCCATAAGAAGACCTACTTACAGTAGGAGTAAGAAAGATGTGCATATCATAACATCTCCACTCTGAGACAAAAGTCGCCCAACATGACATAACAGTGAAACTGAAAAATGTAAATGGAAAAGTAAGAAAACAAATAAACAAAAATCTTATCCGTAGTAGTAGCGTTCCGGACAATCATCGACGTGTAACTGCCTAATACCAGTTGAAATAGAACAGTGGGGGTTCGGGTTATTGTCACTAACCAACATAATGCTCAATGGCACCAATGAAGAACTATGGTAATCAATGTTTGGTCCCCGACGGGGGCTGACCGTGCACCATCCTGGCTCTAAATGTTGTGGCAGCTGCTTCTGGACTGTAGAAGGATCTGCAACTGGGATGTTCCAGGATTCCAGCAGGTAGCGGCCCTCTTCAACTGAAGATATGCTTTATTGCTTCCCGTTGTAAGTAAAAAGTATTTTTAATGGAAAAAAAACACTTGTATGCCATCTTATGTTCCCTCAGTACCATAGTAATTGGGGCTTAGACCCGGCGCTGGTGCAAAGTGGCAGCTGAGGGATCCGTATGTAGCTTCACCATTTGATAAGTTGCAGGTAATTCAGACATTTGTAGGGCAGTGGCCAAAGCAGCTTCCTTTATATGGTATCCTGTGGTGCTGTTTCTGGGAGGTGGCGGGGCCTTGGGATCCTGTGTGCCCTATCTATGGTAAAGTCCATGGTTGAACAGGAAAGAACAAGCTGTTTAAGAAGGGCTTGTAAGTATGGCGCCAATGCAGATGGACCTCAGGCACCTCCCTGAATTTGATGTTGTTATGCCTAGAGCGGTCCTCCAGATCTATGAGTTTAGCTTTGATAGTATCAATGTCCGCTGCCATCTCATCATGAGAGTCTATGAGCTGGTTATGTGACGTGGCAAATTCGCCCTTCTCGAATTCAACATGGGAGACACAAGACTTAATTGCAGAGATGGAGGACTGGAGCGGGGTAAGTAAGGAAGAAAAGTCCTTATGTAAAGTGGAGCTAAACGCCGCCAACCTATCTTTCATTAAGTTACCAGAGGCCGGCTGGTCAGATGTTGGAAGGCCTAGAAGTATATCGGCAAGATGGCTCGTTGGGTGGGGCTGATGAGGTACCAGGGTCTAGGCTGGGCGAGAGGGCCTCTGTGGATAGGAGGTGGGGAGACGCTGGTGCCGGAGCCTGCATTTTCCACGTCTTTATCGAAGTAAAACTCCAGCTTGCCCTGCTTTTAAGGAGGTCTTTTACCTCTAGGCATCTTGCAGGAGTCTTTGAAGCCATTTTGGAGGGAATTTGGCTGGTATGATAGGGGAAACCATGCTTTATATGTCGCTGTGTGCCAGAGCTGAGGAGTTAGGCGACACATTTTATGTGGTGTTTTTCTCATATTTTATTTGTCTTAGTCAGGTATCTGTTGAAGGAATTGTATCTTGGAAAATCATTTCATGCTCATGTTTAAAAATATTAGGCTATTTTCACATATGCGGCAGGGAAGTCTGTCAGGCTGTCCCGGCGTGTGCCCCCAGACTGCCGCTCCGTCCTCATTGACTATAATGGAGGCGGGGGTGGAGTTCCTGCGGCAGCACGCGGTGAGAGGTCGCCGGACTAAAAGTATAACATGCAGGCTGAAAAGTACGACATCCAGCCCGAACAACCTGACGGACTCCCCTGCCGCTAATGGGAAACTAGCCTTAGCGATGTGGTTACATGTTCCTGTTATGTGAATTCCCAATGGCAGGATGCCATCGGTACTGATCAAGGGACCAACAAATAACTTAAAGGCAATCTGTCACCTACTTCTGTATGTCAGCAGCACAACTGCAGTGTACATCTGTGTAACACCATTTCAACCATACCTTTGTTAGCTGTATCTGCAATTTCAAACTTCAGAAAATACAGTATGCAAATGAGGTCCAAAGTGCCCAGCAGGGTGTCACCAACTGTTTCAAGAGCCCAGGACTGCCTACTCCATGTGCACCAGCCCGCCACTCACAACAGCCCAAGACCACCTCTTTATCTCTATTAGAGATGAGTGAAGTATTCAAAAATTCGATTCGGCTGCTTCACCGATTTTTACAAAAAAATTAGCTTTGTGATGAAGTACTTCATCACAAAGCCCATATCTTTGTAAGTAGTGGGTGCAATGACAGGGAGCGGTGATTCTGCCGCTCCCCGTCATTGTACCACTCAGATGCCGCATTCATAACTGATCGTGGCATCTAACAGTAATAAAACTGTGTAAAATAAAAAAATAAAAAACTTAAATCATAATCAATTCATCCATCTGATCTCAGTCAGCCACCCGTTGCCATCTTAATTGAAGATCTAGCACCAAATCTCATGCGGCCCATGATGACCGGCGTCTGGCTTCGTGTGAGATTTTCGATCAAGAAGGCGGTGGCTGGGCTGTCGCAATCAAATAGATGAGGTGAAGGAAAATCGATTCACTACCACGAAGATTGGACTTTAATTCGCTGAACACTTATCTCTTTCATTACCTCCTTGTGCTTTCCACTCCGCCCCTCTTTTCAGACATCACTATTTCCCTTTAACTTTGCCCACAACAACATTCTGTGTCTCACTGAAAACTCACTCGGACCTAAAGCGTGAATGTGCCTGCGCCTGTTGGACTCACTGTAGGTATAGGACATGCACCCCTCCTTTGGTGGACTTAAAAGGAATAGTGCCATCTAGGAAGAGGGAAAGGAGTGGAAAATGCAAGGGGAGATAATGCTAGAGATAAAGAGGCGGTGTTGGGCTCCGTTGAGAAACGGGCTTCCGCACTTGGAGTAGGTGGTTCTGGGCTCTTGAAACTGTGAGTGATGCCCTGCTGTCCACTTTGGACCTCATCTGCATATCAAATAAAGTGCATTTTCTGGAGTTTGAAAGTACAGATAAATCTAATAAAGGTACGGTTGAAATGACGTTAGACAGATGTACACGGCATTGGTGTTGTTTACATATAGTATAAGTAGCTGACAGATTCCCTTTAATAGTTTTCAACATGTTCAGAACTATTACTGTTTTCTTGAAACCCCATGTAAGGCTTAATGTAATACGATGCTCCAAATGTGATAAATTGTAAAGCCAAGTAACAGTGAACCTCAGGTCAAGACTAAAACAAACATTTGTTCTCATATTTTAGATAATTATTTTGTAATAATCCATCTGCCTGTGAGTTCAACTTTTAGTTGAACTCATAATTGTGTACTATCAGTCCCTATAATAGGTTGTATTCGGACAAGCTACTAGATAATAATCTTGCTCAAGCAATTGCTATTTATACAGCAGAAGCCTGTGTGATGACGCCTGATTCATCTATTTTCCATGGTATTGTTCAGGCTGTTGATACATTTCTATACTATTCATGTCTCTGAATGGAAAACACCTGGCTTAGCAAATATCTATTATGGATTAGACACAAAACAGTGACTTCAGGGATGAGATGAACATTGCCACTAACCCCAGGCCGTCCAAAAAAAAGCATTTGGCATCATCAGCAGCAGTGGGAGGGGACAGAGAAAGGATTGGGCAAAGGGAGTGACTACCCACCGGATGCTGTTGTTTTAACACTGTCCTCCACTAGGAGAACTTCTGTAAAGACTTTAAATAAGACTGATTGACAACACTGTGTATTTAGTAGGACGACTCTCCAGCTGCTCATCTACTCTTCTTACATAGGCTATAGAGTAGGTAGATGCTGTGTCCAGTCCTACTTCACAAATCTAGTTGAATTATCTTAGAGGAAAGAATTTTTCTTACTCTGCACTCTGTTTATCCAAGAAGATGGCCAATGCAGGCTTACAACTGTTAGGATTTGCTTTGGCTTGTGTAGGGTGGATTGGGTTTATAGTAGCAGTAGCTATTCCTCAATGGAAGATGTCCTCTTTCGCTGGAGATGCCATCATAACAGCACAAGTGACCTACGAAGGACTATGGATGTCCTGTGTCATGCAGAGCACAGGGCAAATGCAATGCAAATCATATGATTCTCTGCTGAAGTTGGGAAGTAAGTACAATTATGCTTCATTTGTATATAAATTATTCCGAATTTTTCTTTCTTTCTTTCTTTCTTTCTTTCTTTCTTGCTATCTTTCTATTTGCTATCTATCTATATATCACTTTCTTTCATCTATCTACTTATCTCAATATCTAAATTCATATGATGCTCATGTGATATAAAATATGAGTCCATAAAGTATGAGAAATAATGTACCACTACCATTACTCGTTTAGTAAGTCACTAGATCCTAGGATTTGGCATGTGACCTACTAAAGAGTAGGCTTCAGGTTACTGACGGGCATTTATGAGTATCAGGCCTGTACAGAGTATAATATGCATTATGGGTTTACATACGTTATGCTGACTTGTATATAACATAGTACACCAATAGCATCACCATTGATAGACTAAAGAATATTAGGTCATCTAACCCTTCTTTGAGTTTTGTTTTTAGAAGTTAATAGGTTAAAACTTTATTTCGGACTCTATGCATTTACCACAGATAGAAACAAGTTCTAAACTCTAAGCAAGACAATAGATTACATGGCATACTGCCATCTGAACCCAATCTTCGCTGTACTGGAGACTGTTTAGAGAGATGAAGGATCCCGTCTGTTGCTTTTTCTATAAGATGATAAGTGCATCTTTCCTGCATGATGTTTAGTTTGGATGACTTGATGACTGGAAGAACATTTTGAGACTGAGCTGTGTTACGGATGTGGAGTACATTATTTTTCAGTCACGGCTTGCTGGCTATTACAAGTTGACAGAGTAGACAGAACTGTCCCACTATGATCATATTGATCTCTGCAACAGTAGTTCAGCTCCAATGAAAGCTGCTTTAGGGCTTTTTTATTTGATGTTATTTCACTGTTAGATTTGTATAAAAGTTATGTCTGGGCAACTTGTAAGTTAGAATTCATCTTGGTGCTGATCAGGTATCCACCCCTACAGGAATGCTGCTGTAAAGACAAGCAAGGGCAAGTCAAGACAAAGGGGAAAATGTAATGGCTATGAGCTAGAGGCAATGATGTGCTTAGCTCATAGGAACGAATCACTGGCGCACACAGCTTGAAAAGTCTAATTCAGTGTTTCTTAGACGAATGCGTCCTAACTAAACTAATGTAATTAGTATATACTCTGTACTATTATAAGTACAGCATGAGCACACTGCAAATATCCCGTAAACTTGAGATACAGCATGCCCCACCTGTCCAAACGCCGCAGGTCCAAGATCTCGTAGTAACATATATTTATGCTAAGGATTGCATCTCATGTATTCAAGCAGTTTGATACTAAATTTATGTTTCCATGTTATTAAAGGGAACCTGTCACCTCAAAAACGCATGTACACCCGCCAGCAGTACCTCCTAGTAGCCCGCAGCCTGTTAATAATCATATGATTCATCCTGTTGTCCGATGCTGCGTAAGTTAAAAAAACGCAGTTTTATTCTCCATCAGCGCTATAGTACCGGCCACCTTGAAGTCAAGGGGGCAGCGACCTCCTTGCTTCAAGTCAAGGTAACCACGCCCCCTAACCGTTCCCGCTTGCCTTAGAGTGACAGCCTGCAGTGCGGCAGCGATTCCCCAAGTCTCGCGCAAGTGAGGTGCGCTCTGTAGTAATGCGCTATTCCATCTCCTGCTGGCGCTGTTAGCCGGGTTTCAGCGGTGCAATGCGCAGGCGCACTGCAGGCTGTCACTCTCAGGCAAGAGGGGATGTTAGGGGGCGTGGTTACCTTGACTTGAAGCAAGGAGGCCGCTACACCCTTGACTTCAAACTGGCTGGCACTATAGCGCTGATGGACATTAAAACAGCGTTTTTTGAACTTATGCAGTATCGGACTACAGAATGAAACATATGATTATTAACAGGCTGCGGGCTACTAGGAGGTACTGCTGGTGGGTGTAGATGCCTTTTTGAGGTGAAAAGTTCCCTTTAACCGCTTCAGCCCCCCTAGCTTAAACACCCTTAATGACCAGGCCACTTTTTACAATTCCGCACTACACTACTTTCACCGTTTATTGCTCCTTCATGCAACTTACCACCCAAATGAATTTTACCTCCTTTTCTTCTCACTAATAGAGCTTTCATTTGGTGGTATTTCATTGCTGCTGACATTTTTACTTTTTTTGCTATTAATCAAAAATTACCGAAATTTTTGCAAAAAAATGACATTTTTCACTTTCTGTTGTAAAATTTTTCAAAAAAAACTACATTTCTATATAAATTTTTCTCTAAATTTATTGTTCTACATGTCTTTGATAAAAAAAATCCAATAAGTGTATATTTATTGGTTTGGGTAAAAGTTATAGCGTTTACAAACTATGGTGCAAAAAGTGAATTTCGGCATTTTGAAGCAGCTCTGACTTTCTGAGCGCCTGTCATGTTTCTTCAGGTGCTAGAATGCCAGGATAGTATAAATATCCCCCAAATTACACCATTTTAGAAGAAGACACCCCAAAGTATTCGCGGAGGGGCTTGGTGAGTTCATGTATCATTTCATTTTTTCACAAGTTAGCGGAAATTGACACTTTCTGAGAAAAAAAAAAAAAAAAAGTTTCAATTTCTGATAACTTCTGGCAAAAAAAAAAAAATCTCAGACGGACTCACTATGCCCCTCAGTGAATACCTTGGGGTGTCTACTTTCGAAATGGAGTCATTTGTGGGGTGTGTTTACTGTTCTGGCATTTTGGGCGGGGCTAAATTGTGAGCCGCCATGTAAAACCTAAAGGTACTCGTTGGAATTTGGGCCCTTTTGCACACCAGGCTGCAAAAAGCGGCACTTATGTGGTATCGCCGTACTCAGGAGAAGTAGGGCAATGTGTTTTAGGGTGTATTTTTACATATACCCATGTTGGGTGAGAGAAATATCTCTGTAAATTGTCAACTTTGTATAAAAAATTTAAAAGTTGTCGTTTACAGAGATATTTTTCACACAAAGTATGGGTATATATAAAAATACACCCCAAACACATTGCCCTACTTCTCCTGATACTGCGATCCCATGTGTGCCACTTTTTGCAGCCTGGAGTGCAAAGAGCCCTAAAACCAAAGAGTACCTTTAGGATTTCACAGGGCATTTTTACGCATTTGGATTCCAGACTTCTTCTCACCCTTTAGGGGCCCCTAAAATGCCAGGACAGTATAAATACCCCACATGTGACCCCATTTTGGAAAGAAGACACCCCAAGGTATTCTGTGAGGGGTATGGTGAGTTCATGCAAAATTTTATTTTTTGTCACAAGTTAGTGGAATATGAGACTTTGTAAAAAACAAAATTAAAAAAAAAAAAAAAAAAACAATTTCCGCTGACTTGTGCCAAAAAATAAAAATTCTGTGGACTCACCATGCCCCTCACGGAATACCTTGGGGTGTCTTCTTTCCAAAATGGGGTCACATGTGGGGTATTTATACTCACCTGGCATTTTAGGGGCCCCTAAAGTGTGAGAATCCAAATGCATAAAAATGGCCTGTGAAATCCTAAAGGTACTCATTGGTTTTAGGGCCCCTTGCGCATCTTGGCTGCAAAAAGTGTCACTCATGTGGTATCGCCGTACTCAGGAGAAGTGGGGCAATGTGGTTTGGGGTGTATTTTTATATATACCCATGCTTGGTGAGAGAAATATCTCTGTAAATGACAACTTTTTACATTTTTTATTCAAAGTTGTCAATATACAGAGATATTTCTCTCACCAACATGGGTATATGTAAAAATACACCCCAAAACACGTGCCCTACTTCTCCTGAGTACGGCGATCCCATGAGTGACACTTTGCAGGCAAATGCGCAAAGAGCCAAATTCAATGAGTACCTTTTAGGAGGGCATTTTTACGCATTTTTCTTCTCACGCTTTAGGGCCCCTAAAATGCCAGGGCAGTAGAAATACCCCACGTGTGACCCCATTTTTGAAAGAAGACACCCCAAGGTATTCCATGAGGGCATGGCGAGTTCATAGAATATTTTTTTTTTGGCACAAGTTAGTGGAAATTGATTTTTATTGTTTTTCTCACAAAGTCTCCCTTTCCGCTAACTTTTGACAAAAAGTTTAATTTTTCATGAACTCATTATGCCCCTCAGCGAATACCTTGGGGTGTCTTCTTTCCAAAATGGGGTCACATGTGGGGTATTTATACTGCCCTGGCATTTTAGGGGCCCTAAAGCGTGAGAAGAAAATGCGTAAAAATGCCCTCCTAAAAGGTACTCATTGGAATTTGGGCCCTTTGCGCATCTTGCCTGCAAAAAGTGTCACTCATGTGGTATCGCCGTACTCAGGAGAAGTAGGGCGATGTGTTTTGGGGTGTATTTTTACATATACCCATGCTGGGTGAGAGAAATATCTCTGTATATTGACAACTTTGAATAAAAAAATGTAAAAAGTTGTCGTTTACAGCGATATTTCTCACACCCAGTATGAGTATATGTAAAATACACCCCAAACCACATTGCCCTACTTCTCCTGAGTACGGCGATACCACATGAGTGACACTTTTGCAGCCAAGATGCGCAAAGGGCCCTAAAACCAATGAGTACCTTTAGGATTTCACAGGGCATTTTTACGCATTTGGATTCTCACGCTTTAGGACCCCTAAAATGCCAGGGCAGTATAAATACCCCACAAGTGACCCCATTGTGGAAAGAAGACACCCAAGGTATTCTGTGAGGGGCATGGCGAGTTCACAGAAAAAAAATTTGGCACAAGTTAGCGGAAATTGTTTTTTTTTTTTTTTTTACAGTCTCATATTCCACTAACTTGTGACAAAAATAAAATTTTCCATGAACTCGCCATGCCCCTCACAGAATACCTTGGGGTGTCTTCTTTCTAAAATGGGGTCACATGTGGGGTTTTGTACTGCCCTGGCATTTGAGGGTCTCCGCAGTCATTACACGTATGGCCAGCATTAGGAGTTTCTGCGATTCTCCGTATATTGAGCATACGGGTAATGAGATTTTTTTCCGTTCAGCCTCTGCGCTGAAAAAAAAAAAATGAACGGCACAGATTTTTCATTCGCATCGATCAATGTGGATGAAAAAATCTCTGCCAAAATCAGTGACTGCGGTGCGGTGGGCTGGGCGGTAGCTACCTAACAAGTAGCTAACTAACTGGCGGTGATAAGGGACCCTTATGCCCCATTCATACGTCCGAAATTCTGTTTGCGGAACGGAATTGCGGACCCATTCATTTCTATGGGGACAGACTTTGTCCCGCTCGGATCCGGAATTACGGATCCGCGCTCCGAGTCTGCACTTCCGTTCGCAAAAATATAGAACATGTCCTATTCTTGTCCGCAATGCGGACAAGAAAAAGCATTTTCTATATAGTTCTGGCAATGTGCGGATCTGCAAAATGCGGAAAGCACATTGCCGGTGTCCGTGTTTTGAGGATCCGCGGATCGGATCCGCGGATCGGATCCGCGGATCGGATCCGCGGATCCGTGAATCCACGGATCCGTGAATCCACGGATCCGCAAAACACATATGGACGTCCGAATGGAGCCTTACAAGGGGTGTGATCAATGACAGGGGGTGATCAGGGGTCTAGATGGAGTGATCAAGGGGTTAATAGGTGAGGGTGGGGTGGGGGTTAGTGTAGTGTTTGGTGCAACTTTTACTGTGTTACCTGGTCCTCTGGTGGTCGATCCCAGAAAATGGGACCACCAGAGGACCAGGTAGCAGCTATATCAGACGCTGTTCATAAAACAGCGTCTGATATAGCTGTTTGATGCGATTTATATCGCATCTACAGCCTGCCAGCGATTGATCATCGCTGGCAGGCTGTAGTCCAACTCTCGAGCCGCGCTTCACTGTGAACGCGCGCGCGCACGCGCGCGCGTTCACAGGAACTCTCGCGTCTCGCGAGATGACGCCCCGGCGCGTCCAAACAGAAGATCCCGGCCGCCCGCAGGACGCAATCCTGCGTACGGCGGTCGGGAACTGGTTAATAGCGCTCATGCAGTATCGGACTACAGGATGGAACATATGATTATTAGCAGGCTGCAGGCTACTATGAGGTACTGATGGCGGGTGTACATGCATTTTTGAGGTGACAGGTTCCCTCTAATAGCGCTTATGCAGTATCGGACTACAGGATAAAACATATGATTATTAGCAGGCTGTGGGCTACTATGAGGTACTAATGGCGGGTGTACATACATTTTTGAGGTGACAGGTTCCCTTTAAAGAGTATTTTATTTAAAATTTATAAAACCATCCATTACTGAGTGAAATGTGCAAAATTCCACTCAGACATATGATTATGGGAAAGCTGAGTAAGAAACAATATGGCCACCATTATAACTCCCACATGGGCTTTCCACAACTGCTGACTTTCCGTTATGTAGTGATACATCCTCCGGTTCTCTATTAGTAGATAACTAGCCTTTCCCATGATTTATCAGTCTGAGAAACCTGCATGCCAATCCCATTGGGAATTATTTAGCTGCTATCACACAGCCATGTGTGGTGAAACGCAATCCAAGTGATGGCCACATTTCTCAGACCAACCGCAGCTCATATCAGCCTAACCCACTCCATCATCATGATTTAAGATGCTGTGAGTTCCAGTCTGGTCACATGTCTACTGTCCTGAACTTACGTACATCATCATTCGAGTACAGGACGGTAGACCTCCAGTTGGGCAGGAACTCACAGCATTATAAATGTTTAGTTCAACAGTCAGTTTGGGAAATTCGTCCATTAGACGGACTGTGTTTCACGGACTACAAACGGCCACAACCTTTTGGTGATCGTTTCACTTGTTTAGATACACAAATGATATAGAATAGATAGGAAGATAGAAAGTTACAACTTATTAGTTTACTGATGATTTATTTTTGTTGGGGGGGAGGGAGTCTGTTTATTGCATGCCTTGTAGTATGTACAGAAACATAGGACAATGCGAAGAAGGCCCATGTCTTAGGTTTTGCACATGCCTTTTGCGGTGCTTTTCATGGTGTTTATTCAAGCATTTTCTTTTTTACGGTCAGATGTTAGCTGTAAGTCAACAGGCATATATTAAATGCACTACTGACTGAATGTTTTTGTGTCATTTATCTTCACTTTGAGAAACTTGCATGTGAAAAGTGTGACTAATAAAATGCTTGTAATGGTGGTGTCACACACACATTCGTTTTGAAAGTGAGTTCAAAAGTAATGGGAAATTTAAAGTAACAGCATATACATCTCCTACCTGCTGGATACACTGTTGGTTCAAAAAACTTCACCAGAAACTGCATGGCAGGATTAAAAAACACTGACCCATATTTACTAATGTGAGCGCACCTACATTTTTTTCGTACATTGCGTCAAAATGTAGAACAATTTGGAGCATCCAGGTTTAGAGAAATTATCTAGTGCACCTAGTCCAAGATGGGGTGTGAATTAATGGGAAGGGGTGTGGCTTTGTATATAATGGGAGGGGCATAGCAAGGTGACATTTTCCACCAATTCAGACATAAATATCTACCTCAAATTAAGTCAACCGATAGTTGCTATAGAGTGGATAAAAGTGCCTAGCTCTGCATCACATTTAGCATTCAGCCTGAGCCACTGTGATAAATGTTTTGCAGGTCTAGACAGCATGTCTCAGCACGTCACCGTCTATAGGATTAGTAAATCTTAGTGTAAAACCACCCTAAAACCACATAAAATTCACGAAAGTAGCGGAGATCAGAGTCATCACTCTCACCGCTTGCCTATGATACTTTATTCTTTTTACTAGGAGACTTGCTAAACAGGAAATATTACAGCAGCCACAGAAGCAGTTGGGCAATTATAAAAATCTTGGCAATAAAAGTGTCAGCCTAAAACACTCTCGTATGTATAATGATTTTATCAAAAAGGCCATTAAATTTTATCTGCACTCGCTTAGGAGACAATTGTCAAGTGTCTTTTATTCAGAAAATGAACAATTTGAGGCCTGAGACATAAAACGTAAGTTATTTAACAGTTATTGATTTTGTTAAGGCTGCTTTCACACCGGCATATTTTTCATGGACATATTTCGGTCAGTATTTTGCATCAGTAGTTGTAGGTCAAAACCATTATGGTCCAGTCCTGGTTTTGGCTGACCAATACAATCTACAAAGTGTCCATAATCTAAGGCTCACACAACCAAGATGTCTAGTTCACATCCTTCTCTGCCTACATGAGGATCTGAACAACGCTGAACATGTCTCCTTTTGAAGATTGAAGGCAAGATCAGACCTGTCAAAATAGTCACCCTGGAGAGCTGCATATTTTCTACAAAGCAACTCTCCTCCCAAACATAAAAGACAAGAATTAACAGAATACCCTACCTTCCCAGCAGAACATTCCACCTACAATATACCGAGTTAACTATTTCATTCCAAACTGCAGTACAGTGGTGGATACAGACAGAAGATCATCATGAAGCACCCCCTTATGTATCTCAAACTATCTACCAGCTTTTTTTGAACTATGAAATGTATTGGCATTTTTCCCTTACATTCAGTCCAATGGTAAGGAGATGCTTTTGGGTAGCAATGGCTCTCTTTACCTAAAGAGCTGTAGTGGGTTGACATGTAATATGTCCACTCCTGAAGAGACAAATAGACTGACCCCACACTGGTGTCCTTGGCATCACTAGAGCGCTGTTTGATTTGTGTACCAATGGATTGTCTAACCCTTTTTTGCTTCAAATATTTCCAAATGAAAATTCACATAGGTCCCTGCTTACTGCCACATCTATCTACATTAGACCCACACAAAGCAAGAACAATTTACAGGAATCCTGTTGGCTTTGCACTTTATATTGATGGCAGAAGCAAACTACTGCTGATTGCGTCCAGCCGTCCACCTTTTTTTTGGTGCTTCACAGGATAAGGGTACTTTCACACTAGGGGCATAGCTATCCGGCAGGCTGTTTCGGCGGGTGAGCAGCCTGCCGGATCCGCCATGCTGCAAGTACCCGTGCACTGCCGTGCTGCCGCTCCATCCCCATTGACTATAAAGAGATCGCCGGACTAAAAAGTCGGACCTGCAGTCGGACCACGGGTACTTGCAGCATGGCGGATCCGGCAGGCTGTTCACCCGCCGAAACAGCCTGCCGGATAGCTATGCCGCAAATGTGAAAGTGCCCTAATAAAGTAGCATACATGAAAATCACAGGATTTAGGTTATAAGCAACACATTGTAGACTGTTGTCATGGGTGTCATACCCACAGGAGTGGCGGAGTAAAGGATTGGTAGTGAAAAGTACAATTTGGCTAAACATAAATTCTGTGCAGTTCATACCGTATGTGGGCAGTGGATGGCACAAGGTTTCGAAGAGCAGAAATATAGATGTAGCCGAGCTAAAATGGACTCTAATCACTCTTATAACACATGGCACAGTGTTATATTTGTGATAAAAACCATTTAAATACATTTTGTGCCGTTTTTTACTTAATGCATTAACCACCAAGTTTAGCTCGGCTTCATCTGTAGCTGTGTAACATAACACCATCACAGGCCCTTCAATAAGCCTTCTTTTAAAGGTTTTTTTCCCAGGATTTTGATATTGATAGCCTCTCCTCAGGATAGGTCATCAATATCAGATCGGCAGGGGTCTGATTACCAGCACCTGTGCCAACAAGCTGACCTTCTCGAAGCTTGCCAAGCACTGTGCTATCCAATGGGTAGTGGCAGTGCTAAGTATTGCAGCTTAGGCACATTTACTTGAATGGTACTGAGCTCTGCCTAGGCCATGCCACCAATGAATGTGACATCATGTGGTCTAAGAAAAGGCCTAAGCACTCACGGAGCACCATGGCCTCTTCATACAGCTGGTTGGCGGGGGTGTCAAGAGACGAACCTCCACCAATCTGATATACACCACCTAGCCTGAGGATAGGCCATTATAATAAAAATCCCAGAAAAACCCTTTAATGGTTCCTCAGTATTTCTGCTTATGGAATTGAGAATGTAAGCAATCAGAATAAAGTTACTTCCATATGCTATGGTCAAAGGAAAGTTTGTGTATAAACATGGCAAGGGCTACAAATAAATCTCTAAGAACAACATCAAACCACAGTGAAACTCAACTTCACAAGAGGAAACGTAAAATAGCATTGATGAACCCTCTCAGGAGTGGCTAGTCTGTAATTATTATCCCAAGGGGACCATAAGAACTCATGCTTAAAAAGTCACAAAATATCTTAGAGGACTATCCAAAGAACTGCTGGCTTATATACATTAGCTAATGTCATTAATATTACTCCAAAATAAGAAATATGCTTGGAGCATGAGACTTGTAATACTCTATGGACATATCAATGAAAACTGGAGCTCTTTGAACAGAAAAGGTTTGAATATATCTGTCATTCCAATGTAAGAATGTACATACATAGTACAGACAAACATGGGGGTGTAGCATAATCGTGTGGGAATGCGTTGCTGCCTTAGTGATATGAATTTAGCCCAGTGATGTGAAGGACTCATATGAAATTACAACTGGTTGCAAAAAGTGAAGTATGGCTCTATAAAGTTTATGGGGGCTTTTTCTCATAAATATGGGAATAAGTATACAATATGTGTTCTCTTTGCTAATAGCACAATTTCTTTAAGGATCAGTAATTATTCAGTGTGACAAAATATAATAATGAGGTATACCTGGGGGAAGGGGGGACATAAAAAATAAGTGGTAGCCTCTGTAAGTACTGGGAGCCCAGGAAACAGGGCAAAAAGGATGGGAGTTATAACTGTGGCCTTGAGAGTAGCAATAGGACTCTCACAGTGGCAATCTCTTCCTCTGGTGTTCACTGGGGTTGTGCAGTCAATAGAGGGTGCATCCTGCCTGATGGTAGTTGGGGTGCCCCTGATGGGTGCAGGGTAAGAGGGCAGGTGCAATGGTCAGCAAATCATGGAGTCAGTAACCAGGCCAGTTGGTAATAACCAATAACAAAGCACAGTTCCAAAGCAGTACAATCTTTCCCCAATAGCAGCAATAGGAAAGCAACAATGATAGTGGTTGTAGTACTCCTCTCTGTCACTCTAAATTCTCGCTACCGAACCGTAGGCATGGAATGAGGCTCTTGTTAAAAGCTTCTGCAAATTCCCCGGGCAAGGGTTGCAGATTTTAGATATAGCTTGCTAAACTATATCAAAATGTGGCACAGGTATGATAGCAATGTTCCCTCTCACAGCAGTCTCTCCTTGCTAACTTAATCCAATACACAAACTTGTACAGTCTTGACCTTTTGAACTTCCATCTCTCTGAAGTACTTTTGATGATAAAGTAGCTTTCTTGACTGTTGGAGTCTCAGAAATGAAGGTTTTATGAGTTCAGACCTAGCTCTGAGGAACTTGCACATGTAGGTCCTCAATGTAGCACATCTAGAACCCAACTCCCTACTGACTTACCAGGGGGTAGACCTAGGTCCTTCTCCTAGCAACCTAACAGGATGAGCCAAAGTGGTTAACCCTAAACTGTTCCTACAATACTATTTAGCAGACAAATGCAATAAATCAGAGCATTTCAAGGAACAATATAACTTCATAGCAATTACCCTTTTACAGTAACCCTATTATGGAGTACTGCATAAGGGGCCAAAGTGGTTGCCATTCCAGAGCAATTACTCTTTAAAATCAAAACAACTTTATTTTACAGGTTGTTACGAATGTGGTGCTGACAAATATGCATATTTTTTTTTTTCATTTTTAAAATTTTTGCAATCTAATTAGATTTTATAGGTTTTTTTTCTTTAACATTTGTTTTTAAATATTTATGGTAATTTTTTTTCTTCAAGTCTAATTGTGTCAATGATACACTCCAATACTCAATTGCATTGTATTATTGCCTGTCATTGTTTTACTAGGCAGATACAGGAACTTTTGTAAGGTCCACAGCTGCTATAATAGCTGCTATAATAGCTCACGAGCCACACACAATCCTAATCCAAGGAAGAAAGCCATGTTAATGTCCTTATATGTTGCATTTCTAATTGTATGTAAGTTATGTAAGTTATTGTATGTAAATTTCTAAAAGATCTGAAACAAAGGTCATGTCCCATACGGTATTAGAACAAGGGCTGTATAATAAACTGAAAATGGAATATGAATGCTGGAAATTGATATACGCTATGTTTATTCCTTGATACACGTTACGTCACCAGTAAAAATATGATCAAACATACAAAATAAGATAAAACACAGATTTATAGACAGACAGGCACAGATAGATATATAGACAGAAAGACAGATAGATAGGCAGAAAGACAGAATGTGCCTAAGAATGTATGTTCCTTTTTTATTTTATCGTTGTAATCTAGTAGAAAAAAACTCTTCCATAGACACACAAAGAGTACACCAAGGCTGGGTTTCCGTGCTTCAGGAGGTAGAAGAATCTTTTGGATGAACTTACAAAGAAAACAGTCGGGTTTTAACTTGTTACATGTTAGAAACCTTGCTACTCTTCAAGTTTAAACTTGGCAGAGAATTAAAAACAGGAAGATTTTCAAAGATGTTGTTATACAGTCACCTAATCTGGGATGTGTAGAGACATAATAACATTGGCTGACTAGTAAAATAAGACAGTGTCAGCCAAGCATAATAAATGACATGCAAAATAAATTGTAAAAAAAAGACATTCAATTCGATATGCACTGCTGTTTGACAATAACAATGGTTTTAGGTATTTACTTTGAGAACATATAACTAGTTGAATATTTGCTGAACATTCTCTTACCAGCAGCTATGTTAGTCACAAGGCATTGCATATACTTTACTAGTCTCTTTCTGGGGTTAGAAAATCTCACGACAACCTTTTGTAAGCGGTCGTATCAATGGTACAAAGGATATTATAATGTCTGTAGATACCAATACGGAACTAAAGCAGGATCTGACATGTAGCGAAGACGCCAAAGCCCCATGTGACATGTACAGCAAAGCTATGAATTATGTATTTTAATGTATCATGTTTAAAAGCACCCAAGGCTATATACTTTATGTATTGCTGATTACAACATTGTGCAATATAAATACTGAAGGAGCAAACAAAACACATGGTGGAGTAAGGGTACTTTTACACTTGTGGCAGGACGGATCCGGCAGGCTGAAAAGCCTGCCGCATCCGTCCTGCCGCGTGTGGCCGTGCACTGCCGTGCTGCCGCTCCGTCCCCATTGACTATAATGGGGCGGGGGGCGGAGCTACGGTGCAGCACGGCACTGCACGGCCGGAGATAGCCGGACAAAAAGTACTGCATGTCCGACTTTTCGTCCGGCGATCTCCGGCTGTGCAGTGCCGTGCTGCGCCGTAGCTCCGCCCCCCACCCTATTATAGTCAATGGGGACGGAGCGGCAGCACGGCAGTGCATGGCCACTTGCGGCAGGACGGATGCGGCAGGCTTTTCAGCCTGCCGGATCCGTCCTGCCGAAAGTGTAAAAGTACCCTTACATGCAAGGAGCCTGTATAGAGTCCCTGCAGCTCCTTACTACAGCAAGATAGGCATATTGTATGCCATTGGATGGTGTCTTTCTACAGTGGTACATTATAGACGTATTGTCCTATGGAAGCAATGGTCCTCGGGGAGAATATCTCTCTAATATAGCATCCACACATGACACATCTCCATACCCTGTTGGAGTCAATTTGGTAGTGTGCACCACACCTTACTTTGCAGCTTAAAGGGACACTTCCATCCAAAAGGTTACTCAATATTCATGGAAACAGTATTTTTTAGAATGTTTGGATGTTTTTCATTTCGGTAGTATACAGTACCACTGAAAATGAAGTACAGAATATTGTCCTTCTGTAACGGTCAGCACAGAGAGATAAAACTTCTATACAGATGGGTAATCCACTGTCTGTTTACTATTGCTGTGATAAGTATATGTTATCTGCAAGCATAATAGTAGATGTAGAATTGGGGTGGCAGATCTATTGATAGGACTAGATAAGGAAGCCCACAGAAAAGCATTGCACTTATCAGTTTAATGTGTGATGCTCTAATTGAATAACTCACCCCCTTCCCACTCTGGTCTCAGTAAATGGTCACAACTGTTTGCCCTACTAAAAGTCCAAACAAAGGAGGAAGGACAGGAAGTCCACATGGAGAGATAAAATAAAAACATAGAATATTCACATATAGTCTCTAGATATACAATAAAACAAATGTGATGGCAATGTCCCTTTAACTCTATTTGGGTTTTGACTGGAGTCTAGCATCCCATTCACTTTAAGCCATACTTACAGTATCTCAAGAAATGAGTTTTGGGTTGCTCTTCTGCACATTTCTTGCACTTAAAGGACATCTGTGAACAGATTTGTGCCTATAAAACGGGCTGACCCATTGCATGTACTCTTGGCAGCTGAAGGCATCTGTGTTGGTCCCATGTCCATTTGTGGAGGCATTGCTGAGAAAAATAATGTTTTAATATATGGAAATGAGTCTCTAGGAGCAATGGAGGCATTGCCACAGCTTTCTCGGAAATTGCCACACCCTCTCCACTTTGATTGACAAGGCCAGGCAGTGTAAATGTGATCACGCATGGCTGTCAATCAAAGTGCTAATAGATGCCCTTTAAGAGTTACTTTAGCTGCCATCTTGCTTGTGAAACTGACAAGTTTATGGTTTAAAGGGGTCTTCTGAAAGATTAATGATTGTAGAGTACAACGTAATTATGCACCTATCTAATATACAGCACTTTGTGATTCAATTTCACACAATTACTGACCATATCAGTCCTCATTGTAACAAGACCACAATTTGAGGTCTACATACAGTAGAAGAGCAGCCCAGAACCCAGCTCACTGGAGCCTTATTAAAATCATCATGCCCAATTGTGTCAATCTGTATGTAACTAATGACATTTACCATCTCGTCTGTATTCTTTACTCAGGTACTATGCAGGCCACCCGGGCACTGATGATCTGTGGGGTTCTCCTGGGTTTTTTTGCTGCTTGCATTGCTGCAGTCGGTATGAAATGTCTAACCTGTCTACAGGATGATGAGGTGAAGAAAGCCAAGGTTGGGATTGTAGGTGGCGCTCTCTTCATTATTGCTGGTAAGAATTCTTATTTTTAAGATGGCATCCCCTATTCTAACAGTCATTTTCCACCTACTTGTGTATTACTAGCATAGTAAATAGTTGTAACTAATGTGGGGAGTCGCTCTGGTAGACAGCGGTGCGGGTGCAGTTTAGAGGCAAAACAAGGAGTCCAGATTGTGCAACAAACAGTGTTTTATTCACACTTGCACACAAAATGAAAAACAGTCTCTTGGTGACAGTTCACACACAACGGAAATAACGTAGCCAAACAAAAACAGTCCAACACAGGTTCAGTCACCTGGGAGGTGTAGGTGCAGGTTCGCACCACGCTGTCGGCCCAGCCGCAGGAGAATCCAGCTTCAGGTAGCCAGGAACAAAATACCTCCTTGCTGAGCTCTTTCCTCCTGGACAGAGAACTCCCAGCCCTGTTAGCAGCTCCAGGATAATCACACTCCTCAGACACAGCTGCTGGCTGCGTTTATATCCAGCCCAAAACATGGACTGGACCGTGGGAGCAGCCACCCACCCTACTCTTTAGCTGCTCCCAGTAAGAGCCGGCCCGGATCGGCTTTGCAGCCATGCTATTTAACAAAGTCAAACAGCACTAGCTGCTGCGGACAAAACCCGGCTCTCACCTCACCGAGGCCAGCAACCTCGGTGACACGTACCTGCCATCACATATGACACCTTGCACCTTACACATACCCCCCTTTGTTCAGCCCTGAGGGGTGAACACACGTGAGGCAGTGGACGCGGGACAGGGCATCTGCGTTGCCCTGCAAGCGGCCTGCCCTGTGTTCCACGGAAAACTTGAAATTTTGAAGAGATAGGAACCACCTGGTGACCTGAGCATTCCTCTCCTTGGCCTGACTCATCCATTTGAGGGGGAATGGTCGGTCACCAGACGAACCTCCTCCCTAACAGGTAGTAGCGGAGAGATTCGAGTGCCCACTTGATAGCCAGGCACTCCCTCTCCACTATACTATACCTGGACTCGGCGGGACTGAGCTTACGGCTCAGGAAGACAACGGGATGTTCTTCCCCGTTGACCTCCTGCGACAGTACCGCACCGAGGCCTACCTCCGAGGCGTCGGTCTGTACTGACAAACTCCTTGTTGAAGTCGGGTGTCACCAAAACCGGGGACCCACACAGGGCCGACTTCAACGCGGAGAAAGCCTCCTCCGCCTTCTCACTCCAGCTAACCCTCCCAGACTTTCGCCCCTTCAACAGGTCTGTCAATGGCGCTGCTATTGTGGCAAAGTGGGGCACAAACCTCATGTAGTAACCTACAATCCCCAGGAACGACTTTACCTGCCTGGTGGTGACCGGTCGGGGCCAGTTACGAATGGCCTCTACCTTGGTTACCTGAGGTTTGATGACTCCCGCCCAATTACATATCCCAGATATTTTGTCTCCTCTAAGCCTATGGAGCACTTCTTTGGGTTAGCGGTCAGTCCGGCTTTCCTCAGGGCATCCACTACCGCCTGCACCTTGGGTAAATGGCTTTCCCAGTCGGTGCTGTGGATGACTACATCATCCAAGTAGGCCGAGGCGTACCGACGATGTGGTCGCAGCACTATGTCCATTAACCTTTGGAAAGTGGCGGGGCGCCATGCAGGCCAAAGGGTAACACCTTGTAGTGATACAGGCCCTGCGGGTAACAAATGCGGTTTTTCCTTAGCCGACTCCGTTAAGGGTACCTGCCAGTACCCTTTAGTGAGGTCCAGCACAGAAAAATAACGGGCTTGTCCTAAACTTTCAACCAGCTCGTCTACTCGGGGCATGGGATACTGCGTCAAACTTGGATACTTCATTTAACTTGCGAAAGTCGTTGCAGAACCGTAACGTCCCATCCGGCTTGGGTATTAGGACTATGGGACTGGCCCACTCACTTTTCGACTCCTCAATGACCTCGAGCTTCAACATTAACTGTACTTCCTCCGCGATGGCCCGCCGCCGAGCCTCGGTACCCGGTATGGTTTTAACCGGATCTTGGCCTGAGGCTCAGTAGACGATGTCATGTTGGATGAGAGACGTGCGGCCAGGGAGGTCCGAGAACATCCGTGTTCCGACTGATGAACTCCTGACTTCCTGAACTTGTTTGGAAGACAGGCTGTCTGCAATTTTACCGTGGTTACTGCTTCACAGGCCTCGAACTGTGGGGCTGGACCCTTTCACCTAGAAGCCCTGGCCGGGGCTGTGGTCGTCGGCTGTGTCCCTATCTTTCCACGGCATAGTAAATTCACGTGGTACACCTGCTCCGGCTTGCGCCGCCCTGGCTGGTGTACTTTGTAATTTACTTCCCTGCCTTCTCGATCACCTCATAGGGGCCCTGCCACCTAGCTAGGAATTTGCTGTCAAGGGTGGGTACCAGAACCAAAACCCGATCTCCCGGATTGAAGTCCCGCACCCGAGCCTGACGATTGTACACCCTACTCTGGGCTTGTTGCGCTGCCTCCATATGCTCCCGGACCAAGGGCAACACCCTTTCCATCCGGTCCTGCATTTGGGCGACATACTCAATGACACTTTTGTGGGGACAGGCTGTTGTTCCCACGCTCCTTGGCGATATCCAACAGGCCCCGAGGGTGTCTGCCATAAAGCAGTTCGAAGGGCGAGAACCCAGTAGAGGCCTGGGGCACCTCTCGCACTGCGAACATGAGATAGGGCAGAAGCAGATCCCAGTCCTTCCCATCTCTAGACACCACCCTCTTTAACATATTTTTTAGAGTTTGGTTAAACCTCTCCACAAGACCGTCTGTTTGCGGATGGTAAACGGACGTCCGTAACTGCTTTATACGCAACAATTTACACAGTTCCCTCATTACTTTGGACATAAAAGGGGTCCTTGGTCTGTCAGAACCTCTTTTGGCAGGCCCACACGGAAAAACATCTCCATTAACTCTTTGGCAATGAGCTTAGCTGAGGTATGTCGCAGAGGCACCGCCTCCGGATACCGAGTGGCATAGTCGAGAACTACCAGAATGTGTTGGTGGCCCCTGGCAGACTTTGGTACAGGCCCAATTAAATCCATCGCGATTCGCTCAAACGGTACTTCAATAATTGGCAGAGGTACCAGGGGACTACGGAAATGTGGCTGGGGGCTAGTTATCTGACAGGTCGGACAGGACATACAATAATTCTCTACCTCCTTGAACACACTGGGCCAATAAAATCGCTGCAGTATGCGGTCCTGGGTTTTCTGCCACCCCAGGTGTCCCCCAAGAACATGTTGGTGGGCAAGCTCCATGACAAGCTTGCGATACGCTGTGGGCACCACCAACTGTTCAACAGGTTCGCCTCGGATTTGGTTCACCCGATACAACATATCCTGCAGAACAATAAACCGTGGGAACATTAATTCAGCCCCTGGTTTCTGGGGTTTCCCATCAATTTCCAGCACATTCTCCCAGGCCCTGGTTAGGGTTTGGTCCCGGTGTTGTGCGGTCCCAAAATTTTCCCCGGAGACATTGAGGTCTGCCAACTCAGGTCCCGGTGGCAAGTCCTCCGTGTCTCCCACCATTACACTCAGTGGGGTTGTCTCCCCCTCTACCGCTGGAGCAGTGGTCACCCCTACCGCCGGCCCTTCAGACTCGGGCTCCCAGGGTTCTGGCCTTCCAGTGGTATCAGGCCACTTTACTAGGGTCACCCCTGTCTCGGGTCCCTCAGATACCTTTATTGCCGGCCACAGCGCCGGAAAACCGGGAAGTCCCTCCCAAGTATTAGTTCGTGTGGGAGTTTAGTAGCGACAGCCACCTCGTGGGTCCACCTACCAGCCGCTGTGGACAAAGTCACTAGTGCAGTGGGATAGTCTTTCAGGTCTCCGTGGATGCACAGGACCCCGACTTTACGGCCAGTATACTCCGCAGGCCGTACAAGTGCAGCCCTTACCAGGGAGACTAAACTCCCGGAGTCCAGCAGAGCCACCGCCAGAGAGTCTCCCACCTCTACCTGACACAGGTGGTTATGGTCCTGCACCTCACGGGTGCCAGTTGCGCACAGCTTCCGTGCATACAGGGAGTGACGACCCCCGTAGTTCATATCCATCGGCTCATCCCGATGCGGACAGTCGGCCCTGATGTGGCCTGGCTCCTGACACCTCCAGCATACCACGGAGGCGGACTCGCAGGGGGTATATTCCGGGCAGGCCGCTCTGTCGCCGGACGTCGGAACTGGGGCAGAGGCCTCCGGAGTTTGACTGACCCCTTCCCCGCAAGAGTCCCCTGCAGGTTTCTGGTGGCCTCGTAGCGCTCCACCAGGTCGACCATCTCCAGGGCATTGGTGGGCGATACCTGGCCGATCCAGTGCTGGAGGGGATAAGGCAGGGCCCTCCAAAGATGTCCGCCAACAGTCGATCCAGCATGGCAGTGGGACTTAGTAGATCGGGCTGCAGCCACTTTTGCAGCCTGTGCAGCAGATCGAAGAACTGCGGCCTAGCGGGTTCAGTCGTTTTAAAGTCCCACTGGTGG
Source organism: Bufotes viridis (assembly GCA_033119425.1). Lineage (NCBI taxonomy): Eukaryota > Metazoa > Chordata > Amphibia > Anura > Bufonidae > Bufotes > Bufotes viridis. The sequence goes on from CM065592.1 coordinate 165,649,137, forward strand.
ACTCTTTGGGCGCGGACCAGCACGTTCACGCCCAGTCTGGCTAGGACCTCTCCTTTCACAGTGTCATAATCTGCCGCTTGGTCATCCGACAAGTCGAAAAACACCTGCTGGGGTCCGGAAGCCAGGAACGGAGCGACCACCTCAGCCCACTGGTCACGGGGTAACTTTTCCCTCACGGCGACCTTCTCAAAAACCGCCAGGTACGTCTTAACGCCGTCTGCGGGGGTCATTTTCGGATCGCCGCACGGACCGCTTCCGGGCATCTTGGACGTGGTGGGACGCTCCTGCCGCCTGTAACGCCATCACATGTTGTAGCAGTAGTTGGTTGGTCTCCCGCTGCTGCACGTTAGCCTCTATGAGAGCCTTCACAGCAGCCTCCATGTTGCCAGAAACTCCTGCTTGCAGCTTTGCTGGCTTAATATATTCCATACACTTTAGAAAAACAAAACTTCGGCGTTCACGCCAGCCTCACTGCGCATGCCCGCATCCGACACCAAATGTGGGAGTCGCTCTGGTAGACAGCGGTGCGGGTGCAGTTTAGAGGCAAAACAAGGAGTCCAGATTGTGCAACAAACAGTGTTTTATTCACACTTGCACACAAAATGAAAAACAGTCTCTTGGTGACAGTTCACACACAACGGAAATAACGTAGCCAAACAAAAACAGTCCAACACAGGTTCAGTCACCTGGGAGGTGTAGGTGCAGGTTCGCACCACGCTGTCGGCCCAGCCGCAGGAGAATCCAGCTTCAGGTAGCCAGGAACAAAATACCTCCTTGCTGAGCTCTTTCCTCCTGGACAGAGAACTCCCAGCCCTGTTAGCAGCTCCAGGATAATCACACTCCTCAGACACAGCTGCTGGCTGCGTTTTATATCCAGCCCAAAACATGGACTGGACCGTGGGGAGCAGCCACCCACCCTACTCTTTAGCTGCTCCCAGTAAGAGCCGGCCCGGATCGGCTTTGCAGCCATGCTATTTAACAAAGTCAAACAGCACTAGCTGCTGCAGACAAAAACCCGGCTCTCACCTCACCGAGGCCAGCAACCTCGGTGACACGTACCTGCCATCACATATGACACCTTGCACCTTACCACACTAAATATCTTCTTACAAACAAAAGGTGAGATGTAGCTAAATGATGTAGTTTAATTATGTAATAGATTTCTTAATTAAATGAACAGATAATCTACCGGAGCATACACCCATATAACCATATTTATTCATCAAAATTCCCCAAATCACGTTTAATTGTCCGAAGTAAAAAACTAAATGACTTTTTATTTCTTCTGTTTCTTTAGGGCTTTGTGTTCTTGTTGCAACAGCATGGTATGGCAACAACATTGCCAGAGATTTCTACAACGCATTTACACCACTCAATTCCAAGTAAGTTCATATTAATATGAATTTGAATACATCGCATTCTTTTCAAGCCAGTTATTTAGCTCAAATGTTAATTAATATAATTCTTATCTGTGTCAGTGACCAGAGCGAAGTTCAGGATATGAGGTTTTTTGACATGTACCACTTAAGTTGTTGTTAGAGTTGTTCCATGCTACAACTCACTTGGCCTTATGTATTAAACGGGTTTTCTGGGTCTTTTAGGGTACTTTCACACTTGCAGAAGGATGGATCCGACAGGCTGTTTACCCTGTCGGATCCATCCTGCCGCTATTTTGCCGCGCTGCCGGACTGTCGCTCCATCCCCTTTGACTATAATGGGGCAGACGGAGCTATCGGCCAGCTGCAGTGCGCGGGGAGAGACCGCCGGACTAAAAGTACTGCATGTCCGACTTTTTAGTCCGGCGGCCTCTCGCCGTGCACTGCTGTGCTGCGCCGTAACTCCGCCACCGCCCCCATTATAGTCAATGGGGACGGAGCGGCAGTCCGGCAGCACGGCGAATTAGCTGCAGGACGGATCTGACAGGGTGAACATCCTGTCGGATACGTCCTGCCACAAGTGTGAAAGTACCCTTACATTGATGACCTTTCCTTAGGACAGGTCATTAATATCAGATTGACGAGTATGTATCTCCCACGACATGGCTTTGTACACTGTGTAGCATTCATGCAGCACTCTCCCCACTAACTTGTTTAGGACTGAGCTTAAATAACCCATTCAAATTCACTGCACATTGTACGGAGTTGTGCCTGGTTCCGGTGCGCTGCAGCCTCTACAATCAGTTGATTAGTACAGTAGATGTATCGGGAGTCAGACCAGCACTGATTTGATACTGATGGCCTATCCTAAGGATAGCTTATCAATTTTAAATTATCGGAAAACCCCTTTAAAACTGTCCTAGAAAAAAGTTAAAATGGTCTTCATACCCATAGCAGTCAGTTCAGCAATCATTTTTTCTGATTATTCACTATGGAAAATGAAAAACCCTGACAGTTTTAAGAGGACCTTTCACAGGTCCGGACATTATCATATAACTAGCAGGTTGTGTAGGGCGTACTGATGGCATGTTACAGTGCTTACTATTTTCTCTATGCGCTGCTCAGTTTACCCGCTATGCCTCCCGTATTGGTTTCCTGCCTGGTATGTAAATTCAGAAACAGGGCCATCTCCTTCTCCCTGTACTGATGGTATGAATTTACATACCAGGCGGGAAACCAAACCAATACTGGAGACACAGCAGGCGAACAGAGCGGCACATAGAGAAAATTGTAATGCCCTACATAACCTGCTAGTTATATGATAATGTCCGGACCTGCAAAAGGTCCTTTTTTAATAAAAGAGGCTCAAGGCGTACTAAACAGCAGATACAATAGGAGTTGTATCACAATCCTATAATAAGGTAATGGAATATGTTGACAGAGAAGGACGTGTGGTTTCAACAGCTGTCCAAGTTGCATGATACAATTTTCCATCCAGGTCTATAGTACCTAACAATTCTATTCTATAAATGCCAATACTGCAGAAAATGATGTTTCTTTTTTATGTGTTTTTCCCCAGGTATGAGTTTGGTCCAGCTTTATTTATTGGTTGGGCTGGTGCTGCACTGGCCATTTTGGGAGGTGCTCTTCTGTGCTGCTCTTGCCCAAAACGAGAAACGTCTTACCCACCACCAAGAGGCTACAACAAAAACGCACCTTCTAACGGAAAGGACTACGTGTAATTCAGAGTGATACTGACTGAATATTTCACTGGGACTTGACAATTTTTTCTCATACTGCCACCAGAAAAACAAAACCACTTGCCAAAATTACCTGCTACTTTACCAGCAACACAATCCATTAGTCTAATATTTGGATGAAAGTGGTTCAAAACCTCTTGGCCAGAAAGTAAAGCGATGACGGTTGTGAACTTATTAATTGAGCTGCGGTTAAAGGGTCAAAATGCAGCTATTAGGCAAAGTGAAGTCAAAAACAAAATAGCAATTCCATTGATTTTGTCTTTATAATGTGTTGCATAAGAGTAGATAGGCTTATATATGGAAATGTATGCATCAGTCATGATAAAGTACATTGCAAATCCTGCTAAATAGCCATTAAAATGTATTTCTATATGAATAACATACACACCATCACTAATTACTCTCCTATACACACATTAGTGAGTATTAAGTACTATTACATATCAGAATCTCAAAGGTTATTTTTTGCATAATGAGGAATTACGGGATGTACAGCTCATTTGTCATAGTTAAATGGAGCTAAGCAACTATTTATTGCATTTAATGAACCACTATGTAGACCAGCAGCACTATATCTTGGACTTCATGAACTGGAGCCCACAAACACGAGATAGTGTGAAACCATGGCATTTTATGCAGTAGTGTTCTTGGAATCAAATTTTGCATGGATTTTGATAAGGTACTCCCTTCATTAGTCTACACAGTAGATGCACCAGAGCAACAATTAAAATGGGGACACTTTTTGGTGCATTAATCACACTCTTATGAACATGAGGCAGGAAGAACTGGTACTTGTTTGCCCCATCTCCTTGGTCCTTTGGTTACTTCTCCATACTCCTGGTTTTTAATGATGCAGAACCTGTGGTGAGGAGATTCAGTCAAGCAGGCTGCACCCCTCTCCCCAGGGGCCCCATACTTGCTTCGTAGACTTATTCTTTGGTACGTACACTGTTGACTCTCTTAAATAACTGCTAAACAATAGAAAATGCACAAAAAATAAATTAGCACTTCCCATACTCCCTTGTTGTGATCCTGATGATCAAGAAGATCATCTATGCCCCTTGTCTTCTTCCTCATTGCCTAACAGTAGGTGAACCCATAGGAACATTGATGTATAAGACCACCAAAATGTCAGAGACCTGCAGCTCTGTATTCATTATGGAAGGACAATGGGGTCTGTGGTACAAAAACCAATGTAGAACCTTCCTCTGCCATCTTCAAAGAAGATCAATGCCACTACATAAGTACATAGACACTTTGTAACCTATTTATGCCACTTTTGTGGCACAAATACAGTCGGTTGCATATTTTGTTGCTCGCAATTTGTGTGGCAAAATGTGCAACATTTCCCCATTCACGCCACCTTTCAGAAGTGGTGTTAAAAGAGGGCCTTCTGTGGGCAGGGAGGGGACAGAACTGCAGGCCTGCCACATTTATCCTTCTTCAAGCCACGTGAAGACTTAAATCTATGACAGCTAGGAGGCTGCCTTAGATTTAAGTGTGTCTCACGGCCCGGCCGGAAAATGCCCCAAATATATGAGAGACATGTGTCTCTGCATAAATTTGACCCATCCTCCAGCAGCACAAAGGGAATTAAGACTGGCTTATTGATAAATGTTCCACATAATCCTTAAAACTATGGTGTTTATATCAATTATATCAGACATTTGCCTTACTTTTTTTTTTTGAGTATTAGAAATATGTATTGTCTAGAGTCAGCATGAAAATTTCAAACCTCCTAAAAGGCCCGAAATGCCCAAGATATCCAAATATAAATGGGCTTTGGAGTCTGTGCATACTTTAGTATAATAAACCTGATTTAATTGATTTTGTGATTTTTTAATAAATAACTTTTTTTGTAATAGGTGAAATGTACATTATTTATTCACTGGGGTATTATCATATCTGTGAAAAAAGATAACACATAAAAGCGCCACCTTGTCCTCTGCATGGCTTTTTTATAGAGATCGCATAGTAAAGACAGTGGCCGACTATGTCACCTAGAGGAAAAGAGAGGAGATGAAGAAGCATACCTGTCACAGCTCAGACATTGAGGGCATATTCTGTCAAAATACCTTCATTGTCTGCCTAGAGACCCTTTTATATGGTTTCTATATGTATAAAAAACTGGTTTAGAGTTTAAAATGCTCAGTGTTTTCAATGGGACAACATCCAATATGAATGGTCCCTGATATGGATGGTCCCTTTCTACTCTTTGCTAAAGATTAGACCACCACCTTAAGGTCCTATTACATGGGCAGATTATTGTTAAGATAAGCGTTTGTATAAAAGCTCGTTTACGATCATCTGGCAGTGTAATACTGCCACCGATTACCCGATGAAACGGCAAACGCTTGTTCATTGGGTAATCGTGATCGTTTAACATGTTAAAAAATCCTGCTTTGCCAGTGGTAGATCGCGCCATGTAACAGGGTTCTCCTGCTGGCAAACAATGAGACAGTATAGGGACGTGCAATCGCTAATGCATTGAGAAAGAGAGCGCTGCAGGTAATAGCGAGCAGGCGATTGACAGGAGTGAACGCTTCCCTCCTGACAATCGTCTGCTTTCTCTGTCCATGTAATAGGGCCCCTAGACTAGGAAGGCCTCTTCAAGCAGCTGCTCAGTGGGGATACAGGGAGTTAGACCCCCACCGATGGCTTGGAGAGCATTACTGTGACATGTCTTTGTATAAGGATCATTAACTTCACCTTAATATTTTTACTTTTTTGCCAATCTTGTTGTCAGGTCAACTTCCTAAGAGTTTTTAGATGGCACACGGGTTGAATAAAAATGATGTGCTGAGAAAGGTTTCGGGATCAATAATCTCTAGATGCCAAGACCTGTAAGATCAAACAACGCCTGCAACAAAATAAATGAATGCCATTTTTCTGCTACAGTTCTGTACCAGCGAGTGACACTGAATGAGATAAAATGAGTGAGATTAAATGACCCCCACATAAGGCTATGTGCAGGCTGGCCTCATGCATGCTATTCTTTCTAAATCAATATTTCCTATGGCTTTTGGGTGGATATTGTTTTTCTTTTTTTGGCACATATAACAGCAGCGGAGGAAGATGCATGGAGAACACTACTGCGCACAAACCCATTACTGTGTAGAAATATTGCCTGTGGTTTCTTTACTTTCCAGTAATAGATTCTGCAGTTTGTTACTGTCTGCAGTCTGCCCTAATAAGTACAGTAAGTAGAAACATCAGACCTACAGCCATTTCCAAGAATATCAGTGACTTCACATAACGTAATATGTAATATATCTGTAAGGCCCCATTCACACGTCCGCAATGTTCGTCCGCACCCGTTCCGCAAATCTGCGGAACGGGTGCGGACCCAATCATTTTGAATAGGGATGTGATGGATGCGGAGAGCACACACTGTGCTCTCCGCATCCGCATTTGCAGAGCGCGCCGCCGATCTTCCGACCGCTATAATATAGAGCATGTCCTATTCTTGCCCACAATTGCGGACAAGTATAGGCATCTCTATGGGGCTGGCGGGAAGGTGTGTTGCGGATCCGCAATTTGCGGATCTGCAACACACTACGGACGTGTGAATGGGGCCTAAGGGTATGGCCACACAATCAGGTTTCCTGATGCAGTTTCGGAAGCTAAAATCAGGAGTGGGTCATAAAAAAAGAGAAAGTATAAAGGACAGATACCACTTTTCCTCTTTTTTGAATTCACTCCTGGTTTTGGCTTCCAAAGCTGCATGAAGAAACCTGACTGTGTGGACTTGCCCTAATACACCAGCACCCGGGACCCCGGTGGATCAGTTGTCTGAGAAGACAGCAGCGCTCCAGTGTCATGGCCTCCTCGCAGCTTACCAAGCATAGTGCTGTTTATTGAATAGCGGTTGTGCTTGGTATCGTAGCTCAGAGAATGGACGAGTCCATGGCACTCACTGGAGCTCTGTGCTTCTCCAAGCAGCTGATTGGTGGGGGTACTAGGAGTTGGACCCCCACAGATCAGATACTGATGACCTATCCTACTCCTATAACACAGTGTTTAATATGATCATTGTACAATTATCTAGGAATCTCGTTAGAAATGATGATGAGAGGTGGTAGAATGAATTTCCCAGTTTTTAGATTTGTGTAGGGCACATAGCTGGTCCTCCAATTCCCTTCAATAGGAACAGTGCTGTAGTAACCAGCTGGGTCTACTGCAAACAATGGATGAAGTCGTTCTGGTGCTGACTTTCAGGGCCCAAACTACTTTGGAACAGCTGATCATTGGGTGTGCAGGGTATTGGACCCAACCTACTATTAAGATATTTCTGGTCTATCTCATGGAAAACCCCTCTAAGGCAGTGTATTTGTCTAACTCTAACAATGTCTGTGTATCAATAGATGGATATTTTCCGGACCTGCTGTCCAGCTAGACCATTCATTTCAGATCAGTGAGGGCCTGACTCCATAATCAGCTGATTAACGGGGCCGCCAGGCACCAGCAAGCGCCGCCAGGCACACCGCCATACATTTTTGTGGCTGTACCCGGAGCTGCAGTACAAGGCATATCCTGTAGGCCATGGGATCAATACACTGGAATGATCGTTCAGCCTAGAGTGATCAGGCCAAACGTCACCTCTATATGCACATTATGGTAGGAGAAGAAGTTGCCAGACACGTCTGGCACCACTTATCACAAGAGACAATAACTGAACTAACTGATATAACCTATTAAAGCTAATGGATTCAGCCAGCAGTCTGTAGTCTCTGCAAATGATAGATTGTTGGTCCATCATGAAAAAGACAATCTAAAAAACAATAGTAACCTAGATATGGTACTTTAAGGAGCTGTTCACACAGTCACTACTTTCTCTTCAGGTTTCTGGCATTTCTGAAAGCAAGAATAGCGCAGCATATTCTATTTCAAAACCAATCGGTCAAAGCTGTCATTAATAACAAAAGCCTTAAAAATTATGTGAACAGATAACTTTCGATCTTCGCTCCTTGGCCTTTAGTCTTGTGAGATATCAAACTTGTATGTAAGTCAGTCCCCAGACTAATGGGATTTTCTGTACTACTCAGTGCCTAATTAAATGAGTTGTCTCATGAAAAATATTCTGCATTTCTTAAACCAGCACCTCTATCTAAAACTACCTCCAGAGCTGTAATAGGAAGAGAGCTGCAGCAGAAATGACATGCCCCTCAGCTGCAGCAGAAAGGACTTGCCCCCAGAGCTGCCAGCAGAGGTGGATTGGCCAAAGACATTACACGGCTGGCCGGTGGAAGTTTCTGGGGATGTATTTTGTGCTGTTGGCAGTATTTTATGATGGACTGTGGTATTTGGCTCTGTTGGGGTGGTATAATGTGCAACTATATGGTATTGCTGGCTCCGCCTTTCATCAATTTGGAACCGACTACAAAACGGGGCCACTTATAGTATTTTTTTCCAGGGCCACTTTAAGTTCCCAATTACTCAGATAAATCTAGCAGAGTAATTGGAACAGTGAATGGTAAGATCTTTAGATCCACGTGAGGCACAGGGCTGGTTCTGGCTTTGTTAGAGATTATCATGCTCTATATGATATCTGATGTTAATTTTTTTACATTAATCATGGGATAACCCCTTCAAAGATAAACTCTTACTGTACTATATGGCAAAAAGTAGGCAGTATTTCCTCAGTGCAAATGTTATACAATTACAGTAACCCATGTAGTAATCTGTCTTGTGATGGCTCCATGCTCACTTGCAGTAGATATCACTAGAAATCTAATTTTATGGCATATTACAGTATTGATCATGCTTGTATACATTCTCTTCCACAAATAGTTCTAGGTGATCCTCATCAGTCTGACACTCACATGATGATTATGTAAAGTATAAATCAAACATTACGAACCATTCATCAATAGGAGTATGACAAAGATTAATGAAATGCAAGAAATACTGTACCCTTACCCTGAATTCATTAAAGTCCAAAAAAGACACCCATTTGGCCATAATATTAGTATTCCGTTTTAAAGCGATTTTTTGAGTATTTAATACTGAAGACTTATTGTCAAGATATATTATCAGTGGGGGTCTGACTCCTGAAACCCCCACTAGTCAGCAGTTTAAAGAGGCCGTCGTGCTCTGGCGAGTGCCGTGACCTCTTCCTAGGTCAGTAATGTCACGTTCATTGGTCGTATGTGAATGGGGCTGAGCTACAATACCAAGCACAGCTGCTATCCAATGGACGGGACTGTGCTTGGTGAGCTCAGGGCTCCAGACTAAAAAAATTACTTAGGAGCCATTGGCTCCTAAACTGAAAAATTTGGGAGCCAAATAAAATTTTTAGTCGCCAAATTTAAATAGATATATAATCATGATAGAAAAAATTGCCTCATTGACAAGTCAGTGTTTGGTCAGTGATTTCCATCAGTGATTGTGAGCCAAAACCAGGATTGGAGCCTCCACAGACATAAGGTATAAGGGAAAGATCTGCACCAGTTCTGTGTTTACAGCCGCAACTGGTTTTGGCTCAAAAATCACTGATGGAAATCACTGACCGAACACTGATGCCTCATTCACACACGGGTTTACATTATGTTTCAGTCATATGTTATATTATACTATGACCGAAACATAACGGACGCCTCAGACAGATGCCATACTGCGGCATCCCTCACTATAGAGTTCCATTGTACAAAAAATGTATATATTTTTTTCTGGACTTTACAGGATGGGAAGACGTGGTACACTACGATCTCCCATTCTGCAAAAAAAACTTATAAATTAGCATATATGGTTTTTTGTACAATGGAACTCTATTGGATGGACGCCACAGTATGGCATCTGTCTGAGGCGTCCGTCAACATACTTTTTTTGTGAGATGTATGTAGTGACAGTAGTGCAGTGTGTGATGTATACATGTGTACTGTATGATGTATGTAGTGAAGTGTGTGATGTGTGTAGTGAAGTGTGTGATGTGTGTAGTGCAGTGTGTTATGTATGTAGTGATGTGTGATGTATACATGTGTACTGTATGATGTATGTAGTGCAATATGTGATGATCACACACTCCACTACATACATTACACACATCGATACATAACACCTTGCGCTGTCACCTTCTTCTGCGGCTCCATCTTGATGCTTCAGCTCCTCAGCGCGACCGGCACTCCTTCCTTTAGCCACCCCCAGAGCCGGCCCCTCCTCCTTTCATCTCCCGCCGGCTTTCTCTGCTGCAGGGCGCTGTATGGCTCCGGCGTCCGCCCAAACTAACCAATAGCAAAGCTCCTTACTGTATGGAGCTTTGCTATTGGTTATTTCAGGCTGCACTGCCTGTGCCGTGTGCCGCTGCGTGGTGCGTCTGCTGAAGAAGTTTTTTTTTTTTTCCTTAAAGCTGCAGCGCGGCGGTGGGACAAGTCGCAAATGGCAATAAGACTTATATTTCTTATGGCCATTTGCAAATTCCTATTCGCATTGGCGACCATTTTGGTCACCATCTGGAGCCCTGGAGCTGCAAGGAGGCCACAACGCTCACCAAAGAGCCGCTGTCTCTTCAAACAGCTGATCGGCGTGGATTCTGGAAGTCGAACCCTGACCTCTCCTGAGGATAGGCCATCAGTATTTCACACTCAGAAAACCCCTTTAAGAACTATATAGAAAAGCATATTTCACTACCGTTTCCTATATTGAGACTAAATCATGGCTTCACTGTATGACAGGCTGGACTTGTTCTGGCTTTTCTCCAGTTCTGGGTGCAAAAAAATGTCAATGTCAAATGAAATCTGCCTGAATATGCTTCTCATTCAGAGGCATCACACCTGAAACAAATGCATTGTAAGAACAACGCTATTGATACATGACCCCCATTATGTTTAAGATTTTCTTTTGCTGTCAAGTCAACCAGAAGCAGGGAATATATGCCAGTATCTGTAACACTTATCAATCCTCCCCGACGTTCAACTGGAGCCTGATGAAACATTCAATCTTCCACACTGGAGTCACTGTGCGTGACAGATTTCAGAATGCCTTTCTCTGATGATTTAGACTTACAAGGTCTAAACTCTGAACAAGAATCACACAAAAACATTCACATATAAAATAACATCTTATTTATTCCTTACCATCAGTCATCCTAGGCATGATCACGTCTTTAACCAGAAAATGTTCTAAAAAGATGTATTTAATTTTCATCCGTGGTTATCAAATTTAGGATACCATAATTTATCTTTGCAGTCATTTTCAATATTCCTCAGATGAGGTCCATCGGGTACAGTACACAGCATGGCATAGAAAGGTTATATTTCTGGAAATTCTATCAGAAAGGGATATTTGTTTAACTCATTATTCATAGAAAATATTTTAAGGAATGTCTGGCTATTTCATTTCAGCAGTAAAACTGAATTAAAAATTAAATACAAAAATTAAGGATTTTGAATATATAACATGCAGAGGGGTGAATCAACGTGAAAAGTGGGAAAAGGTTTGGGATGGGTGGTCCTGAACTTTAGAGGGATGAGAGGGGAAATCTATATTGGGAATATGTATATGTATTTATTTATTTATTTATTTTTTTCTCCTCTGACGTTTCTTCCCCGTGCTGTCGAACGATTGGGGTGGGGGGGGGGGGTGTAAGGGGTTTAAGTATGATGTTTAGTGATATATGTCTTTTATATGATCAACTCAATGAATTAATGTATTGTATTTCTACAATTTGTACTAACAATAATAAATAAAAATAAATTAATTAAACAAAAGAAAATACAAAATAACATCTTTTGGCATCACAAATGACAACACCTCATATATAGATAAGTAATCCATTTTCGGTTTACCGCTGCTGTGAGAGGGAGATGCTATCTGCAATGCCATCCTTATGATAATAGTAGGTGTAGAACTGGTAGTATAGTATGATGCATTTATTGTTCTCTTGATAGGCCTAAATAAGGATGCCCAATAAAGAGCAGTACACTGCTCAGTGTAATGTGTGATGCTTTAGTTGAGTCGTTTATCACCTGTCTCCTTCTGGGCAGAGTGAATAGTCTGAGTGAGAAAGTCAAGCGAGGCTGTTTGTCGTACTAAAAGTCCAAACTAAGGAGCAAGTTTAGAGACAGGACAGAAGGAAGAATACATGGAGTGACTATAAAAAATGATATCCAGAAAACCATTAACCATGTAGAATATTCACATGTAGGCTGTTAATATGTAATTACAATTGTTGATAGAAGTGTCACTTTAAATAATACTTTTAATTACTGCCATGAAGTAACTCATCACTCATTTTTCCCATAATTATTATTAGAACGAATTATTATTATTAATAATAAATGTATTAAAGTGCTATTCCTATCAAAACACCCTTCTTATACGGCCAGGGTGGCCAAAGGTAAGAAACAGCTGAGCCAACACTGCTACACTGTTTCCATAATGCCCAAGAAAGTGATTGGGAGCTGCAGAAACAGCATAGCTCACTGTGCAGCACCATTCTAAGGCCTCATGGACACGACCGTGTATGTTTTCCGCGTTTAGCCGCTCCGTGTGCCTTCCGCAATTTGCGCAATGGAACGGGCGGACCAGTTATGGAGATGCCTATTCTTGTCCACAAATGGACGAGAATAGGACATGTTATATTTTTTTTGCGGGGCCACGGGACGGAGGAACGGATGCGGACAGCACATGGAGTGCTGTCCGCATCTTTTGCGGCTTTATTGAAGTGAATGGGACCAAACATACGGTCGTGTGCATGAGGCCTATTCCCTACAGATCTGCCATGGACCCCAGATTTTAAGGTAATTGCTTTTGTTTGGAAACGGATCTTGCACAGCTATCTTCAAAGCTATGACTCTAGTGTGAACAGAGCCAAGATACAGTAGGAGGATCTATCTATAATGGAAATACAAAACAATGTCAGAACAATGATGGAACAGTAATAAGTATAATTAAAGAGTGATTATTTACTAGTATGCATATTAAGGCCTTAGTAGTCAGTGGTAAGGAATTATAGAACAGGGCTTCAATATAGTAATAGTCTTGAAATGACGAGAAGAGAGTAAGAAGAAGTTTATTACAGTAGCGGAGGTTGAAAAAAAGATACAAGAAGAAACCTTAGTGGTGAGCATCTTTAATTGGACAGCATTGGGAGAGCAACAGAAGGGGTGATTAATCAGTCAAGTGCCTGGTCTCAGGATCATGTATGTCTTTAGAAGATAGATAAAAAAGATTCCTCAGGGGTTGATGCCTTTTAATGGCTAACTGAAAAGATGATGACACAATTGCAAGTTTTCAAGCAGGGGCGTTGATAGGGTCTCAAAAGATCCAGTGCCCAAGCCCCAATGAATATGGCCCAGTTCTCCAAGTCTCCATCACCCCCCCCCACACCCCGCATTTCGCTGTACTTGCTAGCCAGCAACACATACCAGTCCCATCCAGGGCCTCCCAGGTGACGTCTCCTACAACGTAGATCTTCTCTGTCATCATCTTCTCCATTTGATCCGTACAACTTCTCTCAGCCGCCTCGTCTCTGCAGAGTGTGACACACAGACATCTTAGCTTCCTCACATTTCTATCATCATCTCCCAACCTGGAGTCCCCACAGTGTTATCCTGCTGCTCGCTGTGCTCCCCAATACTCCCAAATACTATCCTGAAGAAAAATTAGTACCATAAAGATAGTCACGCATAGTAATATTTGCTCCTCAAAGTCCCACTAATAGTAATTACCTTCTAGAATGCCCTCATTAGTAATACTGCCCACCACCTTGATAACGCTCCCCAAGAGTGCCTCCATTACTGGAAGATCCCTCCAGTATTAATAATACCCTCATAGAGCCCCCAGCAGTTATAGAGCCACTGTTCCTCCAGTGGTAAAAAAAAAAAAAAGCTCTCTACAGATCCTTCAGTAGTAATAAGGTCCCCCACAGTGCTCTCAGTAGAAATAAGGTGGATCTATAAGTCCCTCCTATAGAGCCCCCAGTAGTAATAAGAATGCCTATAATGTCCCCTGGATTTGCAGTGCCCCCTGTAGTTATATTCTTCTCTCCACCATAGAGTCCTATGTAAATAACATCACTCCCCTCCTTCAGCACCTCCAATATATAGTCCCATGTAAATAACACTATTTCCCTCCCTTCGCCATAGAGCCCCAGGTAAATAACATCACACCATCTGTCCAGCCCCCTCAAAAATACAGCCCAATGTAAATAACATCACACCATCTCTTCAGCCCCATGTCCCATGTAAATAACATCCCTCTCTATCTACAGCCCCCTCAAAAATACAGTCCCATGTAAATAATATCACCTCCTCCCCAGCCATCTTCAACATACAGTCCCAAGTAAATAATATCACCCCCTCCCCAGCCTCCTCCAACATACAGTCCCATGTAAGTAACATTGCCCTCTCAACATTCAGTCCCATGTAAATAACATTACTCCCACCCACAGCCTCCATCAAAATACAGTCCCATGTAAATAAAATCACTCACTTCCCCATCCCCTCCAATATACAGTCCAACATAAATAACATCACTCCCACCCACAGCCACCTCTAACATAAAGTCCCATGTAAATAACATCAGTCCCTCCCACAGCGGCCTCCAACATACAGTCCCATGTAAATAACATCACACTGCCCCAGCCCCCTCCAACATTCAGTCCTATATATGTAACATCACTCCCTCCCACAGCCCCCTCCAACATACTGGCCCATGCAAATAACATCACCCCCTCCCCAGCCACCTCCAACACTAAGTTCTATGTAAATAACATCACTCCCTTCAGCCCTAACATACAGTCCCAGTTAAATAACCACAACTCCCAGCATTGCTCTGCCTCTCTCTTCACTTACCTCTCCTCATATAGCAGACATCACCACAGCTTCTTCCCCCAGCACTTCTCCTCTTCACTGTCGTCCTCTCCTGCACTGGTCACATGATGGTGACATCATCGCAGGTCCTTCTCAACCACTGCCTGTTTTACTGGTCATGTGACCTGTGATGTCACCACAGGTCCTTCAGCTCTTCCAGTGCATTAGATGAAATTATACTGCTGTCCTGAGGACGGCAATACAGTTGTATCTAGCTGGCAGGCAGGACATTCGGGGCCTGGGACAAAACATCAGAGGCCCAGGCCCTAATCATTTTAACCTAGCAACGCCCCTGTTTTCAAGGCTACTTGGGCCTCTTCCTCGGTTGTTCTCAGAGGAAGAGGCCCAAGTAGCCTTGAAAGCTTACAATTGTGTCATCATCTTTTCAGTTATCCATTAAAAGGTATCAACCACTGAGACATCCCAGTCTTTTTTTATCTTCTATTTACTGGCTAACATGGTACAAATATATTTTTTATTTTAGTAGATAGCATGATGTTCACACATTGATCCATATTTATGAAGTGCTTTATGCCATGTCTGTCATCATTCTAAACTGCTATGGTGTTTTCTCCTAAAATACGTGTAACCGTTTAACTAATAAAATTGCTACTTTGACTGAAGTTAAAGAGGTTCTCCGTGGAATTAAGAAAATTAAAATACTTAAATATTACTTTATTATAAATATATTCTCAAATACCTTTCATTATTTATAATGGCTCGTTTTGTCTGGGGAGCAATCATCAGGGGAAACAAAATGGCCGCTAGTTCACACAAAAGCTGTCCTGATCACACAGGAGGACAAGTTACTTTACAACACTGAGATAAAGAGCTGCCTCGTCCTTCTCTCTGCTTTACTTGTCAGGAATTATGATCCTGAATACAGATGATAAGAGCTTTAGCTGAATCTTTGGGGAATTTAGTTTATGAAGGGACATGAAGTACAGAGAGGACGGACAGGACAGGCTGTGGTAATGGAGACTGTAAACAAGTACTACTGCTCATTACCCCCACCCCATCCTCCTCTTATGTCTTCTCATCTTCTCCATTCCCACAGAGATTCACCTGTATTCATGCATTTTTTTCATTCCTGGAGAATCCCTTTAAAGCCGCAGAGCTCACGGCTTGTTTTCATGGCTAGTCCTGGTTCACAAGTTATGGAATATAATTAGGTACTATAATTGTGGGTTGGGAACTTTTGTAACAATCACAAAAATGTCAGCATCTGGCACCAGAACTCAGACATGTTAGAAGAGAAGAAGGCTAATGTCATGTATCTGAGGTAGTGTGTTGGCATTTTCTCACAACTTCAATTTCACCTCACCAATTATCTACTACAATTGCTAACCCTCTATTAAGACTGTTATGTCGGGATTAGCTGTCAGGTTCTGTCTTGGCCATTTCATTGCACTGATAAAATTCATATTTAGCTGATATACGGTAAGGAACAGAAGTATTTGAACACCCTGCGATTTTGCAAGTTCTTCCACTTAGAAATCATGGAGGGGTCTGAAATTCACATTGTAGGTGCATTCCCACTTTGAGAAACAGATTAAAGAAAAAAAAAAGGAAATCACATTGTTTTTTTTTAAAGAATTTATTTGTCTTGCACTGCTGCTTGTAAGAATTTGAACACCTGAGAAAATTAGTGGCTAGGCCACTCCAGAACCTTGATATGCTTCTTACAGTGCAACTCCTTGATTATCCTGGCTGTGTGCTTTGGGTCGTTGTCATGTTGGAAGACCCAGCCACGACCCATATTCAATGCTCTGACTGAGGGAAGGAGGTTTTTGCTCAAAATCTCACAATAAATTACCCCTATTCATCCTCTACTTAATCCAGTGCAGTCATCCTGTCCCCTTGGCAGACAAGCACCCTGAAAGCATGATGTTACCACCCCCATGCTTCACAGTAGGGATGGTGTTCTCGGGATGCAACTCATCCTTATTTTTCCTCCAAACACGACAAGTGAAGTTTAGACCAAAAAGTTCTACTTTTGTCTCATCTGAACACATGACTTTCTCCTATGCCTCCTATGGATCATCCAGATGGTCATTGGCAAACTTCAGACGGGCCTGGACATGTGATGACTTAAGCAGGGGAACATTCCGTGCAATGCATGATTTGAAACCATGCCGGCGTAGTGTTCTACCGACAGTGACCTTTGAAACTGTGGTCCCAGCTCGTTTCATGTCATTGACCAGCTCCTCCCTTGTAGTTCTGGGCTGATTCCTCACCTTTCTTATCATCAGTGATACCCCACGAGGTGAGATCGTGCATGGAGCCCCAGTCCGAGGGAGACTGACCATCGTCTTTAGCCTCTTCCATTTTCTAACAATTGCTCCAACAGTTGATCTATGTTCACCAAGCTGCTTGGCAATTGCCCCGTAGTCCTTTACAGCTTGTGGAGGTCCACAATTTTGTCTCTGGTGTCTTTTGACAGCTCTTTGGTCTTGCCCATGGTAGTAGTTGGCATCTGGCTGACTGTGGGGTGGACAGGTGTCTTTAAAGAGCTCAGACTGGTGCTACTAAGTTAGATTAATGAGTGGAGTAGAGGTGGAATTTTTAAAGGCACAGTATTACGTCTTGGAGAGCCAGAATTCTTGCCGATTGCCAGGTGTTCAAATACTTATGTGCAGCAGTGCAAGACAAATACATTCTTTAAAAATCATACAATGTGATTTCCCAATTTTTTTTTTTTTATTCTGTCTCTCAGAGTGGGAATGCACCTACAATGTGAATTTCAGGCCCCTCCATGATTTCTAAGTGGAAGAACTTTCAAAATCGCAGGGTGTTCAAATACTTCTGTTCCTCGCTGTATTCTGCAGGTGAATCGCTAGCCTTCATATAACCAATATGTGCACACCAATAACACTAAGAATATTAAAGCATTAAAATGACTAGTGCAACCCTCCCCACATGTTTCACCAACTCGCAGCATTGTCAGGGTTATGGAGGGTTGTAGTGCCGAGATGCTACAGTAGGAGGGTGAACTTGGCGAACGGTAGTAGTGAGATGGGGCAGTAGCTGGATAAAGAAGATGGGTCCAGGGAGGGTTTCTTGAGTATGGGTGTAAAAGTGGCATGTCTAAAAGAGGAAGAGAAGACACCAGGGGTAGGGTAGGGCAATATCAAGGGCACGGGGGTGAAATGTAACATAGTTTATAAGGCTGATAAAAGACATCTGTTCATCCAGTTCGGCCTATTATCCTGCAAGTTGTTCCAGAGGAAGGCAAAAAACCGCTGTGAGGTAGAAGCCAATTTTCCCAACTTAAGGGAAAAAACCCCAATCAGGCAATCAGAATAACTCCCTGGATCAAAACCCATCTCTAGTAGCTTATGCCTGTAATATGTTTACACTTCAGAAATACATCCAGGCCCCTCTTGAATTCCTTTATTGTAGTCACCATCACCACTTCCTTAGGCAGAGAGTTCCATAGTCTCACTGTTCTTACCATCAAGAATCCTCTTCTATGTTTGTACAGAAACCTTCTTTCCTCCAGACGCAGAGGATGTCCCCTCGTCACAGTCACCGTCCTGGGGATAAATAGATGATGGGAGAGATCTCTGTACTGACCCCTGATATATTTATACATAGTTATTAGATCTCCCCTCAGTCATCTTTTTTCTAAAGTAAATAACCCTAATTTTGATAATCTTTCAGGGTACTGTAGTCCCCCCATTCCAGTTATTACTTTAGTTGCCATCCTCTGAACCCTCTCCAGCTCTGCTATGTCTGTCTTGTTCACAGGAGCCCAGAACTGTACACTGTACTCCATGTGTGGTCTGACTAGTGATTTGTAAAGCGGCAGGACTATGTTCTCATCACGGGCATCTATGCCCCTTTTGATGCAACACATTATCTTATTGCCTTGGCAGCAGCTGCCCGATGCTGGTTTCTACAGCTAAGTTTGCTGTTCACTAAAACTCCTAGGTCCTTTTCCATGTCAGTGTTACCCAGTGTTTTACCATTTAGTATGTACGGGTGACTTGCATTATTCCTTCCCATGTGCATAACCTTACATTTGTCAGTGTTAAACCTCATCTGCCACTTCTCTGCCCAAGCCTCTAATCTATCCAGATCCCTCTGTAACAGTATATTGTCCTTCCATGTTAATTACTTTACACAGTTTAGTGTCATCTTCAAAAATTGATATTTTACTGTGCAAGCCTTCTACATCATTAATAAATATATTGAAGAGAATAGGGCCCAGTACTGACCCCTGAGGTACCCCACTAGTGACAGTGACCCAATCTGAGTGTGTACCGTTAATAACCACTCTCTCATTTCTATCACTGAGCCAGTTACTTACCCACATACAGACATTTTCTCCCAGTATAAGCATTCTCACATTCAAATGTGATTTCAAGATTACGATGGAAAGTTTATTCTCAGTGATGGTGGTAAATTGGGTTAAGTGGGCAAAGCACTGAGCAGTAGTGAAAGGGGGGTTGCGGGGATTATTGCTTAAAGGGACACTGACAGGCCGTTACAGCATATAAAGTGTTCTATTTGCTACTATTGGTCTTAATATGCTGAGTTCAATTATACCATTATCACCCCTGGCTGCCTTTCCTATACTTATAAAAAAACTTTTTTAAATATGCTAATTACCTGTCTTTGTGCCCAAGGGGCTGTCCCTCATTCAGCTCTGTGCCCAGCCACGCCCCAACTGCCGTCTCCTAGTGCCGCCCAGCTCATTAGTATTCACTGCACTGGGCGGCTTTTCTTTCTCCCGATGCGGTGAAATCCAGCGCAGGGGTGATAATGGTATACTAATGGTACGACTAATGACGTAGTGTCTGAAACGCGTCAACAATCACTGTATACAAGGTGGATGTGTCTGCTGT
Source organism: Bufotes viridis (assembly GCA_033119425.1). Lineage (NCBI taxonomy): Eukaryota > Metazoa > Chordata > Amphibia > Anura > Bufonidae > Bufotes > Bufotes viridis. Next base: position 165,668,933 of record CM065592.1, read on the forward strand.
ACTATTTTATACCAAAATAAAGGAGAAGTTTTAGAGGACGTTTATTGAATCTGGAGCCATTTTTCTACATATCTTCCGCGCTGCCTTAAACTGGGACATTCAGGGGTCGGGAGCAATAAAAGACCAGGGAGGTGAGCTGGATAAAGTATGCGTGATATTGGTATAATTGGACTCAGCATGTTAAGACCAATAGCAGCATATAGAACACTTTATATGCTGTAACAGCCTGTCAGTGTGCCTTTAAAGCTTTCTCAGATTTTGTCAATTTTATGTTTAAAATATGAGAGTAGTGAAGTACTGTATTGCTTTTTAGAAGAGGTGAATGCAACCTTAAAGTTGAGAACAGTTTGTTTGTAGGTGATGAAGTCTTCCTTGGAGTGAGTGTCCTTCCAATGTTGTTGTTTTTGTGTGTGGAGTGTGCTAGGGTTGTGAATTGATTTGACAGGTTCTGGTGTGTGTGAGAGGGGTAATGGAGTCAAGAGCTGAAGTAATTGTGATGTTGTAGAAAGCAGTGGCTGTCAGTGCTATGAAGGGAAGATATGGTGGACAGCAGTGAGAGAGAGTTAGAGAGCGTGGGAGTAAAGAGATGTTTGAGATGCTAATGTTTTTTGGCATCCTGGTTTTAACTGCTTGATCTCTTTGTCCCATTCAAAACACATTCATGTTCAGTTGAGCTGAGCATGCATCCATATGGAGGAGTCAGGAGTGTCAGTTGTTGGCTGACAGCCACCTAATGTTTATGTCCCAATGTCCAGCCTTAGTTAAAGGGAATGCAGTCTGATCATCCACGGTGTCAAGTAAACCCAAGTGGGGAAGCATCTGTGAAGCATGACAGCATCGCCTATTATCTAGTATGGATGAGACCATACCTTTATTTTGCGACTGCATAGAATGACACTGATGGATGAATTCCCACAAGAAGTTTTTTTTTTTCATTTTAGAACTTTATTCCATGGTAAAAAAATCTGAATATTTGTAATACATAGAGGTGGCCAGCCTTTTTATGCTAACATGAAGCCCCAGCCTTATGAAAGGTTTCTAAACCTAACATTTCAGATTAGCAGCACCAAACACAATGTAGCATTGTTCGGTAGGGTGTTCCATATTTCTGATAGGTGAAGGGCAGATGTACCCTTCCTTATCTTTTCTCTTGGCTCACCGTATCCTGATATGTGAGATGTCATCAGATGACTGTCTTTGAAACAGCATGATGGAATACTCTGTCACACGATGTCTGTGCTATATCTGTCTATGTTCATTTAAAAGAGTTTCAGTAGAATGGTTCTATTTATGTGGAAAACAAGGCTTTCTCATTATTTGTCACATCACTTACTCCCTTGTCTAGACATATCTATTAACACTTAATGTGTCCAAACTCAATAAAGAAAGACATCAATAAAGTAAGATCTCATGAAGGATGAGTTTTCATGTTCAGGTTTTTTATTCAGTTTTTGACTGGAGTGCATTCAAAAAGAGGAGATGATTCAGTCTATTTTTTAAATGTATCCTCCGTTTACTATCCGTTTCTGTCTTCTGCTTCAAAAACTGCAATAAAATATCTAAATGTGGAAACCCAGCCTTACACAATGTCATGTTTAGTTGTCTTTTTGGTATTCTTTAGTGAATGGAACACATTGTTCTGTGTTCAGTGATGATATGACCTGTGAATGGGTGGTCTGCTTCCGTTCTGTTCTTTTATAACCACCTGCATTCAAGCATTGCCCAGATCCATCACAGGGGTGTAATTGAATGCAGAGAGAGGTCCAGACACAGCAGTTTTTCTGAGCATCACCCTGCATCTATCTTTAGGGTTACAGTCAGGTCAGAGTAAACAGATGCTAAATCCAGATATTAAGTCTACGAAAGGCACTCCTCGAATTTTAATCTATGAAGAAAAAATATAGCAAGCCTTGAGGTGAAACCTTGACCAACCCAATCCGCAAAAGGAAAACATAACTGTAGGAAAATAACCCCCCTCTAGAGATACTTTGATGTTATTATTGTAGTAAAATCTGGTGGTATGAAGAAGAAAAACAGCGCAGACAGTGATCATATCACAAATCGGCTAAACTAAATGTCCCTGAAGCTTACATTTTTCTTTTAACCCTCAAGATAATTGGGTCCAACAGAGACATTGGCTACAGAGCCTAGGGTGGAGGCAAAAACAATTCATAAATTAGAAACACACATCTGGTTGTTTTTTTTCCCCTCTTTTGGAGAATGCATGCTATGCTGCTATAACCATGACCACAGTGGTTTATGTTTAAATTCATTAATCCAATTATATTATGACTCTTCTACTCCACAGGGCTGTATTAGACCTGCAGATCAGTATTTTAGCTGTTGAGAAGGAAGCATTCCTTCCCGACAATTGCCTGCTCGTTAGTGGAGGAGACTGCTGCTATTACATCCTCGCTTATGCCATAGCTCGTCCCCATACATAATCATTGTTTGCCGTCAGCAGACTGTGATTAGACAGCATGATCTGCTGCTGGCAAACAATGATTTTTAAGCATGCATAAAAAATTTGATTGCCCCATGAATGAGCGTTTGCTCGTTTATACGGTAATTAGAGGTACTTTTGCACAGGCAGATCATCACTAACTAGCCTTTCTACAAACATTTGTTAGCGATAATCTGGTAGACTATCTGCAGGTCTAATAAATCCCTGTTACGTTTGGGTGTGGGAGGGAAACACCACACCGAACATAGGAGGGCAAAGTGGTGAGGGAATAAGGCCTAGAAACTAGGGAAAGGAGATGGACACCTCCTAGTAAAACTCTAATCAAAGTCCTGACTAACTACTAGTATGAACAGACCCCAGAGGTAGGTGAGTTCATACACAGGAATACTTAATGGCCTAACTCACCCTATAAGACCCTGGTACTAATGTCAGGACTGAGACAACCTGTTCCTCCAAAAGGAAGGACAAACAGGAGTCTCTGTCAGGCCTTAATACAAATGACAGGAAAAAGCAACACACAGAACTCAAACAAAATACAAAGAAGGAAAGGAAAGACAACTTCAAAGGAGCAATGGAAGCACCAGGAACTCCGTCGAGATCCACACAACAGCTATCTACAACTGAAACTGAAGCTATAAACCACACAGCAGTGGGAGAAAAAACTATAAATAAGGAAGGTTAAATGACCACATAAGCAACACCTGAGGCAAGGGGTGTGGCCATTACTAGAAACAACACAGATGCCAATTGATCCACAAGGAAACCTGACAGATCAAACCCCATGTTGCTAGTCTTACCAATCTCCTTCCACCTGTTGCTGGAATGTCTGTGACAATCCCTTACTCTGCTAGATCTCAGGTCATTACATTATTAGATACAGAGCGCACAAATTGTATTAAAAAGTATGTATGTTCAAATTTTCAAAAATTCCCCTTCATTGCTAAGCAGTCTATAATGAGTACTTTTCACAAAATAATTTTTATTATTATTTTTTGTTAATTTCCTTCCACTCAGTTCTCCTTTTCCGATGTGACACATTGGACTCCAAGTGCATCTCTGCTGGTGTGACACAGTCTGAAATCTATGCCAGCTAGGATCTGTTGTAATGTTCAGGCATTATTTATGCCAGGAAACTAAGGTAATGATAAATATTGTGGAGACACGAGGGTCAGTGGGTGCTCTCGTCCACCGGCCTGGCTATCTTTATAAAGACCACACAGTGCCAGGTCTCATACCACCGAATGCCCGTGCTCCTTTTGCTTGGGTGGAAAACTATTCAGACAACACATGGTGAGGGTACAACGCTCCAGGAAGACTTTATTGGATAACCAACAGTCTGCAGCATATAATACAGATCCAGCAAGGACACAGGAAGGCACATGTGACAGCCATTCACCCTTCCGCTGACTCGCCAGGGATTAAACCTCCGCGACTTCGGGGGTCCCAGGACCAACTACCCCAGCCAGTAGCACCCTGCAGGCACCCACCTACAGGTGGTAGGGGCAAGCTTAGTGACCAGGTGACCAGATCGCCTCAACCTGGACTCTCCAACTGAAATCGTAGGCTCAAGGTTGGGCAGAAGAGCAGTTCTGAAGTCCACCAGCTGGATTCATAGTCCCTAGACTGATGTCCTGTAGAATAGCCGCTGATGACAGGGGCAGCCGTCCTTTTATTTCCCTCAGCCACCTTTTCAGTCATTGGCCCCCATAGGATTGGTGTGAGATAATCGTGGCTGTTTCATCATTGGTAGTCAGTTCAATCCGACTGCATAATGTCATTATGATGACACAGCTTTTCCACTTCAGCCAGACAGGCTGAACGGCTCCTAATACACAGCAGGAGCTAATGCAATCCAGAGGTGATGTCATTAGCAGGTCCTTTCCTATACATCTGCTGGCTTGTTAGTCAGACCAAAAGGCATTGCATAGTTGATTCAAGTTGCTGTGGAAGTCAGACAGACACATTAAACAATAGCTCATGTCCCAAAACGATGGACAAAGGAACAGTACACCTGGCGCAAGTTAAAAACAATCCATCCCACAAGTGGTCAGGTGTTATCATCAGTGGCCATGATATCGTCACAAATATGTCGGTCCGCTTAGGCTCCTCTCCCATGCTCCAACATACTTTTAATAAAAGTGGCAAGCATGACAGAGAATGGTAAAAAGTATCAAACTTTTGCACAAGCCCAACTTTGAGCAATGACACAACAATGAAATGTGGGTAAATTATGGCTGCGGTCCTTTATTAAGGGTTAAATTAACCAACATACTGTACATTAGACAAAATTAAACTCATCATAAAATATATCAACCAGTTCACTAAATAATCAATAAAAACACCAGTTAATAAATAACTGTCCTCCCCAGCAAAGCTGGATGACTATCCCTCTTCTTATACAGGACTGCAACAAAATTACTGGGAGGGTGGGCAGGACGACCTCCTCTTCTCCAGGTGTTCAGCAGCGGACAAGTTCTGTATCCGTAGACGGCTCCTTTTATAGGCTTGATTCCCAACATTGCATATTCTTTAACCAATGACAAGCCATGGTAGAATAACCAGGTAGGGGCCCAGCCACAGGTTAGCAACTGCACACTTCAATCAGAGCTGCTGACCCAGAGTTGAAGCCTTATGTGTTAAACTAAAAAACACAATTGAGAAACCAGGGGGAGGAGCAAAGGAAACACGGACCAAACCACTGCTTAACAACACTATGGTGGGACTTCATAAACAAACAAATGCCTAAACTAGGCTGTGCAACCTATCTTGACCCAGGTATGAAATAAAATAAAACTTCACTTTTATTGTAACACATATAAAATATTTGATGCGTGTCCTATTTAGAACCAAACAAAAGGAGGGAGATTAAAAATACAGTCGCCACTCCGCCAGTAACAATGTCTGCAGTGATAGGTAGAGGGGATGTGCACAATCTCCTGCCTATTCAGTTCTATCTCATAGCTCAGTTGTGGCAGCTTTTATGTAAGCCATGAGGCTGACTTTAGATCTACAGCCAACTACAGCATGTGCTGTTTACTACAGCTGTAGCCAGGGAGGCGCTATTGTTAGTGCGCTCTCCCAAACTACCACTTGTATGAGGAGTAGTCCTTTTAATAGTGCTGGGGTATGGCAGTGACTAAGTCCTGTGTGCCACTCCAAACGCCAGCACCTCTGAGCTTAAACTATGATAAGATCGCTATCTAATTTGAACTGTTATATGAGAAATTGACGGAGTAGCGTACTGAACTAAAATCTAAAACTGCCCCCCAACATGTTTCACCAACATTATGGCTTCTTCAGGGGGATGGGCAGCATTGGGGGTGTAATACAGGAGCAGGAGTAGGCTGAAGTGGGCTGGTCCTACTTCCTGACTAAAAGGAGAGAGTAGACTATAATGTGTAATGAGAAAGGAAGCAAGTCTATGTTTTCCTCAGGATCCAGAGACTAACCAATCTCTTTGAAAGTTACTGCTTCTGCCACAGCAAGAAAGAAAAAGAAAGAACTTAGAACCTGCATTGCCAAGCAGAGGAGTGAGCATGGTAACCTGCAACTACAGCTAACCAAACTTTGCTGTTTGTGAGGGATTACAGTTAAGACACCCGTCATACTTAACCACATGCTTGTCAGACGTGCCTCTAAAGACCTGTGGACACTACAGCTATAATTAATAAATTAAAGTTACCAGCCAGAGATTGTACTGAGAGATACTTTAGCAAGATAACATACCATGCCAATATTTGTCACTTTGCCAGCCTTCATACCTCATAATGTAGAGAAAGAATTTGCACTTTATCCTATTTTGCACACATAACATCAAGGGCACCCCAGTTACCATCAGGCAGCAGCCCCAGAATCAGGGTATGTCCTGAAGGAATAAAGGGTGCCCCCTCCTTTCACTGCATGGCTATAGGGAGCAATGGTTTGAGGACAGCCACCATGATTGACTGTGACAGCCAGAGCCACTGCCACTCCCATCTTCCATTCCGGCTCCTCACGGGTCGCCGTACACCAGATGGTCCTGTGGACACGATGGACCTGTGTTGCACGTCCAAGCGATATGAGACAACCCTTTTAGGTTAGACAATTCTAAAGTCACATGTGCATGTTAATAGGGACATTAGCAGTTTTTCATTTTTGACTCAATAATATCTCTTGTCCACTTTTTCAGCATGTTTGTTCTATGCAATTTTCTTCAGTATTCATAATACCACGCATTTCCCCTATGAAGCCTTATGAAGTCTCTCATTTTCAATTCACTTTATTGTAAGTTTTTTCCATTCTCCTGAAGACAGCCTGTATGAGCAGCCACTGTCATTACGACTAAATAACTATAAAAACTTAGATAAAAAGAGACGTTAGAGGAAAACAGTGCAAATGCTTCGCTACATCTTGAAACTTCAATAATTCAAGAGATTTGGTTTAAACAGATTCTTTTCAAAATCAAATAATGGAAGCAGCGTTGAATACCTGGCCCTCTTTAAGTAGCACTTCTGCAGCACTCAGATACCATTAGCGTATGTAAGGCTTACCGTCCTTGTGTCGTGTAAGCATTTCTTTCCTTAAAAATATATCACTTCTGACGCTTGAGTACGGTAGCTGCTGCCTCCTGTACATCTTGATGCTTTGTTTGTGCATAAATAATATTTCGATTCTTGGAAACCCCTATCGACATACTCAAACTGCATAAATAATATTACAGCCAAGCAGTCTCCAACTATATGTATATAGAGAGAGGTTAACCAGCGTGAATCCATTAAAATTATTGAGTGTGCTTTCTGCTGGTATAGTCAACCACCCCTTTTCGTGCCGCAACAACATCACATAGGGAGCTCACACTTTGTCAGAAAAATTAGAACAACTCGTTTCGTCAAGACTATATTGTAAATACTGTAAATGTTGCTGGGGTGATTCGCCAGCTTATGCGTTTTCTACCCTTGAGTACATATATTGCAAGGATTGCTAATGTGTTATACTATTGTACTCTTTTGAGCACTGAGGACACACGTTGTTCCTTTGCTTGTGAGGTCAACCAGCATTTTTTATGATGAGGACACACAAATTTGTATTTAGGGTAATCTTGCTGATTCAGCAGTACTGCTATTGGTGTTCCTCTGTGTGGCATTTTTAGTAAATCTTTCCCTTTAATTAATTGTAATGTAGTTGGTTGGTGGAACTAGGTGCCAGAACTAGAGATGTGCAAACTTTAAAAAATAGTTCGGCGTTCGGGTTGTGGTAATCGCCGCATCCCGTTATGGATTCCACTACCGCGGACTATCCCGGCATATGGAATCCATAAGGGGCGGCTTCCACTGGATCAAATCCAGTGCTGAGCCACGCCCTCTGCACTGATCACATGACGGTGACGTCACCCCAGGTTCTTCGACTTTTCAACAGTTCGGCTTTTCAACAGTTCGGGTTCGTGGAAGCCGCCCCTTATGGATTCCATATCTAGAAAACATCTGGAAACATCTAGATATGTAACAAAGAGCTCCAGCTCAAGTGATGATATCATCAGGGTAAAGGGTGTATTACACACCCTGATGCTGCTAGCGATTGTTGGGAGAGAAGCGTCCCCCCCAGCAATTGGCAGAAAGTTAGCAGAGGTCACCACTACTATTACATGCAGTGACGTCCGCCACAACATGGGGAGGAGCGATCGCTATGCCATCGCTCATCCCCATGCAGGACAGTGATGTGCTGGCAGCAGATCGCTATTAGACAGAGAGACCTGCCGCCGGCAAATCCAGATCTTTCAGCATGCTGAATGATCTGGACTACTTGATGAACGAGCGTTTAGAGGCGATATTAGACTGCCAGATGATCACTAACGAGTGTTCATAGGAAAATCTGTCGGTCTAATATACTTTTAAGATGTGTCTTGTGATTACCACCTATCTTTGTATCATATGGAGGTCAGCCAGATGCCATGTAGTGATGAGGGGCTTGCTTTTCTGTTGATGGCCTAAGGTGATTGTTACATACTTTACTTAAACTTTTAAGCATCTAAGCCATGTCAAGGTTATTTTATTCCCGGATCTCAGAATTCCCGGTAAAACATCCTCATATTGAAAATCAGCATCAGCAGTACAAGCAAGCTAGTCAGCATCTAGAATGTTCAAAGATCTGGTCTGGCCACCATTATTTAAGTTTTTTATAGCTCCACCCATTTTTTATGTGTATTAAGATTAAAAGATACATTTTAAGAATAAGTGGATATTCATTTATGGTTTCAGGGTTATCATAGGGTTTTTGTTTGCTTAGAGACTTTTAATGATACATGTACATTTCCATGCATTTAATGCATCTAATTGATGCACATTTTGCATGGCGGTGTCAGAGGATGGCAGGTATTTATTTTTAAAATTTACAGCCTTATAGCCGTATAATCCAAATTTCCATGTTTTCGAACTATTTTGAATCTATAGCCGTTTCTACCATTTTGTGTCTTTAGCAAACAAACCCTGTGTAATTTGATAGTACAGCAGCTGCGCCAGGATGGTCAGTTAATGTGCCATATAGGCCATATAAGGCCCTATTCACACGTCCGCAATGTTCGTCCGCACCCATTCCGCAAATCTGCGGAACGGGTGCGGACCCATTAATTTTGAATGGGGACGTGATGGATGCGGAGAGCACACACTGTGCTCTCCGCATCCGCATTTGCGGAGCGCGCCGCCGATCCGCAATAATATAGAGCATGTCTTATTCTTGCCCGCAATTGCGGACAAGTATAGGCATTTCTATGGGGCTGGTGGCAAGGTGTGTTGCTGATCCGCAACACACTACGGACGTGTGAATTAGGCCTAAGCCAGAGGTCTATCAAAAACGGCTGTTGGATGTATTTAACACCTGGACAAGAGATAACTCAGATCCTGACTGTTTAACCCCTCAGATGCCACAGTCTATACTCACCTCAACAACAGGAAATGTATATTTAGAGGTAGACAGGGTAAGGCTGTGTTCACATCAGTGTAGTAAAGAGGAGAACAGTTCAGCTCTCTGTGAGGATCATGTAAAACCTTTCAAACTTTATTTAGGAAGTCAACAAGTGAAAATCCATTTCTACTAATCTCTACTTATCCATTTTGATCAATAAATCTTAATTGTTGACCGCCTAAATGTTTTCACTTGATCCTTACAGGGTGCTGGACATTTGTGCCTTGGGTTCATCAGTCAGCTCACAATTTTGTTCACTTTGGGTAGATTTGACCAGCTAACATAGTAAGCGGATATATTTGAGTTTTCTGCATCAGAAACAGAGGGGGTCATTTATTAATATTCACCATATGTCTACTTTATGTTGCCATCACTTTGGTAATGTCATTTTATTTTTATAAGACGTTAGAAGGTTTAGAATTTTAGAAGCAATTTTGGAAATGTTTAAGAAAATTTCCAAAATCAACTTTTTTAAGGACCAGTTTGGTTATGAAGTCACTTTGTGGGGCTTACATAATAGAAACAACCCATAAATGACCACATTTTAGAAACTACACCCCTCAAACTATTCAAAACAGGTTATAGAATCTTGTTAACCCTTTAAGTATGCCACAGGAATTAAAGGAAAATGGATGTGAAATTTCAAAATTCACTTTTTTTGCAGATTTTCCATTTTAATAATTTTTTTCCTGTAACACATCAAGGGTTAACAACAAAACACACCTCAATATTTGTATACCCTGATTCTGCAGTTTACATAAACACCCCATATGTAGTTGTATACCGCTGTATGGGCACACAGCAGCGCTCAGAAGGCAAGGCATGGTTTTTGGTGGGCAGATTTTGCTGGAATGGTCTTAGGGTGCCATGTTGCATTCGAAGAGACCCTGAGGTACCCCCACAGTGAAAACCCCAAAATGGTGACCACATTTTGTAAAATACACCACGCAAGGAATTTTTAAGGGGTGTACTGAGCAGTTGACCCAACAGGCGTTTGATAGAATTTATAATACTTGGCTGTGAAAATGAAAAATTTAATTTTTTTTCAAGAAAATTTAGGCGTTAGGCCCAAACTTTCTTTTTCACAAAAGATAACAGGAGAATATCCCCCATATTTTGCTACCCATTTTCTTCTTAACAGAGTAACACCCCAATTGTGGTGGTAAACTGTTGTTTGGGGATACGTCAGGCCTCAGAAAGGAAGGAGCAGCATCTGGATTTTCTAACATGGAATTTTCTGTCATGGGTTTTAAGAGCGATAACTTTTTAGTTGACAGTGATACATGAGGGCATATTTTGTGCGGGACAAGCTGTAGTTTTCATTAGAACCATTTTGGGGCACATTGGGCTTTCTGGTTCCTTTTTATCTCATTTTTTGGGAGGTGAAATCACAAAAAATGCTGTTTAGTGTAATTTTTCTATTTTTATTTTTTACACCATTCACTTGATGGCGTAGATCATGTGATATTTTTATAGATCTGGTTGGTGCAGACACAACAATACCAAATATGTATATTTTTTTATTTTATTTTACGTTTTACACAATAAGAAAATTTTTTGGTTGACATTTTCTTAGAGCCATATTTTTTTACATTTTTCTGGCTATGCTTGTGCAGGCATGGCCAACCTGCAGTTCTCCAGCTGTTGTAAAACTACAACTCCCAGCATGCCCTGCTGCATGCTGGGAGTTGTAGTTTTGCAACAGCTGGAGAGCCTCAGGTTGGCCATTCCTGATCTTGTGTGAGGGCTTGTTTTGTGTGGGATGAGGCGACGTTTTTATTGCTACCTTTCTGGGGTACATACGACTTTTTGATTGATTGATTGATTGATTGTTTGATATTATGTGTTTTGGGAGTGGAGGTGACTAAAAAAAGCTGTTTTGAAGTAATTTTATTTGGGTTTTTACACCGTTTACTTGATGGGGTTCATAATGTGATATTTTTGTAGAGCCAGTTGTTACGGATGTGTCAGTACCAAATATGTCTATTTTTTAATTTTTTTTTTAATTTTACACAATAAGAGAATTTTTAGAAAAAAAAATCATGTTTTTGTGTTGCAAGTCTCTTAGAGCCATATTTTTTTTTTTTTCTGGCTATCGTCTTTTTATTTTATTTTACACTTTGTGTCCCCCATAAGGTCATACAAGACCTCTGGGGGCCATTTCATTTTAGATTTCTCCTGTACCTGAGGCTGACATAGTAGCCCCAGTTACGCTCATTTAGCGCTGTGTATACGGCGATCTAGAAGGCAGGGACACCCAGGAACGGTCCCTGCCTTCTCTCTGGGGTGCCCTGCTGTCACTGACAGCGGACCCTCGGCACAGCAGCTGCATGATTAGCGTGCACCTGCTATCTCTGAAAAGATGTTTAGAAATGTTCAATTATAGATAAACCCGACCGCCCAGGACGTTTATAGACAATGGGCGGTCGGGAAGTGGTTAAGTTCCCAGTCATAACAACATATCAAAGGTTTTGATCGCTAGAACGAGGAGAGAAAATGCTCACATAGAATGCTCTCTCTCCTCACTACAGGAGAGGGAATCAAGATGGGCCCATAGACTTTCTCTTGAGCCCTTCTTCTGTATTGAGGAAAGAGGGCGGTCTAGGTGAGTGGTTCTCTTTCGATTTGTGGGGGTCTCAGCACTCAGATCCCCACTGATCATCAATAGATTTGATAAGTCACTATAACATATCAAAAGTTTTATAAAAGTTCAGTGACACTTCAAGTGTCATGGCCAATATTACACTAATGGCAGTGCCCTAAAGTCCATCACTTCTTTTTCATGCATCTCTGTGATATGGCTGTCTCATCCTCTCCATGCTCCATCCGTGTCCTCCTACTGCTGCCTTTCTTGTTCTTAGTAACAAACATTGAGGGTACTTTAACACTTGCGTTGGTGCGGATCCGTCTGTTTATTTTCACAGACGGATCCGCACCTATAATGCAAACGTTTGTATCCGTTCAGAACGGATCCGTTTGTATTAGTTAAAAGAAAAATGACAAAGTCCAAAACGGATCCGTTTTGAATTACATTGAAAGTCAATGGGGAACGGATCCGTTTTCAAATGCACCATATTGTGTCATTGAAAACTGATCCGTCCCCATTGACTTACATTGTAATTCAAAACGCATCCGTTAGGCTCCGCCTCTTCAGACGGACACCAAAATGCTGCAAGCTGCGTTTTGGTGTCTGCTTCCAAAACAGAATAGAGGCGGAACGGAGCCTAAGTGATGCATTCTGAACAGATCCTTATCCATTCAGAATGCATTGGGGCTTAACTGATCCGTTTTGGACCATTTGTGAGAGCCCTGAAACGGATCTCACAAACGGAATCCAAAACGCTAGTGTGAAAGTACCCTGTGAAAGCCGTCACGCTTGTCTTCACTGACTGAAATCTGGCTGCCACGCTCTGCAGAGAGCTCCTAGGATGGGGGCAGGCAGCAGGGATATGCTTGCTGTGGGGGGACAGCTACATCACGAGGTGGGCCCATGGTGGGAGAAGACAGGCCCCCCTCCCCCCCCCCCACTGCACCGACACAGGGCACAAGTGGCAACATGTCATATCATCTTGCTAACCCTCACAGGATGGCAAAACAATGCTTTTAACTGTGCCCCACTACCACTGCTCCTTGGTCTGGGGTCCCTGTGAATGCATTGGTTGCATTTGTGGGTGTAGTGAGAATAGGCTCAGAACTTATTTGCTCAGTGGTGGGTCAGTCCAAGCCTGGAAAACTACAGCACAACCTGAACAAAACATATGGTGCAAGATGGGAAGTGGTAATGGGCAGCATGGATGGGAGGGAGGGGGTGTGTGGTCAGATGATTTGATTGTATGGGATCCTGTAAATTCTGATGGCAACCCTTCATACGGTAATACAGTAGAGGTCTCATTCACTAATGCGAAAGCTTTATCAAAGCCCTGTACACAATGGAGCCATAACATGGCTATGTATAAGAGGCCAGAAACAAACTTTTTTTTTTATTCTGTACTTAAATGAAACTCGTAAAGTAAATATTAAAAGGAAATACAATTTTAACATAGTAAAAATAAACCTCACTACTGAATTTAATTAATAAATAATGTAAGAAAGACAGAGGTCTAACTGCAGCAGCCAAAAGCTGCAATTAACATACAGATCGAAAGTGAACGCCACTGATTTCACTGCTAGGGTACGGCCTTGTGTTCAGGTTTCTGTATGCAGTTTCTGAAGCCAAAACCAGGAGTGAATTCAAACAAAAAGAGAAGTTGTATCTGCCATTGATGCTTTCTCTTCTTTTACGATCCACTCCTGATTTTAGATTCAAAAACTGCAGCAGAAACCTGACTGTGTGATCATATCCTAAAGCAACAGAGTATTAGTTTCAAATAAATATCCATGTGGCAGCAGGAATTCTGCACTTAACACCACCTGGCCACTTTCAGTACAAGTGACTCATAGTAACTGCACAAATAACACCAGTAGAATAAATCACTGCGAATAACTCAAAAGGAAAACTCAACAGGAATACAGCTGTGCTGTTCCTGACAGGATGTTTATAGCAAGTTACAAAGCTTAAAACGAAAACTGTATGCTCCGCTATACGTTTTAGGGCTCATGGACACTGCCATATCCATACAGGCATTTTGCTAAACGTCCTGCTGAACGGACAAGTATAGGACACTTTCTATTTTTTTGTGGGTGCTGTGGAACAGACATACAGACTTCTGCGGCCCATTGAAGTGAATGGGTCAGCATCCGACCCCAAAAAAAATGCGATCAGATGCGGATCAAAAACACGGTTGTGTGCATGAGCCCTAACTCACTGCTAATGGTTCCATTGCACAGACCAATGTATAGGCAATTATCTGGAATGAATCAAACTTTGCTGCCCAGAAATATTAATCTTTGGTGCCTACTGAAGGGCACTATCACTAAACTCCTGCACCTTTACACCTTTTCTACAAATGCTTGTCCTCGTCAATTGGCCCGATGGTCGGTCCGTGTAAAAGGACCATTAGTATTTATCATAAAATTATAATAGTGGAGCATCTTTTTTGTGAAATCTGCATTGTGCAATTCCTCTTTTATTCCTCTTGGAAATGTGTAAAAAACAGAAAGCCTAATAAAAGCTTACATAATGTCCCAATCAATCTCATTGAGTCACACTTTATTGTATCTAGCACAAAATGTGCTATGTTAAAGGGGTTATCCGAAACCAATGACAGGCAGGGACGAGCCTCCCTATTGTCACCCGCGATGCTAGGGAGGCTCGTCCCTGTCTGCCACTGGCTGCTCCCCCTGACACCGGATGTTTTTATCGGTGCAGGGGAGAAGCAGCAGCGGCGAGGTGGGGACCAGGAGCGGCGCGGGGAGCAGGGTTAAGTATATTTCGTGTGAGGGGCCCGGCATATGGGGGGGAAGTTTATAGTTTCGGATAACCCCTTTAAAGTACAGGCAAATGAAACTAGGTTGAACACAAACACTCACATTGGTTTATGTAGTTTATCAAAACCAAGTTGTCAAATTGTTTCTAATTTTGTGGTTGTGTCTGGTATACAGTATATAATATACTTATATATAATATGCTAATACAGGGGACTTAGATGGACAGGCAGAGGATGGTAATTTCAAGCCATGTAAATAAGAGCTAAGCCCCAACAGAGACTCAGAATCTCACTCACAGGCCCATAGAAACACATGCCACCAGGCAAATGTCCTTGATGGACAGGCCCTTTAATATGCAACCTTTTGCAACCTTTTTGTCCCAGAGTATGCCAAAACCTGGTATAAACTGCATAATAAATGTAGGCTATGGATGGAACTCCAGCTGTGGTGAAACTATGACTCCTAGCATGCTCCATTCATTTCTATGGAGTTCTAAGAACAGCCAAGCAAGTAAGCATCTTGGGAGTTGTAGTTTTACCACAGCTGGAGTACCAGAGGTTAGCCATCACAGATGTAGAGGGATCACAAAATTACGCACTTTATAATATTACAGGGAAATGTCTGCGTGACAGTGGTTGGGTGTTGGGCAAAATCAGCTGCCAGATGTGCCAGGAACTGGACTCGCTGTGATAGAGAAAGGGTTGTCTGAGGTGGGAGAACTCCTTCAATATGATTTCTGTAAAATATTGCATTTATTCCATCCGCATTAACAACAGTAGTCATCAGAGTTTAAAATGTTGCAAAGCATTGCTTCATAATAGTTTGTCATGTGGCCCAATAGTTTGCTCAGGGGCCTAACGGGGGATTCCCCTGTACCCCTGTGGGCCAGTCCGAACCTGATCATGTTTAGGATCTTCTAGATCGAAAATGTGTTGGAGGCATTATCACATTGTCTGTGGAGATGCATCTTTTATACTATTTAAATTAAAATAAAGATTGAAGCTTTTTTACTACTGTGCTGGGCATCTACCTCTTTTCCTGGATTATTCACGTACTGGACCGGGCTCCTTGCACGATATCATGCTATTTGCACTTTTACATATGACTACTAAATTACTACAACACACAAAATGAACAGTTTAATGACAAATTCAACTCTGCTACTTTGCAGATGGCTAATGAAACGGCTGCTTATCTTCTTCAAGGTGCTGGTCAGGTTGTGTTAAGGAAGCGGCAATCTATTGTTAGGATACTTTCCTTTAGCACCACCTGCTGGTGAAGTCGGTAACAACATTCCAGCAGCATCTAACGAAGAAAAGGGGCTTTTAAAAAGAAAGCAGAAGGGTTAACATACTCAGCATGTTATGTTTACTGTGAATTATAAATTAGCATTATAATTAGAGATGAGCGAATTTTTCAAAAATTAGATTCGCCGGCTAGCCGAATTTTTGGGGAAAACTTTGGTTTGACCCAAATTTGTTTGTGGCAAATTTCGCTAACAAATGGCTATTTCCTGGCTGCAGAGAGGCTTTATAATGGTGTAGAACACTGTGCCTTGCAGTGACACCATAGGGAGTCTGCTTTGGTAGTGAAATTATACAGTGAGTCCGTATGACATGCAGATGACAGGCGTCGCTCTTAGAATCACTGCATACTTCACTTATTTGGGCAGTCATGGGGCCAAAACTGACCAAATAACTTAAGTATGAACTCAGCCTTACAGGTCGATGTTAGCACCAAGAAGAAGCGCACTCTTTTTACATCCTCATCAGCTGATTCCACATAGATGTCTAAGAACCTGTTCTATTAAACGCTTATACAAGTAGAGCCCCCCGACAGAGTGGAGAGGGTGTCAGCAGTAAGTTTGTGTCGACATGACTAATTATTATAACCCAAAAAAAATGGATCCTGTCTGTTGAGCATCCGCCTTCACTCGGTCAGCATTTGGTCAATAATCCATTAGTATTGCTAATGCCAAAAAAAACTGGAGTGGGTCCAAAACAGGAGATGACACGTGAATGGAATATTTGCATGTCTTTTGTGTTTTGCACCCTCTCCTGCTTTTGGCTACCAAATCACAAGCCAATTCTGATGGTACCATACAGGTCTTACAGCTGCTACACAGACAGGATCCGTTGTACATCTCATTTTTCCTTCCAACAGATCAGAAGAAGGGTCAAATAAATGATGAAGTCAGCCAGGCCAAAAGGCAAAGTAGTGGTCCAGTCATGAAGTGGGGAGGGTGGGAACAGTATGAGAAGTCTACAGAGTGGCCCTATGACATAGTGGTGAGGTGGAAGCAGCATGAGGAGGCCACAGAGTCGCACAAGGACAGTGTGGAGGTGGCAGCAGCAGTATCAGGAGGAGGCCACAGAGTAGCACAATGACAAAGTGTGGAGGTGGCGGCAGCATCAGGAGAAGGCCACAGAGTGGCACAATGACAGCATGGAGGGGGCGGCAGCATCAGGAGACCAGAGAGTGGCAAGGTGACATAGTGTGGAGGTGGCAGAAGCACGAGGAGACAACAGAGTGGCAAGGTGACATATTGTGGAGGTGGCAGCAGAATGACGAGACTGCAGAGTGGCACGGTGACAGAGTGTGGAGATGGCAGCAGCATCAGGAGGCCAGAGAGTGGCAAAATGACATAGTGTGGAGGTAACAGCAGTATCCGGAGGCCACAGAGTGGCAAGATAACATAGTGTGGAGGTGTCAGCAGCATGATTAGACCACAAAGTGGCCCGGTGACAGAGTGAGGAGGTGGCAGCAGAATCAAAAGGCCACAGATTGGCAAGGTGACATAGTGTGGAGGTGACATACACCAAAATGTCAGTGATACAACAGTCACTGACCACAAATCTAGCATAATACACCGACTATCCAGACCATTCCATGATTATAATCATTATAGTTTTATTAAATTCATATTAAAAAAATCAATACACAATAGACAAAGGACAATAACAATACATAAATGTGCATCAGAGATTGGAGAAAACCTCCCTTAAAAATATACAATGGTCAGTTTAAGTGCAATAAAACGGAGATACAAATAAACACTATGCTGCCATGGAGCCATGAGCTGATAATTAAAGTAATATCAAAAATAAAGTGTAAAAAGTGCCAAAGCATAACCCCAGGCAGCAAGATGCATTCCCTCAATTACGACATAGCAGTATACAGACCAGAGTACACCACCCGTCGATCGTTTGCCTGACCAGCTTCTTCATACGCCCTTGAAGAAGCTGGTCAGCGAAACTGATCGTCGAGTGGTATACTCTAATCTGTATACGCTATGTCGTAATTTGGAGGAATGCAATTCTGCTGCCTGGGGTTATGCTTTAATTTTTACGCTTACTTCTGATATTACTTTAAGTATCAGCTCGTGTCCATGGCAGCATAGTGTTTATTCGTCATCTCCGTTTTATTGCACTTAAACTGACCATTGTATATTGTTACAGAGGTTTCTCCAATCTCTGATGCACATTTATGTATTGTTATTGTCCTTTCTCTATTGTGTATTGATTTTTTTAATATGAATTTAATAAAACTATAATGATTATAATCATGGAATGGTCTGGATAGTCGGTGTATTATAGTGTGGAGGTGGCAGCAGTATCAGGAGGCCACAGAGTGGCAAGGTGACATCGTGTGGAGGTGGCAGCAGCATGAGGAGACCAAAGAGTGGCAAGGTTGACATAGTGTGATGGTGGCAGCAGCATGAGGAGACCAAAGAGTGGCAAGGTGACATAGTGTGGAGGTGGCAGCAGCATGAGGAGGTCAGAGAATGGCACCATGACGAGAGATTGTGGAGGTGGCAGCAGCATGAGGATGCCACAGAGTGGAACGACGTCGAGAGATTGTGGAGGTGGCAGCAGCATGAGGAGGCCACAGAGTGGAACGATGAACAAAATGTGGAGGTGGCAGCAGCATGAGGAGGCCACAGAGTGGCATGTCGACGAGAAATTGTGCAGGTGGCAGCAGCATGAGGAGGCCACAGAGTGGCACAACGACGAGAGATTGCGGAGTTGGCAGCAGCATGAGGAGGTCATAGAGTGGCACGACGATGAGAGATTGTGGAGGTGGCAGCAGCATGAGGAGGCCACAGAGTGGCACGACGATGAGAGATTGCGGAGATGGCAGCAGCATGAGGAGGCCACAGAGTGGCCGCTTCGTCTATTTATTTATAGGGAATATGGGAAAGAACAGAAGGTTAAAATTTCTCAACTTTATAAAGTGTTGCTTAAAACACGATTTAATAATACACGTTCTCTGGCACAAAATGCTTGGCAAATTGATTGTCCGGGAATTTCCCTCGAAGATTGGGATAATATATTGGCGAATTTAAGTCTACTTTCTTATAATTTTAATCAAGTTTTGGTTCAATTTAATATTAAATATTTATTAAATTTAATTAAAAAATATTAAGTGTTGCCTAAGACAGGAGAGAATCAGCTAGTCTTCTGTTTATTCAACGATGTGGTTGCGATTGAGAAAGCATTCCAAAAAAAATTCTCTCCACCTAGAGACAAATCCTGTCAAGATTGATGCAAGTGCGGTATCGGCTGCGCATCGAGGGGAACCTGCCTGGCATGAACCATAATTACCAGCCCCTGGTTTCTTGGTCAGGGAAAACATCACGAGTTTCCAGTCATCATGGATGCGAAGGAGGACATCCTGTGGTGCACGGAGATGGAGGGGGTCTTCAGGTTCTCCCAGCACTGTACGGACGTCTCAGAAATGAACCGCTGCTCCCGACAGCAGCTCCTGGGAAGGTCACGGAGCGTCCCGGTCATCTATTCGCCCCGCTGAAGGATTATTTTGAAAGTGTGTAAAAGCCACAAGTGGCCCCCATGCTGCAGATTTATCATGGAGAAACCGGATTTTATAATATTACATTATTATATAAAGAAAAATAACCCGGCTCCCAAGTCCAATCAGCTACATCATCATCATCGAGTACTGTCTGCACGTCACTGATGTCCACCTCAATGGTCTCTGGGTCAGGAGCCTCGCAACACCAGCTCCCACGCCACTCTCCTCTTCACTACTTGCCCGCCTAGTGGAAGAAAGGACAGAGGCAGGTTGAGGACAGGTGAGGGCACTGGGCCTGCTCCCGAGCCATGCCAACTAAGGGTTGTGTCTGACTAACCCACTGACTCTTGGCTGGGGGTGTCTGATGTCACTTGCGACAAAGTCGAAGATCGAGTCAACCATTCAAGAAACGCTGGGTTGCCAGCGTTTTAAAGCCCTTTTTTTCCATGCGACGTAGGGGCGCTGTGACGTGATTGTGGAGAACCCCAGGAGCCGCATGGATGGTAAGTAGCTTCTCCACTGCTCCCCACTACTTTTCCATGGCAGCCGGGACTTTAGTAGCGTTCTGGCTACCAGTCAGAAAGCTAAACGTCGGATCTGGCGACTACAAGTTCCTATGTTGCTACAATGCCTCGGTTTATGTCATAAGCAGGAATAATGTCAGATGGTAGAATGACTTAGTAAATACAGCACTGGGGGTTATATAGTGCTGTGACACTTGCCTTCTGGTAATGGTGATCGTGGGTAGAGATTTCTGGCACTCTTGCGTCATAAGTTAACAGCTTTCTCCGGCTAACTTCGCTGTAGGTGCGCGTCTTCTGCTCTTCAGCTTCGCCTACCAACGCGTGCTGTCCCGGCCGGTGACGTGCGCAAGTGAAGCCGCTCTGGTAATCCAAAAGGGAATCTTCTTGTGTGACGTCACACTTACTACGGATGCCTCTGGGGACCAAAACACTTATGAATGCAACCAAGGACCTCATAATTAGTTTAAACCAAAACCACCTTTACTTCCTTCCCATATGAATATAGTTACAGCGCAGGTCTAATCTACTAATTAATTTAGGTTTTAAAGTACTCATGTGATAAATTAATGTGTGACTTTCTGGCTTCACTCTTCTGTAAATATCATTTCTGATTATTTTTTAATATTGTGTAGTGTCAGTTAAGCATCTTTGGAGTATACTTCATTACAGAAAGGAGTTTCTTTTTACTAGGAAAAAGGGTGTAAAAGAGTCTCCTCAGCAGCTCTCTGAGTGTTGCTAAGAAGAGCGCATCTTCAGAATCTACTGAAAGCTGAAGATGACTATATGGAACATACAGGGGTAGCTCTTGTCTCACTATCCGAAACCCTGCCTCCCTATATGTGCTCTCTCTGCCCGTGCCCCTGCCTATCTGACCTGCTGCCAGCTCTGACCACTGACAGCTATGTACATCTCTTCCGACACTTCTCTGTTAGTTACTGAGCGAAGAGAAAAGAATGGGACTGCTAGTGCTTGGTACAAAAAGTACATATACCAGAACATAGTACATTTACTGCCAGACGCTTCTCTGTTCATTACAAGCCATGCCCCCTTGGAGAACAAAGCTCAAAATGTGTCTAAAACATACAATAAATCTGGATTAAATTACGTACGACAGGTTTTTGTCGCAAATTAGGGCAGAATTCTGGCACATTTAGCTTCTTCCACAGTCTATCAGTTTTGTCCAGAGCGTTACCTGCTGGCAGTTTCATCCTTCTCTCTCTCTTCCTTGCACTTAGTAAGGGCAGGGAGGAGAGAGATGTACAGAGCTGCCAGCAGTCAGTACTAGCAGCAAGTAACAAAGGCAGAGAGGACACATACAGATGAAACCCGAAAAATTAGAACATCGTGCAAAAGTTCATTTATTTCAGTAATGCAACTTAAAAGGTGAAACTAATATATATGAGAGACTCAATACATGCAAAGCGAGATATTTCAAGTCTTTATTTGTTATAATTGGGATGATTATGGCTTACAGCTTATGAAAACCCCAAATTCACAATCTCAGAAAATTAGAATATTACATGAAATCAATATAAAAAGGATGTTAAATAGAAAAATGTAGGACCTCTGAAAAGTATAATCATGCATATGTACTCAGTACTTGGTTTGGGCCCTTTTGCATCAATTACTGCCTCAATGCGGTGTGGCATGGATGCTATTAGCCTATGGCACTGCTGAGGTGTTATGGAAGACCAGGATACTTCAATGGCACCCTTCAGCTCTTCTGCATTGTTCGGTCTCATGTCTCTCATCTTTCTTTGGCAATGCCCCATAGATTCTCTGTGGGGTTCAGATCAGGCGAGTTTGCTGGCCAATCAAGCACAGTAATCTCATGGTCATTAAACCAGGTTTTGGTACTTTTGGCAGTGTGGGCAGGTGCCAAGTCCTGATGGAAAATGAAGTCATCATCTCCATAAAGCTCGTCTGCGGAAGGAAGCACGAAGTGCTCCAAAATCTCCTGGTAGACGGCTGCGTTGACTCTAGACTTCATAAAGCACAGTGGACCAACACCAGCAGATGACATGGCTTCCCAAATCAACACAGACTGTGGAAACTTCACACTGGACTTCAAGCATCTTGCATTGTGTGCCTCTCCATTCTTCCTCCAGACTCTGGGTCCTTGGTTTCCAAATGAGATGCAAAAGTTGCTCTCATCAGAAAAGAGGACTTTGGACCACTGAGCAACAGACCAGTTCCTTTTTTCTTTAGCCCAGGTCAGATTCTTCTGATGTTTGTTGTTCAGAAGAGGCTTGACAAGAGGAATACGACATTTGAAGCCCACGCCCAGGATCCGTCTGTGTGTGGTGGCTCTTGATGCACTAACTCCAGCCTCAGTCCACTCCTTGTGAAAGTCCCCAACACTTTTGAATGGCATTTTCCTGACAATCCTCTCCAGGCTGCGATCATCCCTGCTGCTCGTGCACCTTTTTCTTCCACACTTGTCCCTTCCACATAACTTTCTATTAATGTGCTTTGATACAGCACTTTGGGAACATCCAACGTCTTTTGCAATTTCCTTTTGAGGCTTTCCCTCCTTATGGAGGGCGTCAATGATGGTTTTCTGCACATCAGGTCAGCAGTCTTTCCCATGCTTGTGATTCCTACTGAACCCAGACTGAGAGACAATTTAAAGGCTCAGGAACCCTTTGCAGGTGTTATGGCTTAATCAGCTGACTAGAGTGTGACACTTTGAGCCTAGAATATTGAACCTTTTCACAATATTCTAGCTTTCTGAGATCGTGAATTTGGGTTTTCCATAAACTGTAAGCCATAATCATCCAATTTATTACAAATAAAGGCTTGAAATATCTTGCTTTGCATGTAATAAGTCTATCTCATATATTAGTTTCACCTTTTCAGTTTTATTACTGAAATTAATGAACTTTTGAACGATATTCTAATTATTCGAGTTTCACCTGTATAGTGAGGCCAGGGCTAGTGGGATAAGAGTCAGGCGGAGAAGCCTGCCTCTGTATGTTCAACATGGTCATATTCATTGTTCAGTCAGTGCTGAAGACAGACTTTCCTTAGTAATGCTCAGTTAGAGTGTAGTTAAGGAGACTCTTTACACCCTGTTTTCTAGTAAACTTAGATTCAGTACTAAAAATGCTGAACATTCCCGTTCCTACAAAATATTAAAAATAGACGGATATGACAGTTACCCTTTTAGGTGGTAGTATTCTGAACAGGGAATTGGAAGTAATCCACTGTGGATACCTTGGCATCAGCTTATTTCCCTTAAAAAAATGTTGGGTCATGCAATGGGAGCAGTTCAACATGCCCAATTTTTTTTTTCCACTAACATATGCCAAAAAAACTATTGGCCAAATATGTAATACACATCAGATGTACAGCCCGTCCCACTCAAATGGGTTAGGCCAAAGTACTGAATGTCTAATATGTATGCCCACTTATATATAGATGGACTAGATCGAATTTCTGTTTGCATTCTTAAATTAAAGCAAGACATGTGCCCACAAAGATATGCAATGTGTCAAAATGTAATTAGATATTGACTGCAACATCGTCTGCCTAATTACCTTTGGACCAGATTATAATATTATGAATATAGTGAAGCAGTTTTCTGCAGATGGCAGTGGCAGGATCATAGTCATTCTTACTGTCATACAATGCCCAGCATAAAAAAGAGCATACGTAGGAATTTTAAGTCATAAATAATATAATACGTAATATATAAAATTGAATAACATTAATATGGTACATTTCAATTATATCTTTTTAGCCTATTACCTTATGTAGATGATCATTTAATTGCTTACTAAAGTCTTTTTAGATGAATAACTTGTTATAGGAACAGCAGATTATTAAACTTGCCCATGTTCCAGTAAATTAGGATGCATTTTCAAGTATGGCGTGTCCGTTTTCCTTACAGACTCATTGAAGTGAGTGAGTTTTGTGGGAAAATCAAAGCTGGATGGTGCATATTGTGATTTTCTCTGCATGGACCAGTAGTCCGCGGGGAAAATTTCTCATGTGAATTGGCTCATTGACTATAATAGGTCACTGTTTAGACTGGATGCTTATCACGTCTGATATGGCAGGTAACAGACGTGCGGCGCAGAAGGGAGGTTAGGAGAGTAACCTTTTACTAGGGAGAGGGAGGAGTGGAGACCCCTAACTCACCTGGCACTGGCACCTGGCTGCCCTGACCATCCTTACACGGGCTGCTAACCCATACGCTGATCACGTGCCTCGTCCATGGCTTACCCTGAAATAAGCCCTAGGTAGTAACTAGGGCAGTTGGAGCACTAGTCCTCACTACTGACAACTAGGGTAACAACAGGTAAAGGACAAACACCACAAACAATCCCCAAAGGTAGACAACAAACAGGAGACAACAACAGGAGGGAACCGGAGATCCAACAGCTCCACAGCAACTCCAACTCCACCAGAGGTCAGAATAGAAGATCTGGAAATAAGGTCTATATCTGGCAACAAGGAAAGCAGAAAGGGAGAATATACAGTAGCTGGGAGTGGCTGACAGAGAACAGCTGAAAGGAAAAACTACAGATTCCTAACTGGGACAAAAAGGATGGCAAACCTAAGCAGAAAAACCTTGACTGGAATCTATTCTCACCATTAGGTCATGGAGCGATCTCTTGAAACAGAGCGAGTAGCCACCCGCTGCGACCTTCTGACCTCAGGCACAACAGGGTCAGCGATAGGTCGTGACACTCTCGTGACAGTGCTGTACTTTTTACACTCAGCACCCGGTCAGGAAGATAATTCACTTGTCTGCAGCTCAGAGAACACCAAAAGAGAATCTCTTTGCCATGTATAACATGATGCAAATTTACTAATTGTGTCTAATATTTAGACATTGTAAACTTAGATTAGACAGGCCAAATTTATCAAACTAGGTCATGCTGGGTGATAAATTCGGTTGAATTTTCGGCATTTTTGGCTAATATTACACCGCCTATTTGTAGACTTACTTTCCACCAAAATTGTGTGCCATTTCAGCACAATTTTGTTGCACATCAGTGCATCTTAAGCCATTCTCCTTTCCCCATGCACTGGCAAGCAAAAGGGTAACAATATTTTCAACTTTTGACTTTCAGGCTCCATATCTCACCATCCACTACAGCTTTGAACATGAGACTACCATCATTTTTAGACAATCATCTTGGCTATTTCATACATAAATTGGACTTATGCAGATTCTTGTCATGTAACTGCATTGTTACAGTTTTGCTCCTGGTGGTGGAACAATCTTTTTCTTCTTGTATACTAAAAATTACAACCTGTTCAACCTGTGCCATGACAGTTGGAAGAATACAAAATTAAGTCTGTCCATCCATTCCAAATTCAAGAGGTGGACGTCCAGGCAAAATAATCGAGTAAAAAAATCGGTTCATCACAAGGTCTACCAGTTCTGGCACGACAAACACTGCAGTGGAGGTGGCTCAGATGCTTCATAATAGAGATATCACAGATGTCCATGCAAGCACCATGAGACGCGCATTACACAAGTCTGGAATGGAGGCCCCTAAATAGATGAAGAAGCCTCAACTTCAATATTGTCATAAGTAGCGTCGGCTCTAATGGGTGCAAATGGAAAGAGGAAAAGGGGGCTAATGGATCAAGAAATTGAAGGAACTGTCAAGTTCAGGGACAAAGCCTGATGATATGGGGTTGTTTCACAGCCAAAAGAGTTGGATACTTGACCAGCATTAATGGTGGTCTCAATGCTGAGCTATATGTGAGTATCCTAAAAGATGGGTTGCTTTCTACACTTGAATACTATGGGTATGAAAAGAATGACATAGTGTTCCAGCAGGTCAATGACCCGAAGCATACAGCGAGATTAGCGATGAAATGGCTGAATGACAATGAAGTAGAGTTGCTGAATTGGCTCCCACAGTCCCCAGATCTCAACCCAATCTAACACTTGTGGGTAGAGTTGAAGAAAAAGCTATAGTACCCAAGTGAGTCGACCAGACGAAGAGACCGGGAAACAGATTTTGGTTGAGACATGCTTGAATCTGATCGAGAGTATGCCCAGAAGGATTCAGGCAGTGTTGAAAGCCAAAAGGTAGATTTACAAAATAATAAAAATTAAAATTTAGAATTTTAGGAGCAAAACAGTAACATGACAGGATTCTGCATAACTAATCATATGCTAACTAGTTGAAAGTCCAATTTATGTATGAAATAGCCTAGATGATAGTCTATAAAATAATGATAGCAGTTTGAAGCTGCAGTGGATGGTGAGATATGGAGCCTGAAAGTCAAAAATTGAAAACATTGTTATCCTTTTGCTCGTCAGTGTAGGCCACAGTCATTTACCAGATAAGCCATGCCACCCTGGGACAAAGCTCAAAATGTGTAAAACATACAATAAATCTGGATCAAATTATGTACGCCAGTTGTTTTTGCCGCAAATTAGACCTGAATTTTGGCACATTTGGCTTCTTCCACAGTCTATCAGCTTTGTCCAAAGTGTTCCTGTAAACCTTCGAACGCGCTGTAAAACGCTCAACAGGAGAAAACTCATGTTTCCCTATGGGCATGGTTCTCACCTGAGTGTTTTACAGCGCGTTTGAACGCGCTGTAAAATGCCCTACGCTCAAAGAAGTTCTTGAGCTTCTTTGGGGAGTTTTGACGCGCGTTTGCACCCATAGACTTCAATGTGAACGCGCGTAAAGCGTGCGTAAAACGCTCGTTTAACACGCGTTAAAGTGTAGATATGCCTTTTTAACTGGTCTCCAGAGTCACGAACGCGCGTATGACGCGCGTTTCCTATTTGCAAAAACGCGCTGTAATACGCGCGACAAAAACGCACGTAAAATGCGCGTCTCAGAAACGCTCAGGTGTGAACCCAGGGTTAGTATGTTCTGCCAGCTTGCCAAAGAAAGCGTTAACTGACTAAACTCGTTGAAGATGATGTTTTATGTTTTTCCCAAACCTGCTGCAGCCTTTCGTGAGCTATGTGCTTTGAATATGTGCTACTGCTGCATGTCTTTATCTTTCTCATTACAGCAGCTTTGGGAATACAAACTACTATCTATCATGCTGTTTTATATGAGAGGAAAGTACACTTAATATGCTTCTAGAATAGATGAATTTAAATGTCACAGGTGTAATACAACAGAGTTTAGATAATATATAAAAAATGAATAATATCTTGGGTATGTTATCAATATTGGGAAAAGTGTTTTCATTAGTTTGAGCTATTCACAATTAGATGTGTTCAAGGCGTAACTATTGTGGGGAGCAGAAGTGGGGAGCAGAAGCTGCAGTGGCATCCAGGTCCTAAAGTCTAAAAGTAAGCCTACTGAAAAAAACTATTTGGTTCACATCAGGTAATATGATTCCCCTGTAGCTTGCATGACAACATGGTACTCAACCACAAGACGATTGAGACACAACCAAAACACATCCACTCCAAGTGGCTACACATTTTGCACCATTGGCAGGAGCTTTGAGTTACTCCACTGGCTGTCGTACAGGGGTTATTCCACGAATGACATAAAAAATAAAAATCAGATATGACAATCTCTTTCTATCAAAGCTAGAAACAATCCTGTATCTCACATGAAGCCAGAGCTCTCCACATTGCTTCAATTGGTCTGCTAGATTAATTTCACCTTGGCAGTTTAGAGGATGTGTCCTTTCCTAAAGGGCAGGGGTGGGCACAAGTGCTGCTCCACTCACCCTCTGCCCGTCGCAGTTCCAGAACTCTGAAAGCATG
This sequence comes from Bufotes viridis, assembly GCA_033119425.1. Taxonomy (NCBI): domain Eukaryota; kingdom Metazoa; phylum Chordata; class Amphibia; order Anura; family Bufonidae; genus Bufotes; species Bufotes viridis. Next base: position 165,696,750 of record CM065592.1, read on the forward strand.
TCAGGCTTCTGTGTCCTGTGTGTCTATTGCAAATATTCTTCATCGAACCTCACCTCATTCTGCAGTACTGCAAGGGTTAACCCTACTTTGGTTCTGTGTGCAGCTGCTTCTAATGTGTTCATCAGCTCTGCTATATATGCTGTACTTTTTGTCTCACTGCCAGAGCAATAGTTTTATTACATTGCTAGATCCTGCAAAGGTGATATAGTCTGTGTGTCTGCCCATGTATTGACTTCTGCCTGATTACTGCATTCTGACCCTCTGACCTAACCCATGCCTGATCACCATACTGACTCTGTGCTGGCTGCCTTGACCTTTGGACTGTTTCTCGGATTTGCAAGAACTCTGCCTGACCAGACCTCGACCTGTTTGCCTGATTTCTTGGTGCTTTACATAAGTGTCCCTGACACCTGTGGGTCTGCTGTAAACCCCATCAAGAGTACTCCTGAAACATAAAAGCCAATCAGCGCTTACATCTGAAGGTCTCTTACAACCAATTATGGTTTTTTTCTTGTGAACACTGATTGGCTGAATACAAACATACCGTAGTGTCACGCATACTGCACAATACAGTGTGAAAGCATTGCAACCTGGCTAGCTGCAAGTGCATAATACCGTACCAAGGAGGAATACTACTGTAGTTAGTGGAAAACGGTAAGCCTCCCTGTTAGTACTGTACAGTATCTGCAGTCCCCAAAATAAGGCTTTACAGAACTCTTCAGTTATCTTCCCCCTAAAACTCCAGGTTAATCCTGTGCCAAAGTTATTGTACACTACTGTGTCTGAGATATAATATTGTACACACATAAGTAGAACCAGAAAGAAGTAACATTTATAGGGGTATCCACACCTCATAAACTGATGGCATATCACTAGGATATGTCATCCCCTTACGATCCAATATCTGGGACGTCCACTCATCCTGAATATTCTGTTTTTGCCAGCCCTGTAGAAAGTCATTAGCCAGTTTCTACATGCTCCTTCTGACTCTTAAATCTAGGAACTTGATTTATTTGTATAAAATATGTAACAACCAAACACTAATCTGATCGTAACCTCATCGAGGTAGTACCCAATAACCTAAATGTATAACACTGAGGTACACCAATCTCTTATGAAAAATATCAATCTTTATTAAATATCCTTAAAATACACATAAGATACCATAAAAAAGGAGAAACAAGAAAAACATGCGCCAAACAACTTGCTAAGCCACAGATACGCGGCTCTGTGTGGATCCTGAACCGGAAGTTTACTGAAATGAACCCTAAACAGAACAGACCTAGAGCGTCCAAATAAAGACTAACCCGTCTATTGGTGGAACTCAACACGATCTGTCTAATAGTCAAATACTCATTCCCTCCCGGTAAAAATACAATAGCAACTCGTGCCTTACCTCGGCCACATACACCCCGTCATGCAAGTAAGCGCACCCCTCGACGCGCGTTTCGCGTACAGCTTCTTCAAGAGGAGAGGAGAGTATTTGACTATTAGACAGATCGTGTTGAGTTCCACCAATAGACGGGTTAGTCTTTATTTGGACACTTTAGGTCTGTTCTGTTTAGGGTTCATTTCAGTAAACTTCCGGTTCAGGATCCATACAGAGCCGCGTATCTGTGGCTTAGCAAGTTGTTTGGCGCATGTTTTTCGTGTTTCTCCTGTTTTATGGTGGGGGCTCTTTTTCTATTTCGCATTACAGCTTTTTACGCCATTTTATGTCATTACGTCATTTTTAATTTTCACGGCCAAGTATTTCTAAATTCTATGAAAGGCCTGTTGGGTCCAAGCAGTCACAATACCCTTGGTAAAATTCCTAGTTTCCAAAAGTTTCCACTGCATGAGTTCCTTAGAGCCTCTTCAAATGTGACATAGAGCCTGAAAATTATTCCAGCAAAATCTGCCTTTCAAAAGCCAAATGGCACTCCTTCTGTTCTGAGCCCTGTTGTCTGCCCACACAGCAGTTTACAACCATTTAGTTTATTTCTGTAAACTTCAGAATCAAAGTAATCAATACTGAGGTTTGTTTGGCTGTTGTTAACCCATGCTGTGTTATAGGAAAAACTGATTAAAATGTAAATTCTTAAACAAAATATGAAATTGCTGGGAACAGCTAAAGAGTTTAAATAACAAAAAACGCTAAAGGGTTTTAATAATGTTTTTAAAATATGTTTTAATTTTTTTAACTTTGATTTTTTTCGTTCCATGATGACGTAGGACGTGCCGACGTCGCTCCTCCCTCTGAACGTCCTGCCCCGCTGCAGCATGCTAGAGACGAGCTCCTCTACCTCCTCCTTTGCCTGAACTGGGGGACTTGCTCACCCCTAGACCTGCTCTGTGTGATGACCAGACTCTTGGAGGATTTTCTGGATTGACTGCTTGACCCTTCTTTATTTTGAGGTAGCGAGTAAGCGCTGCCTGCTATTACTTGTCCTCCCTCTGCTGCTTGTTATTACTTGACCTCTCTTTGTTTGATCCCTCTCCCTCAATGCTCTGTATAATTAATACTCCAACCTCCTTGTTCCGTATGTTTGCTCCCCTGACCTCCCTCTGATTAACCCTCTAATTTTACTAATATGCTCCTACTCCTGCCTCTTGGAATTTAACATCTGCGGTATGTTGGTTGCAATGGATGAACTGTGGTAGCTGGTCTTTGTCTGTCTCCTGTATTACAATCAAGACTGCTAGGAAATTGCCGGTATTTGTGATTTAAATACGGGGAGATACGCTTAGACGCTAAAATCAGGATAAAGGAGGGGAAAGAAATGAGGGAGTAAAAAGGGGGAGGAAGATAAGAGGAAAAAAACTGAGAGAAAAGTAAAAATGGCTTATTTAAAAAAAAAAAAAACGCTCCCAAGCAAAATAGGCCATCAGCCTTAGGCCCCATGCACACGACCGTTGTTTGTTTCCGCGTCCGTTCCGTTTTTTTTCACTGATAGGATGCTTCCCCATTCATTTCAATGGGTCCGTCAAAAAATGCGGATGGTCAACCGTTTTTGTTCCGCATCCGTGATCCGTGTTTTCATTCCGTCAAAAAAATAGTGCATGTCCTATTTTTTTCACGTTTGCGGACAAGGATAGGCATTTTTACATTGGATCTGCCATAAACATCGGATCCGTCAAAAAAAACGGTCCGTCATCCGTTTTTTTTGACGGACGCAAAATTTCAAGGAGGAGCGGACGCGGAGGCAGGCAACGGTCGTGTGCATGTAGCCTAATATGCAACCTCCAAAACGGGGCAAAAACAGCCAGAATTGGCGAAAACAGAACACTTTCTGAAGGTCCCCGAATGTAATTACCAGAGCAGGACAAAAAGGAAAGAATGACTCCAATACAAAAACAAAAATTGTTGGACTTGCCGAGGAAGAAATAATAAATAAGAGTAGGTCCCCAATTGTAGAGGCAACCTTGTCGCGGTAAGTGGGTCTATGCTTTTTGATCAAACTGTATACCAATGCCTGATTTATGCACAGCATAGAATGTATTACAAATTGGGCTGAGATGCCATGCAATTATGCTGAAGGACAGTCGTTATATCAAAAGCATAGTACTGAGGATGTGCAATCCAGATTCACTCTTATATGCCAGACATTTGAATTGTATCATTTCTTTTTTTCCCCCTCTGGTGTCAGCACTCCTCCCCATTTGGACTAGGTGTTTTTAATTAGCAGGAGTCTGCAAAGGGTCTATAAATTCCTGCTATCTCTCAGATGGATTTCCTGAGGGTTGTGACTGCGTGAACTCTTTGCACTCGTTCACATGGTGCAGTACTGCGTGGCTGCCATTGCTGCCTTGGTGCTGTGCTGGTGGAGCAGTGGGGCCCAGAGCCAAGGTGGCTTTGCTGCACAGTGGGGCGCTGTGTGGCTACTGGGTCCCGCCGTCTGCTGGTGCGGTGCTGGGGTGGCGCTGGTGGTCGCTGCGCATTGCTGCGCCATAATTAGAGTAGGTCCCCACTTGTAGAGGCAACCTTGTCGCGGTAAGTGGGCCTATGCTTTTTGATCAAACTATATACCAATGCCTCATTTATGCACAGCATAGAATGTATTACAAATTGGGCTGAGATGCCAGGTAATTATGCTGAAGGACAGTCGTTATATCAAAAGCATAGTACTGAGGATGTGCGATTCAGATTCACTCTTATATGCTAGACACAAGTAATAATAAATACTTGCACTAGAGAGGATGGAGAGGAGAGAGAGGAAGCAAATGATCCTATAATGGAAGAATTGGTCTCATTAAAGGAAATACTGATGGAGATTTAAAATACAGGGGGAAATTAATTCAAGATATCTCAACTAAGCTTGGACTAAGGCCTCATGCACACGAACGTATTTTGGATCCGCATCCGAGCCGCATATTTTGCGGCTCAGGTGCGGACCCATCCACTTCTATGGGGCCGCAAAAGATGCGGAGAGCACTCCGTGTGCTGTCCGCGTCCTTTGCTTCGTTCTGTGGCCCCGCAAAAAAAATAGCATGTCCTATTCTTGTCCGTTTTGCAGACAAGAATAGGCATTTCTAAAATGGGCCACGTTCTGTTCCGCAATTGCAGAATGTTTTGCAGATCCGTGGATTGCGGACCACAAAACACCAATGGTCGTGTGCATGAGGCCTAATTCAGTCTGATGTGGTCCTGATAAGAGACGATCTTACCAAGATAAGAGATAGAGTGAAAACTATAGAAAACACCGTTGGGGTAATGGAGAGGGAGGTCAAAATGTTTAAAACCAAAATCTCCATGATGAGAATGGAGGCCAATGGTTTTAAAAAAAAGGTTGTGAAATTGGAAGATAGATCGAGATGATCCAATGTGAGAATTGTTGGTCTTTCAGAAGGCATGGAGGGAGATAGTCCCAGCGAGATGATAAGAGACTTAATATTGGAGAAGATGGGAAAGGAGCATTTCTCTCCACTATTTTATGTGGAAAGAGCCCATCGAGTCCCAGGGCGGATTAAGTATATCATAGGCTGGGGGCTGTTTACCTATCTTGGGCCTCCTCTGTCCATTTGCCCCAACCATCCCCTCCTTTGCGTTGGGCCCCATGTTTATTTTTTTCTGGTAAATATTAAAGAAAACTATGCCACGTATATAGTGTCATTGCCCATTACCCCTGAGGGTGCCAGGGATCTGGCAAACATTATGGAGGCTGCGTATGCGCGCTCTGATAACCCAAGGAGCGCGCTCACACCTATCTCACTTGTATACTTGCCACCAGCCTCCGCTCACCTTCCAGGCGGGAAAACCTCCCATCTTCCTTGTAGCCGCTTGCTCCAGTGCTCCTGAGCAAGAAAACGCCTGTGCTGTGCGGCCTGTGCCTTCTAGTGAAGTGACAACCGCACCAGTGTTGTGTGCGTCTGCAGATACACTGCAGCCGAGCTGAGCCTGCTTCAGTTTAAAAAAAAAAAAAGCACTGTGGTGTGTGGCAGTTAGGAGTGGTGCAGTCACAGTGGCACTGTGGTGTGTGGCAGTTAGGAGTGGTGCAGACAGTCGCAGTGGCACTGTGGTGTGTGGAAGTTAGGAGTGGTGCAGTCACAGTGGCACTGTGGTGGGTGGCAGTTAGGAGTGGTGCAGTCACAGTGGCACTGTGGTGGGTGGCAGTTAGGAGTGGTGCAGTCACAGTGGCACTGTGGTGTGTGGCAGTTAGGAGTGGTGCAGACAGTCACAGTGGCACTGTGGTGGGTGGCAGTTAGGAGTGATGCAGTCACAGTGGCACTGTGGTGGGTGGCAGTTAGGAGTGATGCAGTCACAGTGGCACTGTGGTGGGTGGCAGTTAGGAGTGATGCAGTCACAGTGGCACTGTGGTGTGTGGCAGTTAGGAGTGGTGCAGTCACAGTGGCACTGTGGTGTGTGGCAGTTAGGAGTGATGCAGACAGTCACAGTGGCACTGTGGTGTGTGGCAGTTAGGAGTGGTGCAGACAGTCACAGTGGCACTGTGGTGTGTGGCAGTTAGGAGTGCTGCAGTCACAGTGCCACTAAAAATATAAATGATCCACCCCGTCAGGTGAACCTGCAAAAAAATATATAAAAGCTGTGCAAAGACAGACGTTTTTTCTTCACCTTCCCTCACAAAATATGTAATACCAAGCTTACATTGTATTTTCATGGTGACAGATTCCCTTTAAATTTTCATTTACCAGCAATTTTCTGTTTACTAGCGATTAAAAATGTTTTTTTTAAACAAAATAAATATTTTAATTATGATTAAATGTAAAAATAAAGTTTCTTATGGTTTCGGCGGGAGGAAGGGGGGTGCCAGAGAAAGTACCTGCCCCGGGTGCCAAATACCCTAGGCACGCCACTGGTAGAATTTCAGGATATGCAGTTAGGTTGCCTTCATAAACGACTGCTTTTAACCATTCTAATGATATATTATAACAATTCCACCTTACTATGGCTCTTTTTGTTTCATGACACTGTTGTAGCAGTCAGTACCATTCCTTTGGGCAGATGAAATAAAAGTTCATTAATAATACTGCATTATTTACAAGATAATGAAAAGTCTTACCATAATATATAGCCATCTAGTCACACTGTTCCTGACTGAAAGGGCCACCCTGAAAGGAGAAGTTAAAGGCTATGTAAACCTTCGGGGAATTTTTTTTTTATGATTGCATTTTACTCATTTAAGGATAAAAATATATATTTTCAACCTCTTAAGGACACAGGACGTACCCGTACAGTCCTGTGTCCAGTCCCTAAAGATGGCGCCCGTTCCTGCTTCATGCGGGCGCCATCGCTGCGGGTAGCCACCTGCTTATTCAAGCAGACCCCCGCAGCTAATGTTCGGGATCGGCAGTCTCCTCCTCCCTGTACCGATGATATTCATTATCATACCAGGCAGGAAAAGTAAAGGGGGGCACAGCGGGCGAACGGAGCTCTGGACAGATAAAATAGTACCTTACATGCCTGCACTATGCCCTACACAACCCCCTACTTATTTCATAATGTCTGGACCCATGAAAGGTCCACATCCACTATGCTTTTGTGTTCTACATTTCATATTTCCCATATACCAGGGATCAGCAACCTCCGGCACCCCAGCTGTTCTGAAACTACCCCTCCTAGCATGCTCCATTCACTTCTATGGGAGTTACAAGAACAGCCAAGCAAGTGTGCATGCAGGGAGTTGTAGTTTCACGGCAGCTGGAGTGCTAAAGGTTGCTGACCCCTGCCACAGACCTTCAGCTAACATCTGGAGCTGGTGTTGCTACAGTCCAAAACACTACAAAAACTCAGATGCAAAAAACACAACAAAATATGCAAAAGGAAAAATGTCACTGTTTTTTTACTGGCATCATTTCCCACATAAAAATAAACACAACAAGAGGACCTGTCACATCTCCTGACATGCCTATTTAATAGCTTCATGCATCCCCCATGTAATAATTCCAGACCATCTATTCTTATGGCTCTATGTTGTGCCATTCCTTTATTATTTGTACTAGAAGTTACTAATGAATTGCTAGCAGTCTGCAGTAAGGGTACAGAGGGGTGGTAACCAGTTGGGGGTGTACCTGGACAGGCTGAAAATGGCAGCACTGATTGGATAGAGTGAGTCAGTGCAGGACACCCCCCCCCCCCCCCACAACTTGTTACCACCCTATCTGTACCCTTACTGCAGACTGCTAGCAATTCATTCATAACTTCTAGTAGAAATAATAAAGGAATAGTACAACATAAAGCCATAAGAATAGATGTTCCAGAATTGGTCTTAATAAATGTGCCCCTATGTGTGAAGGAATCCTAAAGGTGCTTGTGCTCCAACCAATGACATTCATCTCCATTCACCATCACCTATTATATGCATTGCTGAGGCCACACCAGTCACTAGAATGGGATATCCTGTGGATAGGTACCAGTTACAGTCAAGAGACCACCACTGAACTGTAAACGTAGATCTCTTCTATATATATAAAAATGGGTTTCTGTCTGTCTAGACGTCTAGATGTTCTTTATGCGCGACCAAACGACTGGACCGATCTTCACCAAATTTGGCACACGGGTACATCAGGTGTCCGGGAAGGTTTTAGACCAGGTCTCAGCTCTCTAGGACGTACCATTCCTGAGACATTCCCAAAAAATGGTCTGCATTAGCCAATACAAGCCAGCAAGCCTTTCAATTAAATCCAAACTGTCATTTACTGCTCCCTGGCAGTTCGTCTCCACACATACAGTTTAACTCCAGGTAATCATAGCAACCCCACCATGTTCACTGCTCTAGATGAGTTTTAACGTAAATCTGTCACCAGGATAATCGCTATTGAAGTAGAGCCATGGCCTAACAGCACTTAGTACCTTATTTCCTGAGGTTTCCATAACAACTCATCCATTTCTCTTCACTGCTGCAAGTCAGCTTTAAAGGGGCAGGGTGCTGTGGATGATACTGTTAAGGGAGCAGAGTGCTGTGGAGGTCACAGTTCAGGGGAAAAGTAGGGTGGCCATTCAAGTCGCCCTTAAAACCCCGCCCCCAGGTCCAGCTAAACCACGCCTCCAATTCGGTTAGACCCCGCCCTCTCTCCTGCAAAGGTGGGAGGGACGGTGACTTTCTCCCTTCTGCAGCTCACATTCAGACAGAACAGTGCTGCTGTCTAAGAGTGAGCTGTTTAAAATAACACGCCCCCAATCCAGTTAGGCCATGCCCCCTCGCACTCAGCCAACAGCGATAAAAAAATAAAGTTAAAAATCAACTACTAGGTACACAGCTCAGCAGACAGGATATGATTAGATACACAGCTCAGCAGACAGTATCACACAGGATAGGATTAAATACACAGCTCAGCAGACAGTATCACACAGGATAGAATATTAGATACACGCTCAGCAGACAGTATCACACAGGATAGGATTAGATACACAGTTTAGCAGACAGTATCACACAACATAAGATTAGATACACAGCTCAGCAGACAGTATCACACAGGATAGGGTTAGATACACAGCTCAGCAGACAGTATCGCACTAGGACAGGATTAGATACACAGCTCAGGAGACAGTGGGGCGGGGTGCTGTGGAGGTCACTGTTATAGGAGATACTGTTGATATCTTTTTACGACACACAGAAACATGAAATGAAATAGGTGCGAAGCTGGGTCCTTCTACTAGTCTTTTATATTTTCAGGGTAGAAAGAAGAAAGACTAAAATTTCAAGTGATTTCCTACAATTACAAAAACACCCCTTGAAGGTGCGATATTTTTACTATAGACTATTTTTTTTTTATTTGCAGCCTTCAAATTTAGGATGCAATATCTTGATGCCTCATTGTCCACAAGAGAATGATGCTCCTTGTTTTTACCTGCTGTGTAATGACCAGGAGGAGGAGACGTCAAGCAAATAAATATTGATTTCAAAGGACTAGAAGATGTAAATGGATTTTACCTCCTGCTATGTTAAATTACCCATATTCCTTATTTATGATGACTAGTTTTTTCATCCATAGTAAATGACACGCCAGGCCAAGTGAATAATGCATAAATCCATCCTATGGCTGGAACATTATTAGGTGTATCTATTCTTTACCCAGCCAAAATAAATCTCTAACTCTGTAACTACTGCTGAACAGCATTGTGGCATACATATTCATCTCTGGCTAGTACAGTCTGGTTATGGATGTGAAAGAATTATCATTTAGAGGACATTTGAGCCGGATAGGGCCCTAGCCTATAGTTAGCATGCACCCTGAGCTCTTCTGAGGGTGAGAATCATATGCTATTCATGGCAACTGCTAGCCTAACTTGCCAAAGGCACCTCAACGGGTGGCACCAGTAGCGCACTTACCGAAAAGGCAGACCACCACTGCTTTAGGGCACTTGTTGAGGTGGTCCGGTGCTCAACTCTTTCTTCTGTTTCTTGACATCAAACAACAGCATTTTCCTGCAGCTGCCAGTAGGGGGAGCTTTGTGTATAGACACTCTACAGCATTGAGTTCAATGGTAACTGTCTAAATTCCTATGCACTGAGCTTTCCCTAGTTTTGGCTGCAGACAGACAATTTTAAAATATACTTTGTGAGGGTAAACAGGAATTTAGAGCTGTATAGAGTAGAGTTATCACTGCATTCATGGCAGATGTCTAGTATGCATAAAGAAATTTGGTTTAAAGCTGTTTTCCCACCATTTCTGACATAGAAGTTGGGTAAAATGTCTGAGTGACTTTTTAATTAGGAGACTCCTCTACAAAACAAATACTAAATATGTCAGGCATCTCACTAGGGGTCCTTTGCAAAGTTTTGCAATATCTTTGTTCGCCCCTGGCTGGGACTCCTTTGGCACACAAGTAAAATGGCTAATTACGCTTATAACCCAGTGAGTACCCATCACCCAATGAGTAAAATGACTTCTGCTCATGTCAGTCTTGTTACAATAATGTATTACTATACTATAAATGAAAATTAAATCATTTTTGCTAAATGCATTAAAGCGTCATTTACATTTTCCAGACATTGCAAGTTGGTTTCAGTCAGGTAGGCACAGCTATGAACGTTAGGTAACTAAAACATAAAAAACACATGGCGCTCCATGACCAACACATAACAGCAGCTGACCAAAACTATTAACCCCCTCTACACTGAACCCCAAAGTTACTGACCGTGACCCCTCCACTTCACTAAGCCACCAGGGAAGGTTTCATAAGTAGAAAATATTATTTCTGTTCTCTAAACCTGAGGAGCGTCTCCGGCCTCATGCATACACCGTATCCACAAAATATGGACACCGGACATGTGCCATCCGCATTTTTTTTTTCACTTTAATAGGTCGGTGGACTGCATTTTGCCTACTAGGATAGGACACGTTCTATTATTTAGAGAATAACCACATAGATCCACAAAAAATACTGTATGTGCATGGCCCCACAGAAATGAATAGGTCCATGTTCTAAGTGCAAAAAATGCGGATAGCACACGGATGAAAAATACGGTCCTCTGTATTTTCCCATTTCATAAGAATTTTTACACTACCTTAAGTACCTCAAAACAAGAGTTCTTAATGTCCCCCAACATTATAATCACCATACACTAAAGGCTCATGCACGTGACATGACCGTATCCGTTCTGAGGTCCGCAAGACATGGATACCAGCTGAGTTCATGCCAACGTTTCTTTTTTAACTCCTGCAGTAATGTCTGCAAAATAGACACGAATATGACGCGTTCTATCTTTTTTGCAGGGCCGTGGAACGGACATGCAGGTGTGGAATGCTCACTGTGTGCTTTCTGCATCTTTTGGGGCCCCATTGAGGTAAATGAGGCCACATCCGATCCACAAAGAATGCAGATCAGATGCGGACCGAACATAGTCGTGTGCATGAGGCCTTAGGCTACAATGAATTTTCACTGTGGATGTTGCAGCATGGCAAACCTACATGTGTTACAGGCAGATTTGTCACGGATTTGCTGTGGACTTCACTCTCGGCATTGCAGAGGGTGAAATCCATTGTAAATATTCCCAGCATAAATCCCCTGCTTATTTAAAATCCACACCATGGGTCACTTTATGCTGTACATTATATTTATTTTTTTGCAGCATGTCGATGGGACTTTTTAAAATCGCATTGCTGCTGCTGTAAAACCCTATTTACACACAAATCCATGGTGGTAAATCTGCAGAATATCATTAGCATGTGGCTAGTTTTACACTAGCGCTTTGAGATCTGCCAGGCTTTTCCGAAAGAACACAGTCTGCCGGATCTCTCTGCATTCCATCATTGCCGGAAGCTACCACATCACCAGACCGGCGAAGATCTGGCCGTAACCCGACAAATATGCCGAGAATCGGCAGGACGAACACCACTGCACACAGCGGTTTTAATTCAGTTCATTCTCAGCATGTTTCCCAAGTTGTGGCCAGATCTTCGCTGGTCCCCTTTATAGTTAATGTGGCCGGCTGATATCAGGTAGCGTCCGGCACTGCCGGATCCAGACATCTCTCCGCCTGAACAGCCTGCTGGAGATGTCTAAGGCCCCTTTCACACGGGCGAGTTTTCCGCGCGGGTGCAATGCGTGAGGTGGACGCATTGCACCCGCACTGAATCCGGACCCATTAATTTCTATGGGGCTGTGCACATAAGCGGTGATTTTCACGCATCACTTCTGCGTTGCGTGAAAATCGCAGCATGTTCTATATTCTGCGTTTTTCACGCAACGCAGGCCCCATAGAAGTGAATGGGGCTGCGGGAAAATCGCAAGCATCCGCAAGCAAGTGCGGATGCGTTGCGATTTTCCCGCATTGTTGCTTAGCAACGGGACCTAATCTCTATTATTTCCCCTTATAACATGGTTATAAGGGGAAATAATAGCATTCTTAATAAAGAATGCAGAGTAAAATGAAGAGGAAGGGTTAAAAATAATAAAGTTAACTTACCTTAGCCACTTGATCGCGTAGTCGCGATCTGTCCTCTATTTCCTGCAGCATCTATGATCTAAAGGACCTGTGATGACGTCACATCACATGGCTCAATCACATGCTCCATCACTATGGTGATGGAGCATGTGATTGGGCCATGTGATGCTGTGACATCATCACAGGTCCTTTACCTAGTAGCAAGCTAATGGAGAGGATGCCGGGCTTCGCGATCAAATGGACCAGGTAAGTTATGATTAGTTTATTATTTTTAACCCATTCAGCACCGGGTTCAACATTAGGAAGATGGCCTAGGGTATTATTTCACATTATAACTATGTTATAATGTGAAATAATACCAGCGGGACAATTTCTGACCCAAACATGCACTTCTGTGAAGAAGTGCAGGTTCGGGTCTGGGTACCAAAAGTGCAGATTTTTCTCCCGCGCGTGCAAAACGCATGACAGCGCTTTGCACTCGCAGGGAAAAATCGCTGCGATTCCCGCAACGCACCCGCACTGTTTGACGGAGTGCACCCGCAACGCCCGTGTGAAAGGGGCCTAATAGTAGTGGGAAACTAGCCTAAGGCCCTTTTCATACGGGCGTCAAACATGATAAGAGGTGGGTACATTGCGTGAAAATGCACGATCTTTCCGCGCGTGTGCAAACTGTTGTAATGCGTTTTGCACTCGCGTGCGAAAAATCGGCATGTTTGGTACCCAGACCCGAAGCCGGGTTGAGTATTCTGGAGATTTTATTATTTTCCCTTATACCATGGTTATAAGAGAAAATAATAGCATTCTCACTACAGAGTAAAATGTGGATGGAGGGGTTAAAAATTAACTCACCTTATCCACTTGATCGCGTAGTTGCGATCTCTTCTCTCTTCTTCAAGCATTAGCTGCTGGCTAAAGAACCTGTGATGACGTCACTGCGCTGATCACATGGTCCATCACCATGGTGATGGACCATGTGATGTAAACATGTGATGTGACGTCACCACAGGTCCTTTAGCTGGCAGCTAATGCTTGAAGAAGAGAGAAGAGATCGGCAACTACGCGATCAAGTGGATAAGGTGAGTTTATTTTTTAAATTTTTAACCCCTTAATGCACATTTTACTAAGCATTCTGTAGTGAGAAAATAATAAGGGAAAATAATAAAGATCGGGTCCCGTCTCTTAGCAACCATGCAGGAAAATCGCACTGCATCTGTACTTGCTTGCGGACGCTTGCGATTTTCACGCAGCCCTATTCACTTCTATGGGGCCTGCGTTGCGTGAAAAACGCACAATATAGAGCATGCTGCAATTTTCACTCAACGCAGAAGTGATGCATGAAAATCACCGCTCATGTGCACAGCCCCATAGAAATGAATGGGTCCGGATTCAGTGCGTGTGCAATGCGTCCACGTCACGCATTGCACCCGTGTGAAAGGGGCCTAAGGGTACAACCACACAGTCAGGTTTCTGCATGTAGTTTTGGAGGCCAAAATCAGGAGTGGATCATAAAGAGTAAAAGCATATAGGACAGATATGACTTGTGCTCTTTTTTAAATCTGGGTTTTGGCTTGCAAAACTGCATCAGGAAACCTGATCGTGAGGCAGTCCCCTTGATATCTGGTCTAGTTCATGGGTTCCATAGATGTGAAAAGTATTGGAGAAAGTGAGCATCTTTGTCTGGTATTTGAATACTAAAAGGACTCTGGCATTATATTTTATACAAGAATGCGGAATGCAGAATGTGACCTCATTGAGTGACTAAACCCACGCTCTCCCACATTATTAGGAAACAGTTGCAAATCCCAGTCGATTCTTTGTACATTATTGGCCATTGCTTTCCTAAACATAAAATCTTTTTGATGAGTGTGTTCTGTAGAAGGACGCACCTTTGTCACCTTTCTGATAGAAACATGGTTAGCAATTTAGACCTGAATAAGAGGGGTTTCCCATTTTACAGTGATGGCATTTTTCTAGGATATGCCCTTACTTCATAATCAATAGAGTCCAACCTCTGGGCCCTCACTGATCTTGTGCATGAAGAGGATGCAGCAATGTTGTAGTGCTGTGTCCCCCTGACTGTTTTCCTCTGAACAGTGATGACCTGGCCACTGGCTGCGCAGGAAACAGAAGCGTGGTCCAATTCATGTGATCTGGTCCAGTTTCAGTTCTCAGCACGACCACGTGACCAAGAGCGCCGCTCTATGTGGAACACTTAGGGTCGATTCACACGTCCACAACTTGGGTCTGGATCCATTCTGCAATTTTGTGGAATGGGTGCGGACCCATTCATTTTCAATGGGGCCACAATGGATGCGGACAGCACAGTGCTGTCCGCATCCCCATTTCCGGATCCGCACTTCCGGACCAGCAATTCCGTTCCCGAAAAAAATAGAACATGTCCTATTCTTGTCCGCAACTGCGGACAAGAAAAGGCCTTTTCTATTATAGTGCCGGCGATGTGCGGTCCGCGAAATGCAGAACACACATTGCCGCTGTCCATGTTTTGCGGATCCGCAATTTGTGGACTGCAAAACATCTACGGACATGTGAATGGACCCTTAGAAAGAGACACAGCGCTGAACTGGTAATGCATCTGCTTCCTTGTGAGGATCAATGAGGGATTGTACTGCCACTGATCATAAATTGATATCCTTATAATCCTAGTGGTACGCAGTCACCTTATGAACTGAGAAACGTCCTAAAGCAAGTAGATATGTAGATATGAACCCATATTTTTAATATCATGATTATTAATGTTTATTAGCTACTGTACTGTCTAGACGTTAAGAGGACTTGTAACCTCTCCTGACATGTCTGTATTTCCCATGTAATAGCAATTCCGGAGCATCTTTTCGTATATCTCTATATGCCACTTTTCTACTATTCCTACTAGAAGTTTATATATTGTTAGCAGTTTGCAAAGAAGGTCCATTTGGGTGTTACCAGTTGGGGGGTGTCCCTGCCCAGTCTGACACTGGTAGCACTGATTGGACAGTGTCAGACTGAGCAGGGACACACCCCCAACTGGTAACTCTCAGGGTGGGTCACTATTGCAGACTGCTAGCAATTCATTCAGAAACTTCAAGTAGGAATAATAGAGTAACAAGAAAAGGTGCTCCAGATTTGTTATTACAAAGAGCAGTTACTAAAACAGACATGATACGAGAGTTCATAGGTAGAGATGAGCGAACTTCTATTTTTAGTTTGGCGTCCAAAGTTCGGGTTCGGGTTATCGTAGAATCCCGTTATGGATTCCGCTACCGCGGACCATAACGGCATTTGGAATCCATAAGGGGATGCTTCATTGAACCCGAACCGTGGACAACCCTAAGGACCTGGGGTGACATCACCGTCATGTGATCAGTGCAGGCGGCGTGGCTCAGCACTGGATCACCTCTTATCCAATCCAAGTGCATCAGTACACTACTGAGAACCTGTTACCTTTGTTTAGAATACAATGGTTTAAGACACGCTGAAAACCTTAAAATGCATATTGGCTTCATTAAACATGTTTTAGGGTGCAAATTTTGTTTTTTACTTGATAAATTGCAGTGTCAAATGCAGTACAAATCGGTTAAAAGATTTAAACGTAGCAAAATTTTATTGCAGTTTACTAAAATAGCCTCTAGAGGTCAGTATTTCACTTCCCAGCAAAGGCTATGTAAGTGAAGGACACTGCTGATGAAATGGTAGGTGTATTCTACAAAACAATAATTAATACTCATCTGTAATGTACTATAGTGCTAATAATGCTAAAGATAGACAGACAGATAAATAGAATTTACAGATAAAATGGATACTATAACTTCTGTATCTGGGTCTCCGCACATTCTAGTCAAGGTTAAAGAGCATCTGTCAGCAGATTTGTACCTATGAAACTGGCTGACCTGTTACATGTGCACTTGGCAGCTGAAGGCATCTGTGTTGGTCCCATGTTACTATGTACCCGCATTACTGAGAAAATTGATTTTAATGGCTTTAATATATACAAATGAGCCTCTAGGAGCAATGGGGACATTGCCATTACATCTAGAGGCTCTGCTCTCTCTGCAACTGCCATACCCTCACATTTTCACTGCCTGGACCTTTCAAAGTGCAGAGTATTTGCAGATCATTGTAAATGTATGAATATTATTATATACACAGAGTGCAAGTAGCACAAAATATCTGCGGTAGACAGAATCATTAGCATATTTTCAACAGTATTCCCATTTTAACACTAGAGTTTTCAAAATTAAACTTAGGCTACTTTCACACTTGCGGTGTGAGGATCCAGCAGGCAGTTCTTTCGCCATAACTACCCGCCAGATTTGTCATACCGCATGACAACTGACTGCAGGGCCGGCGCCACCTGTAAGGCGACCTAGGCAATCGCCTAGGGTGCAATTTAGCAGGGGGCGCCAGAACTCTGCGATAAAAAAACATGAAAAACTTGTGGTAATAGAACGGGGCGGCCGGTGCGCCGCCTCGCTATCATGCTGCACTGCCTGAGGGGGTTGCGGACGGTGGACCGTACTGGGTGACACCAGTCCCTGGGGTGACACCCGGTGCGGTTGCCCAGCCCCCAGGTGCCAGAGCAGAGTCACAGCAGTGTAGCGTGCAGGAGGAGGGCGGGCCGGAGTCGTGTCCCGTCCTCCCCTGTTCATCTGATAGGCTGCCGGCCTAGTCAGGGCCGGACTGGGGATAAAAACCAGCCCTGGAAAAAGTTGCATACCAGCCCCGGAAAAAGTTGCATACCAGCCCCAAACACACACGCCGCGAGCGTGTGTATGTATGTGTGTATATATATATATATATATATATATATTATATACACACACACAGGTCGGGCCTTACCCTAGCGTTGCCGTGACTTGGCCTCTGCGCAGTGGCAACTCTAGGAACAATATATGGGAGGCACATAAGATACCACAGTCAAAATGGGGGCACTAATAATTTTCCCCACTTAAATTCATACAACTGAAAAAACGAAATAAGTATATATAAATTCAAAATACGAGAGTATTGCGGTATGCAGGGATACATTTATAATAAAATTTACTTACAAAAGAAGCTATTCCATCTTCTGCTGTGCTGTCCTCTGCTTGCTTCCACGGATCTTCCCCTCTTTCAATCTGTCCTCAGTGCCCAGGGCAGGCACACTGCTATGTGGATCTGTGGATGACACACTGTTATGGGGGATCTGTGGATGACACACTGTTATGGGGGATCCTCTGTGGATGACACACTGTTATGGGGATCTGTGGATGATACACTGCTATGGGGATCTGTGGATGACACTGTTATGGGGGATCTGTGGACGTTACTGTTATGGGGATCTGTGGGTGACACTGTTATGGGGGATCTGTGGGTGACACTGTTATGGGGGATCTGTGGATGTCACTGTTATGGGGGATCTGTGGACGTTACTGTTATGGGGGATCTGTGGATGACACACTGTTATGGGGGATCTGTGGATGACACACTGTTATGGGGGATCTGTGGATGACACACTGTTATGGGGGATCTGTGGATGACACTGTTATAAGGGAACTGTGGATGACACACTGCTATGGGGGATCTGTGGATGACACACTTATGGGGGATCTGTGGATGACACACTGTTATGGCGGAATCTATGGATGACACTGTTATGGGGGAATCTGCTATGGTGCAGCATGGCAGAGATCGCCGGACTAAAAAGTCGGACATGCAGTACTTTTTAGTCCGGCGATCTCTGCCGTGCTGCGCCATAGCTCCGTCACCTGCCCCTATTATAGTCAATGGGGACAGAGCAGCAGCACGGCAGTGCACGGGTACTTGCGGCATGGCGGATCAGGAGGGTGAACAGCCCGGATAGGTCGGATAGCCATGCCGCAGGTGTGAAAGTACCCCCATAACAGTATGTCATCCACAGATCCCCCATAGACATCCACTTTAGTGCCAGTAGCCCCCTTTATGTGCCAGTAGCCCCCTTTAGTGCCAGTAGCCCCCTTTATGTGCCAGTAGCCCCCTTTAAGTGGCAGTAGCCCCCTTTAAGTGGCAGTAGCCCCCTTTAAGTGGCAGTAGCCCCCTTTAGTGCTGCCAGTAGCCCCCTTTAGTGCTGCCAGTAGCCCCCTTTAGTGCTGCCAGTAGCCCCCTTTAGTGCCAGTAGCCCAAAAAAAAAAAAAAAACACTTATACTTACCTCCAGCGATGCGATGCAGGCCTCTTCCGGCCTGTGTCTCGAGCTGTACGGCTCCGGCGGCGCGATGACGTCATCGCGCCGCCGAGCCGGCCTCTGATAGGCTGCCGGCCTAGTGCTGGCAGCCTAACAGAGGAACAGGGAGAGAGAGGACACGCCTCTCCCTCCTCTGCTGCTGCTCCGCACGGAGATGAGCGCAATGCAAGCGCTCATCTCCGTCGCCACTGGAGCCCAGTGTGCCTGCGGCCGCCGGCCGGCCGTGCGGCAGTCAGGCAGGGCTACCGGCCTACCGGGAATTTTCCCGGTATCCCGGTAGGCCAGTCCGGCCCTGGGCCTAGTGCTGGCAGGCAGCCTATCAGAGGCCGGTTCAGGAGGCAGGATGACGTCATCGCGCCGCCTGAGCCGTACAGCGCCATACACAGGCTGGAAGAGGCCTGCATCGCATCGCTGCCATGGAGGTAAGTATGTGTTTTTTTGTGTCTTTTTTTTTTTAACAAACCAAGTCAGTGTGGAGCGCATATGTGAGGGGCCAACTGGAACATAAGGGGGGGGGGCTACTGGCACATAAGGGGGGCTTGCTGGCACATAAGGGGGCACTACTGGCACATAAGGGGGTACTACTGGCACATAAGGAGGCACTACTGGCACATAAGGGGGCACTACTGACACATAAGGGGGCACTACTGGCACATACGGGGGCTACTGGCACATAAGGGGGCTACTGGCACATAAGTGGGCACTACTGGCACATAAGGGGCACTACTGGCATATAAGGGGCTACTGGCACATAAGGGGCGCTCCTGGTACATAAGGGGGACTACTGGCACATAAGGGGGCTACTGGCACATAAGGGGACTACTGGCACATAAGGGGGGACTACTGGCACATAGGGGGCACTACTGGCACATAAGGGGGGCTACTGGCACATAAGGGGGGCTACTGGCACATAAGGGGGGACTACTGGCACATAAGGGGGGCTACTGGCACATAAGGGGGGACTACTGGCACATAAGGGGACTACTGGCACATAAGGGGGGACTACTGGCACTTAAGGAGCTTAATGTTATAAGGCTGCCTCTGTACTATTATTATTATAATGGCTTATGTTAATAGCCCCCACTGTATTAGTATTATTATTTATACAGAGGGGGCCGTTATTATAATAATAGTACAGAGAGGGCCTTTATATTAATAATAATACAGAGCTGTGCTGCCATGTCATGGAGGGGGAGAATTGGGATATACCCTCATCAACAGTGCTGCCATGGAAGGGGAGAAATGTGGCATGGGGGGGAGGGGGAATGTGCTCTGCAAATGAAGCAGTGTATTATATTATGGGGGCACTAGGAGGAAGGCGGGAGAGGAGCACTATGGGGGCATTTACTAGGGGCACTATATAGGGGTATTTCATACTGGTACATTATGGGGGCACTATGGGGACATTAGCTCAGCTGGGGCATTACAAGGGGGTATTTTTTGCACTGTCTATTATAAGGAGAATTATTACTACTGGGGGGGTATTATGGTGGGCTTTATTACTCCCCCATGTTATGACCCCCCAGTCGCAGCACCAGCCTCTTCCTGCTCTGCTATCCCTCTGATCCTTCTCCAAATCCTTATTCTGAAATCTTTCTCATTAGGATAAAACACATCATCAGCTCCGCCGATCCCCACAATATACCTCTACACCGATCCCCCGGCCAAAGTGTGAAGTGGTGTCCGAGATCCCCAAGGGCCAAGCCAAGTAACTGTAGGTTTTCATGTGAAATATGTTTGTTATACACATATAGCATACACTGCGCACAGCGTCATTGATTGCTATGACGCCGTGCGCTTCGTGCCGCCGCTACAGTACTGTAAGGGCAGATCATCTGATGGGGGGGCCTCAATTTTTATCTTGCCTAGGGCGGCAAAAATCCTTGCACCGGCCCTGACTGAATGTATTTGGAGACGGATCCGGATCCGTCTCACAAAGCATTGCAAGTACGGATCCGTCTCTCCGTTTTCAGACAGAGAGACGGATCTGCAGACCGGAAGGACGGATCCGTCGTTGCGGTATTTGTAATGCAAGTCAATGGGAATTAATGCTGGATTTGTCACTCCGTCATGTGTTCCAGAATTTTAGACGCATGCTGCGGTATTTTCCCCGTCTAAAAAACGTTTACATACTGAACTGAAGACATCCTGATGCATACTGAACGGATTTCTCTCCATTCAGAATGCATGGGGATAATACTGATCAGTTTTTTTCTGGTTTAGAGCCCCGATGACGGAACTCTATGCTGGAAGAGAAAAACGCTAGTGTGAAAGTACCCTTAAAGTGGTATTCTGGTTATTTAAAAGGGTTTTCCAAGATTTTTTTACTGATGACTAGAGATGAGCGAACATTTAAAAAAAGTCCGTTGTTCGGGGTTCGGGTGGTGGTTAATTGCGCATCCCGTTATGGATTCCACAATAGCGCATATGGAATCCATAAGGGGCGGCTGCCACCAACCCGAACTGTAGAACAGCTGAAGGACCTGGCGTGACGTCACTGTCATGTGATCAGTGCTGAGCCACGCCCCCTGCACTGATCACATGACAGTGACGTCACGCCAGGTCCTTCAGCTGTTCTACAGTTCGGGTTGGTGGCAGCCGCCCCTTATGGATTCCATATGCGCTATTGTGGAATCCATAACGGGATGCGCAATTAACCACCACCCGAACCCCGAACAACGGACTTTTTTTAAATGTTCGCTCATCTCTACTGATGACCTATCCTCTGGTAAGGGATGACACCAGGGACCCCCACTGATCAGCTTTATGGGGCTGAGCTGCTCCTAGGCCTCGTGACAGATGAACGTGTCATCACTGGCCTAGGAAAAGCAGAGAGAAATTGGCGGCGGTGCCTTCTCAAACAGCAAATCGGTGGTGGCCCCAGGTGACAGACCCCCACCAATCAAATACTGATGACCTATCCAGAGGATACTTCAATAAAAAATTCTGGGAAAACACCTTTAATGTTCTGCTGTACTCGGCTATCCCCAGAACTCCTGTAGATATGAATGTGAAAGCTGCGCGCATGTTGACTGGTAGCTCTGTTTATTTCAGAAGGGTCTCCACAGGGTATGGGGTTCCCATTTTTGTCATTGGTGGGCATACCAGGAACCCTACCAATCGAATAGTTATCTTTTATCCTGTGGATAAAGGATAACCAGAACACCCCTAAAGCCCATATGAAGGATCGCGTTTTACTATGTAAGATAAACATAGTCGGATATGTAGGACCTCTAAACATGGCCACATCTTCACAATTTATAAGCTGCTGTGTAGGGGAGATCTGAGCTCCACAAACTTGCAGAAAAGAGCAGGCCGTACATTTATGTATTTACTGTTTTAGAGCCACAAAAAAATACCATATTTTCTGCTCCATAAGATGCACTTGGGGTGGAAATCTCAGTGCGTCTTATGGAGCGAAAACTACTGAACGCTTCCACACGGCCACTGCCTTATGTCAAGACATCACTCCCAGTACAGCAGAGTCACAGCCCTCTACTGAAAAGCATTGCACAGGGTCGTGTCTCAGTACCTTCCAGCGCATGTTTTTTTTTTTTTTAACTGGAGGCACGCTTTAAACACAGAAGACATTGAAACAGAAATAGTTATTTCCAGTGACTCACTACCTCAATATCAGACAGGAAAGTGAACTAGGCACATGGTAAGATACCTACAGTACTTGCAGTTGAAAAGAAGCACTAACTTTATAGTTTCATACGCAATACTGTTTCAGGCAGCTACAGGTCCATACTCTTAGAATTTAAAATAACACACAACTGTTCTTACCATCTTGCTAATAAGAGCTCTGAAACAATAAGGAACACAGAGGAGTCATGGGTATGAGGGGAGTGCATACCTCGCCCCTCGCCTCTACTTTGACAGACAGGCTGCTGTTTATGCACATATTCTGGACACTGCAGCCTGTCAATAACCGGTGTGAAGGGCGGGGAGGCAGAGAACGTGAGCCTCCCATGAATAACTATTAGCTATTAGCCAAACAGCACAAAAAATCGTATACTGTGTACAGCAATGTAGGTGTAAAATGCAGCCCTTTCACATTCTATGTACAGTATGTCTCAAATGCCTCAGAAGTCTCCAAACTTCAGATGACTCCCTAGAGTGCCTATGCAGGGTCACAGCTGCCTACATTGCCTGCCACAAATACCCACAACCTGGGCAACGCTACGTAGCGCTAGGCTTCTCACTATTTGACAGCCTGCCACTTGTCACAATCTTTGACAACACACTTGTCTTGGAGAATAGAAAGCTTTGGGGACTCAGACATACCCTGGAGAAAGACTCCAGATCTGTTAAGGGACTACAACCCACCGTCGGGTATTCGTAGTGCCACATTTTGAGAAGATTGAGAAGAGGTGGAAGAAGTGAGAGAGATATTGCACCCCTGTGGCAGGATCAGAGAAAGAAAGTACAGAAAAGAATATATTGGATGACTGCCTGAGAGAGATAACAACTAGGTCTGTCTACCATATTTCAGCCTCTAGAACTATAAGTGCAGTGGCCAAGTTTGAGGTGGCCCACAATGCTACACTGTCACCATTGAGGAGTCACCACATTTTGCTGTTCCCTGGAGGGGTAAGGCGTGGTGCACCCCAATGGGAAATAAGTCCAGAGAGTCACAGTTTGCCGTAAACCAGCATTCTTATTTACTGGAGGAACTCAAGTGCAAAACAATATAGGCAATGCACTGAGCGGGCTTCTCCAGGCTTCCTTCTTGTAGCAGAAGGTTCTCTCCTGAGCTAGCTGTCCCTCTGGTGGCCCAGGGTCTGTGGTTGAGTAATCTGGATGGCTCCCTGGTCAAAGGGCTGGTCTGTAGTAGATTATCCCTTTTGGTCACTCATGCAGTATGGCAGAGTCTCGCCTACTAAACTCTGGTCCCTATCTACAGACAACTAAGGGCTGCTCTACCCTTATAAACTGATTGCAATTCACGGTTACCATAGATGGAATGAATGAAGCAGCAGGGTGAACGCGTAGCCTGTCACATCAGGACAAGGATATGGAGTCCTCATTCTCAGGATCGGTGGGAGTGCCAGCGGTCAGACCCACAGAAATCAGTTAGGCTACTTTCACACTAGTGTTTCTATTTTCCGGTATTGAGATCCGTCATAGGAGCTCAATATTGGAGAAAACGCTTCCGTTTTGTCTCCATTCATTGTCGATGGGGACAAAACGTAACTGAACAAGAAAGGAATGCTCCAAAATGCATTCTGTTCCGTTTGGTTGTGTTCTCATACCGGAGAGAGGTTTTCTTTCCGTTATTGGATACAGAGAAAACGGATCCGGCATGACCCACGATGCAAGTCAATGGCGACGAATCAATTTTCTCTGACACAATCTGACACAACAGAAAACGGATCCATCCCCATTGACTTTCAATGGAGTTCATGACTGGATCCGTCTTGGGTATGTTAAAGATAATACAACCGGATCCATTTATAACGGATGCAGATGGTTGTATTATCAGTAACGGAAGCGTTGCTGAGCCCTGCCGGATCCAGCAAAAACACTAGTGTGAAAGTAGCCTTAGTTTATTTTAGAGCTGCAGTAAACAATTATTTTAGTAATCGAGTATTCTATTAATTATGTTTTACGATTAATCGAGTAATCTAATAATAAAAAATGAATTAACACTGTTTTCCTTTATAAAAACTCATCAGACCCCCTGCCATCAGTCTCCAACACCCTTTGTTCCCCCTGTGCGATCAGCTCTGTTCTCCCCAGTGCCATCAGCTTCACTATCCCCTAGTGCCATCAGTTCCGTTCCCCCAGTGCCATCAGCTCTCCCCCACCCCAGTGCCATCAGCTCTCCACCACCCCAGTGCTATCAGCTCCCCCCCCCACCCCAGTGACTTCAGCTCCACCCTACCCCAGTGACTTCAGCTCCACTCCACCCCAGTGCCATCAGCTCTCCCCACCCAGTGCCATCAGCTCTCCCCCACCCCCAGGATCGGCGCGTCCTATAAGCGGACTAGGCCGCCGCGTAGCGCCCTTGGCAGGGCGCTGCTAGGAGCGCCGGCCCTGCCTCATGCTGCAGCCGCCCGAGCGCTCTGAATTGAGCCTCAGAGCGACTGCAGCACTGCCCGGGCTGGCGTGTCCATGAGGGCGCACCGCCCGGGCGCAGCAAGAGGAGAGCAGCTGACAGGAGGAAGCGCTCAGCGCTCCCTCCTGTCACTCCAGTGCTAGCTGGCCGAGCTCTTTATGGCCGCGGGCACAGGAGCATGTGTCTCCTGTACCCGGCCCGACTGACATGAAGTGCGCACAAAGTGTGCACTTCCTGTCAGTCCGTCAGGGCACAGGAAACTAAAGCTCCTGTACCCGTGGACCATAAAGAGCTCGGCCGCTACACTAGAGGTAGGGGGAGGAAGAATGACAAGAGTCGGGGGAAGAAGAATGACAAAGGGGGGAGAATGACAAGAGGGGGAGAATGACAAGGGGGAGGAAGAATGACAAAGGGGGAGAGAATGACAAGAGGGGGGAGAATGACAAGGGGGGAGGAAGAATGACAAGAGTCGGGGAAGAAGAATGACAAAGGGGGGAGAATGACAAGGGGGAGGAAGAATGACAAGGGGGAGGAAGAATGACAAGGGGGGAAGAATGACAAGGGGGAGGAAGAATGACAAGAGGGGGGAGAGAATGACAAGGGGAGGAGAGAACTGGCATTAGTTAAAGGGTTCTGCAGTTTATTTAAGCTGATCGGCAGGGTCCGACACCCGGACCCCTGCCAATCAGCTGTTTGAGCAGGCAGCGCGCTGGCAGTAGCGCATCAGCCTTCTGCTGCTTAACGCAGGCACAGTGACGTCACGACTAGTATCACTGGCCCTGGCAGCAGTTAGCTCTGTTCACCTGAATGAAGCTTAGCCCCACCCAGTGCCAATGAAACTCATCGTGACGCCACTGCCAGAAGGCTGAGGCGCTACTGCCAGCGCTGCTGCCTTCTTAAACAGCTGATTGGTGGGGGACCCCTGCCGATCAGTTTGATAAACTGCAGAACCCCTTTAATATGGCAGATCATATGGGTGGGGCATTGTGATGTCACATGGGGGGGGCGGCAAACTTTTCTTTTGCCTAGGGCGGCAAAAATCCTTGCACCGGCCCTGCCCACCCCAGTGCCATCAGCTCTCCCCCACCCCAGTGGCATCAGCTCTCCCTCACCCCAGTGGCATCAGCTCTCCCCCACCCTAGTGGCATCAGCTCTCCCCACCCCAGTGACTTCAGCTCCACCCCTCCCCAGTGCCATCATCTGTCCCCCCACCTTGTGCCATCATCTGTCCCCCCCTCTGTGCCATCATCTCTGTTGCCCTGCTCCTCCTGACACCAGGAGTGCACAGCGTCATTGGTTGCTATGAAGCTGTGCACTCCGAGCACCCAGGTTTAGTTGCGCCCCCACCCCCTCAGTTTCACCAACTTACCTTTCCAGCAGGGGGCCTCTCAACACTACACAGCTTGTCCATGGTCCCGCACTGCACTGACCTACTGACGTAGACGTAGGCGTGCCGTGACCTGACTGCGCTGTGTGATGTCAGGCCCAGAGCAGCGCGGGACCATGGACATGCAGTGGAGCTTCCGGAGGTCCCCTGCTGGAAAGGTGAGTATTCCGAGCCAGCGGGAGACCACAGAGCAGCACTTCATTCCTGCTCTGTGGTCACGTGACACAAACAAATCCGCATCAATGATTTTTTTGTGTCGAATTACTCGATTTAATCAAGTAATTGTTTCAGCCCTAGTTTATTTAATACTTTTTAAGCCATAAATATCTAATAAAACTAGAGTTATTGGAGACTTATTAAGGGACATCAAGCAGATATCATGCAGACATAGCATGTGGACATAACATGTACATAGCAGGTATCAAATATTATAAGCTGTGGACTCTTCTAGTCTACATTGACAATTTGTGTCTATGAAAAAGGGGCATGGCTAATGAGAGTAATAAAATGTGCAAAATTTACTAAATATGGGAGAAATTGTATTATGCAAGATACTTGTCTATATGTGCCCCAGCCTTATAGTGACATAATAAAAAATAAAAAAAGAGTCTAATGTAGTACTACCACATAGGTATGCCATTTTGATATGTTTGGCTCAGTTTGCACCATTTTCACAAACTTTTGGCACCATGCAGTTTATGAAACTGCCCACAAATCTCCTTAATTGTGTTTACATCAGTATATTGCAAAGTAATACTTTTCATGTATGCCTGGGGATCTGTAAAGACCATAGTAATAATAGAAGACACATTTCATAAAAATGTGAGTAATCAAATGTAACTGCTGAAATTCCAGGAAGCATATAATATGTGAAATGCACTATAATCAAAACAATTGGGATATAATAAAAATATGTGTATAATATATTAGACAAAACATTATAATGTCCAGATGTATTTTATTGTCTTTGTTTCTAACTCCATTCAGTGGAATTTAACTAAATGGAAAATGTGATATGTTGAATAGAATAGACACTAAGGACCAGATTTATCATTAGCTAAAGTCACTTTAATGGAGTGAAAAAGTCGCAAAAAAATGCGCAATCGGTAAAATTGCGCATTTTTTTGCGACTTTTTCAAGCTCTGCACTAAGCTCTCCAGTTTTGTAAAAGTGGGAGTGTTGTCTTATGTAAATAAATCTCTAGACAGATTTACTATTGCAACCATTTAAAAAGTCGCAAAAAGTCGCAAAAAAATGCGCAATTTCACTCCAGGGGGGACCATGCTTATCTTATGCGACTTTTTAATAGAACATGCGACTTTTTTGTAAAGACGTGCGACTTTTGTAAAGCCGCTTACTGAAGGATAAACTGCCACCGTCAAACCACATTTATCACAGTATTAAAGGACCATTAATAAATCTGACTAACTAAAAGTGACTTTGGGCTTATGTAAAAGTGGAGTAAGATGGAAGTGTAATGATAAATCTGGCCCTAAGTATATAACAGTATTTTGTGTGTAGTTTTTTTGTGTGCAGTTCTGGCTATAAGAGTACTGACTTGTAACTGTAGTTTGCTGCCCTTAAAGAGGACCTTTCACTGGTCCACAGTTTATAAGGCAAATGTATATACATGCAGAGCGGCACCCAGGGATGACCCTGCGCTTACTTGTATCCCTGGGTGCCTCTCCGTTCGTCCTCTGTAGCCCCTGGTAGCGGCGCGTGCGCTTCTTCTATTTTTGCCTGGGGCGGAGACATCTTCTTTTGCCCTGGGCATCTCCTTCTCCCAAGCTTGGAGCGCTTGGACATAACTGGCAAGCCTTTCTAGTGTCACCCGCGATGCTAGGGAGGCTCGTCCCAGTCACTTCCTGACATTGGCTACTCCCTCCCAACACCGGATGTTTTCATTTGCGCACAGGAAGTAGCGGCAGTGCGGGGACCAGTAGCGGCGCAGGGAGCCAGGTAAGTAGAATCAGTGTGAGGGGCCCAACATATAGGGAGCATTTGTTAGTGTCGGATTACCCCTTTAAGTTGGCACAGTGGTTCCACAACCATTGTCTGTAAAAATACTGGTATAATGATACTGTGATACTATACTTTGTTCCTGGAATACAATCTTGGGATTCTGGAAATGTATTTGTGCATAATCACTACACTTTTACATCAGTGTGACATTTTGAATCATAATAACCAATCAATAACTAACATCCTTGGATCCTGACAAACTCCTAAATGAATGATTACAATATGAAACATTTATAGGAAGCAAATGGGTGCAAGTACTGAAGGCATGGATATGCAGCCTCAAATAGCGTGAGGAATGCTTCTTGCCTTTAGATAAAGAACCTTTGAAATGCAATAGCGCTCCTCTTACTGTGTACTTTACATGTTTATACAGCATGTTATTTATGAGGAACATATTTTCCTTTTCATTTTTACTGATCAAAGGATATCTCTATGTTACAGGTTAATATACTGCAGAATATTTATAGCATTTTAGACATAATCTTCATTCCAAGGGATGTAATTGGCTTGCTAACGTAAATTAAATATGACGGTTCCCCAATGGTTCATATAAAACCACACCACATAATCCAAAATAAACTGACTTACTAGCCAAATGACAGACCCACTTCCTGTTTCCAAACTGTACTTCATTCACTGACACGGTGAACACGTCATCAATATCACAAGTCCACTCACACAGTATAAAGTACTGCTTAAGGTATTAGACTTTTCATTTGTGTTGAATAATTTTACATGTTTATTGATGTCAACACCTATACAAGTCAATGGCAACCACACAAGTTAATTAAGTAATACATCATTTATTTGCAAATTCACTTACAAAATAACAACCATAACAGTATATCATAAAATACATATAGCAGAAAATGTGGAAAAGCAGGAGTGTGGCATGAACAAACACTCCAGATGCAAGGGACTAGTCTATAATCCAGATAAGTTGCTGACAGTACATGGATTCTAAGTAAAATGGTAGAATATGCACATATATTCAAAGTGTTCACCGTCCACCCATGAAAATCCACTATGCCAAATCTCTGTGAGCAATACATTTATCATACAAACAATGTGTACTGACCCAACCTGGAGTGTGCTGCCCGACGATCGTTCCCTACTGCGCTTCTTCAAAGGTGCCCTATACTGTTATTGTTATTATTTTGTAAGTAAATTTGCAAATAAATTATGTATTACTTAATTAACTAATTGCGTGGTTGCCATTGACTTGTATAGGTGTTGTTGTTATGATTCCATGCAAGACGTGCATTGTGTTTCTAATTTTTTGGTGTTCATGTTTATTGATGTTTTATTTCATGAATTTGGTGGTAATCTGTGATGTCCAATAGATTTGTGTCAAAATGTGCATAAAGTACAAAGTAATGTGAGTGCAGTAATACCTTCTGCTCACCAGAACAGTTATAATTTCAGGTTTCTGACACACAAATGCCCCTTCATCAGGTTGGTTTTGAAGGACTGAAAGAATAGTACCATATTTAAAGATATTACAGTAAGTCAGTGCACTAATGATGTGTCCAACCTCTATCGGAGATTGGATACGCGGCAACATGTGTCACAAGACAACGTTGTGTGACATTTCATGTAATGCTTGTCAGTATTGTCACAATGCGACACGCGACATGCTACAACTGCGATGCAAAAGTTGCAAAAAAATCCAGACATGTTGGATTTTGTGTTGCACGTTGCAGATTGCGTGGGACTTTTACTCCACTGACTTTAATGTAAGTTGCACGCGACGCGTGACTCTCATGCGACTTGCCTGTGTTTTTGTGTATTGCAAATTCTGGGTAGCCATGTAGTAGTAGAACTTAAAAAATACCTGCAAATAACATTGCTTGACATTGGCAACTCCTGGATAGCAATTGGCAGCAACTTATGCAGGTATTCTGCATGTTCCGCTCTGTTTCTAATTTCTGATGAGATGGGAAGTAGATGTCAAATTACCTTTTATGGGGCTGCTTTTTCTTTCACCCAAAATATCTGTGGTGGTCTAGTGTACTGAAGGGGTCAATGTCATAATCCCTGAGTTTATGGACAGGTTAAAGAGTAACAGCCTTTGACTAAAATTTTAATAAGATGTTCTTTATGCCCTAATAATAGTTTTTCTAATATACTTTATTAAATGGATTTTGTATTTTTATTCCACTTCTCCCTCCCTAAAGTGCATCCTTCCCTGTGCTCTTAAAACTGACATTTCTGTACACCACTGACTGCTCAGCGGTGTACGGAGTACGGGCTGTAGGCACTTTATAAATGGGCACCACTGCGTACAGACAGGACCACATATTGCTGCTCCTGCAATTGCTCCCCGGAAGTTTACTAACTCCTGGCATAGAACACCATATACTATGCCAGGATTAGCTGAGCGGAGTGGGCTTCCTGCTTCGCTAAGATAAGTGCTGACATGCAGTTCTCTTAGCTTAGCGAAGCAGGCAGAAGCCTGCTCCGCTCAGCTAATCCTGGCATAGTATATGGGTACAGGGTACCCATGTGCTATGCTAGGAGTTAGTAAACCATCGGGGGGGCACGGGCAGAACCAGCAATATGCGCTCCTGCCCGTACTCACTGCTGCTGCGGCCCCATTCATAAACTTAAGTCCGTACTCTATACACCACTGAGCAGTCAGCAGTGTACAGGGGCTGACTATACGCAGGGGCACACATCACACCCCCCGCTCTTTACAATTATACCTCCCATCTATGAGGTCTTTGCCTGCAGGGGGGTCCACCATCATGGCATCCTCCAACTTTATTAGGATCCTCTTTTAGGATTAGCAGTATATCCCTGGGTGTATTTTAGTGGGATTTTGTTTTACCTACCAGTGGATCCCCGGTTATATCCTATACTCTCTCAGTTTTACTATTCCCCTGATGATCCAGCATTTTTTATGCGGTGAAACGTACATGTAGGGATATTTGATTTATGTATAGGGACATCTAGGGCCAGCATTGCCAGGGAAAGGTTCCGGACGGGGTCGCCCTTTTCAGGACGAGTGCCCTGTGGTCAGGCTGCTCTTTACTCTTTAGAAGTAGGTCACAGTGGCCAGCTAGACACAGGGCATTTGTAGGGACCCTACATGAAGACTTTTTCCAATGTGACTCCTTTAGCTTTGGATAATCATCTCCTGTAAGGTGCAAATCTGTTCATATGACCCTGGACGGACCTGCTGATTCCATTGTGGTACTGGTAGAACAAAGTTGGTATTAGGTGCTGCCGTGCACCATTTTAATTATTATTATCATCGTCACAATCTATTTGTTGGGGACTGGCAGTGTTATCACATAGTGGTGGATTTGCCTGTCCCAGATCCCCTTCATGAGAGTTGTTTTGTGCACAAATTATCTTGGACAATACAGTTTTTAAATAATTGCGAATAAATGTTACGTTTTATGATTGCCTTTCCCGGTAATAGTTTGCTGATCCTTGGGTAATCTTGTGATCAGGATAGTATCTGTTCTGTTTTTTTTATTATTGAGTACAGAAATGTCAGTTTTAAGCACACAGGGAATGGTGCGCTTTAGAGGGGGGGGGTAAAAATCTAATAAAAATACAAAATCCATTAATAAAATATATTAGAAAAAGTTTTATTAGGGCATTAGGGACATCTTATTAAAATTTTAGTCAAAGGTTTAGTTACTCTTTAATGTAAGCATTCCTAATGAACTGGGCAAGAAAGGGTTTATGTGAGCATTCTCCTTAGTCTGCGGTGAGGTTGTTTATACCTCCCCAGTGGTCTAGGGCAGTAAGGGGCATAATGTGAATCTTCCTGGTGGTCTGGTACAGTAAGTGATTAATTTCAGCATCCTGGTGGTCTATAACAATGGATGGATTAACATGAGTTTCTGTTGTGGTCTACAAATGGTATTTCAGCAGTATTTTAGTTCTATTTTTACCATTTGCATTTTACCATGTTGTATGTTTCTGCAGGTGCCACTGACTTCTACAGGGAGAACGCAGTACAATACACAGTGTGATAGGCCATACTGTAATACATATTTGAAAAATAACCGCAAAATAAGGCTGTGTGAACACAAACCTTACAAATAAGGAATTAATATGGAGATTAGATATGTTCAAGTAAAGGACACCTAAATTGTTGACTAAACACATAAGACAAATTTTAATTTTTGCGCACATCTCATGAATAATTACATGAGACATTATTAACTAATCTTTTAATTTTTGGTTTCTGAACCTTGAAATTGATTCTTGTTTGGACGTTACAGAGTGAAAACGGAAAGAATGCTAAGTGGCATCTATCAAACTATTTACGCCACTATTGTGATGTTAAAAAGTAGCAAATTATGGTGCCTGCCATGATTTGCGACTTTTTGAACTTCTCGTCACTCTTATAAAGTAGTTAGAAAAGGGCTGGGGATTAGTCGGAGGGCCGGAGACTACTGTGGTCTGCAGGATTTCCTACAACTTAGTTTTTTTTCATGGATAGGATGCTTCCCCATTCATTTTAATGGGTCTGTCAAAAAATGCGGATCGTCAACCGTTTTTGTTCCGTGGTATCCGTGGTCCGTGTTTACATTCCGTAAAAAAAATAGAGCATGTCCTAATTTTTTCACGTTTGCGGACAAGGATAGGCATTATTACAATGGATCTTCCAAAAAAACGGTTCCGTCAAAACAAACGGTCCATCATCCTTTTTTTTTGACGGACGCAAAATTTGAGGACGGAGCGGATGTGGAGGCAGGCAACGGTCGTGTGCATGAGGCCTTACACCAGAAACTTGGTGTACACTATAGCTCAAGTTAACACCAGCGCCTAGCTACCATAGATTTGAATTACCGCCGCACAGAGATGCTCTGAATTTATGAACAGGCATCTACCTCTTATTAAATTAGGCGCATTCCACTCCAGTGGGTCAGAAAATGGCATATGGGAACGCCAGTCTTGAGAAATCTCCCCCACTGACTATAGTGAGATTTTCTTTCATTAGAAAGAAAATGCAGGTACATCCAACAGTAATGTGCCAACACGGCAGGGCAGCATTTACTTTTGTAAAGCTTCTCAGTGCCTGCAATATCCTGAAGAAAAAGCTAACCATGTACTACTGAGTGCACTGAGCTTAACCACTCGGGAGGACTGCCAACTTAAACTGGTCCTGAAAAAATACTATAGGTGGCCCCGTTTTGTAGTTGGGTCCAAATTGATGGAAGGCAGGTCCAGCAATACCATATTGCGGTACATTATACCACCCCAACAGAGCCAAATACCACAATCAATCACAAAATACATCCCCAGAAACTTCCACTGGCCGGCCGTGAGGAGGTCCCAGGTGGCCTCCTGCGTATCGGCCCATGGGGAAGTTTCCCTGTAAGGTCTATGGCCAATCCGCCCCTGCAACCACTCCCTGACCACACTATTTATACCCCTTCCTGACTGGGCGCATTTTACTCTTTTTTTAGTACATGTCTATGAAAGCCATAAACATTTTTTCCCTTCAGTTATGTAAATAATTTTACTGTCTTTTTCTGATCATACATGGGGCTTTATTTTTATATTATTTTTAATTTAGTATTTTTTATTTTTATAAAAAGTAAAAAAGAAAAAAAAGGAAAAATGTGTGTTTTTCACATTTTTTGTTTTACTTTGTTAATAGCACGTGCAACAAAATTTTATTACTTCCATTAGGATAGTTTTGATTTATGGATTATAGTCGCCAGGGGAGGGGCTAGAAGCTGCATTTTTTTTATTTTCATTATTATGCCCTTGTTATTTCTTTATTTTACATATTGTGCCCCCATAAAGTCATACAAGACCTTTGGGGGGGCATTTAAAGGGGTTGTCTCATTTCGGTAAGTGGCATTTATCATGTAGAGAAAGATAATACAAGGCACTTACTAATGTATTGTTATTCTCCATATTGCTTCCTTTCCTGGCCAGATTCATTTTACCATCACAATATACACTGCTCGTTTCCATGGTTACAGACCACCCTGAAATCCATCAGTGGTGGTCGTGTTTGCACAATTTAGGAAAAAACACTACCCTATGTGCGCTCCCATGGTCCAAGCCACCAGAGAGGCTGACATTTTTTCCTATAATATGCAAGCACGACCACCACTGATGGATTACAGGGTGGTCATAACCATGGAAACGAGCAGTGCATAATGTGATAGAAAAATGAATCCACCAAGCAAAGTAAGCAATATGGACAATCACAATACATTAGTAAGTGGCTTGTATTAACTTTCTCTACATGATAAAAGCCACTTACTGAAGTGAGACTACCCCTTTAACTTTGCATATTTGTTATTGCCAATTTCTCCTGCAACTGAGGCTGATATATTAGCCCCATTTACAGGGGGAATACCGGCCCCAGAGAGGTTGTACATGCTTATACAACCGCACTGCAGAGGTGATCTGGGTCCCAACCCCTGACGGTCAAATGACCCATTCAGTGCTGTGTACAGAGTGGAGAAGGCAGGGGTGGTGAACAACCATCCCTCCTTCTGCTCCAGCAGCTGTAGGACAGTCTATGGACGGTCGAGAAGTAGTTCATCGGGAATACATCTGTATGGGAATGGAGGATATGTAGCTTCAGCGACTTTCCGCAGCCCATTTTCCTGTATGCCGTTAGAAGTTCCTTTACAATCGGGTCTCATATTTTTTAGCTTTTTTTTTACTTTTTCCCTCTGTAATTTCCAAATAAGAACCAATCTCACATTTTCAATGTCAGTTTCATGTTCAGCACCACAAAATTATGTAAAATTGCTTAATTATGTCTGTGTAAGGCCTCATGCACACGGCCGTTGTTCTGGTCTGCATCCGAGCTGCATATTTTGAGGCTCGGGCGTGGACCCATTCACTTCAATGGGGCCACATCCGTTGATCCGTTCCGTGCCCCCGCAAAAAAAATAGAGCATGTCCTATTCTTGTCCGTTTTGGGTTTTTTATTTTTCTATAATGGGCCGCGTTTCGTTCCGCAAATTGTGGAGCGGAAGACGGAGCAGCTTCCGTGTTTTGCGGACCGCAAAACACCAACGGTCGTGTGCATGTAGCCTTACAAAAAGCTTCCTAATCTTTGTACAACAGTGTTATCAAGCAAGGAGACAGCTACACATCACTGCAATTCATCAAAAGAAAAATCCTCCTTGTTTTCCCAATATTTTACTGTTCTGTCCGTACGATTAGACAGTAAAGAAATGAATAAGTAACTCAATGTCCTGCACTTCAACTCATGTGTATTATATTTTCATATAAAACCATCTGTAATTGATGTCAAGAGTAGAATAACTAGCCATGAAGAGAAAAACAACAGAATGAGTCAGACAAATAACTCCAGAAAATAAGACATCTGGGGTTTGTTTTTTGAGACTTTCAGTATATCAAATGCATTTTGTCTGTAGTATTGGAGGGCTAGCGGCAGCATTAATCAACTAGAAAGCTAAACAAGACAAAGATTTCTAATTTCATGGTTAAAATGGACATTATATCCATACAATAAAAAAAGAAGAAAATAAAAATAAGTCAAAACTAATGGGACATATGAAAATATCCTGGGAATTACTTTTCTAGAAAAAGTTTCATATATGTAGGGATGCTCCATCCGCCAGGCCATCCTGTCTTAGGTAATGGTAGGATGATGTCATGATGACCATAAACACAGTTTCTAGAAGATGTGCAATTTTCTACTAAATGACCAGTTCTTGTTACCAGTATTTCACCATTTGTAATCCTCAGCCATAAAGGGTTGTCCGGCCTTGATGTTAACAGCTCCTATCATCCTAATCTGTACCCCTTAACATCAAAAACCCACTTGTCCATCTGTGGCCCCACAGCTGCTCCATTCCTGGCTTCTGCTGGTCCCTACAGGACCATGAAGCGGCTTGGTCCCATGACTGCTGCAGCCAATCACAATACATGATACGTCACAGCTGAACAACCCCTTTAATGCCATGTATAATATTTATATCTGTCAATGTTAACCTATGACAAATGGCATACTACTTTGTAAATGTAAATTCCTGAAAATAAATTACTTAGGAGCTGTCAGAGGTCCTGACATTTTCCATAAAATACCAATTCGGAAGCATATTTTGTTAGAACTTTGTGCAGTTCCCTTGGCAATTTATTCTCCTTGGGTGAATAGATTTACAACTGGGTGTTACAATTCCCTTTGAGGTCTGTCCCTACACAATCAATGCTGACAGAGTCAGACTGTTAGAAACAAACCATACTGACAAGGGGAATGGGAATGCCCAGTTGTGCAGAAATTCACAGGCACAATGTTCTAAGGAAAGATGCTCCACCAGAGCTTGTCTTGATAATTTCTCGTCATACTATCTTGTTTACTATCTTGTTTGTTACGTATGAAATTTAATCGTGCAGCACTTTTTGATAAAGTAATGTGGCATGCAGAGGGTGCGGGTCATGTCCTGGAGACTGTCCTCACATTTTAGCCACTCTTATGTTGCAAGGAGTTCCCGTCTCAACTTGCAACAACACAATGGACTGCCATTGCACTGTTTGATCCGCAACATCCCCAACAGAAGCAGGACAGAGTTGCTTTCACTTCCCCTCCCTGCTATCATATGTTTAAAGTGAAGCATTACCATGCAATGTTAGAGCTGATGAACCTGGGCAATAGTAGTCACACAGCCAATCAGTTGCTAAAGTACATCAAGCACAAGCATTCCCCTTTCTGTCTCCCTGCCAACTCCAACTGGGCAAGATGGCCAGTGACAATGGCAGAAACATTGTGTTGAAAAAGTAATGTGGTTTACAGAGGGTGCTGGCCATTTCCAGGAGACTGTCCACATATTTCAGCCATTCTTTGTGGAAAGGAGATCCCTTCTGGATTTGTAGCAACAGAACGGGCTGCCATTTCACTGCTTGATCTGCACCGTTTCAAATTGCTGGAATTCCACCTTGCATATGCTAGAGCGACTGTACGAGCAGTGTAAAGTGGTGAATAATTTTGTCATCAGGGATCATCAGTGGAAACTCATCAGAGACAA
The DNA here is from genome assembly GCA_033119425.1 of Bufotes viridis. Classification (NCBI taxonomy): domain Eukaryota; kingdom Metazoa; phylum Chordata; class Amphibia; order Anura; family Bufonidae; genus Bufotes; species Bufotes viridis. Next base: position 165,733,734 of record CM065592.1, read on the forward strand.
GTGTTGCATACTAAGGCCACCCGATTTGTCAGTAGGATCAACTAAGGCTGATGACAATGACACTGACCATGATGACCAATCATCATAGTGGGGGAGGAGCCAGACAGAACTGGGTGCTTTTGCACGCAGGCGAGCATGGCAAGCTGTATGCTTGTTTGATTACGAACTAATATCATCTGATGATTACTGCATAGCCATGTTTTCAGACCCTCACTATCAAAACAAAATAGGGGAATGTTTTCCTGTTGCTGGAAAGGAGGCCAAATTGATTTATTACCAGGATACACTGTGTACGCTCTTTGTAGGTGGATATCTAGCACCTGTGTGTCTGACTGGATGGCCCCTCTCCTCCCCCTGCCAAGTCACCCACCTACCACAAGCAGCAGTTTCACTAACATAATGGAGTTGCTCTTACATGTGCCACGCAAGGATGATGCAAATCAGCAAACAAAGACATACCGCCTGAACAACCAAGTACAGTCCTACCTCTGGCACATACTGTATTCCCATAGATTCTGGGCAGGCAGAATGGAACAGTGGGTAGAACTGGCCCAGTTTGATTTCTCTGTAATGTCTTATCCAGATTCCAGTGTCATCTCAGAGAGGGTTTTCAGTGTGGCAGGTGGCTTTGTCACACCCAAAAGGAAAGTGCTGTCATGGATCCATGAGGATTTTCACACACCTTCGGCTGAGGCTGAAGCCAATAAATACATCCGTCACTGCTTATGATGACTATTGATCAGCGTACCCATCAAGCCACTGCTGCTGTTCGCCTGGTACCATCATTATGAATCTGAATCTGTCCCGTAGGCCTCACAAACTTTCTCTGTGCATTGGGGACCACAAATTGCAGCCCCAATGCACAGAACGGAACACATACGTTCGTGTGAATGAGCCCTAAGAGAGACTAAATATTTGTATGGTCCACAATACAGAGCAAAAAATGGGCTCCGTTCATACAGTGGTAAAATACAACAGCATATATCTAACTCAAAAGGTACAAGACAATGGTAAATACAATATCATGTATCTAAGTCATTGGTACAAGACAATGGGAAATAAAATAGCATGTATCTAACTCATTGGTACAAGACTGGTAAATACAATATCATGTATCTAACTCAATGGTACAAGACTGGTAAATACAATATCATGTATCTAACCCAATGGTACAAGACTGGTAAATACAATATCATGTATCTAACCCAATGGTACAAGACTGGTAAATACAACAGCATGTTCCAACTCAATGGTACAAGACTGGTAGATACAATATCATGTATCTAACCCAATGGTACAAGACTGGTAAATACAATATCATGTATTTAACCCAATGGTACAAGACTGGTAAATACAATATCATGTATCTAACCCAATGGTACAAGACTGGTAAATACAATATCATGTATCTAACTCAAAGGTACAAGACAATGGTAAATACAATACGATGTATCTAACCCAATGGTACAAGAGTGGTAAATACAACATCATGTATCTAACCCAATGGTACAAGACTGGTAAGTACAATATCATGTATCTAACCCAATGGTACAAGACTGGTAAGTACAATATCATGTATCTAACCCAATGGTACAAGACTGGTAAATACAAGATCATGTGTTTAATCAAAGGTACAAGACCATGGTAAATACAATACCATGTATCTAACTCAATGGTACAAGACCATGGTAAATACAACAGCACGTATCTAACTCAAAGATACATGCTGTTGTATTTACCATTGAGTAAGATACATGGTATTGTATTTACCATGGTCTTGTACCATTGAGTTTGGTATTTACGGAAACACAAACTTCTAGGATTTTTATTGGGAGGGTTGCTGCCAAACTCCTTTGGTGATGCTTATATCTGAGAAAACACAGATATCCAGTCTGTCCAATACCTGCTTCCCGACAAGGGCGAAGAGAAACAGGTGAGTCGTCTTCATAGACATAAGACTGTGTGAATCTGGTCGGAATTGTCAGGAATTGTCCATATGACCTTATGGTTTGAGTGAGAGTCATATGACTGACAATGTTTGAGCGTGTATAGGAATGTTGATAGTCTGGCACTTTTATGATCTTGTGAATGCCTTATTATAAACAGACATGAATAATTTTCTATTCTTAATTGCGGTATTCTTATGATGCCTCTCTTTCCTTTGACTGTTGCTTTACTGGGTCGGCATTCTGTATTTTTTAGCTTCCAATCTTGAATAGGAAAATGAACAGCATGTACCAGTCAAATGGCTTGTGCTGTAGAATTACACACTGTGCATTGATTAATATGTTTTTATTACTCAGATATGCAGTCCTAGGACACGGCATGAAACAAATCCAATCCAGAGAATAAATTAATGTTTGGGATTTCTCAGCACTTGACAGTCTCAGAAATAGCTTTAGAACAGCAGGGACCTGCATATAGTTCCATCTTGTAGCTCTGCAAATGGTAGCTTTATAGCTCAGTAGTGCTGGGTGTTCTCTAAAATTGCCTAATGTCTAGTAAGTTAAGCTGCTTTTATATAGGACATGAGCTAAACACAAAAGGAGACTTTATAGTAAAATGATATACCGTACATGCATATACATTTCGAATGAATGTTTTATATTTCAAAGGTCTAGGAAGTGAAATTGTGTCTGAATAATTTCCTAAAATATCTGTTAGTAGAATATGTATGGCAGAATATTCACTTAGTGTTCATAGAATTGTCCACATTAAAGGGGTTATCTGACCCCTGAAATGCCCCCCCCCATATGCCCGAGGCCCCTCACACACAATGTACTTACCTTGCTCCCCGTCACCTACATCACTTCTGAAGCCCGCATGGCCACCCTTGCTTTTCCCTGTGAGCGGGGAGCGCGGGAAGTATATTGTGTGTGAGGGGCCTAGACATATGGGGGAGCATTTCAGGGGTCGGATACCCCTTTAAAAGGGTTTTCCCACAAATGCCATTTATCACCTATCCACTAGATAGATGATAAATGTCTGATCAATGTGAGTCCCTATGCTGGGACAGTTACAATCAATGGGGGTCCTGAGCAGGGGCGAATTGGGAACCTAAGTGGCCCATGTTGTGGGCGGAGCCAAATTGGCAGAAGGTGTCACCAAGTATGCAGATTTTTTTGTGGGACAGTCTGTAGTTTTTATTAATACCATTTTGGAATATGCCTTTTTGATCATTTTTTTTATTCTGCTTTTTTGGGAGATGAAGCAACAAAAAACGGTGAATCCACAGTTTATATATTTTTTTCCATTATGGAGTTGACCATATGCAATAAATACATTTATATTTTAATAGTATGACATTTTGTGAGCAACAATAACAATGATCTTTATTTCTTATTGTTTATTAATATGGGGAAAGGGCCTAATTTGAATTTTTAGAATTTTTTTTAAAGTTTTAAAAAAATTTATTTTCATTTCTACTCACCCTAGGGTACTTTAATATGCAATCCCATAGACTGTACCTATATAGCGGAGGTCGGAAAGGGCTTTAAATAAGTCTTTCCTCCATATAACTAAGGCCTTGAGCATAATATTGATTGCGAATACCCCTGTTATTTATAAAGTTTCATTCCCCTTTTATCCAAATTGTCACTGGGGGGTCTTGAACCAGGGACCGTCTGTATCAGAGGCAAAATCCTTACTAGCAGAGCCACAGGCTTGACAGCCTTAAGAGGGTGGAATTTCTATCTAACTAAAACCCTTTAATAGTATTCTTGTACAATGCACTGGTATCTACAGATGCATCTCTCTATACCAGGACACTGGGATAACAGCAAAAATCTAATTTATTTAGTAATCACAAAAATGTAATGGACCAAAATAATTAACAATAAACACATTTTAGCTCTCTACATATATATATAATAGAGAGCTAAAATGTGTTGTTAATTATTTTGCAGACATTTGTGTGGTTACTAAATAAATCTATTGCTGCTACCCCCAGGACTTGTGGTACATTGGTAAGGTGCTGGTTTTCAATATGTAAGATTTGTGGGATAACCCTACTTTATTTAATATCACCAAAATATATTGGAGCAAAATAAATTACTATATATATATATATACACACACACACACACACACACAGTGTCTCACAAAAGTGAGTACACCCCTCACAAAATTATATCTTTTTATGGGATGTCACCGAAGATATGACACTTTGATACAATGTAAAGTAGTCAGCGTCCAGCTTGTAGAACAGTGTAAATTTGGTGTGCCCTTAAAATAACTCAACACACAGCCATTAATGTCTAAACCACTGGCAACAAAAGTAAGTACACCTCTAAGTGAAAGAGTCCTGGAGATCTCCACTTTCCCAGGAGCCTCTTGGACATTCCAGGAGACATGGCAAGTGCAGGTTAGATCGAAAGATGAACGGCATTTGCAAATATAGGAAGTGATTGCATATCTTTAAGACCGTATTACTCAATCACCATACACAGTCTTAAGGAATAGGTTTCACTCAACACTGCAATTAAATATTGACGTAAATGTGCCCCTATATATACAATAAAACGGAATGTCAGCAAATATGTGCACCTCTGTCCTTGTAGTAGCAATAGTAGTCCGTAGAAAAGGCATTCTTTAAAAGTTTCAAACGTCACCCCAAGACATTCCAAACAGTGGGACTGATGTCATGGGATTGTTGTTGGCTTCAATCACATGCTTTATTGATGTAGATTAACTGATGGGCTCATTCAGATGGTCACATGTGGATACTTTTTTTGCGGACAGTTCAGCATGTCCACAAAAAAACAGATTGCATTCTGCATTTTTGCGGACCCATAGACTTCAATAGAGCCATGTCCTGATTTTCACTGCAAGTATTGGACATGTTGTATTTGTTTTGCGAACAGCATACGGCCGTCTGAATGAGCCCTTAACAAGAGGTCAGGATGAAAAGCAGTAATATAGTTATAGTCATATCTAGTGTTGAGTTAATCGAGGTTAATAAAGGGATATTCAATCTACATTTTAGGAACACTTCGATTTGTCACAAAGTCGAATTTCCTCGCGCTTCGTGGTAACGAATCAGATTTGGAAAAATGGCTGCTGCACATGTTAGAAAGAGGAAGTAAAAAGCCTGGGAACTAGGTATCACCCATAATGCCAATCAGCAGCTAGCCAACCCGAGAGATGTCACAGCCCTCTAAAAAGCCTCCTCCTGCCCGGTCTCCGCCATTTTCCAGTGAACTTAGTGTAGGGAGAGACGTAACTGGCACTAGGGACTGTGTTTAGGAAAGCCTTTATTCACCAAAAATGACTAGTGAACAGTTTAGGGACAACTTTTTGATAGTGTAGGGAAAATGCCTTACTCGCCGGTGTGGGAATTCTTTTCATCAAGTCGCTGGAGGACATCAGCATGGCTTTTTGTAGAATCTGTGGGCAGAAGGTAAATGCGTGGCCAAGATATATATATATATAGATAGATAGATATATGTCCTTTAAAGCCCACTGGGTAAATGTGGCTCCTGCCCAGCAAAACCAGCAACTTGTCCAGATGACAGCACTGCTGCCTTCACATTCTCAAGCTGTGAGTCCTCCGCCAATGTCCTCCTCTGTCTCCTCATCCTCAACCTTGTCCTCAGCCTCCACTGCAGGTACAATTCAAATTGCTCCTGCAGCATACCACCTATGCAGAGCACAGCGTTGTCACGTTGTTCTGCACCTGGTTTGCATGGGCAAACAGAGTCACACCGGAGAGATATTGCACCACGTCCTTCAAGAGGAAATCGAATCCTGGCTGTCTCCTCACCAACTGAAGATCAGAACCATGGTCAACTATAACGGGAAGAACATTGTGTTGGCGTTGCGTCAAGTAGGGCTGACCCATGCGTCCTGCATGGTGCATGTCTTTAATCTTGTTGTAAAGGAGTTCCTGCAGTCTTCCACCCAACTGCAAGACATCCTGAAAATGGCCAGGAAACTGTGTATCCACTTCAGCCACTCTTACACTGTGTCATGCCTTTTCATAAGTATATAAACATTTATACATTATTATTGTTATAATGTGTGTTCATGGCCTATAAGCAGCCATGTTGTACTTATATTCACCCTCCTGTATGAACCTTAATTGTAAAAGAGAAAAATGGGTTCAAGGAAAGGTCCTTCCTGGCAGATGTGGGCCTATCTAAGGGAGTGATTTTACCTCATCACTAGGCTATAAGCCGAGATAAGGTTCTTCCTGGCTCTGGTCTGGCATATATCTTTTTAATGAGATGTATAAGGCCTTATTCACACATCCGCAATGTAGTCCGCATGTATTCCGCAATTTTGCGGAATACATGCGGACCCATTGACTGTGAATGGGGCCGGGAACGATACGGAGAGCACACACTGTGCTCTCCGCATCCGATTTTGCGGAGCGCGCCGCCGATTTTCCGGTCCGCGGCTCCGCAAAAAAAATAGAGCATGTCCTATTCTTGTCCGCAATTGCGGACAAGAAGAGGCATTTTCTATGGAGTTCGGGCAATGTGCGGTCCGCAAAAATGCGGAATGCACATTGCCGGTGTGTCCGTGTTTTGCGGATCCGCGGCTCCGTGGATCCGCAAAACACAACGGATGTGTGAATAAGGCCTTAATGAGACAAACATATAATGTCTGTCTGTTCATATAGTGGATCGTATTTAGTTTCGACCCAAGTTAATCAATATATCACATATGTGTTGTTTTATATTATTTCATATATTGGTTGTATTTTGTTACATGTTATAATCGTATACTAACATATATATATCCTGTGTGTGTATCACCAGAAGCGTGTATTCCTGAGGTATGTGGGAAAGCATGCTCAGTTGGATTTCTGCTCAGAAAAGTTGTTATTTTCATAAGATAAGGCACCTGTGAAATCTAAAACCCACACATTTGTTGTCTACATTTTAACTTTATGACATGAGAACAGTTATACTAGTTTCTGGGAATCTAAGTTTTTAATTGCTTCAAGTGTCAGGGGGGGTGCCTCCCTTTTGATGTATGTCCCAGGTGGTGGATGTCTATCACTTAACATGAAGTCACATTATATAAATTTAACTCCTAAAAGCTTCACATTTATAGCTTACACAACATTGCCGCCTAGGTATCGGCAGGTAACATAACACGTTCACCACAAAGCATTTTGGGTAATGCATGATCTCACAGTACCATTACCATATGTGCACACCCTCTGGTTTGGTTGGAAGACCGTTATCTAAAGGGGTGTATGCTTCTGATAAGTCTGTGAATATTAATCATAGACGGGATAAGAGAGGGATTCCAGGAGAAAGAAAAAAAGACACGTGGATTTGATCCTGGATCACGGGGAACCCTCTGGAGAGCTGACCGTCCCTCCGGAGTCCTACTAACCTTTTGACCCTTGGTAACGTATATCTTGCTTATTGCTTGCGGTATTGATAAGTTACTCAGCCCGATATATAGTCAAGGCTCCTGATTAAGTTTGATCAGTCTCTTAGCAAAGATGCATATTGCTAACTGAGCATTGGACATTGGTACTTAGTCCTTGGGACCTTTGTTATTCCCTAGCCTGATACTGAGCTGGTAAATTTGTAGTGCCGCCATATACCTCAATTGGTTAAAAGGTGATAGAAAGGGGCACTCTTCTTTAATTTGGATTGTTGCATATCATTGCATTGATTGGCGATATTCAGTATTGTTTAAAGATAGTGGTATTATATTCCATTGTCTATCATTGTACAGGTTGTATCATCAATTTTATATTTAGCACTTATGTATAATAAACTCACATATATTTTTGCATAGATGATGGTATCTCGTTTTCTTTCTAGTTGCACAAAATAATTAAGGTTCTCGTCAACACGCTGAGAGGTTATTATGTCGCCCTCTCCTCAATAGGATCGATAACTTTGATATTTTTTCCTTTGATCCTTTCTTTTGTTTTTTTTTGTATATAAAGCATTTTTTAGCGATTTATATCCGTGACAACTGCAAAACACGCCTTCCGTGAGCTACAAACGCAGAATCATCTGATATGCAATGTTTCCACCTGTTGGAACTCCAACCTCCACATGCCTCTTGCGCATTTGACCAGATGGATGCTGAGTTGCTTGGTAGTGACAGCCATATTATCACTATTCGAGGGATGATTCCTGGCTCTCCACCATGTTAGACCCTCGCTACCGCTCTAAAATAGGGGCTTTTTTCCACATGCTGAGAGGGAGGATAAACTCAACTACTATCAAGACATCCTATGTAGTCAGTTGGCCGGTGCCTATGTGCGCCATCACCCATCCTCACAAAGGTCTGACTGGGGGGCCCTCTACATTCATGATCCACTGTCATGACTACTGAAGTGAGTTGGGGGGTCAGAGGCAATACCAGTTCTATCAGCAGCAACCTAAGTCTGGAGTTTTTAATGAGCACTTTTCTTCACCCACCTACTGAAGAAACCACCCAGCAACAGCAGCAGCAGGACATGGAGCAGAATATGAACCAGGTCGTGGCATACTTGGACTGCACCCAGCCACCCCACATCCAAGATATCCTGGACTACTGGGCAGTCAATCTTGATTTGTGACCGTAACTGGCCGAATTTGGCCTGGACAAGTTTTTCTGCCAAGTAGTGTGGCATCAGAGCAGTTGTTTAGTGCGGCGGGGAGTATACTTACCCCAAAGATAACTCGCCTTTCCACACAAAATGTTGAGAGACTAACCTTTGTAAAGAGGAATCAGGCATGGATCAGCCAGGATTTCCACATGCCAGTGCCTGATGCATCAGACTAGATCATTTTGGGTGCCACACCAAAACGTTTTGAAAAAAGACCCGTTTCTTCTAGCCACCTGCTTCGGCCACTATAGTGATACTGCCACCCGACTGATCTCACACCTGCTGCCATCTTCTCCTACTGCCACCAACCATCTTGTGCCGTTGCTGCCACTGCTGTTGCCCTCCACCTCCCCACTCTGTGACAGGGCCATTGTATTGACTCCTGATGCGGTTGCCATCCTCCCCACTCTGTGACTGGGCCACTATGTTGACTCCTCATGGGTTGTCACCTCACTACTCTGTGACTGGGCCATTGTGTTGACTCCTCATGCGGTAACCATCCTAACTACTCTGTGATGGGGCCACTAGTGTCCCTGTTTGGCCTTGTTGACATCACCATTTATTTTACCCTTCTTCTGATCTGTCAGAAGGACGGAAAAATGAAAACACAATGGATCCTGTCTTTGGAGCATCCATAAGGCCTCTATCACACAGTCTCCATTTTGCATCAGGATATGCTCATGATTTGGAAGCCAAAAGCAGGAGTGGGTACAAAACACAGAAGACATGCAACTATTCCAGATGCTCAAAAGACAGGATCAGTTTTTTTGGGGTTGTTCTTGTGATGGATCAGAAGAAGGTGAAAAATAAACATTGACGTCAACACAAACTTACTGCTGACACCCTCTCCACTCTTTTATTGGGCCGCTGCTTGTATCAGTGTGTAACAGAACAGGTTCTGTATAAATCTATCTGGAATAAGCTGACGGTGTAAAGGGTGTGCACTCTTTCACTCTATAGTACAATCTTGGGCCACTGCACGATTCTTTATACCTGACGCTAACATTAACCTGTAAGGCTGAGTTCACACTTGAGTTATTTGGTTAGTTTTAGCTCCGTTACTGACCAAATAATTGAAGTCTTAAGTGATTCTAAGAGTGACGCCTGTCAACTGAATGTTATACTGATGCACTGTAACTGTTTCACTACCACAGCGGACTAGCCATGCGTTTTTATGCAATGCACAATGTTGTACACCGATATACAGGCTCTCTGCAGCAGGGAAACAGCTGATTTTTAATGCGCCTAGTCACTAATTAATTTGGATCGAATAGAATTTTTTTTTTTTATTATTTGGCAAAGCGTCTGAATCAAAAAGAGAGCCTGTCTGCAGTTTTTACAATGCAAAACTGCTAACAACTCTAGGTAGGCAATGGGGAGGGCTAGACATGTGGAGCTTTTATTATCAGGAGTAGTGTGAATATGAACTATTATTTTGCAGGCTCTATTCCTGCAATTGCTCAGAAGGCGGAGCTTCACTGTGAAGTGCTCTCTGTATTGAAATGGGTCATAGCTCTCCCCTCAACAGCTAAATGTAGACAGCACTTCACAGTGAAGCACTGCCTTCATCGCATTTGCTGGGTCAGAGCCCTGGAAAAAAAAAGTTCATATTCTCACTACTCCTGGTAATAAAAGCTCCACTAGACACATTTTAAGTAACCCTGATTGACATTTTCTGTCCCCTCCTCTTTTTTTCTTCAGAAAAACATTTTGTGAAATATGGGGAGTTTATATACTTATTTTGGAATCTTTAAATTTTAGAACTTCCTAGGCTTAAAACCCATGGAAGCTGCAGAAAATTTTTACATCTTTTTGTTTTCTTAAAGCGAACCTGTCACCGGATTTTTACATCTAAAACGGCTCACAGTACCTTACAGATCTCGTTCTTGTACTTTCCAAGCTGGTGTCATATGTAATTATGCCCTTAGTATTCTTGAAAAAATGACTTTATAAAGTGCTGGTCCCATGCGTCTGCAGTCACGACAGAAGTCAAGGAGGCAGACCCTCCGTGACTGCAGACAGTGACTCCCCCGCCATAACCCCGCCTCTCATCCCTGTGATAGACAGTTCTCCCCAACAGCCGGGACCGTGCTTGTATCGGGGCGCATGCGCCCTTGCCCACTTCGCAAGCGCAATCCCGAGCATCGCGCCGAGGGAAGCGCGATCCCCTTTCTCAATCGCGCCTGCGCAGTCCAGTCCCCCAACGCCGGCCGGCTTTTTTTTCTAATGTCGCTATTGATTGAGAAAGGGGATCGCGCTTCCCTCGGCGCGATGCTCGGGATCGCGCTTGCGAAGTGGGCAAGGGGATGAGGATAATTGCATAAAATAATAATAATAATAGGATAATTTGTACCATCAGCCTTTATGTTGTATTTTTTTTTTTCGTTCTTAATGGGTCCATTGTACTAACAGCACTTATTGGAAAACATTGGGGGAGATTTATTAATACCAGTGCAGAAAGCTTGACAACCCCTGCACCACCAGGAGGACTCTCCTAATTTATGATGAGGCACAGGTCTCAGGGGCATAGCTATAGGGGGTGCAGAGGTAGCAGTCGCCCCCAATCCCCCACCACCGCCTTCCTGACATATTTTTACTTTTTTGTACATATGGCATTAAAAGCCATATTTTTTATTTAAATCTTTTTTTCATCTTTTTTCAGCGATACATGTTAAATTTTTTTTTTTATAGCCAGGAAAATGTAAAATTTAAAGGGAAAAATCTGTTTTTCACATTTTAGAAATTTTGTTTAGCAATACAAAGTGCAACTAAAATACATTTTTACATTGTACAGTTACCCAGATTTCTAATCTACGCGTGGTCTGGAGGAGGTTGAAGAGTTTTTGGGGCAGATTTATCAAAACAGGTGTAAAGTAAAACTGGCTTAGTTACCCCTAGCAACCAATCAGATTCTACCTTTCCTTTTCCAAAGGAGCACTGAAAAATGAAATTTGGAATCTGATTGGTTGCTAAGGGCAACTAAGAGTACTTTCACACTTGCGTTGTTGGATTCCGGCAGGCATTTCCGTTGCCTGAACTGCCTGTCTGATCAGTAAAACTGTATGCAAACGTGTGTCATTTGCAAACTGATCAGGATCCTGATCAGTCTGACAAATGCATTGAAATACCTGATCGGTCTTTCAGGTGTCATCCAGAAAAATGGATCATGTATTAATTTTTTTCACATTTTTAAGGTCTGCACATGTGCAGACTGGAAAACCGGATCCGTTTTTCCAGAACACTTGGTGCTGGATCCAGCATTAATGTAATAGTGTTCCGGAATTTTGAACGGAGAAAATACTGCGGCATGTCGCAGTATTTTCTCTGTCCAAAAACCATACAGTGAATGAACTGAAGACATCCTGATGCATACTGAACGGATTGCTTTCCATTCAGAATACATTAGGACGAAACTGATCATTTTTTTCCGGTACTGAGCCCCTAGGATGGAACTCAATACCGGAAAACTTTAACGCAAGTGTGAAAGTATCCTTAGCCAGTTCTACTTTACATCAGCTTTGGTAAATTCTGTAATCAATAAAACCAGTTGCCTCTAGTGAGAAGCTGCAGCTCTTTAGACTCCTATTGACTCCTTCTACTGTCCCTGAGTAAACCATGTATGCCACTCATATGCCAATATGATCCTGGGTAAGTACATGAAACCCCTTCTATTTTGGCAATATACAGTCCCCAGGCCACTTGATGTACAATACTGTTGTCAAGAAACAAAGAGAGATTTATCAAAACTGGTGTGAAGGAAAACTGGCTTAGTTGCCCATAGCAACCAGATTTCACATTTTATTTTCCAGAGGTCCATTAGAAAATGAAAGGTAGAATCTGATTTGTTGCTGTGGGCAACAGTCTGTTCTACTTTACACCAGTTTGATAAATGAAAAATTAAACTGCACAGAGTCACGAAAATTGCTACTAAACTGGATGCAGAACCTTGGGCGACATTATAGTCATATGTCCATGTACTACACTAGCATTACAAAGAAGGAGAGGAGGATACAGCCGAAATTTGCACATAATTTAAAGGGAACCTGTCACCGAGAAAACGCATATTAACCACCTACCGACCGCCTAACGCAGGGCTGCGTCCAGGCGGCGGCAGGTCTGTTCCTCCTTGACGCGGCGGCGCATCATCTCGCGAGATTTGCTGGGAACGCGCGCGCGCTCGCGTTCACAACAAGTTGAAGATCGAAAGTTATACTGCAGCCTGCCAGCGATGATCAATCGCTGGCAGGCTGTAGATGCGAAATAAATCGCATCAAAGTGGTATATCAGAAGCTGTTTTGTTAACAGCGTCTGATATACCTGCTACCTGGTCCTCTGGATCCCATTTGGTGGGATCGACCACCAGAGGACCAGGTAGCTATGTAAAGTAACACCAAGCACCACACTACCCCCCTCCCCCCCTGTCACTTATTAACCCCTTGTTAACCCCTAATCACCCCATATAGACTCCCTGATCACCCCCCTGTAAGGCTCCATTCACGTGTCCATATGTGTTTTACGGATCCACGGATCCGCAAAACACAGACACCGGCAATGTGCTTTCCGCATTTTGCAGATCCGCACATTGCCAGAACTATATAGAAAATGCCTTTTCATTTCCGCAATTGCGGACAAGAATAGGACATGTTCTATATTTTTGCGGAACGGAAGTGCAGACCCGGAAGTGCGGAACAAAGTCTGTCCCCATAGAAATGAATGCGGACGTGTGAATGGGGCATAAGGGTCCCTTATCACCGCCAGTTAGTTAGCTACTTGTTAGGTAGTTAGCGCCCAGCCCACCGCACCGCAGTCACTGATTTTGGCAGATATTTTTTTATCCACATTGATCGATGCGAATGAAAAAATCTGTGCCGTTCAATTTTTTTATTTTTTTTTCAGCCCAGAGGCTGAACGGAAAAAAAAATCTCATTCCCCGTATGCTCAATATAAGGAGAATAGCAGAAACTCCTAATGCTGGCCATACGTGTAATGATTGCGGAGACCCTCAAATACCAGGGCAGTACAAACACCTCACATGTGACCCCATTTTAGAAAGAAGACACCCCAAGGTATTCCGTGAGGGGTATGGTGAGTTCATGCAAAATTTTATTTTTTGTCACAAGTTAGTGGAATATGAGACTTTGTAAAAAAAAAAAAATATATATATATATATATATATATCAATTTCCGCTAACTTGTGCCCAAAATTTTTTTTGTCTGTGAACTCGCCATGCCACTCACAGAATACCTTGGGGTGTCTTCTTTCCAAAATAGGGTCACATGTGGGGTATTTATACTGCCCTGGCATTTTAGGGGTCCTAAAGCGTGAGAATCCAAATGCGTAAAAATGCCCTGTGAAATCCTAAAGGTACTCATTGGAATTAAGGCCCCTTTGCGCATCTTGGCTGCAAAAAAGTGTCACACATGTGGTATCGCCGTACTCAGGTGAAGTAGGGCAATGAGTTTTGGGGTGTATTTTTATATATACCCATACTTTTTGTAAGAAATATCGCTGTAAACTACAACTTTTTAAAAAATTTTATACAAAGTTGCCAATATACAGAGATATTTCTCTCACCCAACATGGGTATATGTAAAAATACACCCCAAAACACATTGCCCTACTTCTCCTGAGTACGGCGATACCACATGAGTGACACTTTTTTGCAGCCTGGGTGCGCAAAGGGGCCCAAATTCCAACTAGTACCTTGAGGTTTTACAAGGTTGTTCACAATTTAGCCCCGCCCAAAATGCCAGAACAGTAAACACACCCCACAAATGACCCCATTTCGGAAAGTAGACACCCCAACGTATTCACTGAGCGGCATAGTAAGTCCGTGGGAGATTTTTTTTTTTTTTTTTGCCAGAAGTTAGCAGAAATGGAAACTTTATTATTTATTTTTTTCCTCAGAAAATGTCATTTTCCGCTAACTTGTGAAAAAAAATGAAATGATACATGAACTCATTTCATGAGATACATGAACTAAGTCTATAAGAGGCAGTATCTGTAGTGTTAGGGACCCTTGTGCGGAAATCGCCGTGAAGTGGCACTTGGGCCCGACATACTTTTGATCAAAAATGTGCGCTAAGAGCTTCCTTCATTCCTATTTTTGGAATGAGCCCCTTTTTTATTTTTCTGTTAGTTTGTGATGTATTGTGCAGCCATCTTTTAATCAACTTTATTTGCCTTATGGTCATGCACTTCTGAGTGTAGAAATATATCTGCTTAGTCTGAACTCTGTCTTATAGTATATATTGAGGGTGGCGCCTCTTTTGGACTGAGCTACGCCCAACTACCTGGGACTTCTCAGCACAAAAGCAATTTAGCTGGTTCCTGCAGTGCCCTTAAAATAAGGAGACTGGTAAGTCTATAAGAGGCAGTATCTGTAGTGTTAGGGACCCTTGTGCGGAAGTCGCCGTGAAGTGGCACTTGGGCCCGACATACTTTTAATCAAAAATGAGCACTAAGTGCTTCCTTCATTCCTATTTTTGGAATGAACCCCTTTTTTATTTTTCTGTTAGTTTGTGATGTATTGTGCAGCCATCTTTTAACCAACTTTATTTGCCTTATGGTCATGCACTTCTGAGTGTAGAAATATATTTGCTTAGTCTGAACTCTGTCTTATAGTATATATTGAGGGTGGCGCCTCTTTTGGACTGAGCTACGCCCAACTACCTGGGACTTCTCAGCACAAAAGCAATTTAGCTGGTTCCTGCAGTGCCCTGAAAATAAGGAGACTGGTAAGTCTATAAGAGGCAGTATCTGTAGTGTTAGGGACCCTTGTGCGGAAGTCGCCGTGAAGTGGCACTTGGGCCCGACATACTTTTGATCAAAAATGTGCGCTAAAAGCTTCCTTCATTCCTATTTTTGGAATGAGCCCCTTTTTTATTTTTCTGTTAGTTTGTGATGTATTGTGCAGCCATCTTTTAACCAACCAATGATACATGAACTCACCATGCCCCTCCGCGAATACTTTGGGAAGAATTCTTTCTAAAATGGTGCCATTTGGGGGGTATTTATACTATCCTGACATTCTAGCACCTGAAGAAACATGACAGGTGCTCAGAAAGTCAGAGCTGCTTCAAAATGCGTAAATTCACTTTTTTGCATCATAGTTTGTAAACGCTATAACTTTTACCCAAACCAATAAATATACACTTATTGGATTTTTTTTTATCAAAGACATGTAGAACAATACATTTATAGAAAAATGTATATAGAAATGTAGTTTTAAAAAAAAAAAATTACAACAGAAAGTGAAAAATGTATTTTTTTTTGCCAAAATGTCGTAAAATTTTTATTAATAGCAAAAAAATAAAAATGTCAGCAGCAATAAAATACCACCAAATAAAAGCTCTATTAGTGAGAAGAAAAGGAGGTAAAATTCATTTGGGTGGTAAGTTGTATGACGGAGCAATAAACGGTGAAAGTAGTGTAGTGCAGAATTGTAAAAAGTGGCCTGGTCATTAAGGGTGTTTAAGCTAGGGGGGCTGAGGTGGTTACACCGGCAGCAGTACCTTATTGCAGTCTGTAACATGATTATAAAAGGTGTCTGTCTCTTTTCTATACAATGCTCCAAAAGTCTGAAAAATAGACTTTTACTCAACTGGCCGCGCTATGTAAATTATAGTCTTGAAGTCAAGTGGGCAGCGGCTTTCTCGCCTGAAGTCAAGCACACCCTGCCCCCCTTCCCGCCCCTTAGCGTTTGAGTAATAGGATTTCCAATTCCTTCACTACTGGACGCTTGAACTACTGTGTCCCCACTATGCCGGCGCCTGCGCACTTTTCCCCTCCGCTGTGAGGTGGTTTTCAGAGGCTCAATGCTCAGGCACTTGCACACGAAAGCCTGCTCATGCGTGAGCTGTGGGATGCTTGCTAGAGGCGTGTTGTAAGTAGGACTATGAGTGTAATATGTGTATGTCTAATAGCGCAGTGTTTCGGTGTGTAGTGTCTATGTATGAGGTGTGTGAGGGGTTAATATAGAGGCCCGGGATCTGATATTTTTGATCTGGGGTTTGGATTTGTTTAGGGGCCTGAGCAATGAGGGATACGAGTATGTACCACAGAAAAAAAAAAATGCAGTATTGTGTGTTATGAGCCTGTTGGGGTCCTTTCCAAAAGAGCTGTCAAAAATGAAAGGTGCAATCTGGTTGGTTGTCATGGGCAACTAAGCCTGTTCTACTTCTGTTTTTCAGTAATATTCTCAGGGGAACAGAATAAAGAAGTAGGCACTCTCAATTTTTGACATAGTTAGGCTGGGTTCACATCACGTTTTTTCCATCCTTTTAACGTATACAAAGAATCTATATGTTTTTTTACAAGACTGTGCAGGATACAAGGTGGTGCGCTGCATTTTTGTATTTTTTTTATAACGTATACGTCAATTGGAGGCATAAAACGTCATGTGAACCCATCCCTACTGTCACAGTTTGTGGCAGTAGGCACTCTTACTGTATGATACAGTTCATAAAATTAGCTGTGCAAATGTGTTACTGTATATATTCAAATGTATTCCATTTTTTCACAACAATTTACAGTACAAAGGACTCAACAGAAAGTGTAAAAGTCAATAAAAAAATATATAGAAATATATATAAAAATACAAAAAAATAACTTGCAATCCACTTTTGTACGCAGCATGTGTACGCAGTGATGGTGAACCTTTTAGAGACCGAGTGCCCAAACTGCAACCCAAAACCCACTTATATACGCAAATATAACCTGAATACTACAGTCCAGTATAGTATACCTTCCATGTACTTTATCACTTAGCTATAATAGCCTGTCTACATACAATGCCTGTGCTGTTCATAGTGCGCCCTGCGCTGGCTGTGCTGTACATATCGCGCTCTGTGCTGTACATAGCGCACCCTGCGCTGGCTGTGCTGTACATAGCGCGCTCTGTGCTGCCTGTGCTGTACATAGTGCGCCCTGCGCTGATGAATAGCTGGAAAAGTCTAAGGCATATTGGTATCCTACCAGACTTTTCCCAGGAAGCGGCTGCCCACAGAAAGGGCTCTGAGTGCCAGCTCTGGCACCCGTGCCATAGGTTAGCCACCATTGCTATATAATACTGGCGCGGGGCCCTTGCTATATAACTAGATCATATTTATTATTTAATGTAAATGGATTTAACAAATATGAATACCAAGGGGCAGTTTAAAATAGTGACCATAAAATGCAATGCTCTATCCAGTGTTGGACTGGGGTGCCTGGGGCCCACCAGTAAAATTTATTTTGGGGGCCCACCGTACGGATACATTCAAATATGAACATCAGCTGGTTGAGGTGCTGTACATTGAATAGAAGTATCTATTGCAGTAAATCTACTGTGTTATGTGGCACTTGTGCAGGGGGTGGGAGACTAGGGGCCCACCTTGCTCAGGGGCCCATCGGGGGATTCCCCTGTGGGCCAGTCCGAGCCTGGCTCTATCCCATACAGTCAGTGATGGTATACCGATCCTGTATATTAAATGTTGAAATGCTGATCCTGTATATGTGGCATACCAAATTGGAATGCAGCAGATGGCGATCTGTCTTATATCTGCCAATAAAAGTTTCTTAATACCGTATAAGGGCTCATGCACACGGCTGTTGCCATTTTTGTGGTCCGCAAAACATGGACACTGGCTGCGTGTGTTCCGCATTTTGTAGAACGGAACATCCTGCCCTCTATTGAACTGTCCTATCTTTGTAGGTAAAACAGATAAGAATAGAAAATGTAAAAAAAAAATGTGAGACCACGGAAACTTTTTGCGGCCCCGCTGAAGTGAATGGTTCTGCATCCGACCTGCAAAAAATGCAGATCTGATGCAGAGGAAAAATAGGTTTGTGTGCATGAGCCCTAAATTGTGGCCACTTGTGTTCAGAATATTGCTGGGCAGAGTTATACTTAGTTCAGATTGATACCTGTGCTATGCACCTTACCTCCTCCTGGGGCCATTCTATGTGTGGTCCACGTGGTAGTGGCGGCGGTAAATCTTCATCAGGATGTGGCCCGACTCCTCCAATATAGATTCACGGGTTTGAGGCATGGGGGTTGGGAAGCGCTGTTTTTCACTTACTTGCTTACGGCATCGGCCATAAGAGGCAGCATCCTTATACGTATTTGTTCCACTTGATGACCGAGAGTGCCCATTTCTTTATTCTGTTTCATTTTGTAATTATTTTAGTCTATTATTGGGCAATCGACTGGTGAGAGCACCCATGTGTCCATACATTAGTACATTTGCTACATATCAATATTCTCCGGACAGGGGGTGATACTGTACATATTTGGGCTGGCACTGTGTGACTGGCAGTAATGAGAGGTACTGCCTAATGGAAACTAATGGTGGACACTGTTTAGCTGTAACTAATAATAACACTGGGTAGCTGTCACAGTTGTGTGGCTTACTATTATAGGTGTACTGTGTGGATGACACTGTTCTGAAGTCACTGTGTGTCTGGCACTGTTATGCAAGACTCTGTGGGGGAGATTTATCAATTCTAGTGCAAAGGAAGACTGGCCCCTGGTAACCAATTAGATTGAGACTTTCATTTTCCAAAGGACCTCTGAAAAATGAAAAGTGGAATCCTATTGGTTGCTATGCACAACTAAGCTAGTTTTGTTTTGCACAAGTTTTGATAAATCCCCCCATATGTATTGCACTATTATGGGGCACCGCATGACTGGCACTGGGAAGCTATCACTATGGGGCTCTGATGTTGGCTGGCAAATTTTAGTCTGAGGGCAAACACACTGCACTGGCCTATGAGAAGCAGCCAATCCTTAACCTTAGAGCCTTCTGCAAGTCGATGTGGATACCCATGCAATATACTCTTGTGGGCTCCTACAATGGTCTGTCCCAAGCTTTCAGTTAGTATAAGAAGTGCTTAACCACCTCCCGACCACCTAACGCAGGGATGTGTCCTGCGGGCGGCCGGGATGTTCCTCCTAGACGCATCGGCGTGTCATCTCACGAAACGACGCGCTGATGCCGCATGCGCAGTGTGCGGCGGTAAAAGTTGCAGGGCAAGTTGGTCACCAGCCTGCCAGCCAATGATCAACGCTGGCAGGCTGATGATAAAAAATCGTATCACCAGCCATCTAGCACATTATAATTATAATGTGTTAAATGGCTTCTGTGCTCTCTGCTGGGTCCTTTTCGTCGGTTGGTCCCAGCAGAGAGCACATGTGACTGTGAGTACACCAAGCACTACACTTTAGCTCACCCCCCCCAATCACCCCAATTAACCCCTTGATAACCCCTGTCAATCACTAGTGAAAGGGAAAAAAGTGATCAGTGTAAACTGTCACTTTTTTTTTCACTAGTATTGACTGTTAGGTTTAGTTTTTAGGCCCCTTTAGATAGTCAGTTAGCGCCCACCGCACTCGCTGATTAGCGTAGTCCAGTCTTTCCGGTGGAAACCTGTCCAAGTTTCCGAAATTAAAACTTTTCTGGGCCTTCTCCTCAACATGGGCCTGACAAAAAAGCATGAATTGCGGTCATATTGGTCCACGAACCCAATTCATCACATGCCCATGTACTCTGCTGCCATGTCCAGGACACGATTTGAGACCATCCTGCGTTTCCTGCACTTTAATGACAACAGCACCTCTCGTCCCAGAGGCCACCCAGCTTTTGACCGGCTCCACAAAATTCGGCCCCTCATAGACCACTTTAACATCAAATTTGCAGATATGTATACCCCTGAGCAAAACATCTGCATAGATGAGTCCCTAATACATTTTACCGGGCACCTTGGCTTCAAACAATACATCCCAAGCAACAAGACTCCAGTTTTTTTACATCGCATAGGCGTTAGGACAGACGCAAAATGTCCTCGCTGTCAGGTGGAACCAGCTGACTTGCTTCACATGTTATGGCACTGTTCGCGGTTAGGCGATTATTGGACGGAGGTGTTGACATTGATCCAGAATGTGTGGCTGGGAGAGGGTGGAGTAGAAAGAGGGTGGCACTACCCAATAAAAGTCCCCGTATATTGATGCTGGTCACCTCCGGTCCGGTGTATGTGACCGTGTGTGGTGCTCTGCTCCCAAAAGTACAGAAAGTGTTCCACTATTGTCAGAAGAAAAAGTGGTGCGGCACTCACCCGGCTGGTTGAAAGATTCTGTTTAATGTGTCATATGCCAGAAAAACACAACTTCAGGTAGCAGGGGCGGTCATCGAGCTAAGCGGCTGCGGGATGGCGAGGGCCGTTTCACGCTTGAACTAGCGCATCGTCAGACTATTGGCCTGACGATGCACTAGTTCAAGCGCGAAACGGCCGTTGCCATCCCGCAGCCGCTTACCTCGATGACCGCCCCTGCTACCTGAAGTTGTGTTTTTCTGGCATATGACACATTAAACGGAATCTTTCAACCAGCCGGGTGATTGCCGCACCGCTTTTTCTTCTGACAATATTGATCCAGAATGTATTCGCACTGCAAGTACCCCATGACCCTAAGACATGTCTTTTAGGATATGTGTCAGATATCGGAGGGGAGGAAGTTGATAAAATTGGGTGGGTAGGCTATTATATGTGGCCAGCAAATTGATCGCGCTACACTGGATTCAATCCAGTCCCCCGGACATAGGGGAATTTAGGAGAAAAGTAAATACGCAGTTGGTGTATGAGAGAGTGGTGTATCAGAGAGAGAGAGGTTGTCCTCAAAAGTTTGAAAAACTGTGGGGCAGATGGGTGGCTGCTGTTGCACTATAATATTCCTTTTTCTTTGTATGCGGGAGGGGGGATGCATGGGAGTTGGGGGGAGGGTAAATTGGAGTTAAATATTGTAAAATTTATAGAGTGTGATTTATTTCTCCTAATCCATTGTTTGCTATTTTGCTTTAATAAAAATGATCTGATAAAAAAAAAAAAAAAATACATCCCAAGCAACCGCGCCCGGTATGGGATCAAATTGTATAAGCTCTGTGAAAGGGCCACAGGCTATACGTACAAATTTCGCGTCTATGAGGGTAAAGATCAGACCCTGGAGCCGGTCGGTTGCCCTGACTACCTGGGGAGCAGTGGGAAGACAGTCTAGGACTTGGTGTCGCCCTTATTTGGCAAGGTGTACCACCTTTATGTGGACAATTTCTACACAAGTGTGCCCCTCTTCAGGCATTTGTTCCTAGAACAGATTGGCTGCTGTGGCACCGCGTGAGCTAGTCGCCGGGGCTTCCCCAAACGGCTCGTTACCACCCTTCATGCAAGGGGGGAGAGGGCTGCCTTGTGTAACGAAGAACTGCTTGCGGTGAAATGCAGAGACAAGCGTGACGTTTACATGCTCTCCTCCATTCACGCAGACACAAGAATACAAATTGAACGGGCAACCAGTGTCATTGAACAGCCCCTCTCAGTCCACGACTATAACCTCCACATGGGAGGGGTGGACTTCAATGACCAGATGTTGGCTCCTTATTTACTTTCCCGCAGGACCAGACGCTGGTATAAGAAGGTGTCTGTATGCCTAATTCAATTGGCTATGTATAATAGTTTTGTTCTCTACAGTAAGGCTGGGAAAACAGGATCCTTCCTCAAATTTCAGGAAGAGATCATCGAGAACCTCCTATATCCAGGAGGTTCCGTGGCCCCAACCACCAGTGTAGTGAGCCGTCTACACGAGCGACATTTCCCCAGTGCTGTTGCTGGTACCTCAACCCAACCGTCGCCCCGAGAAAGATGTCGTGTCTGTAGCAGTAGTGGAATTAGGTGTGACACCAGCTATTTCTGTCCTGACTGCCCTCACCACCCTGTCCTATGCTTAGGGAAGTGTTTCCGGAAATACCACACTCAGGTACACTTAGGGACGTAGGGACTGCAGGACACAGGTAGTTTTTACACTTAGGATCTAGGGTCTCTCAGGATAATAGGTTTTGAGAGACCCTAACACACAGGGGTGCTAGTGTGCTACTGCAGCTATGTGAAACGGTAGAAACCTCTCCTTTCACTTGGGATAAAGTGCATAATGTACTTCGCACCATCTCTGTGCGATTTACACTTTACACATTGTCCCATGGGAAAGGAGAGGTTTCTGCTAGGAAAGTAGAGTGAAAAAAAAAAACAAAAAAAAAAAACAGGTAGCAAGAAAAGAAATCGTGAGTTAGTTTAGGTTTATGCGGCACTGCAGGACGAGATTTCTTCTCCGCAGTACAGGTACGTTTGCCCAGGCATATGAGCTGAAGAGAGGTGTTGGAGTTCATATGCTTTGGCAAACACTTTGTAAAAAATCTGGCAAAGATGTCTTCCTCCACACCGATCGATTGATCGATGTGAATGGAGAAATCATGTTTGCCAGGACATAGGAGCTGAGTGGGTATGGATGTTTGGGCGGAGCCCCTATGTCCTGGCAATCGCCAGGCCCCTCTTTTTTTTTTCTTGCATATTTTTTGGCAGAGATTTTTTTATCCACATTGATCGATGCGAATGAAGAAATCTGTGCCGTGCATTTTTTCTTTCAGCCCAGAGGCTGAACGGGGAAAAAAATCTCATTACCCGTATGCTCAATATATGGAGAATAGCAGAAACTCCTAATGCTGGCCATACATGTAATTATTGCGGAGACCCTCAAATGCCAGGGCAGTACAAACACCCCACATGTGACCCCATTTTGGAAAGAAGACACCCCAAGGTATTCGCTGAGGGGCATATTGAGTCCATGAAAGATAGAACTTTTTGTCACAAGTTAGCGGAAAGAGAGACTTTGTGGGGGAAAAAAAAGTCAATTTCCGCTAACTTGTGCCAAAAAAAAAAAATCTTCTATGAGCTCGCCATGCCCCTCACAGAATACCTTGGGGTGTCTTCTTTCCAAAATGGGGTCACTTGTGGGGTATTTATACTGCCCTGGCCTTTTAGGGGCCCTAAAGTCTGGAATCCAAATGCCTAAAAATGCCCTCCTAAAAGGTACTCATAAAAAGTGTCACTCACGTGGTATCACCGTACATTGTGTTTTGGGGTAAAAAAAGGCGGTAAAATTCATTTGGTTGGTAAGTTGTATGACCGAGCAATAAACGGTGAAAGTAGTGTAGTGCAGAATTGTAAAAAGTGGTCTGGTAATTAAGAGGGTTTAAGCTAGGGGGGCTGAGGTGGTTAAGGGGCCCTTTACATTTCATTCAGCTATGTTTCTTCAACACTTCCCCCTTGTCATTACATAAATACAGCACCAGAACCAAGCTCCTAACATACATACAGCGCCAGAACAATGCTCATAACCTAAATACTAAAACAGAAACCAAGCTCATAACATGAAAACCGGAACCAAGCTCTGATTCTGAGTGGAACCTGTCTTATGAAACCACTATATGGTCTTGGCTGCAGCTCAGTTTCAGGGTGTTGGCAATCTTCTTATAGCCGAGGCCATCTTTATGTAGACCAACAATTCTTTTTTTTAAGATCCTCAGAGAGTTCTTTGCCATGAGGTGCCATGTTGAACTTCCAGTGACCAGTATGAGAGCGATAACACCAAATTTAACACACCTGCTCCCATGAGTGGACCCTAACACGAGTTCCTACCTGTTATGGGCCATGACAGCCACACAAAATCCAGGGAGCGCAGGTGCAGCATGCATGCCAGGTACACTCTGCTTGTAACCCCGTCTGGTGCCATAACAGCTTCAATCAGATCCAGGGATGCAAGTACCAACATGCATGCTGAGCCCACTATATACTTCTCCTGGAGCCAAATGGCTACTGGTAGGCACTATAAAAGCAGACTCAGTTTTATACTGACTTTAAAACCAGCCTCCAGGGCAGACTAACTAGTCAGGTGTGCACGACTGCATGGAGATCGCCACGCCTCCAAAATATACTACAATATATACTTCAAAGAAAAAAATGGGGGGGTTCAGTCAGTACAACCCTATATGAAGGTGCACATTGCTATGGCGAAATACACACACAAACGCAAAAACAAAAATGCAATGGCAATCTGCAACCAGCACTCTGCCCTGCCTCCATGCTGGATGTTGAATGAGGCATTAGTGTACATTTTGGCCAAAGCGTAATAAGCCACTCACCACGTCAAGGTCGCCTCCATGAGTGGTCCCTAACACTAGTCCTGTAGACATTTTCTGTGCTACACGTAGCGTATGCATTGTTTTGGGAAAAGAAGATGTCACTGACTCAAAACAATACACCAAAAGTGAAGAAGACCGCTATATGTAAGATTCTTCACTGTGTATGCTATAAAACTAAATAACTACACTGATTACATTTTAAATGATAATGTTCTCGCCACCTGCAGCAACCACTAGGGGGAGCTCAGTACCTATGAATTTATACAGCTACAATAGAACTTAAAAGAAGTTATATAAATCTCTATGCAGTAAACTCCCTCTAGTGGCGGCTGATGGAAATTCATATTATAACTATGCATGTTGAAGCTTTTGCTGTAGTCTTCCAGTGTTTTGACATCTGCTCCTCTATGGGGAAAAAAAATGGCATAAAAAATGTGGTTCATGCAGTTCTTGAGAATGAAAGTGCTGCAAAAAAAAACATATTAAAAATTATACACGGCATGGAAAAATATACAAATGGTTATATAGCATTTTTAGTGAGGAAAAAACACCAGGTCAAAAGTCATGAGTGTAGCAACTCTAAAAGCACAAATTAACAAACAGTGAGTTGCTTAAAGAGGACCTATGTCTTAAAAACTACTTGATGATGTGTCATTCCTTTATTTTTCCTGCTAAAAGTTATGAATTAATTACTAGCAGTTTGCAATGAAGGTCCAGATGGGTGTTACCAGTTGGAGGTGTGTCCTTGCACAGTCTGACACTGTGGAGGCACGGACCTGGAAGCCCACAGAAACACAAAAGATAGTATATATCCTATCTTTTACCACATCTTGTGGATCGCGGACCTGTTGAAGTCAATGGGTCCGCACCGCAGAGTTCACACAGCCGATGTCTGGGTTTTGCGGACCCGCGGTTTGTGGTCCGCTACACAGGTACGGTGACACCATGGTCGTGTAAATGTACCCTAAGTAGAATAGTGTCAGAAATGTGATACAGTACAAAGTGATCTGAAATGAAGCTAATCTTATATTTATCATATGTATCTGTTACTCATGTCTGCAGCAAAGAGAGAACACGTGCCAAGACCCTGCAGGTAGTATCACAGTCCCTAATGGATGCCCAGTTGGTAACCTCCTTATAAAAAAGGCTCCCTTTGGTGTAATACTTTAAAATACATCAAAACTCACCTAACTGATCTCCACTACTTCTATAGTAGTGCACAGGGGCGTAGCTAACGGCTCATGGGCCCTGGTGCAAGAGTTCAGCTTGGGCCCCCCTTCCCTCAGTGCTTTGTGTGTCTTCTTATGTGGCACAAGGGTCTTTGGGCCCCCTCAGGCTCCTGGGCCCGGTAGCGACTGCTACCTCTGCACCCCCTATAGCTACGCCCATGGTAGTGCACTATAATGCACCTGGGGAGTAAAAACCCAAGAGCAGAATATAAAATCAGTGATACAGTACTAACCTCAGTATCTGAGGAAAGGGATTTAGGGGTCATTATATCAGACGACCTAAAGGTGGGCAGACAATGTCATAGAGCAGCAGGTAATGCCAGCAGAATGCTTGGGTGTATAGGGAGAGGCATTAACAGTAGAAAGAGGGAGGTGCTCGTGCCGCTCTACAGAGCACTAGTGAGACCTCATTTGGAGTATTGTGTGCAGTACTGGAGACCATATCTGCAGAAGGATATTAAAACTTTGGAGAGAGTTCAGAGAAGAGCTACTAAACTAGTACATGGATTGCAGGACAAAACTTACCAGGAAGGGTTAAAGGACCTTAACATGTATAGCTTGGAAGTAAGAAGAGACAGAGGGATATGATAGAAACTTTTAAATACATAAAGGGAATCATCACGGTAAAAGAGGAGAGAATATTTAAAAGAAGAAAAACTGCTACAAGAGGACATAGTTTTAAATTAGAGGGGCAAAGGTTTAAAAGTAATATCAGGAAGTATTACTTTACTGAGAGAGTAGTGGACGCATGGAATAGCCTTCCTGCAGAAGTGGTAGCTGCAAATACAGTGAAGGAGTTTAAGCATGCATGGGATAGGCATAAGGCCATCCTTCATATAAGATAGGGCCTGGGGCTATCCATAGTATTCAGCATATTGGGCAGACTAGATGGGCCAAATGGTTCTTATCTGCCGACACATTCTATGTTTCTATGTTTCTATTCCAACACTTCACAGTCCCCTGCCAGTCTCAGCTTCCTGCTCCTCTTGATACATAAGAAATGTCTGCTCAGTTAGGCTAGTTCCAGGCCTGTGGCACTTCACCGTATCTGGCCTAGCTGGACACTGCCGTTCACTGCCAGACACAATTGACTTTAATAAGAGCCAGATTTTGGCTGGACAAAAATCAAATCCATGCAGGATCCCATTATAGTCAATGGGCTGTGGCGGTGCACGTCCCTATCCGGCTACATTTGTGTAAGGTTATATACGTTGTACTACACTGCGTTTTTTTGCAGCTAGTGCCAGTCACAGATATATAGCACTTACATTTTGTGGTCACAATTGGGGCAGCTTTCCCTAGAAGCGCTGCACTCTGGGGCCCCTCATTCTTTGTGCCTCAAGCCCTCTACCACAAAGATAGTCCCCATAGCGGGGCTCCATAGGAATATATTGAAAGTTCCACAGGCTGCAATGGTAACTCATTGCAGTCTATGGTACAGGCAAACAGATGCTCACCAAAGCGAAGCGAAGTAAAGTTTTTAAAAAATATAAAAACTCAAATCACCCCACTTTCCTCATATTAAAAATTAAAAAAACAATAAAAGAAAATAAAGATCATAGGTATCGCTGTCTCCCAAAACGTCCGTACTATTAAAATATAAATGTATTCATCCAGTATGGTGAATAAGGCAAAATAAAAATATTGTATGAAAAGGGATCAAAATGCCATACACACTCCAAAATACGGCATAGTGAACACAGCAAAAAAGGGAAACCCAGAAAACTGGCAGAATTGTGTTTATTTTTCCAAATCCACCCCATTTGGATTTTTTCCCAGCTTTCCACTACATCGTAGGGTGCATTAAAATGTACAACTTGTCCCGCAATAGACAAGCCTTCATACAGCTATGTGAATATGAAAATAAAAAAGTTACGGGCAGAGAGTAAAAAACAAAAATGGGCTTGAAAGGGTTAAATGCCCAGGAGCCTAAATTTAAGAGCAGTTGCGGAGTTGGTCCTGACAGATTCACCAACATGTATGACCGTTTCCAGGTGTAAAAGACTATTTCCATCTAGGTGCATGGGCTCATGGAAGATTCATCTCGTTATGACTTTTCCACAACATAAAACCGGCATAGAGGTATAATACACCCCCCCCCCCCATCGCCACATCCTCCGTCAGCGCGTATTAAAGATCGGCATAAAACGCTGGTCTTGGATAACCCGTTTGTGATCACCAATACACTTTTTTTAAGGTAGTTATTAAGGGGCCTGGCGCCTATTTATGGTGGCCCAGTCTAAATTGCTTCTCCAGTGCAGCGGAGAGCCGCACTCCTGCTCTGACGGTCTGAGCCGTTTAACGCCTTAGATGCCATGAGCAATAGCACCCACAGGATGTAGACAGTGGGCACCCAGGCAGGGACCTGTGAAGACCTCAAGCTGGGACCTAGTCAAGGTGCAAACAGCCTGCTGGTAGATGTCAGTATAGCACTGACAGTAACATATTCTGCACTGAATGAACAGTGCAATATAGTTTTAGAAGCGATCAAACGATCACCTATTATAGTCCCTTTGGTTGAAAAATGTTTTTTGGTTAAAAAAAAGTTTATCGAACTAAAATCTCCACATATTTGGTATTGCCATGTCCATAACGACTCACGCTATATAATTATCGCATAATTTACCCTTTACAGCCAGAAGCACTTATTCACCACCATAAATGGAATAAAAAAGTGATCGAAATGTGTGATTTATCCTAAAACAAAAATCTAGCCCTCACACAGCTCCGTAGAAAGAAAAATAAAAAAAGTTATGGGTCTTGGGATGGGGTGATGCAAAAACATTTTCTCTCTTTCTTTTTTTTTTTAAGAAAAAGAGTTTTTATTGTGCAAAAGTAATAAAACAGGAAAAAAAAACTACTTGGGTGATTTAACAAACTGGTGTAAAGTAGGACTGGCTTAGTTGCCCATAGCAACCAGACTCCATCTTTCATTTTTTGCGGATTGGATGCAGACCCATTCATTTCAATGGGGCAACAAAAAATGCGGTCAGCACGTCCGTTCTGCTGCCCGGCAAAAACTTTTGTGGACAAGGATAGGACTTCTAAAGGAGTGTGAAAAGAAAAAAACTGGCAGCAAGCACTTTGCCTGGATCCTTGTTTTCTGGATCCGTAATTTTCGGACTATAAAAAGGATGCAGCTGTGACTAGGGAGGAGCGTAACGAGCTTTGAATGCTACATCCGAAGTCGTTTCGGTAAGAAATTCATTTTATTGCTGTAAGGAGATTCATCTCCGCACAGTATTAGGCTACATGCACACGACAGTGTTTTTTCTCCGCTTCCGTTCCGTTTTTTTTGCGGATCCCATTCATTTCTATGGATCCGCAAAAAAAACTGATGCCTCTTCCGTTTCCTGTCCGCGTCCGCATTCCACATTTCACGTCCGCAAAAAAAATATGGCATGTCCTATTCTTGTCCGCAAAAAACGGTTTGCGGACCCATAGAAGTCAATGGGTCCACAAAAAAACGGAAGACACACGGAAACACAACCTACAAAATTTGCGGACACAAGGAAAGGATGTGGATGTGAAAAAAAAAGGGAGACGGATCTGCGATTTGCGGACAGCAAAAAACAACTGTCGTGTGCATGTAGCCTTAGAATGTATGGGCAACGATGAGGCGAAGTTAGTTATTCGCAAAGTCACGCGAAACTTAGTTGAATAACTTTGACACTTGTAACCACTTTAAGGCTGGCTTCACACGTCTGTTAAAACCGGACGTGAGCAGTCCGTGGTAGTGCGGGCTGGATTTGTATTTTGCAGCCGGAGCGCACGGCGCCATTGGTTGCTATGACGCCGTGCGCTCCGGCTGTAAAGAACAAATCCAGCCCGCGCTACCACGGGCTGCTCGCGTCCGGGTTTAACGGACGTTTGAAGCCAGCCTAAAACTTGGATCCGAACTTGGCTTTAGGGTACTTTCACACTAGCGTTATTCTTTTCCGGTATTGAGTTCCGTCCTAGGGGCTCAATACCGGAAAAAAACTGGTCAGTTTAATTAAAATGCATTCTGAATGGAGAGCCGTCCATTCAGGATGCATCAGTTAAGCAAGCTGCGGTATTTTCTCCGTCCAAAATTCTGGAACAGTTGCCGGAATGCCGGATCCGGCATTAATTTCCATTGAAATGTATTATTGCTGGATCCAGCATTAAAATTACCGCAATGATGGATCCGGTCTGCGCATGCGCAGACCTTTAAAAATGTTAAAAAGATAAATAACGGATACGTTTTTTCCAGATGACAACCGGAGAGACGGATCCAGTATTGCAATGCATTTGTGAGACTGATCCGCATCCAGATCCATCTACAAATGGTATCCGTTTGCATACAGATTGGCGGATCCGGCAGGCAGTTCCGAATCCAGCAACGCAAGTGTGAAAGTACCCTTAGTTGAGACTAGTACCTCGGAATCGCCGTACAGCATTAAAGAGGACCTTTGAATGTTTTTTATTTTTATTTTAGATAAATACTTTTACAGCTGATGATGCCACCCTGCCTGTTTTTTTTTAAATACCGCTCCTACGCCCCGCTGTACCCCCCTGCAATTTTCCCGCTCAGTATGTTAATCCTGAGCATCGGTACAGGGAGGAGGAGACGTCAGGGTTTCTCAATGGGCGTCTCCTTCTCCCTGGCTGTGACCGCAATCAATCACAGGGGAGAGCGTCACAGGGAGAAACACTGCAAAAAGTGCAAAGAAAAAGTATATTTACCACCTATAAAAAAAAACGAAGGGGCTCTTAGGCCTCTTTCACACTAGCGTTGTAAGGATCCGGCGTGCACTTCCGTTGCCGGAAATGCCCGCCGGATCCGTCACAACGCAACACACCTGAAAGCAATTGAAGACTGATCAGTCTTCAAATGCTTTCAGTGTTACCATGGCAGCCAAGACAGTACTAAAGTCCTGGCTGCCATGGAAAAGTAGCGGGGAGCAGTGGAGAGGCTACTTACCGTCCGTGCGGCTCCCGGGGTGCTCCACAATGACGTCACAGCGCCATGAGACGTAGGGGCGCTGTGACGTCATTGTGGAGCGCCCGGGAGCCGAACGGAAGGTAAGTAGCTTCTCCACTGCTCCCCACTACTTTCCCATGGCAGCTGGGACTTTAGTAGTGTCCTGGCTGCCATGGTTACCATTCAGAAAGCTAAACGTCGGATCCGGCGATGCGCCAAAATGATGTTTAGCTTAAAGTCGGATCCGGAATAATGCTTTTCAATGGGCATTAATTCCGGATCCGTCCTGGCGGCATGCCTTCAGTTTTTTTGGCCGGAGGAAAATCCGCAGCATGCTGCGGATTTTTCGACAGCAAAAAAAACGTTCACATACTGAACGGGAGACATCCTGATGCATCCTGAACGGATTTCTTTCCATTCAGAATGCATTAGGATAATCCTGATCAGTATCTTTCCATCTCAGAGCCCCGAGGACGGAACTCTAGGACGGAAAGGAACAACGCAAGTGTGAAAGAGTTTGGATTAGTGCCGGATTCAGAATACTTGGGTGAGGGTCGACCTACTGCAGACTGTAGGAGGGTATGGGCCCCTGTAATTACTTAGGACTTGACATCACACACATATTACACAGGACTTTACATCACACACGTTACACAGGACTTCCCATCACACACATATTACACAGGACTTCACATCACACACATATTACATAGGACTTCACATTACACAGGACTTCCCATCGCAGCCAGTGAAGAGTAGAGGCAGAGGAATAGCACGGCTCCCGCATTCCTAGGCTGGCAGCTGTTCAGACGCCTGAGCCTGTGGGAGAGGTGCTGCCCGTTCCCCCAGTGAGGCTGCTGTGGGCTCCTCCTAAAGGAGTGCGTGTCGCTTTAAGTGAGCCGGCTGCCCGGGTGCGAGTCAGTCAGAGCTGCACATGGTCCTCACAGCAGAAGCGCAGACCCCTTCTTAAAGGGCCCCGGACCCCGAGCAGACATGCAGTACAAGGAGCTGTGCGTCCCCCTGCTGCTCTCCTTCCTGCACTCCTTCGTCCACACTCTGGAACCTTATGACCTGCTCTATGCTGATGGGATAGATGCTTACTATAGGAATGACTTCCACAAGGTGGTTTACTACATGGAGCTGGCGCTCAGCAGCTTCTCTCAGCTCCGGCTGACTAAGGTCAGCTGCACGCTGGGCTGCAGGCAGAGGTTCCCCTTCCAGCCCGCCTCCGCTCACCAGGACCTCCACTTTGCCACTGCCATGCTCCAGCGGGCAGCCTGTGTGCGGCAGTGCGAGGAGGGCATCCTGGGGGCACCGTCCAGGCACCGAGTCAGCGAGGACATCAAGAGCGAGTTCTACAGGAGGATTCCCTACAACTTCCTGCAGAGGGCGTACTTCAAGGTAAGGCTGCCTCTAGGGAGCGCTGTATGGCCGGGTGTGTATGACCTCCTCACAGTGTATTCACCATGCCTTATATCTGCTGTTCCTAATGATTCATGAAGCTTTCCGAGTGCACTGATTAATTCATCTAGGAAAGATTATAAACCGCTGTATCAGGCTGCTTTCACATTTGCGTTTTCCTCTCCGGTTTTGCGATCCGTCAGAGTATCTCAAAACCACAGCAAAACGCATCAGTTTGAATAATACGACCGGCTGCATCCGTTCACACCGGATCCAGTTGTATTGTATCGAAATACCATTGTAAGGGTGGGTTCACAATAGCGTTAGGGATTCCGTTATGGCTCTCCGTTATGACATGGTTATAACGGAACCCATAAGACGGAAGGACGGATCCGTTCTTCTGCCCATAGACTTGTATTATGACGGAATGCAAAACAGAGCCCTTTAAACGGCATTCCGTTTGCTTTCCGTCCTAATAGAAGTCTATGGGAAAGCATAACAGATCCGTCTGGGTCCCGTTAGGTCGGACTTTGTTTTCCGTCTTGCATAACGGGAACCAGACGGATCCGTTTTGATCCCCATAGACTTCTATTAGGACGGAAAGCAAACGGAATGCCTTTCCATATTGCATTCCGTAGAAGTCTATGGCCAGCATAGCGGAATCCATAACAGGATTCTTAGATAACCCAAACCTGTACGCTGAACTTGAAGACACAAGTTCGCCTAACGTTAATTGTCATTGAGCGGCGGTTCCGTTTTTTTCAGACAATCCGTTTACTATTACACCAGTTGTAACTTTCAGTGCCCAACGTCTACCCTTGTTAGGTAATCGGGTACCACTACGGACTAGTGTTGAGTGAACTTGTGTTTTCAAGTTTGGCGTACAAGATTCGGGTTATCGGAGAATCCCGTTATAGATTCCGATACCATGGACCATAAGTTATGGTTGGTGGTGGCGGAATCCATAACGGAAATATTATATAACCCGAACCTTGTTCACCGAACTTGAAAACACAAGTTCATTCAACACTAAGGCCCCTTGCAGACGAGCGTTCCTCACGCAGCTAGTCCGCAACGGAGCTCCAGCACTGCCAGGGATCACATAGCATTATACTGATTTATGATGCTATGTAACCCTTACAGTTCTGGAATGTATTGGATAACACTGAGCAGCATTATGCCAGTGTTATCCAATACATTCCAGAACTGTAAGGGTTACATAGCATCATAAATCAATATAATGCTATGTGATCCCGTCGGTGCAGGAAGGTCGGGCCAGGAGCTCCGTTGCGGACTCGCTCCGGGAGGAACGCTCATCTGCAAGGGGCCTAATAGTGACCAATGCTTGTGCTACCTGACTGCTGTTCAGCATCAGAAGGGTTTGCTTCACACTATTTCTTTTTTTGCCTTTTTTTTTTTTGTGGAAAAACAGTTCTGCATCCAGGACTAAGGGCACTTTCACACTAGCGTTTTTGTTTAGGATTATCCTAATGCATTCTGAATGGAGAGAAATCCGTTCAGGATGCATCAGGATGTCTTCCGTTCAGTACCCAAAAGTTTTTTGGCCGGAGAAAAATCCGCAGCTGGGGCTCCGATCGGTTACAATGGCAGCCAGGACGCTACTGAAGTCCTGGCTGCCATGGTAAGTACTCCGCAGCAGTGTACTTACCTGCGCTGCGGCGTCCGGGCGCTCCTTTATGACGTCACAGGTCCAGGCGGAGCATTGATCTATGTGCCGCGGGGACCTGTGACGTCATGAAGGAGGGCCCTGGGGCCGCAGCGCAGCTCAGTACACTTCAGTAGCGTCCTGGCTGCCATGGTAACCTGAAAGCATATTGAAGACTGATCAGGATACTGATCAGTCTTCAAATGCTTTCAGGCGACCTGCGTTCTGACGGATCCGGCGGGATGGAAGTGCCCGCCGGATCCTCAGAACGCAAGTGTGAAAGCACCCTAAGCCGTATATAGGACATTAAGAAACAAACTAGACTGCTTTTTTGTAACGTTTTACTTCGTTTTGGCTCCATGGCATTTTCATATGGGATCATGCACACGACCGTATGTATTTTGCGGTCTGCAAAAAACAGATCCACACAAAATATGGATGACGTCCGTGTGCATTCTGTATTTTGCGGAACGGAACAGCTGGCCCTTCATAGAACAGTACTATCCTTGTCCATAGGACAAAAAAAAAAGCTTGTAAAAATGTGTGAATTTCATGTCATTTTTTTTGAAAGCTCCCAAAAAACTGCCATAAAAACTATGGGTAGATTTAGCCTTGGTGTTTTTTAACAGAAACCACTAGCGTTTTTTTTTTTTTTCAGGCCACGTTTTATAGGGTGCTTTTACTTGCAGGTTTTTGGTGGGGTTTTTCTGCAAGTTCGTGTTATTCAGAAATTTCTTGCAGCTCCACATGTTGGCGGAAAGTCTTTGGGAAAAATAAAGAGGGTCATTTATGTTTGAGGGGCCGTTCTTCCCATATGTCTGGGCCTGCAGAGGAAAGCATACTTACTTGCTCCCCACCACTGGGTTTCGGCTGTCGGTCCTTCGCCACCTTTGCCTTGCCCCAATCTCTGTGTGTCAACATCCTGATGGGTCAGGTAGCTGCTGCAGCCAATGACTGGCTGCAGCGGTGACGTGTCTCCCATGTGTTGATTGATGCAGCCATGTGACATTTAATGATGGCACAACTCTTTTAAAGAATTTTGTGGTACACAGTTAGGGCTGATGCATACGACCGCAATGCATTTTGCGGTCCGCAAAACACGGATGTTCCACAATTCCTTATCCCGCCTAATCCGGTCTGATATAACAAGCACAGATCAGTGTAAATTGATCTGATCAGTGAGCAGCATGACCCTGCATAGTTCATGTTGCCATGTCAAGGATATGACGGTAAGCTCTGACGCATGACGATTGGTATACTATTTATTCTATCCTTATCCACGTCATTTTCCGCTGACAGATGTCTGAATTAGTCAATTGTGGAACTGAAAAAAACCTTCTGACACTTTTATCTCATTACCCTTAAAGGCTCTTTGTCATCAGATGACCTCTGGCCCTTGTATAAAGGGTTAAACCAACAGGCTCTCTTTTGTCTCACATAGAGCCCTATAACCCTGGGTTCAGACCTGAGCGTTCTTGAAACGCGCGTTTTAGTCGCGCGTATTTCAGTGCGTTTTGCAAATAGGAAACGCGCGTTCGTGTGATTGACTACTGTGGTGTCAATCACAAAACGCGCGACAAACTCCCCAAAAAAAGCTCAAGTACTTATTTATGCGTCGGGCGTTTTACAGCGCGTCCAAACGCGCTGTAAAACGCTCAAGTGAGAACCAGGGCCATAGGAAAGCATTGGTTTACATGTGTTGAGCGTTTTACAGCGCGTTTGAACGCACTGTAAAACGCTCAGGTGTGAACTTAGGGTAAGGCTACGTTCACACGACGACATTTGTCGCACGACAAATAGGGCACAACTTTACTGCAACATTTGTCACGCAACATATTGTCACGCGACAAATTTTATAATGGGAGTCTATGGTGTCGCATTGCGACATGCGACATGCTGCAACTGCGACGCGACAGTCGCAGAAAAACCCATCTTGAATGGATTTTTTGCGACTGTCGCAGCATGTTGCTTGTCGCAATGCGACACCATAGACTTCCATTATAAAATTTGTTGCGACAAATGTCGTCGTGTGAACGTAGCCTTACACTTGCACATAATCACTAAGATTCGTATGAACGCTCGTTATCAATGATCTGGCAGTGTAATACCGCCGCTGAATACGCATTGAACAAGAAGCAGCTTTAAGAATAATCGATTGCCTGCGGCAGAGCAATGATACAATGGGGACAACCGATGACATGACTGAGCACATACTGTGGAGGAGATCGCTTCATGCAGTCCGAACACAAAGCGTTTTTTACTGGTTGCGAGGAGATGTAAGTTGTTGTCCTTCGGGTTTTTTTCATGCGTCTGAAAAACGTCATCAAAACTGATTGCGTCTGAGAAACCCAAACCCAGACAAAACTGATTGCCCCCGCACGTAAAAAAGAAAGAAACCCAAAGCCAGACAAAACTGGTTGCCCCCGCACGTAAAAAAAAAGAAAAAAACCCAATCACTGATTGAACTTGCGAGCAAAACCATCTGTTTTTCCAGAACAGATCCTGACACAATCCGCCTTGCTCGTGTGAAAGATGCCTAAGGCCCCTTTCACACGGGCGAGTTTTCCGCGCGGGTGCAAAGCGTGATGTGAACGCATTGCACCCGCACTGAATCCTGACCAATTCATTTTAATGGGTCTGTGTACATGAGCGTTTTTTTTCACGCATCACTTGTGCGTTGCGTTAAAATCGCAGCATGTTCTATATTCTGCGTTTTTCACGCAGCCCTAGCCCCATAGAAGTGAATAGGGCTGCGTGAAAAACGCATTGCATCCGCAAGCAAGTGCAGGTGCGTTGCGTTTTTCACTGATGGTTGCTAGGAGATGTTTGTAAACCTTCAGTTTTTTATCACGCGCGTGAAAAACGCATCAAAACGCATTGCATCCGCGCGGAATAAACTGAACAACTGAAGGCAATCGCAGGCAAAACTGAATGGCTTTGTCTGAAATCGCACAGTTTTCACTGAACGCATCCGCACCTAATCCGGACACGCGTGACGTGAACGCATAGCACCCGCACTGAATCCTGACTCATTCATTTCAATGGCTCTGTGTACATGAGCGTTTTTTTTCACGCATCACTTGTGCGTTGCGTGAAAATCGCAGCATGTTCTATATTCTGCGTTTTTCACGCAACGCAGGCCCCATAGAAGTGAATGGGGCTGCGTGAAAATCGCATTGCATCCGCAAGCAAGTGCGGGTGCGATGCGTTTTTCACTGATGGTTGCTAGGAGATGTTGTTTGTAAACCTTCAGTTTTTTATCACGTGCGTGAAAAACGCAACAAAACGCATTGCACCCGTGCGGGAAAAACTGAACAACTGAACGCAATCGCAGGCAAAACTGAATGGCTTTGCCTGTGAAATCGCACAGTTTTCACTGAACGCATCCACAACGCATCCGGATCTAATCTGGACACGCTCGTGTGAAAGAGGCCTAAGGGTTACCTAGTAGCATTCAATAGGAATGCTCGTCGGTGATTATCTGGCAGTGTAAAGGTGCCAATTACCCGATGAATGAGCAAAAAGCTAGTTCGTCCCATAATTTAATTGTTTGTGCAGGCACCTAAATCCTTGTTTGCTGGCAATATATGGTGCTGACTGTGTAAACACGATCTGCTGTCGGCAAACAACAAGTCTGTATGGGGACAAGCAA
The DNA here is from genome assembly GCA_033119425.1 of Bufotes viridis. Classification (NCBI taxonomy): domain Eukaryota; kingdom Metazoa; phylum Chordata; class Amphibia; order Anura; family Bufonidae; genus Bufotes; species Bufotes viridis. Next base: position 165,771,192 of record CM065592.1, read on the forward strand.
TGGCCTTAGTGATCGCTCCTCCCCATACTGTGGAGGAGATCGCTTCCTTCCTGACAATAGCCTGCTAAAGGGAACATCTAAAGGGAACTTAAAGGGGTTATTCCCTATAAATCCCCCCCCCCCCCCATATCTGGGCACCTCATATAGATTATACTTACCGCCGATCCTCGGCCCCCGTGTCGCTCCTGGTCCCCACGCAGCCACCGTTGTATATCCCAGCGATAATCTTCCCCGCCGCAGCCTGCTATTGGCTGCCCCCCGTCACTGGATGTATTGACCTGTGCAATGGGGAGATGCAGCGGTGGCCGTGTGGGGACCAAGATCAACACGGGTGCTGGGGAACGGGGATAAGTGTAATCTATGTGAGGTCATTAAAGGGGTCGGATAACCACTTTGTGACTGGTGTTACAGATGCCAGTCTTATTACAAAGTCCGTCGGTGCAGAATGCTCCAAATTTATTAACCACATCAGCCCCCCTAGCTTAAACACCCTTAAAGACCAGGCCACTTTTTTCAATTCTGCACTACGCTACTTTCACCGTTTATTGCTCGGCCATACAACTTACCACCCAAATGAATTTTACCTCCTTTTCTTCTCACTAATAGAGCTTTCATTTGGTGCTATTTCTTTCTTGCTGACATTTTTACTTTTTTTGATATTTTACTTTTTTTGATGAAATTTTTGCAAAAAAATGATATTTTTCACTTTATGTTGGAAAATTTGTCAAATAAAACTACATTTCTCTAAAAAATTTTCTCTAAATTTATTGTTCTACATGTCTTTGATAAAAAAAATGCAATAAGTGTATATTTATTGGTTTGGGTAAAAGTTATAGCGTTTACAAACTATAGTGCAAAAAGTGAATTTCCGCACTTTGACTTTCTGAGCACCTGTCCTGTTTCCTGACGTACTACAATGCCCAGACAGTAGAAATACCCCATAAATGACCCCATTTCGAAAGTAGACACCCTAAGGTATTCACTGAGGGGCATAGTGAGTTCATGGAAGTTTTTATTTTTGTCACAAGTTAGCGGAAATGGATTTTTTTTTTTTTTTTACAAAGTCTCATATTCTACTAACTTGTGCCAAAAATACAATTTTACATGAACTCACCATACCCCTCATAGAATACCTTGGGGTGTCTTCTTTCCGAAATGGGGTCACTTGTGGGGTATTTATACTGCCCTGGCATTTAGGGGCCCCTAAGCGTGAGAATCCAAATGCGTAAAAATGCCCTGTAAAATCCTAAAGGTACTCATTGGTTTTAGGGCCCATTTGCGCATCTTGGATGCAAAAAGTGGCACACATGGGGTATTGCCGTACTCAGGAGAAGTAGGGCAATGTGTTTTGGGGTGTATTTTTACATATACCCCTACTGGGTGTGAAAAATATCTCTGTAAATGACAACTTTGTTTAAAATTTTTAAAAAGTTGTCATTTACAGAGATATTTTCACACCCTGCATGGTATATATAAAAATACACCCCAAAGCACATTGCCCTACTTCTCCTGAGTACGGCGATACTCCATGTGTGCCACTTTGCATCCAAGATGCGCAAAGGGGCCCTAAATCAATGAGTACCTTAGAATTTTACAGGGCATTTACGCATTTGGATTCAAACTGCTTCTGACGTTTAGGGGCCCCTAAAATGCCAGGGCAGTAAAAATACCACACAAGTGACCCCATTTCGGAAAGTAGACACCCCAAGGTATTCGCTAATGGGCATAGTGAGTTCATGGAAGTTTTTATTTTTGGCACAAGTTAGCGGAAATGGATATTTTTTTTTTATTTTTTTTTACAAAGTCTCATATTCCACTAACTTGTGCCAAAAAATAAAATTTTACATGAACTCACCATACCCCTCACGGAATACCTTGGGGTGTCTTCTTTCTAATATGGGGTCACTTGTGTGGTATTTTTACTGCCCTGGCATTTTAGGGGCCCCTAAACGTCAGAAGCAGTGTGGAATCCAAATGCGTAAAAATTTCCTGTGAAATCCTATAAGGTACTCATTGGATTTAGGGCCCCTTGCACATCTTGGCTGCAAAAAGTGGCACACATGGGGTATTGCCGTACTCAGGAGAAGTAGGGCAATGTGTTTTGGGGCGTATTTTTACCTATACCCCTACTGGGTGTGAAAAATATCTCTGTAAATGACAACTTTGTATAATTTTTTTAAAAAGTTGTCATTTACAGAGATATTTTCACACCCAGTATGGGTATATGTAAAGTACACCCCAAAACACATTGCCCTACCTCTCCTGAGTACAGAGATACCACATGTGTGCCACTTTTGCAGCCAAGTTGCACATTCGGCCCTAAATCCAATGAGTACCTTTTAGAACGGTATTTTTACGCATTTTTCTTCTCACGCTTTAGTGCCCCTAAAATGCCAGGGCAGTATAAATACCCCACATGTGACCCCATTTTGGAAGAAGACACCCCAAGGTATTCTGTGAGGGGCATGGCGAGTTCATAGAAGATTTTTTTTTGCACAAGTTAGCGGAATTTGATTTTTGTTTTTTTCACAAAGTCTCCCTTTCCGCTAACTTGTGACAAAAGTTCAATCTTTCATGGACTCAATATGCCCCTCAGCGAATACCTTGGGGTGTCTTCTTTCCGAAATGGGGTCACATGTGAGGTTTTGTACTGCCCTGGCATTTGAGGGTCTCCATAATCATTACACGTATGGCCAGCATTAGGAGTTTCTGCTATTCTCCTTATATGGAGCATACGGGTAATGAGATTTTCCGTTCAGCCTCTGGGCTGAAAGAAAAAATGAACGGCACAGATTTCCTCATTCGCATCGATCGATGTGGATGAAAAAATCTCTGCCAAAAATATGCAAGAAAAAAAAGAGGGGCCTGGCGATTGCCAGGACATAGAGCTCCGCCCAAACATCCATACCCACTCAGCTCCTATGTCCTGGCAAACGTGATTTCTCCATTCACATCGATCAATCCATCGGTGTGGAGGAAGACATCTTTGCCAGATTTTTGATACAAAGTGTTTGCCAAAGCATATGAACTCCAACACCTCTCCTCAGCTCACATGCCAGGGCAAGCGTGCCTGTCCTGCAGAGGAGAAATCTCGTCTTGCAGCGCCGCATACACTGACTTCACGTGTCTTCTGATAGCAGCAATGCTTCTCTCAGAATGCACATCAGTGCTGCGGCGTTTTCGTCGGTTGGTCCGTTGGTCTGTTGGTATACCTGGAAAATAAAGGGTGGTTATGGGGGGGAAGAAGAAAAACAGGCAGCAGGCACATGACTTGAACGTTGCAAACTTTATAAAACCAGAACATTTTAAAACTTTTATAAAACATGAACATAAAAACCTGAACTAACTCAAGATTTTTCTTTTTCTTGCTACCTGTTTAATTTTTTTTTTTTGTTTTCCATGTCACTCTTTATTTTCCTAGCAGAAACCTCTCCTTTCCCATGGGACAATGTGTAAAGTGTAAATCACACAGAGATGGTGCGAAGTACATTATACAGCGTTATCCCAAGTGAAAGAGACGTTTCTACCATTTCACACTTCTGCTGTAGCACACCAGCACCATCCCTATGTGTTAGGGTCTCTCAAAACCTAGTGTCCTGAGAGACCCTAGAGCCTGAGTGGAAAAAAACTACCTGTGTAGTGCTGTCCCTAGGTCCCTAAGTGTACCTGAGTGTGGTACTTCCGGAAACACTCTCCAAGGCATAGGGCAGGGTGGTCAGGACAGTCAGGACAGAAATAGCGGGTGTCACGCCTTATTCCACTCCTGCTACAGACCACGACATCTTTTTCGGGGTGGCGGTTGGGTTGAGGTACCCGGCACAACGCTAGGGAAGTGCCGCTCGTGTAGACGGCTAACTACACTGGTGGATGGGGCCCACGGAACCTCCTGGGTACAGGAGGTTCTCGATGATCTCTTCCTGGAATTTGAGGAAGGATCCCGTTCTCCCAGCCTTACTGTAGAGAACGTAACTGTTATATAGAGCCAATTGAATCAAATATACAGACACCTTCTTATACCAGCGTCTGGTCTTTCGGAAACCAAATAAGGGGCCAACATCTGGTCGTTGAAGTCCACCCCTCCCATGTGGAGGTTATAGTCGTGGACCGAGAGGGGCTTTTCAACGACACTGGTTGCCCGTTCAATTTGGACTGTCGTGTCTGCGTGAATGGAGGAGAGCATGTAAGCGTCACGCTTGTCTCTCCATTTCACCGCGAGCAGTTCTTCGTTACACAGTGCAGCCCTCTGCCCCCTTGTAAGTCTGGTGGTAATGAGCCGTTGGGGAAGCCCCGGCGACTAGGTCGCACGGTGCCGCAGCAGCCAATCTGTTCTAGGAACAAATGCCTGAAGAGGGCCACACTTGTGTAAAAGTTGTCCACGTAAAGATGGTACCCCTTGCCGAATAAGGGTGACACCAAGTCCCAGACTATCTTCCCACTGCTCCCCAGGTAGTCAGGGCAACCGACCGGCTCCAGGGTCTGATCTTTTCCCTCATAGATCCGAAATTTGTGCGTATAGCCTGTGGCCCTTTCACAGAGCTTATACAATTTGACCCCATACCGGGCGCGCTTGCTTGGGATGTACTGCTTGAAGCCAAGGCGCCCGGTAAAATGTATTAGGGACTCGTCTACGCAGATGTTTTGTGCAGGGGTATACAAATCTGCAAATTTCTGGTTGAAATGGTCTATGAGGGGCCGAATTTTATGGAGCCGGTCAAAAGCTGGGTGGCCTCTGGGACGGGAGGTGGTGTTGTCACTAAAGTGCAGGAAACGCAGGATGGTCTCAAAACGTGTCCTGGACATGGCAGCAGAGTACATGGGCATGTGATGAATTGGGTTCGTGGACCAATATGACCGCAATTCATGTTTTTGGTTATGCCCATGCTGAGGAGAAGGCCCAGAAAAGTTCTAAGTTCGGAAACTTGGACTGGTTTCCACCGGAAAGGCTGGGCATAAGAGCTTCCCGGGTTGTCGGCGATAAATTGAGTGGCATATCTGTTTGTTTCTGCCACGACTAGGTCATAGAGCTCCGCAGTGAAAAACAGCTCAAAAAACCCCAGCGCCGATCCTATCTGAGCTGTTTCCACCCGAACTCCTGACTGGGCGGTGAAAGGGGAACTAATGGTGCGGCTGAAGTTGGGGGCTGCCAATCAGGATTTGCCAGCACCTCAGGGACTCTAGGGGCTCTACGGGCCTGTCTGCGCGGTGGCTGCGGCGGGAAACTACTGCACGTGCCACCGTACCAGCTTCTACTGCCCTTCTGGTGCTCGCCACTTCACCATGTTGTACGGCAGTGCTGGTAGAAGGTCCAGGACGGGCTGCGCTGCTGGTGTATGCCTCACCACGTAATCCGGCAGCGCCAGCCCCACTCTGCTGCCCTTGAAGCGGATCCTGCGCAACCTGCGGTCTAGCAACACGGGGCCGGGTGCGCCTGCTTCTATCAGGGACCTCCACCTCCTCGTCAGAACTTTGAGTCAGAGAGCCACTGCTCTCTACAGGTTGGTATTCTGACCCGCTAGATTCGTCAGATGAGGGTTCCCATTCCTCATCCGACTGGGTCAGAATCCTGTAGGCCTCTTCAGAGGAATACCCCTTGTTTGACATTTGGCCGTCTAAATTTAGGGGTATTCCTGAGACTACCCAAGAAAAAAGCAAGCCTGTCTTACAATTGAGAGTGTAGCGAAGTACAGAAGCCGCTGCGATTGATAAAAAGATCAAAACTGATTTTTTATCGCCGCAGCGCTTGTGAAGGGATTGTGCAGTGATTACAAAAAAAAAAATTTTTGTCACTGCGGCGGGGCGGGCGTGGGTGAACGCAGGTGTGGGCGACCGATCCAGGTCTGATCGGGCAAACACTGCGTTTGGGGTGGAGGGCGAACTAAAGTGACACTAGTACTATTATATATCTGACCGTGATCAGTTCTGATCACTTACAGATACTATAAAAGTACAAGCGCTGATTAGCTCTACGCTAATCAGCGAACCAGTGACTGCGGTGCGGTGGGCTGGGCGCTAACGCTAACTACCTACCAAAGGGGCCTAAACTAAGCTAAGCCTAACAGTCAATCCAAGTGAAAAAAAAAAGTGACAGTTTACACTGATCACTTTTTCCCTTTCACTAGATGATTGACAGGTGCTGAAAGGGGTGATCAAGGGGTTAATTTGGGTGATGGGGGGCTGATCAGGGGCTAGTGTGTGGTGCTTGGGTGTACTCACAGTAAGGTGTGCTCTCTCCTGGCTCCAACCGACGAAAAGGACCCAGGAGAGAGCACAGAAGCCATTTAATCCATCATATTTACAAATATGATGGGTTAAATGGCTTCTCATTCGTTTTTTTAAAAGTCATCAGCCCGCCAGCGCTGCCGATTGGCTGGCAGGCTGATGACTAACTCCTCCTGCGCCTTTTGCCATGCGCGATGTGCGCATGCGCGGGCGCATCTATGCGAAATCTCGCGTCTCGCGAGATCACGCGTAGATGCGTCCGATCAGAAGAGCCCGGCCGCCGCGAGAACGCGATCCTGCGTGCGGCGGTCCGGGAGAGGTTAAGAGGCACAAGCTTCCCAACTTGCCCTTTAAATGGTATGTTGTTCCCATAAATGGTGCCTTGTCCGTTGGTACCATAGACGGCACCTACTTAAATTATTAGGTAACCGTTTAGTCCTAGTTCACACTTCAGTGATTGTGAGGTAAAACCAGGCGTGGAGCCTCCACAGACATGAGGTATAAGGGAAAGATCTGCACCTCTTCTGTGTTTTTGATCCACTCCTGGTTTTGGATGGAAATCACTGACCAAACACTGAAGTGTGAAGGAGGTCATGTGTCCTGTAAGTATAGCTTTTACACAGATCTATAACGACATGCCGCTGGATAGGTAAGAACAGCTGCCATCTATAATCCTAAATTCTTGTTATAAAGTATTTAATCTAAGAATAAAGGACTTGGCTGATGACCACAAATGATTTTCCCGTCCACGTTACTCGTCCTGATTTACTTTATTAGTGTCTGTGTGACCCAGTACCTGTCTGCATCTTACATTTATTCTGCAAACCCCGTTTTATTAGTGAATAGGTACACTACAGGGTATATTAAACGGGCAGCTTTTCTGCCCTATAATTAGCCAACGAGCGTTCCTATGAACTGGCAGTCTAAGGGCTTGTTCACACGACCGTGCCGTGTTTTGCGGTCCGCAAAACACGAACAGGCATCCCTTTTATAGAAATGCCTATTCTTGTCCGCAAAATGGACAAGAATAGGACATGACTCATAATTTTTGCGAGGCCATGGAACGGAGCAACGGATGCGGACAGCACACGGAGTGCTGTCCGCATCTTTTGCGCCCCCATAGAAGTTAATGGGTCCGCACCCGAGCCGCAAAAAGTGCCGCTCTGATACGGACCAAAACCACGGTCTTGTGAACAAGCCCTTGGGGCTCATGCACACATGGATCCGCAAACAATACGGATGATGTCCGTGTGCATTCTGCATTTTGCGGAACGGAACAGCTGGCCCTAATAGAACAGTCCTTTCCTTGTTTGTAATGAGGACAATAATAGGACGTGTTCTATTTTTTGCACAACAGACATACGGAAATGGAATGCACACAGAGCCATTTCCGTTTTTTCAGGCTGCATTGAAATGTATGGTTCTGCATACGGTCTGCAAAAAATGGACATGGACGTGGAAACAAAATACGTTGGTGTGCATGAGCCCTTATACTGCCTCTGATCGCCCGATGAATGAGCATTTGCTGAAGGACCTTGATTTGCCGGTGGCGGATCGCGCTGTGTAATCACAATCTGCCGATGGAACACCGCTCTCCGGCATGGTGACGAGCAATACAGCGGAGCACATAACTGCATGTAATAGCTATCTAGTGACTGCCGAGAGGGAACGCTTCCTTCCCGACAATCGCTTGCAGCATCAGGGTGTCTAATACACCCTTTAAAAATGATGTTTTCATATATGCAAATGAGCCTCTAGGAGCAATAGGCTCAGCCCTCTCTGCAATGGCAACACTCCATTCCTTCTACAGGCTCATTTACATATATTAAAATATATTTTTTCAGTAATGCAGGCACATAGAACTAACACAGATGCTGACAGACGTCCTTTAATGATGGCTATGATAGAATAGTGTCAACTTTCTGTATATGGAGTTGCGGAAGCCCATGCTGATATCCACCACTGAAAATGACAGTGGCCACGTGAGCATCGGATCTGGACCAAAGTCCAATGGAAAAGGTGGCGTGGTCTGATGAATTGCGTTTTCTTTTACATCATTTGGACAGCCGGTTGCTTGTGACATCACTTACCTGGGGATGGGATGTCACCCGGGTGCACTATGGGAAAAAGGCAAGCTGGTGGTGGCAGTGTGATGCGCTGGCAGTGTGCCTTCATGCATGTATTACTTGTTGCAGACCAAGTACACAATCATAGACGGGTGGCTTTAAAGGGAACCTGTCATCAGCTTTGTGCTCTCCATATACTAATGGCAGCATAAAGTAGAGACAGGTGAGTTGATTTCAGCAGTCTGTCATTTATAAGTTAAAAGTAAGTGGTTATCGAGAACCAACATCACAATCATTACAGACTGGGCCTGGAAAAGAGCCCCTGGCATCTGAGAAGAGTCCTGGTTATTCATGAATTCCTGCTGTACCTGCCCACCTGCTGATGACGGACAGTCTTCTATCTAGTTTTCTCCTTTTCTGTCTAGGAGAGAACTGCCAATCATCAGCAGATGGGAGGGGAGAGCAGGAGATTATTAATAACCATGACTCTTCTCAGGTAGATTTGACTCTTTTCAAGGCCTGGGTTGCAATGATTATGATGCTGGTTCTCGGCAACCACTTACTTTTAGCTCATGAGTGACACACCACTGAAATCAGCATTTCTGTCACTATTTTATGCTGCCCTCAGTGAGGTCAGCATAACGTTGATGGCAGGTTCCCTTTAATGTTATGGCTGATTGTAGAATATATTGATAATTACTAGGCAGGGAGATATGTAACAGATTTTAACTGCAATGTATTGTGTTGTCGTATAATGATCATTAGATGGGATAATGTATTCTATGCTGTAAATTGAAAGTATTTTCAGGTTATGACATTAAAATGTAATGTTCATATAAATATTAACAGAAATGGGAATAGAACGTTTCCATTGATGTGAATTACATTATTACATTGTTTTCCCTCAGGCAAGTTATATTTGTCCCTTGATAAAACTTGCCACTGTGGTGCCAGCTCTTGTTTGGTTATGCAGATGTGCCATTTTCCGGATAAAAGGGCATTATTTACACTTTTCTTTGACCTTTTAGAATTTTCCACATCTTTATTTTACTACTTGACAACATAGAAACAAACATTTGCTGCTGCGGGCCTTACCATATCATTATATTAGATAGTTCAGTAATTCTCTGTGTCCTTGAGGCCTCGTCTACATTTTTGTGTCCGTTTTTTACCCTCCGTGTGTCAACTATAATCCATGGATGCTACTCAGCTTAATTTCCAGAGCATCTTCTATCAGTCTTCAGTAAAAAATGGATGCCCATCCGTGTTGTGTCCGTTATTTTCACAAACCCATAGACTTCAATGGGCGTGTTTGGTCCACATCACATACCAAAGTAGTGCATGTCTCCATGATTTTTTTACTGACCCACAGTAAATAAATGTAAAAAAAAATAATGTGTGAACAGACGCATTTAAATCAACATGTACGTGTGCTGCCCATAGAAAATACGGACAGAGCATGTAATTGAAAAACAAAAATCTGGATGAGGCCTAAAGGGGTTGTCCATTTAAAAAAAACAAAAAAACAGGCAATAATGGGAAATAGCATGAAATAATAAAAGCAGCATTTTTTACCTATTTGATCCAGCGCTACTTCTCAGTTTTTGGTTTACCTGCATAACTACAATCTGACAGTCAGCAGAAAGACAAACCTCCTGGATTTCAGCACATCCACACATAATTAGTTAAAGCGAACCTGTCAGCAGATTTTCACTAATTAAACCATTTACAGTACCTTATAGTTCATGCTGAGTAAGTCTCCAAACGTCTTTTTCATGGATTTCTGGGCCTTATATGTATGAAAAATTTACTTTATAAAATCCTGGTCTCCTGCGTCACAAGTCAAGTGAGAAGTCAAGGAGGCAGACCCTCCTTGACTCCCCGATGTGCCTCCCCCGTCCAAACCCCGCCTCTCATCCCCATAATTGACAGCACTCCTCCTGCCCGGGACCGCGCTGAGTGAAGCGCGAGGCTCGGGATCGCGCTGCTAGTAAGGTAGACGGCGCATGCGCCGCCGAGACCAGCGCGGTCCCGGGCAGGAGGAGTGCTGTCAATTATGGGGATGAGAGGCGGGGTTTGGACGGGGGAGGCACATCGGGGAGTCAAGGAGGGTCTGCCGCAGGAGACCAGGATTTTATAAAGTGAATTTTTCATACATAAGGCAAATCATGAAAAGACGTTGAGACTACTGCATGAACTGTAAGGTACTGTAAATGGTTTAATTAGTGAAAATCTGCTGACAGGTTCGCTTTAATATAATTTGTCACATGACCAAAGCTTACCGTGTATCCCTAGCCGAAAGGTCATTCACAATTGAAGCTCATAGTGGAGAGACCCAAATCTGTATTACTACTCTTAAAGGGATACATTTCGCTGAGCTGTTATTACCCCTCGTATCACTAGTAGGGGTGACGGACTGTCATATTCGATGACCCCCCCCCCCCCCAGATCACACCAGCAGTTGGAGCAGTGTGTCTCTCCACAGCAAAGGCAGGATTGAAGCGCTCACCATGAGGCCTCTACACTCAAACCTGATAGTTTTCAGATCCCAAACAGAACCTGGATTTGTCTAATAAGACAATAAGATTCCAGACTGTAGCAGTCCAGGTTTCTCATTCACGACACCTCGACGTTGGCTGGCTGTCAATGGTAGGGCATGTAATATGTGCTTCTGATAATCACCTGGAAATGGACTAGGCAGAGACGGGTGTGTAATTAAAGTGTCACCTGTGTCAGGATGGTGGACAACAAAACTGTGGAGCTGCTGGTACTTGTCGTCACATCAAATGATTCTCTCTACTGGTGGTCTGTCTGGGCCGTCGAGCCTGTTTGCCATTTGTAACCACTGCTTCAGACATACTCCTAACAGCTAGGTCAGAACGGCCTAGATGGTGGGCAATTCTTTAAAAACAACCATCCTGCTTCTCTCAGTCAACGATTTCTCAACAGGAGGCGCACTACAAGAATAGCCTCTGAGAACCTTTTTTAGGGCAGTAGGGGAAGCACTTTTACACCATCCTGTGGCACCTGTAATCCTTTACATGTCTGCCTGAGTTTTGCAGCAATCTGACATTTCTAACGGTGCGTTATCTATTTTGTCAGGAAGTATATTTGTAAAAATGTTTTTTTGCCTTCCATTTATAAAGGGTTTTTCATAAAGTTGGCATCAAGTGCATTGACATACTAGATGGGACACTTAGGTCTAGTTGACATGTCAGTGTTTGATCAGTGATTGGGAGCTAAAACCAGGAGTGGAACCTACACAGAGATGAGGTGTAAGGGAAGTTTTTGCACTTGTTCTGTGTTTAGATGCATACTGGGTTTTGGCTCACAATCACTGATGGAAATCGCTGAGCACCATACGGACATGGGAACTAGGCCTAGGGCAGTAGTGTTCCACTATTGAGCAGACTTGCATATTGGAAAATGACAGTCTCTCATTGTCCATGTCCCTCTAAAGCCGCAGTGTCCCATAGGGCCAGCCGTAGCGTGGGTGGTAGCTCATAGGACATCTGCTCTTTAATCAAACTTCAACGTCGTCTTTTAAACACAAGCTTAAAAAAACCACAGCGATATATTTAGAAAAAAGACAAGTGATTTTAAAGAGTAAAATGAGAATGTACTTGAGATCTTGCTGCTTATAACAAGATCTGAGGTATTTCTAATTAAGACTTTCACCTTTGAGATTTGAATGAGACTATTCTGAATATGCTTACTGGCTTGTAACGTAATATAATACATCCACGAAAGAGGTCTCAACTAAATGGGCATTGTGTAGTCACCTGTAGATCACTCTGGAGCTAGAAAGATACCAATGTAGTCTCCCCTAGCGGTTACTATGAGCCAAAGGCCACAGAAAAATGATAATGATGGAGCTGACCATACTCAGCTGAATCCAACAATTGTGGTGGGGTCATTTGGCAATCTGATGTGTAGGGGAGTCTCCCTGCTGTCCTTCAACGGGAAACATCAGGAGAATTCTAGACTGGCATACCCTGCCGTTGTGGTTGGGGCCTATTTGCATTTAAATGCATGAATACAGGACTTTGCAGTGTTACAGGTGACTTTTCTGATCCTTAAGAACTGAATGTTGCTAGAATTACCTGTATTTTCATTTTGTTGTATATTTATTAGACCAGGACCAATTTATTAGTGTGTACTTAGGGGAGTATTTTATGTTTTGTCTGTCTTTTGAGCCTATGTTTTTATGCAGTACCTGATAGTCTCAGACAGCATTTCTTTAATGAGTTTTTAATAAACTACTAAGGATTAATATGCACAGATGTGGGTTGCATGAGTGCTAATACATATTTATTTGTATTAGTTTTTTGCAGCGGTATTTGTCCGGCCAAATCCCGGCACTAATGGCGGAAACAGGCCGGATCTCTGCCAAGTCCCATTACAGTCAATGAGGCCTGGAGGTTCCGGCTATGTTGGATGCAATGTCTCCTCTGCGAGGACAGCATGCTGGAAGAATTTATCACTAGTGTGAAACTAACCTTAGGAGTGTACTTTTTTTTTTTTTTGTACAAAAAGAAAATATATATTTCATTATTTGTTTGTTAAAGAGGTTATCCCACAAAAAAAAATATTCTACAGTTCTCAAACCAGCACCTGGATCTGAATACTTTTGTAATTGCAGGTAATTAAAAATTTAGCATAGCCACTGAGTTATTCAGTGAAATGTATCTGTATAGCGCCACCTGCTGTTTGTGTTTTTCCTATTTCTTTGACCTTGCTCACTGAGATAGCCGCACATGCTCAGTTTCATCCTTTAACTGGCTCCTGAGCTGTGATAGGGAGAGAGCTCCAGTAGAATGGACACGCCCCCTGAGCTGTGATAGGGACAGCTGAGACACACCCCCTGAGCTGTGATAGGGACAGCTGAAACACGCCCACTTAGAAAAGACACTCCCCTTGAGGTGCCAGCGTGATATAAATCTAGCAGAGCAATGATTGGGGAGATCTCTGGATCCATGTGAGGTACAGGGCTGGTTCTAGCTTTGTTAGAAAGAGATTTTCATGTAATTAATGATACACCTATACAAAATGGGCTGCAAAGGATAAAATTCATGTGCCAATATGCAACTAGCAATACTGATCAAAGTAGCACACTGCCAGGATGTATTAAAATAAGTACCATCTTTATTGACACAACATTATGTAAAAAAACACATATAATCAAAGGGCACATCATCCGCCTAGCTGGGTCAGAATCTCAAAATACAAGGAATGGATACAAAATACTAATAGAACAAGTTACATGGGTAAAAAATAACCAGGTCCAACTAATAAATAGACGTAATACAGACCCAAATGTGACACACATGCATACCCCAACACGTGTTTTGCGTTGCTTCCTCGGGGATTAACCATATTAACTGTACTATATTTTTACATCAGTCAAGGGATAACCCCTTTAAATGATGTAAATTAATTTATGTACAGTCTCTTAAGCAAAATTCAGGTTGCCTCTCCGATTACCGTCCACAAAACGTAGACGTATGTGGGCTTCCATATGGCGACTGGGTGTGTCTGTTCTATTCCAGCATCCATTCCTTTGAATGACTGAGTGTCAGCTGGACCTACAGTCTGCGGAGAAAAAACTGGCATGAGGATTGCACTATTTACCAGAATGGATCCATATGCTGTGCAGTTCTGATGGAACTGAACTTAAAGTTTTTTTACAGAAATCTGGTGAAAAAAAGGTGGTTTTCTCAAAGGTGTGTGTTTTGTAGAGACTTATTTAGCCTGCTGTAATGGAAAAGCTTATACAAGTTTACAAGACACAAATTTCCATGTCATGTACAATGATCCCAACGTTAAAACCACTGATAGGTGAAGTGAATAGAACTGATTTATCATGTGAAAATGGCAAGAAGGGAGCTATATCAGGCAGCAATTGAGCAGTCAGTTCTTGAAGCGGATGTGTTTCAAGCAGGAAAAATGGGCAAGCAACTTTGACAAGGGCCGGATTGCGATGGCTCAATCACTGGCATGTAGTGGTCAGCACTGCGCTGTCTGCCTGGGGCATGCGGAGTGACAAGAATCAATATATACAGCATATCACTGTATACAGAAGGTCCCAGCACTTACCCAGAGAGTATATACTGTGATGACTAGGTCTCCAGAATGGCCGGTCTTGTGGGATATCCAGTATGCAGTGGCCAGTAACTACCAAAAGTGGTAGTTCATGAACTGACAACCGAGTCATGGATGCCCAGATGCACATGCTTGACACCTTCCAATCTTTTGTGGAGTCCATGCCTTGAGGGGTGCAGAGATGTTTTGGTAGCACAAGTATGTCTACACAATATTTGGCAGGTGAATTTACAGAGGTTGTCTGGGTTTTTTCTATCGATCACCTATCCTGTCCGACGCCCGGCACCCCTGCCGATTTGCTGTTTCAGGAGACGGCGCACGAAGTGGGCACTGTGTGTTCCATCTCCTCATACAGCTGATCGGCAGGGGTGCTGGGTGTTGGATCCCCGCCGATCTGATATAGATAGGTCATTAATGGATAAAGCCAGGACAACCCCTTTGGCTGATCAGTGTATCTGACCATTTAATTGGATAGCAGCTTAGTTTACTATTCTCTCTTTTGGCTTACACATGGTGTGACTTTAAAAGGGACTTCCCAGCTCTTCCATTGCCATTTCAATGAGTCTTGTTCCTGCTGGTTCCTAGGATGATGCATTTTTATGTTGGAGTTATGAGTCAGCTCAGGGTACATCCTGTGCAGTCAGAGTTCAGTAGCCTGAATTCTCTGTACTGATTACTGGGCAGAAACAGGGGTCTTTAAGTTCTTGCTGACAAATTCCCCACTTTCTCAAGGGAACATCTGTCATAACAACTAAAATATACACTGATGTCATGGGAAAATTTTGAATAAAAAATCTTTGTTCAAAGGCGTTCTCTTTCCTACTGTAAATACTTTCAGACGAGGCTTTGTTGTGTGCTATTCATTTTGGAATATGAAGTCATAGGGCATATTTTTGCACTTACTGAGTTTTAAACAGCAGACACCCAGAGGCAATGTCCGTGATAGGTTGCGCACATAACCCCTCAAATGCCATGGTCAGTTGTGCCGAGATTGAGGGAGCTGTTTAGTTGCTGTGGCAGCTTCAGGGCCTCCCAATGCTCTGAGGCCTGTCACAGTGATGTTTTTGTGGAGCCCTGCCGGCGGCAGAGCTCCAAAGGAACATAACAAGCCCTCATATGGCTATGTGAACAGAAAAATAAAACAGTTATGGCTCGGGGAGGGAGTAAAAAACAAAAAGGCAATAATGGAAAATCTCTCGGCCGTCAAATGGTGACTAACTTATCACACAACTTTGCAGAAATCAATTATTCAACAGAATGCAACTTTGTCTTATGATTGAAAAATGTCTAGTTCTCATGTTATCAGCTGTTTACCTCTCTCTAGGGAACACCCCCCCCCCCTTCCCTTGCCTTCCACACTTGCTAACAACTTTGTCTTAAATCCGTCCAGGACAGAGCAGCACGGGAGGATCATATTACACTTGTCAGTGCAAGTCTGTGCAGAGGGGAGAGGGAGGAATGAGCAGGAGCTGAAGACACATAGACAAACAGATTGCTGCAGTTCCATGGGCTGGGATATAATGTCTATTGTGTAATGTCCTCCATGATCATGGGGCTGCTTCTGAGTGAGTGTGATAAGGTTAGGAAGCAGATTCTCCTCTGCTTTTTGTGTGCAGTGGATGGGAGCTAGTCTCCAACCACCAGATCTAGAAGAACTGCAAAGTGAACATTCTGCATACAGTAAACAGGGAAAAAACTGCTAAAAATGGCAAATAGAACTCATATAGTGGCCAGAAATAATGTCATTCCTCATGTACTATACACACGTTGTGCTATTGATTAATACTTTAATGTTTGTTGAAATATTAGGTATGCTTTAAGGAAGTTAAGCCTCTTGAGATAATTTGGGGACTATAAGCAAGGATAATTTTTTGTGTACAGTTAGAGGTTTTATTAATGAACAGTGGCTGGGTATAGTGCATAGTTCAGAGGGGAGTATATTGGGCATTATCTTTTTAATGGCTGGCTAGTGCAGGACACCGTACTTGGCCCACTTGGATACCAGCACATATTATATGTTTAGCCGCCGAGGGATGATTAGACTTTACAGAGTTACTGGGCGTTTTCCCTTGTTGCCAACCTCAGTTTTGTCTGCTGGCAATACATTCATAAAATAATTTGGGCCTGTCAGTAACCACATGGTATTGAGTGCTGAGTAAGTACCAGCGCTAGAACATGTTGTAGACTTGCCCATTCACACCTCTTGTAAATACACGTTACTGGGATTAACTTCACTGGCATGTGAGGATAACAAAATCAAAGCAGGACATTTTCTGATGGAACATTACGGTGCCCAGATTTCTTTTCCATATTTCAACTTGTTTTTTTTTGTGTGTAAAAGATAGATTCTTCTATGATTTACATTGCTGGTTCATCCTGACACCTCTGGGGCTAACCCATGACTCATCCTCCTCCAGCTATATTTATATGGAATACTTCATCCATCTATAATAGCGTTTTTTTACTGTCCAGCCTAGGGAATTGATCCAAAAACAGGAAACGAGCAGTAGAACTGAAATACAGGAGGCAATTATCCTACCATATGGACCATGCCAGTACTTATGATAGTCATCCAAAGCTGTGCCATTAAATGGACTACCGAATGCCAAGGAAAGTCTGCAAATTATAGGATTATTGTGTTCTCTTTCAGAGTCGCTATTGTAAATCCAATATTGTTTTGTAGATAAATATGGCGTACACAGCTGCCAAAAATCTAACATTTAAAACTGTACAAAAAAGAAAAACGAAACGTAGAGCAACCTGAAACGGATAATAGATTTCCTTGTACTGCTCCTCCACAAATGAGCTTTATCACAGCACCTCAGAAGACAGTGTATGTCCTCTCCTAGAGCATCATTCTCTGGGCCATTATAGTGCACTTTGGGAGTATAGAAGTGATGAAAGGTCACTTTGGGCAGTGCTGTTGGATGAGAAGACTCCAATAGGTCCAATGTAAAATTTCAATAACTTTGTTAGATACTAGAATTACCAACGCATTATACTGGTCTCTTCACCAAGATAATACTGGAGCCAAGTGTGTATGAGTATAGCGAGAGTCAGGAGAGTCAGCTGTGAGTCAAACTAGCATTCAGCCGGCAGCTAGTGAACGTGTATGGACACCTTTGTTTGGCAGTCTGTTACCAGGAAATTCACTGTTAAACCAGGCACAATGCCTTGTAGGGCTAGCTTAGCTGAGTGTAATGATACAGTTCACTTAGCCATTAGTTGCTTCATTCTGGCTCTTTTAATACATATGCAAATGAGCAGTTAAGTGCACTGTAGGCAGGCCCCAGCTACTTTGTGCACTTTGCTCCTCCTACTTCCTCTGAGAGACCCTCCCTTCCTTCCTAATAAAATGACTATGCAGGAACCTGACCTCGTCAATCAAGAAGAGGAGAGAGGAGCTGGCAGAGGAAGCAGGAGGAACAAGTGTACAGAGAGTGGCGTGGATCCGCCCTCAGTGCACTTAACCGCTCATTTGCACATTTGCATTTTTTTCCCCAGAATGGAGTAATAGATTGCTAAGTGAAAGGTATAATTCCATTTAGCTGATCTAACCCTACAAGGAATTTTGCCTGGGTTAACAGTGAATTTCCTGGTGACAGATTCCCTTAGGATGATTTTTTCTCCTGCACTGACATACTTACTATCATCGTGGCTTTTCAGTGCTGTCCATTTCAGTTCGGGTGGTTTCACACACAGCATTTGTAGGAAAAATAATGTTTCTGTTTTTTCTGCACTTTTAGTATGTTTTTGGGTCTAAAGCATTTTTCTCCAAATACAGCATTCTCTGGATTTGGCATTTTGTTTCGGCATTTTCTCATAGGCTTATCTATAAAAACTCCTGAAAAAGAAAAACGCACATTACAAATTGTCTAGTGCCATGCTCAATGAGATTGAGGAAAGGATTGATCCTATGAATAAAGGTTCAATGTAGATCGAATATGTTATTGTCTTTGAATCTATACCTTTTTAAAGCCAATGTTTCCAAATACACAGAGCACATATCAAAGATCATGTATTTAAATCAAAGATCATATTTGAACATGTTCCAAAAAAGTAGCAGCTTGTGTTGAGTTCCCAGCGTCTAAGCTGGAGATATAGAATCTGCACAGGAAGTGTAGAGGCGCTGGACACTTCTGTAATCTCTTCTCCTTATGTGACTGATGGAAACAGAACCCAGGATGACTCATGTCACAGGAAGCTCATGGA
The DNA here is from genome assembly GCA_033119425.1 of Bufotes viridis. Classification (NCBI taxonomy): domain Eukaryota; kingdom Metazoa; phylum Chordata; class Amphibia; order Anura; family Bufonidae; genus Bufotes; species Bufotes viridis. The sequence continues at coordinate 165,789,791 of CM065592.1, forward strand.
GCAGCATTTTCTAATTCCCAGTTTTTTTTATATTGAGTGTACTCTTAGGCTACTTTCACACTCGCGTTTTGTGCGGATCCGTCATGGACGGATCCGTTCAGATAATACAACCGTCTGCATCCGTTCAGAATGGATCCGTTTGTATTATCTTTAACATAGCCAAGACTGATCCGTCTTGAACACCATTGAAAGTCAATGGGGGACGGATCCGTTTTCTATTGTGCCATATTGTGTCAGTGAAAACGGATCCGTCCCCATTGACTTAGTCTACTTTCACACTCACGTTTTGGCTTTCCGTTTGTGAGATCCGTTCAGGGCTCTCACAAGCGGTCCAAAACGGATCAGTATGCATTCTGAATGGGAAAGGATCCGCTCAGAATGCATCAGTTTGCATCAGTTCAGTCTCCATTCCGCTCTGGAGGCGGACACCAAAACGCTGCTTGCAGTGTTTTGGTGTCCGTCTCACGAAACTGGACCAAACGGATCCCGGCACAATCTGGCACAATAGAAAACGGATCCGTCCTCCATTGACTTTCAATGGTATTCAGGACGGATCCGTCTTGGCTATGTTAAAGATAATACAAACGGATCCATTCTGAACGGATGCAGACGGCTGTATTACTTGAACGGATCCGTCCATGACGGATCAGTAAGGCTCAGTTTCGTCAGACGGACACCTAAACGGTGCAAGCAGCGTTTTGGTGTCCGTCTCCAAAGCGGAATGGAACTGATGCAAACTGAGCGGATCCTTTTTGATTCAGAATGCATTAGAATGCATACTAATCCGTTTTGGACCGCTCCTGAACGGATCTCACAAATGGAAAGCCAAAACGCTAGTGTGAAAGTAGCCTTAAATGTGTGATTTTTATGCTTTGTAAACTTACTAGTTTTCCAGTGATATTTTGTCCAGTTTATCCTAATGCATATGAAGAAACATAATCACATTTCCAGGTAAATGCTTGGCATGGGATTTTTACATTTAGGCCTCTGTCACACGAGGGAGTTTTCCACACGGGTGCGATGCGTGAAGAGAACGCATAGCACCCGCACTGAATCCTGACCCATTCATTTCAATGGGTCTGTGTGAGCGTTTTTTTTTTCACGCGTCAGTTCTGCGTTGCGTGGAAAGCACAGCATGTTCTGTATTCTGCGTTTTTCATGTAGTCCTGGCCCCATAGACGTGAATGAGGCTTCAGTGAAAAACGTATTGCATCCGTAAGTGCGGATGCAATGTGTTTTTCACTGATGGTTGCTAAGAGATGTTGTTTGTAAACCTTTAGTTTTTTTATCACGCATGTGAAAAGCGCATCAAAACGCATTGCACCCGCACGGAAAAGACTGAACAACTGAACGCAATCGCAGACAAAACTCACTGAACTTGCTTGCAAAATGGTGCGAGTTTCACTGAACGCATCCGGAGGCAATCCGACACGCTCATGTGAAAGAGGCCTTAGGGCTGTTTCACACGAGCGGATGCCGTGTGTGTCATCCGCAGCGTGAATGACAGCCATGCCCTGCACTCGACAGCAGAGCCACGGAGCAGTAACATGATTGATAATGCTCCGTGCCTCTCTGTGACCTTTTTACTACAAAATCACAGTGACAACTTTATCTCATTGTGATTTTGTAGTAAAAAGATCACATTGATGCTCCGTACTTCTGCTGTCCACAGCGGGTCTTGGCTCTCAATCACACTGTGGATGACACGCACGGCATCCACTTGCGTGAAACTGCCCCTACTCTCTCAAGTCTGATGCCAGGATGAAAATCTGCAGACTGGTCTGTTCACATCTTCCATCCATCATCTCTAATTTTACTATAAAATAGGTAAACTACAGTATGAACCGATGTAAAAATGTTATTGGATTTACTTCACATTGAGGCATGGTTAGCAGAGTACAGGGGCCCCTTATGACAGCCTGTTTATCCTATATGGTGCATGAGCGATCCATTAATGTTATCTGACATCATATCAGACCTCACCGAGTGGTCGACCCATGGTGGTGATGCAGTGTCAGACTGGGGTGCCTAGGGCCCACCAGTAAAATGTATTCTGTGAGCCCACTATGGACCTACTGTACATGCAAATACTTCCTGCTCACGTAGCAGGGTCGCAGTTTCATGGGGAAAGAGGATACGAGTTGGTCTGCTTCTGTACCTAGCAGTCATCTCAGCCACCTGATGCATCTATAATGGTAAAGTAGGTCATTTTTAAATAATCTACCCAGTTTTTACATGGATATAGGCTGGTTAAGATGCTGTGCTGGGGGACTGAAGGCCCAACTTTGTCAGGGGTCCACCGCGGAATTCACCTATTCCCCTGTGGGCCAGTCCGAACCTGTGGTGACCATACTTAGCTGGTCTCCACCGCAGGGTTTGGGCTCTATCATTCCACGGACAGCTCTTCATCTCCTTGGTGCACTGATACCAACATACTGTTGACGGGAAAGGCGGACACATGACTGCTGCAGCCAGCGATCAGCTACACAGGACAGATGGTCACATGGCCCAACTCCCCCACCTCGATCAATAAGATGTTAAAATCAGCGCACCAGAGAGAGGAAGAGCGTCCGTAGGGCGATAGAGACCAAACCTAGCAGTGAGGACCAAGTAAGTATGATCACCACCATAGGTCGGCCACTCTGAGGTCTGGTATTGTCAGATAACCCTTTTATAGACCGCTTATGCACCATATATGATACACAGGCAGTCATAAGGGGCCCCTGCTAACCATACCTCAATGTGAAGTAAGTAATTCCAATGACATTTTTACATTGGCTCATACTACAGTTTACCTAATTTATATTGAAATTGTTCCAAAATTGTAGATGTAGAAGTAACAGAAGACGATATCTGTATTCCTCCGGCAGGACTTGAGGTTAGCGGTGGAGAATTTTATTTCTGATTCTTCTGGCTTGGGCTACTTTCACACTGGCGTTTTGGCTTTCCATTTGTGAGATCCATCATGGGCTCTCTGAAGCTGTCCAAAACAGATCAGTTTTGCCCTAATGCATTCTGAATGGAAAAGGATCCGCTCAGAATGCATCAGTTTACCTCCGTTCAGTCACCATTCCGCCCTGGAGGCGGACACCAAAACACTGCCTGACCAAGTGGAGCCAAACGGATCTGTCCTGGCACACAATGTAAGTCAATGGGGACGGACACAATCTGGCACAATAGAAAACGGATCCGTCCCCTATTGACTTTCAATGGTGTTCAAGACGGATCCGTCAGGGCTATAGATGACATAATACAACTGGATCCGTTCATGATGGATGCATGCGGTGGTATTTTTGTAACGGAAGCGTTTTTGCAAATCTCATGACGGTTTAGCAAAAAACGCTAGTGTGAAAGTAGCCTTATTCGGTTATCAAAATCAATCCCATTGGTAGAGATATTCCTTTTATATTCTGTTGCTATATTTTGTTGCTATCAATGATACATTGTGTGTTATATAAAGGATGTCTCTCACTGTTTAAGTAGCACTTTCTGCTGTTTTCTAGGGAATTTTCAGTTGGAACCAATTGAGTTCCGAATATGCAGCCCATAATATTCTATGGATAGATGTTGTACTTCCCCGTCCTTCATGTTTACTGAGACACATAGCTTTTTCTCACAGTCCATGATATCCATGCTGCCTCATGGGCCATAGGATGCTGAGACATGTGGCGGTATTACATGGACTACAATAATGTCTTGTACATAAGTTCTTAGGGTCAGCTCCTTCAGCAGTGTGCAATCTGGTGTAGTTGTGTTGCTTTTCTCACATAAGCCATTTTGGAAAATACAGAGCTAATTACATGGTCACATACTGGTGATGTCTCTCTTAATATGTAATCCACCGTTTGTACAGTCTATGTTCATATAAAAAACTTGATGGATTATTACAGAAACTCCCAGTGTATTATTATAGGCACTGTGGTAAGGTGCAAGGTACTGTGGTCGACGGGAGGTACGTGTCACCAAGGTTCCTGGCCTCGGTGAGGTAAGAGCCGGATTTTTGGTGTGTCAGCAGCAGCTAGTGCTGCTTGACACCTTGCTATTTAGTTTGGCTGCAAAGCCAATCCGGGCCGGCTCTTACTGGGAGTAGGCAAAGAGTTGGGTGGGTGCCTACTCCCCACGGTCCAGGCCGGGTTTTCCAGGGCCTTTATAACACAGCCAGCAGCTGGGTGTGGAGGGGGTGATTGTCCTGGAGCTGCTGTTAGACTGTTTCACTTGTGTTTGGAAGTTCTCTGGGCTGGAAGCAAGAGCCCAGCAAGGAGTGCAGACGACCTGGAAGCCTGACGGCGACTGTCTTACGGCTGGACTGACAGCCAGGTGTGAACCTGCATCTAAAAACCTCCCAGGTGACTGGAGCCTGTTTTGGACTGTCTTGTTTTCCGCTTGATTTCTTATGTGTGTGAATTAACACCAAGAGACTGTTTTATTTTGTGCAAGTGTGAATAAAACACTGTTTATTGCACTATCTGGACTCCCTGTTTTGCCTCTATACTGCACCCGCACTGCTATCTACCAGAGCGACTCCCCACATTTGGTGTCGGATGCGGGCATGCGCAGTGAGGCTGGCGTGACCGCCCGAAGTTTGTTTTTGTTTTGCTGGGCACAAGTGCATGGCATATATTAAGCCAGCAAAGCTACAAGTAGGAGTTGCTGGCAACATGGAGGCGGCTGTGAAAGCTCTCATAGAGGCTAACGTGCAGCAGCGGGAGACCAACCAGCTACTATTACAGCACGTGATGGCGTTACAAGCTGCAGGAGCGTCCCACCACGACCATGATGCCCGGAAGCGGTCCGTGCGGCGATCCCAAAGATGACCCCTTCGGACGGCGTTGAGACATATCTGGCGGTCTTTGAGAAGGTAGCCGTGAGGGAAAAGTTACCCCGTGACCAGTGGGCCGAGGTGGTCGCTCCGTTCCTGGCATCCGGGCCCCAGCAAGTTTTTGACTTGGCAGATGCCCAGGCTGCTGATTACCCCACGGTGAAGGGGAGATCCTGGCCAGATTGGGGGTAAACGTGTTGGTCGGGCTCAGCGGGTCCACCAGTGGGACTTTAAAGCGGCTGAACCCGCCAGGCCGCAGTACTATGAGTTGCTGCATCGGTTGCAAAAGTGGCTGCAGCCTGATGTTCTAAGTCCGACTGCTATGCTGGACCGTCTACTGGCCGACATGTTCTGGAGGGCCCTGCCTTATCCCCTCCAACACTGGGTCGGCCAGGCGTCTCCGGTAAGTGCCCTGGAGATGGTCGACCTGGTGGAGCGTTACGAGGCCACCAGAAACCTGCAGGGAATCTTGCTGGGAAGGGGTCAGTCAAAACCCGGAGGCCTCCGCCCCAGTTCCGACGTCCGGCGACAGAGAGGCCTGCACGGAATATACCCCCTGCGGATCCGCCTCCCGTGGTATGCTGGAGGTGTCAGGAGCCAGGCCACATCAGGGCCGACTGTCCGCATCGGGATGAGCCGATGGATGTGAACTATGGCTATTGCCACTCCCTGTATGCACGGAAGCTGTGTGCAACTGGCACCCGTGAGGGGCAGGACAATAACCACCTGTGTCAGGTAGAGGTGGGAGATTCTCTGGCGGTGGCCCTGCTGGACTCCGGGAGTCTAGTCTCCCTGGTAAGGGCTGCCCTGAGTACGGCCTGTGGAGTATACCGGCCGTAAAATCGGGGTCCTGTGCATCCACGGAGACCTAAAAGACTACCCCACTGCACTAGTGACTTTGTCCACAGCGGCTGGTAAGTGGACCCACGAGGTGGCTGTTGCTGCCAAACTCCCGCATGAATTGATACTTGGGAGGGACTTCCCAGGTTTCCCGGCGCTGTGGCCGGCGATAAAACTGTCTGATGGACCCGAGACAGGGGTAACCCTAGGAGAGTGGCCTGATACCACTGGAAGGCCAGAACCCTGGGAGCCCGAGTCTGAAGGGCCAGCGGTAGGGGTGACCACTGCTCCAGCGGTAGAGGGGAGACAACCCCACTGAGTGTAATGGTGGGAGACACGGAGGACTTGCCACCGGGACCTGAGTTGGCAGACCTCAATGTCTCCGGGGAAAATTTTGGGACCGCACAACACCGGGACCAAACCCTAACCAGGGCCTGGGAAAGTGTCATAATAATTGATGGTAAACCCCAGAAACCTAGGGCTGAATTAATGTTTCCGCGATTCATTGTTCTTCAGGATATGTTGTATCGAGTGAACCAAATCCGAGGTGAGCCTGTTGAACAGTTGGTGGTGCCCACAGCGTATCGTAAGCTGGTCATGGAGCTTGCCCACCAACATGTTCTTGGGGACACCTGGGGTGGCAGAAAACGCAGGACCGCATACTACAGCGATTTTACTGGCCCGGTTTGTTTAAGGAAGTAGAAGAGTATTGTAAGTCCTGTCCCACCTGTCAGATAAATAGCCCCCAGCCACATTTCCGTAGTCCTCTGGTACCTCTGCCAATTATTGAAGTACCGTTTGAGCGAATCGCTATGGATCTAGTGGGCCTGTACCAAAGTCTGCCAGGGGCCACCAACACATTCTGGTAGTTCTCGACTATGCCACTCGATATCCGGAGGCGGTGCCTCTGCGACATACCTCAGCTAAGCTCATTGCCAAAGAGTTAATGGAAATGTTTTCCCGTGTGGGCCTGCCAAAGAGGTTCTGACGGACCAAGGGACCCCTTTTATGTCCAAAGTTATGAGGAACTGTGTAAATTGTTGCGTATAAAGCAGTTACGGACGTCCGTTTACCATCCGCAAACAGACGGTCTTGTCGAGAGGTTTAATCAAACTTTAAAAAACATGTTAAAAAGGGTGGTGTCTAGAGATGGGAAGGACTGGGATCTGCTTCTGCCCTATCTCATGTTCGCAGTGCGAGAGGTGCCCCAGGCCTCTACTGGGTTCTCGCCCTTCGAACTGCTTTATGGCAGACACCCTCGGGGCCTGTTGGATATCGCCAAGGAAGCGTGGGAACAACAGCCTGTCCCCCACAAAAGTGTCATTGAGTATGTCACCCAGATGCAGGAACGGATGGAAAGGGTGTTGCCGCTGGTCCGGGAGCATATGGAGGCAGCGCAACAAGCCCAGAGTAGGGTGTACAATCGTCAGGCTCGGGTGCGGAGCTTCAACCCGGGAGATCGGGTTTTGGTTCTGGTGCCCACCCTTGACAGCAAGTTCCTAGCCAGGTGGCAGGGCCCCTATGAGGTTATTGAGAAGGTAGGGAAGTAAATTACAAAGTACACCAGCCGGGCGGCGCAAGCCGAGCAGGTGTACCACGTGAATTTACTGAAGCCGTGGAAAGACAGGGACACGGCCGGCGACAACAGCCCCGGCCAGGGCTTCTAGGTGACAAGGGTCCAGCCCCACAGTTCGAGGCCTGCGAGCGGTAACCACGGTAAAAATCGCAGACAGCCTGTCTTCCAAACAAGTTCAGGATGTCAGGGAGTTCGTCAGTCGGAACACGGATGTGTTCTCGGACCTCCCTGGCCGCACGTCTCTCATCCAACATGACATCGTCACTGAGCCTCAGGCCAAGATCCGGTTAAAACCCTACCGGGTACCCGAGGCTCGGCGACGGGCCATCGCGGAGGAAGTGCAGTTAATGTTGAAGCTTGATGTCATTGAGGAGTCGAAAAGTGAGTGGGCCAGTCCCATAGTCCTAATACCCAAGCCGGATGGGACGTTGCGGTTCTGCAACGATTTTCGTAAATTAAATGAAGTGTCCAAGTTCGATCGTATCCCATGCCCGGGTAGGCGAGGCTTGTTGAGAATTTAGGGCAAGCCCGTTATTTTTCTGTGCTAGACCTCACTAAAGGATACTGGCAGGTACCCTTAACGGAGCGGCCAAGGAAAAAACCGCTTTTGTTACCCGCAGGGCCTGTATCATTACAAGGTGTTACCCTTTGGCCTGCATGGCGCCCCGCCACCTTCCAAGGTTAATGGATATTGTACTGCGACCTCATCGTCGGTGCGCTTCGGCCTACTTAGATGATGTAATCATCCACAGCACCGACTGGGAAAGCCATTTGCCCAAAGTGCAGGCGGTTGTGGATGCCCTGAGAAAGCTGGACTAACCGCCAATCCAAAGAAGTGTGCGATTGGGTTGGAAGAGACCAAATACCTGGGATATGTTATTGGGCGGGGAGTCATCAAGCCGCAGGTAACTAAAGTAGAAGCCATACGTAACTGGCCCCGACCGGTCACTACCAGGCAGGTAAAATCGTTCCTGGGGATTGTAGGGTACTACATGCGGTTTGTGCCCCACTTTGCCACGATAGCAGCACCATTGACAGACCTATTGAAGGGACGAAAGTCCGGAAAGGTTCACTGGAGTGAGAAGGCAGAAGAGGCTTTCTCTGCATTGAAGTCGGCCCTGTGTGGGTCCCGGTTTTGGTGACACCCGACTTCAACAGGGAATTCATAGTACAGACGGATGCCTCAGAGGTAGGCCTCGGTGCTGTACTGTCTCAGGAGGTCAACGGGGAAGAACATCCCGTTGTCTTCCTGAGCCGTAAGCTCAGTCCCGCCGAGACCAGGTATAGCATAGTGGAGAGGAGTGCCTGGCTATCAAGTGGGCACTCGAATCTCTCGCTACTACCTGTTAGGGAGGAGGTTCCGTCTGGTGACCGACCATTCCCCTCTCAAGTGGATGAGCCAGGCAAGGAGAGGAATGCTCGGGTCACCAGGTGGTTCCTATCCCTGCAGAACTTCAAGTTCTCCGTGGAACACAGGGCAGGCCGCTTGCAGGGTAGCGCAGATGCCCTGTCCCGCGTCCACTGCCTCACATGTGTTCACCCCTCAGGGTTGAACAAAGGGGGTATGTGGTAAGGTGCAAGGTACTGTGGTCGACGGGAGGTACGTGTCACCGAGGTTCCTGGCCTCGGTGAGGTAGAAGCCAGATTTTTGGTGTGTCAGCAGCAGCTAGTGCTGCTTGACACCTTGCTATTTAGTTTGGCTGCAAAGCCAATCCGGGCCGGCTCTTACTGGGAGTAGGCAAAGAGTTGGGTGGGTGCCTACTCCCCACGGTCCAGGCCGGGTTTTCCAGGGCCTTTATAACACAGCCAGCAGCTGGGTGTGGAGGGTGTGATTGTCCTGGAGCTGCTGTTAGACTGTTTCACTTGTGTTTGGAAGTTCTCTGGGCTGGAAGCAAGAGCCCAGCAAGGAGTGCAGACGACCTGGAAGCCTGACGGCGACTGTCTTACGGCTGGACTGACAGCCAGGTGTGAACCTGCATCTAAAAACCTCCCAGGTGACTGGAGCCTGTTTTGGACTGTCTTGTTTTTCCGCTTGATTTCTTATGTGTGTGAATTAACACCAAGAGACTGTTTTATTTTGTGCAAGTGTGAATAAAACACTGTTTATTGCACTATCTGGACTCCCTGTTTTGCCTCTATACTGCACCCGCACTGCTATCTACCAGAGCGACTCCCCACAGCACGGTCAGAGCTGAGATGACCTCTAGGTATAGAGGAAAGCCACAAGTGTCCTCTTTTCCCCAGGGCCTACCTACCTCAAAATTGCTGCAGGGACCCCCATATTCAGTTATCTGGTAGCATCTTGCTGCTGTGTGAGCAGGTAATATTTGAATGTATCCGTACGGGTGGCCCCCAAAATACATTTTACTGGTGGGCCCTAGGCACCCCAGTCTGACACCGGTCACATTAAATAGCACTTGGCAAAATCCCTAATTGGCCATGACCTATATAATGTCCTTGGCCAGATTTCCACCCTAGTCTATGGCAGTAATTGACCTAAAGTGATTATTTTCAATTAATGATAATATCATGGTGATCTCTCAGCAATTCTTTTCAGCACAGGTAGGAAAGGCTTCCAAATTCCTGACTGCAATCAAAGTACAAAAAGAACAATTTCCATGCAACGGAAAATTGCTGCATGTAATCCCTCTTTATATATTCATTGACTATAAAAGTGTTTGTTACGATAGATGAATCTCAAATCAGATGTTTGTAAAACTTTGTTATCCATGGAAACAAATATCAAAGAGGATTCTCTGTTTTTTCCTTGTATTGCGTATCACTTGGCTTTTATTGAAAAGAATATTTTTCTGCTTATGTATGTACTCATAGTAGATTGCATGTGATTTGTCCGTGACCCAAGTCCTTTTATTGCAGGTGAGCTATAATGGACTGCATTACAACAGGCTGATTCTTATTACATGTGTATGTGATGAGCTTCGGAAGTACAAATTAAACTTACTTTCCAAGAAAAAGGCATACTGGCTTCAAATTCAGACCAACTGTTCGGTTGCATAACTTTGTGGAAAGAAAATGCAATAAGTACTGTGTCTGCCAGATGGTTCTGCATTACCCAAACAATAGAAGTCTAATTAGAAATCATTCATATGTAATTAGGCATAGCAGTGACATTGTTAGGCCAATATCAATTCTGAAGAATTAGGACATCTGAATTATAGCATTTAATTAAGGAAATTGGCGTAACGTTTATTAATTTTACTTAGCATTCCTGCTATATTTAATGTCTCTTAATTGGTTATCCTCCGTGACATGACACTTGTCTTTCTTCTTTCCTTAGCATGCATAAAGAAAGTCTTTAGTTTTGACTAATTGACGGGGATGAGCTGCTTTTTTCTACCCTGTCCATATTATTCCTAAAAATAAAAAAAATCTGTAGGGACAGAAAAAGCGTGCAATATTTATGTTCATTTGGAAATTATATGGGGTGATAAATTTAAAAAATGCACTCCAATCTACTATTCCAGAGTTTTTCCTCACATGATAATACAGTACATCAGATCTTTTGATTTAGGATTTCTAATCGAGCTCTGCCTCTGATGCCACCAGATGTAAGGCAATATCCTAGAAGTCAGTGTTCCTCAACTCCAGTCCTCAGGGCTCACCTGCCGGTCATGCATCAGGATTTAACACAGGTATTTATTCTGTGGGGTATTCTCAAATCATGGGGACTGGAGTTGAGGAACACTGCTAAAAGCCAGTGTTCAACCCTTTAAATTGGCTTTGAAACATGAGTTGAATACAGGGGCGGATTGGCCATATAACCTACAGGGAAAGTTCCCTGTGGGCCGATGCCCATGGGGCCACCTAAGCCCTCTTCACAGACGCTGGCCAGGTACATATTGATCTGATGCTCACAGCATAAATTAATGATAGGAGCACCAGGTACATGTGCACTTGGCCAGCAGCCACAGGTCCCTCCTGAATTCAACTGTATCACCATCCTTATGGTCATGGGACAGTATTTTAAACTGCACTGTGGTATTTGGTTTTGCTGGGGCCTGCTGCTTGTGGCTTGTGTTGGCCCTGGCTCCTTTTGTTGTCCCGGCTTCTGTCAGTTCAGACTTGACAACTTGGGGCCACATTAAGTTCTCAATCCGCCCTTGCTTGAATAATAAATACGCCAGCACCTTATCTGCAGACATCTGTTTCAGGGTTATTGCCCCTCAACGGTGCAGTGCAGAGAGTACTGACTTAACTAGGTGAGAGGCCTAGGTTAGAATTTTGTGGGTACCATCTCTCCTCAAAGAGAGCACCTCAATCAAAGTGAGGAGACCTATAGGCCATTCTCTGCCTCTAATGCCACCAGATGTAAGGCAGCTATCCTGTAAGTCAATGTTCGACCCTTTAAATAGGCCTTGAGACAAGATTCGGATATTAATACGCCAGCACCTTATCTGTTGCCTTATATCTGGTAGGATTAGAGGCAGAGCTTGCTAAGAGCTCATTTGCATCAATTCTTAATCACTAAAATAATGATGGAGCATTGTACTAAGAGCTGATCCTCTGTTCCATTCCAGAACTGCTTTTAGGTAAAATATTGTAGGTCCATCATTCAGATTTTAGTGAAAAGTGTTTTTCCCAATTACACCCGTTAAGGTGACCACTAAGGCTACTTTAAGCCAGCGTTAGGAGACATCCAGCAGGCTGTTCCGGCACATATGCTGGGATTCGCAGGATAAAAACCGTGGCGTGCAGCTGAATTCCAACAGATATTCCAGGGAGCAGCCAAATCTCCTCCAGTTCCTATTATAGTCACTGGGTCCAGCGGGTTGCTTTAAGGTCCAGTCACATTTTTCTGGATCTATCATTCTTTATTCCTTTGTCTAGAAATAAACCGAAGGGAAACTGATCACAAAATGAAATTCAGTGATGGTGGCGATCAGTTTTGCCTCCAGACGTGTTCTCGAGCTGGACAGAGAAGAATTGCATGCTGTGGTTCTTTCTGACTCTACATATCAGACAGGGGAACAAAATGCATAACTTTACCATCTGTCGTTTCCTACTCAATGAAAAAAAATATGCTCGATGCAACTGATACATGTGAACACAGTATAGCTAGGTCTGTCTATATAGAGCAGTCTAGTGGCAAGATAGAGAAGAAAATAGTAATCTTCAAATACTAAATACTTAGTCAAGTCATTATGGTGTGTACCAGCAAAGGCATTTATCATGTAGAGAAAGTTAATACAAGGCACTTACTAATGTACTGGGATTCTCCATATTGCTTCCTTTGCTGGCTGGATTAATTTTTCCATCACATTATACACTGCTCATTTCCATGGTTATGACCGCCCTGCAATCCTGCAGCAGTTGCCATGCTTGGACACTATAGGAAAAAGCGCCAGCCTAAATGCACTTCTATGCTCCTGGCCACCAGAGAGGCCGGCATTTCTTACTATAGTTTGCAATCGGCCACCACTGCTGGATTGCAGGATGGTCCTAACCATGGAAACGAGAAGTGTAAAATGTGATGGAAAATTAGTCTAGACAGCAAAGGAGGCAATATGGACAATCACAATACATTAGTAAGTGCCTTGTATTAACTTTCTCTACATGATAAATGCCATCTGCTGAAGTGAGACAACCCCTTTACGTAATACTTTCATCTAACACGTCTGAATATAGTCTTTGAAAACGACATACCATTGTGTGATTATGAGTAATGCTTAGATATGCCTATTATTCCATAGTTGATGAAATTTTTGAGTGAATATTTTATTATGAGGTCAGGAGATCAGAGATAGGAGCTCTACATGAGCCAGTGATTTCACAGTACAGGGGTAGTGTAAACAATAATATCATAGCATGGCAATAATGTGTATACAGACATGACAGTACATGGAAAAATACATTGTGATGTCACATAGTGATATCGCAGAACAAGGATAATGCAGTGTTGTCACAACACAGAAATAACACAAAAAGGAATGTTGCAGAAGAGGGAACAGAATGCATGCAGTAGGGATGCATCCAGTAAATCATGGAAAGGCCCCCTCTTAATTTTCCAACACCCATTTAAATCATGTAGTCCTCTCTGATTGCACTTTACTTCTGTGTGAAGATGAGCCTCCTTGGGACCGCTTCACATACATCCAAGTCAGAACTGATCCCATAGTTGTGATCCCGAATGTAAAATAGCGCTGGACAGAAAAATGCTACATGCTGCATTTTTCTGTCTGGCGCTATCAGTCTTTAGATACCAGACCTGTGCACTGTGCGCATATATCGATCTTACAGTTGTGTCCAGCTCTACAAAAAAAAACTGGGCAGACAAAACTAATGTATGTGGTCCCAGCCTTAGATTTTAGGCCCCATAAAGCTGCTATGTTACCATATGTCTACCTGCTATACTCCGTAGTGCTTCAGTGGGCTTCCGATCTGTGTCTCCATCGGTGCCCATATATTTGCGGACTCATTGTTTGCGGGCCGCAATACGGGCATTGACCTGCTACAGTCGTGTACATGAGGCATAAGAGTAAGATCCACAGGACAACACAAAGTTAGATTACATAGTTAATACGGTTGAAAAAAGACATAAGTCCATCAAGTTCACCAAGTTATAGGTAGGGAATGCGAATCCAAGAAGAAAGTGAGACTCGGATTTCTACACGTTTTCATAAGCATTAATGTTGTTTACTTTTAAGAATTCATCTAAACCTTTTTTCAAAATGTCCACTGTTCCTGCTGTGACCACGTCCTGAGGAAGTCTATTCCACAGATTCACAGTTCTTACAGTAAAGAAGTCTTGACGCTTCTGGAGACTGAGCTTTTTCTTCTCCAGTCGGAGGCAATGCCCCCTTGTCTTTTGAGGGCATTTTACATGGAACAGTTTTGCTCCGTAACATAGTGTAAAAAGGCCGAAAAAATACATTTGTCCATCCAGTTCACCCTGTCATCCTGCAAGCTGATCCAGAGGAGGCAAAAAATCCCTGTGAGGTAGAAGCCAATTTTCCCCACTTAAGGGGAAAAAAATTCCTTCCCGACTCCAATCAGGCAATCAGAAGAACTACCTGGATCAACGACCCCTCTCTAGTAGCTGTAGACTATAATATTATTACACTCCAGAAATACATCCAGTCCCCTCTTGAATTCCTTTATTGTACTCACCATCACCACCTCCTCAGGCAGAGAGTTATTAGGTCTCCCCTCAGTCGTCTTGTTTCTAAAGTGAGTAACCTTAATTTTGATAATCTTTCAGGGTACTGTAGTTGCCCCATTCCAGTTATTAAATTAGTTGCTCTCCTCCGAACCCTCTCCAGTCCTGCTATGTGTGCCTTGTTTGCAGGAGTCCAGAACTGTACACAGTACTTCATGTGTGCCCCTTTTGATGCAACCCATTATCTTATTGGCCTTGGCAGCAGCTGCCTGATGCTGGTTTTTACACCTTAGTTTGCTGTTCACTAAAATTCCTAGGTCCTTTGCCATGTCAGTGTTACCCAGTGTTTTACCATTTAGTATGTACGGGTGACTTGCATTATTCCTTCCCATGTGCATAACCTTACATTTGTCAATGTTAAACCTCATCTGCCACTTCTCTTCCCAAGCCTCAAATCTATCTAGATCCATCTGTAGCAGTATAATGTCCTCTTCCATGTCAATTACTTTACACAGTTTAGTGTAATCTGCAAAAAAAATATTTTACTGTGCAAGCCTTCTACAAGATTAATAATAAATATATTGGAGAATAGGGCCCAATACTGACCCCTGAGGTACCCCACTAGTGACCGTGACCCAATCTGAGTGTGTACCGTTAATAACCACCCTCTGTTTTCTATTACTCAGCCAGTTACTTACCCACATACAGACATTTTCTCCCAGTACAAGCATTCTCATTTTATATACTAACCTTTCATGTGGTACAGTGTCAAATGCTTTGGAGAAGGGCAGTTATACGACATCCATTGATTTGCCGCTGTCAAGTCTAGAACTTACCTCCTCATAGAAACAGATTTAATTAGTTTGACATGACGTTATTTGCTTATTTTCATTGAAGTGCTCCAAGATAGCATTTCTTAGAAAACCTTCAAACAGTTTACCCACGACGGATGTTAAACTTACTGGCCTATAGTTTCCGGGCTCTGTTTTTGGACCCTTTTTGAATACTGGCACCAATCCTGTGAAACACTCCCTGTCAGTATAGAATCCTTAAATATCAGAATTAAGGGTCTAGCTATGACATTACTTACCGGTAATTCTCTTAGGATACTGGGGTGTATGCCATCTGGTCCTGGTGATTTGTCTATTTTAATCTTATTAAGACACCGCTGTACTTCTTCCTGGGTCAGACAGGTCACTTTTAATGTGGAATTTACTTTAACATTCTGCATTTCATCTGACAGTTTATTTTCCTTAGTAAAAACAGTAGAGAGAAAAAAAATATTTAATAGCTTTGCTTTCTCCGCATCGCTCTCTGCAAGTCCTGACACCTTCAGATTTATGCTTTTTACAATTTATATAATTGAAGAACATTTTAGGGTTAGTTTTGCTCTCTTTGGCATTTAATCTCTCTCTTTTTACATATTCTATTTTTTTTCCTTATAGTTTTTCAGTGCTTCCTCGCCACCCTCCTGTTTTAGTGATTCAAATGCTTTCTTTTTGTCATTTATTGCTTTCTTTACCGTTCTATTTATCCACATTGGTTTCTTCTTGTTCCTTAACCTTTTATTCTTATAAGGTATGTACCTCTCACAATTAGATTTTTGGATGCTTTTAAAAATATCCCATTTTGTGGCTGTATTTTTATTTTTGAGGACTTTGTCCCAGTTAAGTTAGGCCTATGGCCTCTCTTAGTTGGCTACATTTTAGCTTTTTTGAAGTTTGGAATTTTTGTTCCTCCCTGCAGAAACACTCTTTTGAATAATAATTGGAAGGTTATTA
The DNA here is from genome assembly GCA_033119425.1 of Bufotes viridis. Classification (NCBI taxonomy): domain Eukaryota; kingdom Metazoa; phylum Chordata; class Amphibia; order Anura; family Bufonidae; genus Bufotes; species Bufotes viridis. The sequence continues at coordinate 165,805,924 of CM065592.1, forward strand.
CTTTATGGTCACTATTTCCCAGGTGTCCCCAACCTGCACATCTGTTGTTCTGTCAGGTCCTTTGGTTAATACTAAGTCCAGTATGGGCGTCCCTCTAGTCGGGATCCTAGAGAGAAACTGGTGTGTAGTCTGGTGCTGATTATGAAAATGTTTTAAAAGTTTTAGTTATTCTCCACGTTACTATTCTGTATTTTTTTTTTTTAATCTTTGAAAACGACCCAGAACTAGCATTTTACAAGCTCTTTTGTGCTTTGTTTGCCTTGGAGATCCCACTAGCCAGTGGTAACCTATTGGGTTTTCTATGTTACTGTCATACAGCCCCTGTTCTCTGTATCCAGAAATGTACACATTTGCACAGTTTAAAGACTTTGGAGGTCATTTTCTAACAGATATACACCACTTTATGGGAGCAAGGGAGCTGGCGTAGATTTAGGTGCATCCACCACCAGCTAAAGGGTCTAAAACGCCGGTCTTAATAAATGCCCCCCTTTTTTCTTTTTTATGTTTTACTAAAATGTAAAACCAGACATATCTAGAGAAAAAAATTGGTCCATTATTATATTAGAGTTAATCTTTGTTTAATACATGTAATTCTCTTAGAGGAAAATGCTGGATTTACATTGGAGAATTGTTGGGCTAATTATCAGAGATGAACATTAAAGGGGTTTTCCGACTTTTTATTATTTATCTGATAGTTGGGGGTCCAAATTCCTGGATACCAGCAGACCAGATGTTTGAGAAGGCCACAGCACTCACAGAAGCCATGCAGCCTTCTCTCGGCTTACCCTAGGTCTGTGATGTTACGTTCATCAGTCACGTGGCCTAGGTGCAGCTCAGTCCCATTCAAGTGAGTGCGCCCAACCTCATAATGAACAAAAAACAAACAGCAGGTGGCGCCATACAGATGCATTTTATTGAATAAAAAGTAATTTTTAATTACATGCAATTACAAAAGAAATCAGATCCAGGTGCTGGTTTGAAAACTTTAGAATATTACTCATGGGATAACTCCTTTAATGCAGGGTTAATTTCAATACATCCACACTAGAACACGAAACATTTTTGAATGATCTCTGTTAATTTTGGGGCTTTAGTAGCTATTTGCAGTAAATGTACACTCAATGCTGTATTCACTAACACAGAAATACTTTTATTGCTTCTTTAAACACTGTTTACAGTCCTACTTCAGAGGCCATCATGAGACCACAACTGAAGTGGAATGTTGGCAGCCAGGATTTGGTCGGCACAAGAAATGGTACAGTGTTACTTATGTTGCCCAATATCAGAAGGGTCATCTTAGGTAACATCATCTTCCATATCCTGATAGTCTGTGTCAGCACTTCAATCACAGCAATCCTTGTAAAGTGCTTTCCATGCCTGTGAGGTTTTCAAAGATTTCTTTTTAGTACCTTAAGCCAAATCCTCTGAAATGTGAGGCCCATTTACATGTGCCAACTGAGCAGGCAATTATCAGGAGCGAAGGGTTCCTTCTTGAGTGCCTGCTCATCAGAGGAGGTGAGAGCCGCAGTTAGTGTACATGTAGTAAGCATTTCCTCTGTATGGGGATGAGTGATCACTACTGCGATCACTTGTTCCCATACAGATTCATTGTTTCTCGGCAGCAGATCCCTGTTTACAAAGAACTGTGTCCTTCCGACAAATAATGATTTAGGTGTCAGTATTAATGATGCTTTCACCCATGCAACAAGCGTTTGCTTGATCATCGGATGATCGGTGGCACCATGGGCTGATTATATGGAACAAGCATTAATACAAAGATTTGTTCACAATAATCTGCCCAATCTTCTCATCTGAAGGGACATTTAGACTTTGTACGTTAGGGGCCGTTCACATCTCTTTTTTGCTGTACGTGAAGCGGAAAAAAACTAATAGAAATGTATGGCTTGACGTACCCATAGACTATAATTGGACAAACATTGTTCAAAAATGCATATTTATAAGTGCATATACGTTTCTGGTATGGTTTTTCTGTCCTGAAAAAAAAGTATAGAAACTGTTTTTTTTTACACTGCAGTGAATGGGAAACAGATGGCTACATAAGACAATACGTTTCCATCCGTTAAATATATAGGGCCAGATTTATCATTAGCTAAAGTCACTTTAATGGAGTGAAAAAGTCGCAAAAAATGCGCAATCGATAAACTTTTTCAAGCTCTGCACTAAGTTCTCCAGTTTTGTGAAAGTGGGCGTGTTGTCTTATGTAAATGAATCTCTAGACAGATTTACTATTGCGACCATTTAAAAAGTCGCAAAAAAATGCTCAGTTTCACTCCAGGAGGACCATGATTATCTTATGCGACTTTTTAATAGAACATGCAACTTTTTTGTAAAGACGTGCGACTTTTGTAAAGCCGCTTACTGAAGGATAAACTGCTACCGTCAATCCACATTTATCGCAGTATTAAAGGACCATTAATAAATCTGACTATCCTAAAGTGACTTTGGGCAGATGGAAAAGTGGAGTAAGATGGCAGTGTAATGATAAATCTAGCCCATAGTTTTGGGTTGTTTTTTTTTTAGAAAATGCCTTCAAATCTTTTGAAAAATAAAAGTTTCATAAAAACAGACAGAAATGTATTGAAACATATTTGCACATCCGTCAAATGTATACATTAAAAAGAAGGATAGATAACCACAAAATTGCATATGTTTGTATAGTTGTGAACCTATCTACCTGGCATACAGCAAAAACAAGATGTGAACAGCACCTTAGCCTGTTTAATAAAGGATCAAACAAATCCGTGGATGGACCAAGTGTGTTACAGTCGCTTCAACTCTAGATTTATATCTAGCATGAAAAACAAATTATTTATGGCCTGGTGGGGTAACATATAAAACGTGATGTCTCAGATTCAGATTTCTAAACAGAGACATGGTGAAGGTTTGTCCTAATCAGTTGTCTTCAAATGGATACAAACCACATGGTCAATTTTCTACTGAGAACAGGAACAAGACATAATTTAGGCTTAAAATCTTGGGCACCTTTGGCAGTTAAGCCTAAAAATGTAGGACCTTCTTAGAGGAAGCTACTGAGCTTACTGCATACTGTCATACGCTGAAGTCAATCTTAACAGATTATTCTGTAAACCCATATGATCACTCTAGTGGTGGCTACTGGCTACCTGCATGTAATGTTTTACATCTATCCACAGGGATCAAGGCTGGAAAAGTCACTTGGCTCCCAAAGGTTGAACTTGATAGACCTGTTTTTTCCATTCTATGTGAATATGAAGATTTAGGAGGCAAATTATATTAGTGGTCATGGTTTTATTCACTATTTGGAGCATTGCATTCTCAAAATCAGTGGGGTTTACAGTGCTCAGCCCCCACCGATCAAACATTTAAGTTCTGCTGTAAGTTCTTGACTTCACTTACAGTTTATGTACAACATCCTAGAATGATAATAGAACGCCTATAGCAGGGGTTCACAACCTGCAACCCGGGGGCCACATGTGGCCCTTGATATCATTCTGTGCGGCCCCCAACCAACTGGTGACAGACATGTATGTGTATGTCTTGTGGCTGCTCACATGTATTATTCATGTATTCTTCCATTAGATGGGAATCCTGGAGGTACAATATGCCAGTGGTGTACACACAATCCATGGGGCCCCGGTGCGAAACTGATCCATGGGGCCCCCTCCCTGTCACCGCCCCCTCCCCAACCTGCCTCCACCTCCTGTACGCTGTACGTGCTCAGGACAGTGAAGCGCCGGCCGGGGAAGGTAAGTATATTAACCACTTCAGCCCCCCTAGCTTAAACACCCTTAAAGACCAGGCCACTTTTTACAATTCCGCACTACACTACTTTACCCGTTTATTGCTCCGTCATGCAACTTACCACCCAAATGAATTTTACCTCCTTTTCTTCTCACTAATAGAGCTTTCATTTGGTGGTATTTCATTGCTGCTGACATTTTTACTTTTTTTGCTATTAATCAAAAATTACCGAAATTTTTACAAAAAAATGACATTTTTCACTTTCTGTTGTAAAATTTTTTAAAAAACTACATTTCTATATAAATTTTTCTCTAAATTTATTGTTCTACATGTCTTTGATAAAAAAAGTCCAATAAGTGTATATTTATTGGTTTGGGTAAAAGTTATAGCGTTTACAAACTATGGTGCAAAAAGTGAATTTCGGCATTTTGAAGCAGCTCTGACTTTCTGAGCGCCTGTCATGTTTCTTCAGGTGCTAGAATGTCAGGATGGTATAAATACCCCCAAATCACACCATTTTAGAAAGAAGACACCCCAAAGTATTCGCGGGGGGCATGGTGAGTTCATGTATCATTTCATTTTTTTCACAAGTTAGCGGAAAATGACACTTTCTGAGAAAAAAATAAATAAAAAAGTTTCAATTTCTGCTAACTTCTGGCAAAAAAAGAAATCTCAGACGGACTCACTATGCCCCTCAGTGAATACCTCGGGGTGTCTACTTTCCGAAAAGGGGTCATTTGTGGGGTGTGTTTACTGTTCTGGCATTTTGGGCGGGGCTAAATTGTGAGCCGCCCTGTAAAATCTAAAGGTACTCGTTGGAATTTAGGCCTTTGCGCACCCAGGCTGCAAAAAAGTGTCACTCATGTGGTATCGCCGTACTCAGGAGAAGTAGGGCAATGTGTTTTGGGGTGTATTTTTACATATAGCAATGTTGGGTGAGAGAAATATCTCTGTAAACTGACAACTTTGTATAAAAATTTTTTAAAAGTTGTCGTTTACAGAGATATTTTTCACACACAGTATAGGTATATATAAAAATACACCCCAAAACACATTGCCCTACTTCTCCTGAGTACGGCGATACCACATGTGTGCCACTTTTTTGCAGCCTGGGTGCGCAAAGGGGCCCTAAAATCAATGAGTACCTTTAGGATTTCACAGGGCATTTTTACGCATTTGGATTCCAGACTTCTTCTCACGCTTTAGGGGCCCCTAAAATGCCAGGACAGTATAAATACCCCACATGTGACCCCATTTTGGAAAGAAGACACCCCAAGGTATTCTGTGAGGGGTATGGTGAGTTCATGTAAAATTTTATTTTTTGTCACAAGTTAGTGGAATATGAGACTTTGTAAAAAAAAAAAATAAAAAAAAAAAAAAAAACTATTTCCGCTGACTTGTGGCAAAAAATAAAAATTCTGTGGACTCACCATGCCCCTCACGGAATATCTTGGGGTGTCTTCTTTCCAAAATGGGGTCACATGTGGGGTATTTATACTCACCTGGCATTTTAGGGGCCTCTAAGTGTGAGAATCCAAATGCATAAAAATGCCCTGTGAAATCCTAAAGGTACTCATTGGTTTTAGGGCCCTTTGCGCATCTTGGCTGCAAAAAGTGTCACTCATGTGGTATCGCCGTACTCAGAGAGTAGGGCAATGTGTTTTGGGGTGTATTTTTATATATACCCATGCTGCGTGTGAGAAATATCGCTGTAAACGACCACTTTTTACATTTTTTATTCAAAGTTGTCAATTTACAGAGATATTTCTCTCACCCAGTATGGGTATATGTAAAAATACACCCCAAAACACATTGCCCTACTTCTCCTGAGTACGGCGATACCACATGTGTGCCACTTTTTGCAGCCAAGATGCGCAAAGGGCCCAAATTCCAATGAGTACCTTTTAGGAGGGCATTTTTACGCATTTTCTTCTCACGCTTTAGGGCCCCTAAAATGCCAGGGCAGTATAAATACCTCACATGTGACTTCATTTTGGAAAGAAGACACCCCAAGGTATTCCATGAGGGGCATGGCGAGTTCATAGAATATTTTTTTTTGGCACAAGTTAGTGGAAATTGATTTTTATTGTTTTTCTCACAAAGTCTCCCTTTCCTCTAACTTTTGACAAAAAGTTTAATTTTTCATGAACTCATTATGCACCTCAGCGAATACCTTGGCGTGTCTTCTTTCCAAAATGGGGTCACATGTGGGTATTTATACTGCCCTGGCATTTTAGGGGCCCTAAAGCGTGAGAAGAAAAATGCGTAAAAATACCCTCCTAAAAGGTACTCGTTGGAATTTGGGCCCCTTGCGATTTGGCTGCAAAGTGTCACTCATGGGTATCGCCGTACTCAGGAGAAGTATGGCGATGAGTTTGGAGTGTATTTTTACATATACCCATGCTGGGTGAGAGAAATATCTCTGTATATTGACAACTTTGAATAAAAAATGTAAAAAGTTGTCGCTTACAGCGATATTTCTCACACCCAGCATGGGTATATGTAAAAATACACCCCAAAACACATCGCCCTACTTCTCCTGAGTACGGCGATACCACATGAGTGACACTTTTTGCAGCCTAGATGCGCAAAGGGGCCCTAAAACCAATGAGTACCTTTAGGATTTCACAGGCCATTTTTACGCATTTGGATTCTCACGCTTTAGCACTCCTAAAATGCCAGGGCAGTATAAATACCCCACAAGTGACCCCATTGTGGAAAGAAGACACCCCAAGGTATTCCGTGAGGGGCATGGCGAGTTCACAGAAAAAAAAATTTGGCACAAGTTAGCGGAAATTGTTTTTTTTTTTTTTTTTTTACAGTCTCATATTCCACTAACTTGTGACAAAAAATAAAATTTTCCATGAACTCGCCATACCCCTCACGGAATACCTTGGGGTGTCTTCTTTCTAAAATGGGGTCACATGTGGGGTTTTTGTACTGCTCTGGCATTTGAGGGTCTCCGCAATCATTACACGTATGGCCAGCATTAGGAGTTTCTGCGATTCTCCGTATATTGAGCATACGGGTAATGAGATTTTTTTTTTCCGTTCAGCCTCTGCGCTGAAAAAAAAAAAAAATGAACGGCACAGATTTCTTCATTCGCATCGATCAATGAATAAATCTCTGCCAAAATCAGTGATTGCGGTGCGGTGGGCTGGGCGCTAGCTACCTAACAAGTAGCTAACTAACTGGCGGTGATAGGGGACCCTTATGCCCCATTCACACGTCCGCAATTCTGTTTGCGGAACGGAATTGCGGACCCATTCATTTCTATGGGGACAGACTTTGTCCCACTCGGATCCGGAATTACGGATCCGCGCTTCCGGGTCTGCACTTCCGTTCCGCAAAAATATAGAACATGTCCTATTCTTGTCCGCAATTGCGGACAAGAAAAAGCATTTTCTATATAGTTCTGGCAATGTGCGGATCTGCAAAATGCGGAAAGCACATTGCCGGTGTCCGTGTTTTGAGGATCTGCGGATCGGATCCGCAGATCGAATCCGCGGATCGGATCCGCAGATCGAATCCGCGGATCGGATCCGCGGATCCGTGAATCCACGGATCCGCAAAACACATATGGACGTCTGAATGGAGCCTTACAAGGGGTGTGATCAATGACAGGGGGGTGATCAGGGGGTCTAGATGGGGTGATCAAGGGGTTAATAGGTGAGGGGTGTGAGGTATGAGGGATATGGATTATGGTTTTCCATGGCAGTCATGTTTTCTGAATTTACCTCATGTCAACCCCAGGCCTATAAGGTCTCTCCCTACATTCAAAACCAGACCACAGCCATAAACCCCTTAGTTCCTGGCCTCTGACCTAGAGGTGACAACGGTCGGTGGCCTCCAGGACATTTTATATAAACAGACTCAGGTAGTGAACCACTTGAAAGAGGTTTATTACTTTATGATAGGAGCAAGCTGAGTGCATCCCGGAGGGAGGGGGGCGAGCAGCTCTCCCTGTCACCAGAAGAATCCAAAATCATATTCTGGTCATAACTCGAATATACCGCTCAATAGAGGTTGTTGACCTATGCCACTGTAACAGTCAAGAAATGTCGGTTAGGCTCATATCAAGAACCACCCACTTGTGATAACCCTGGCTCAGGAAATCGGTTCTCCTGATTGGGGCCACGTGGACACCCCGTGTTTGGTACCTCTGTGACCCCAACCCTGAGAGCTGAAAAATGAGCCCACAATCATCGGGCGGACGTTCTCCTGTGCCGAGTTATGTGCAGAAATCAATTTCAGACCAGATTTCAGTGGGACTGACAGGTCATAAACCTCACAGCCCACCCCTGTGTCCCGCCTTACAGGTCGCCTTACAGACTGCCTGGACCTGTCCTCATAAATTGGACAGAGCAGATTGTACTGTGTTCCCCATTTTGAGGCCAATCTGATTGAATGAGGATCCGTGTTTCTGTCTTGCCTCAGGACCTGATAGCTGCAGTCTCTGTGTGAGTAACGTAGCGTCAGTCTTCATTTATCCCTTTTATTTTAAAACTGTTCTTTGTATATATCTGTATGCTTCTGTTTTTTCAGTAATATCTTTATGTTTATTAAAACCTCTTTTCTTAACCCAGCACGGGCAATATTTTTGAGGCAATTAGAGTTCCTAATTATCAGCTACCTGTTTGCTTTAAATGCCAATCTTTCTCTGAAGGTGACTGTGGATGTCTGATTGTAAGTCTGTGACCATAGCTTCTGTGTGAAGTGTGGATAGTGGGGTATCCTCTGTGTACATGCTGAGACTCTGTGTGCGGTCTCAGTACCAGGTATATAATAGACCGAGGTGTGTGGGGTAATTGATCCCACGGACAAGGTGAGGACAGCAGCCTCTTAGAGGAGAGGTCTGCGTCTGGGTTGTAGGTTTCCCTTGAAGGCCCTGTGTGTGTGGCAGGAGGGATTCTGTGTCCGCCAAGTCCCACCAAGTCTGGTCTGGCAGATCGGGTTGGTTAGATCAGATTGGTGGGGGTTTGCTGTGTGAATGAGTGTGTGGGCTGGTAGGTGGGAGAGGAGTTCTTCCAAGCCTAGGCCCCTGTAAAGTTCCTTCATTTCTAAAAAGGAACCGGTCACAATTTGATCTCCTGTGCAATCTGGTGGATTGTAAGAAGCAGGGTGATCAAATTGGACAGTGTGTAGTGTCAGAACTTGTCCCGATTGATTGCTGGCATCTGATCCCGGTCTGATCAGGTACTGCGGTCTGGGAGCTCGGGGCGGGTTCGTGACAAGGGGGGGTGGGGGGTTGTTAGTGTAGTGTTTGGTGCAACTTTACTGTGTTACCTGGTCCTCTGGTGGTCGATCCCGGCAAATGGGACCACCAGAGGACCAGGTAGCAGCTATATCAGACGCTGTTCATAAAACAGCGTCTGATATAGCTGTTTGATGCGATTTATATCGCATCTACAGCCTGCCAGCGATTGATCATCGCTGGCAGGCTGTAGTACAACTCTTCAGACGCCAGACGCTGTGAACGCGTGCCCGCGCGCGCGTTCACAGGAAGTCTCGCGTCTCGCGAGATGACGCCCCGGCGCATCCGATCAGAAGAACAGGACCGCCCGCAGGACGCAATCCTGCGTACGGCGGTCCTGAAGCGGTTAAAGGGACGGGCCACGCGGAAACGAGGAGCACTGGGCTGTGGCGTGGCTAGGGTGTTTAGCATCTGGGGCGGGTCCTTTCTCTGGCACCCCTTCCAATACTTGACCACACACCTCTTACATCCAGGGACATCTCCTGTCATGTAGAGCTTTTCTTTCCTCTTCTCCTCCGTTTGACCCAGAGCGCCATGACAAATTCTTTCAGCCGCAATTCTTTAGTCTCTAGAGTTTGTAACACAGACACGTTAGATCTCTCAGTTTTTCTATCAACTTCCTCATCCTGGTCATCCTGCTGCCATTCCCAATACTGTGCCCATTGTGCCCCCCAATGCCCCAGGTACTATACTGCTGAAAAAATTGTGACCCCAGCAGACATAATTGGGGTCATTTATCAAACTGGTGTAAAGTAGAACTGGATTTCCAAAAGAGCTGTCAAAAATAAATGGTGGAATCTGATTGGCTGCTATGGGCAACTAAGCCAGTTCTACTTTACACCAGTTTGATAAATTACCTCAAATGTCCCTATAGTGTCCACAACAGCTATAATGTCCCATAGAGTGCCCCCAGTAATAACACCCTACTGTATATTGTGCCCCAGGCAGTAATCCCTGTATAGTGTCCCCAAAAATAATAGAATTTCCTCTACAGTGCTTCCCCAATAGCAACGCCCCCACGCCACCTCCATATAGTAGTTTCCCCCACACTGCCCTCATATAGTAGTTTCCCCCATACTGCTCCCATATAGTAATTTCCCCCACACTGCCCCCCACACAGTAATTTCCCCCACACTGTCGCCCACACCGTAGTTTCCCCCACACTGTAGTTCCCCCCCACTGCCCCCCACACACACACACAATAGTTTCCCTACTGCCCCCCCACACACACACACACACTAGTTTCCCCCACACTGCACATATAGTAATTTGCCCCCACAAAGTAATTCCTCCATAATAATTTTTTTGGACTGGCAGAAAAATGATTTCATAACCATGTTACATTTGAGTCCCTCGTCAAATGTTCCATCTTATGTTTATTTGTAAGGCTTTGGATTAGGGATGAGCGAATTTCATGTTATGAAATTTGTTTGTGCTTCGTTTAGTGGTAAAAGCAGAACTGCGTTATGGATTCCGTTACCACGGACCATAACGCAATTCTATGACGGAATGCATAACGGAATGCCTTTAGAGGCGTTCCGTCATTTATTCCGTCATAATAGAAGTCTATGTCCTGCATAACGGATCCGTCCCGTTTCTGTTATGCAAGGGAGTCCTCTCCTGCTCAACGGAAACAGGACGGATCCGTTATGCAGCCCATAGACTTCTATTATGATGGTGGAATGAATAACGGAATGCCTCTAAAGGCATTCCGTTATGCATTCTGTCATAGAATTGCGTTATGGTCCGTGGTAACGGAATCCATAACGCAATTCTGCTTTTACCACCAAACAAAGCGCAAACAAATTTCAAAATATGAAATTCGCTCATCTCTACTTGGAATACATTTGTATAGTTAGATAGTGACAATGTTCCAGACCTTCTTCCTGTGCGACAATTGTAATATGAAGTGACTGAGCCATTACTGAGTACTTTATAGAAACCACACACATCATAAACTTAGTGCATGTACTGCTGACAGAAAACCATTCCAAATATGAATGGTTTGTAACATGGGCGTAACTAACAGGGTAGCAGGCAGAGCAGCTGCTATGGGGCCCAGCAACAAGAGGCCTATTTCCGACCACACATGCAGTACAGTTAGTTTTACTATGGAGCGTCACGATTACTTCTGCTCTTTGCGTTATCCCTTCTGACTGCTGTTATATTTTGCATATTTTTTGTGCTGTGACATCACTACATTATTCCTGTACTGTGACATCATATTTATGTGCATTATACTTGTATGTGACATCACTGTATAATTCCTGCGTCATAACATAACTGAGTACTATCCCTATGATATACCATCAATGTGTATCTTAGCCCTGTGAATCACCAATCATAAAGTTTTGTGAACATGTTGAAATCATGGTGGAATGGGGCCCTATTGTAAGTTTTGCTATGGAGCCCCATTATTGCTTTAAAGGGTTTCTGTTACCAGCAATACCTAAATTAAACTGGGTGTCATTAGCGATGTGCTAATGTCAGCTGAACCTAAGGGAGCATTCACACGACCGTAAGTGTTTTGCGGTCTGCAAATTGCGGATCCGTGAAACACGGATACCGGCCGTGTGCGTTCCACATTTTGCGGACCGGCACTATATAGAAAATGCCTATTCTTGTCCGCAACCACGGACAAGAATAGGACATGCTCTTTTTTGCGGAGCCGCGGAACGGAACAACGGATGCTGTCCGCATCTTTTGCTCTTTTGCGGCCCCATTGAAATGAATGGGTCCGTACCAGTTCCACAAAATTGCGGAACGGATGCGGATCCAATTATACGGTTGTGTGAATGCTCCATAACTAGCCTATTCCTAGTTTTATCCATGCTCCCGTTCTCCATAAATGTAACTTTTCTAATATTTAACTTTTAACACCTCCTTTTCCAAATAATATTAAAAGGCTTCTGTCATCAGAAACATGGACCTAAAACCATCTCAACAGAGAGGTGAGTCCTTGACAGCTGAAGATCATGGTTTTGGTCCTATTGGCACCTGTGCCCACATCCTTGAGTTATTTGTAGTTTTGTAATATGGAAATAAGCCTCCAGGAGCAACGAATGCGGTGCCTTTTCAGCTCGCTGCTCCCAGAGGCTCCTCTCACCCCTCTTCATGCCATGACCCCACAGGTAGGCCTCTGTGTTGTACTGCACCTCTGTGTTGTACTGGCACAGGAGTGAGGTAGATTCCAGAGCCAGGCAGGTGTGATGACTTCTTCACTGCCTGGCCTTGTCAATCAAAATGATGGGGGAGAGGCATGAAAAGGAGTGAGCGGATTCTCTGGGAGCAGCGAGGTGAAACGGCACTGCCTTTGTTGCTCCTAGAAGCTAATTTGTATATTACAAGACTGCAAATATTTCAGGAATGGGACCAAGACCGTGATCTTCAGCTGTCAAGGGCTCATCTCTCTGGTGAGACGGTTTTAGGTCCATGTTTCTGATGACAGAAACCCTTTAACCACTAGTAAGGAGTGGTGGCACTGGAAAATTGTGCTGTCCATTAGCTCAATAAGTAGTAATCCTTTTCATGTGAAATTGTTTTCATTTATTGAATGCACGTGATCAATTCCAAAAGATTTTAGCTGAAATAGTAGATTGGTTAAATGATCTTCTGAATAGCACTCGATATACGGTAATAGCATTGTAGCTGATAACTCTAAGATATTCACTTTCTGTGTGAATGGAGGGAGGTGATGTTATGAACATCTAATCTAATATATAAAGCTGTATGGGTGTGTGTCCTCTAAAGGAATCCGCAGCAGTGACCCTCTTGCATATAGGTGACTGTGTACAGTTAGGTACAGGCTGCACCTATTATATGTCTCTACCTGTTGTCTTGTCTTCTCATAATTTCTTAATCGCTGGAACATATTCGGTCCTATCTAATGTGGCTATGTAATTACAGGCACCAGAGGTTGATGATTAATTGCAGATTATGCTCACAACGTGTTCATACAAAAGTCACGCTTTAGTAAAAACCAATGTAAATCTTACATGACAAACAAATATTGTGCAACATTTTCTAATTTTCCTTGACTCGAACAGCAGAAGTTGGTGTTTCGCCTAGTCCTTACAGTACTTTTCCATTTGCACATTTTCCACATGTATTGTTTTAGTAAACACCATTATGGCAGTCGACCCAGCACAGAAGCATTGCCTAATGAGGTTCATAAATAGATTTGCATGACAGTAATGTTTTGTAACCTATTTAATAACACACACCAAAGTTTTTCCTAGTCTGGTAACCTTCATTAGGAGCCTAAAGAGATCCAAAGACAGACGTCCTCCACTCCACACAGACTGTTTTATGCTATATCCTGGACAGATGATCATGGAATATTATGCTTGTGCTGCACAACAGGCAACACTTTATATACATTTTTGTTACTTCTTTCAATATTCTTTTTTTTTTTTTCTTGCCTTGGTATCTGCAGCCTGGTGAGGGTATTGTTTCTCATTGAAGAGACACAGTGATGGAGACTTTCAGAAAAACACCTAGCCATGATCCAGGACATGGCTGTTGTAGGATGGCTGCTATGCCAACCAATCAAGCCCTAGCTGGGCAGTGTATCTGTGAGCCAGGATGCCAAGCAAGTCAGGTTTCTGCCATTTGTCAAATCCAAGAACCAGGGGATCAAATTTAAACCTTTCAGTACCCAGCCACTTTTCACCTTAAATCCCAGGCCGATTTTTACAAATCTGACGTGTCACTTTATATGGTAATAACTTTGGAACACTTTTACTTATCCAAGCCATTCTGAGTAATGGGTTGCTTGCGTAATGGAAACCACCCATAAATGACCCCATTTTAGAAACTACACCCCTCAAATTATTCAAAACTGATGTTACAATCTTTGTTAACCCTTTAGGTGTTCCACAAAAATTAAAGGTAAATGGAGGTGAAATTTCAAAATTTCCCTTCCCCCCAAGGCATAACAGGAGAAAAAGCACCCCATAATTTGTTACCCATTTTCTCCTGAATATGGATACATCCCATATGTGGTGGTAATCTGCTGTGGGGGCACATGGCAAGACTCTGAACGGAAGGAGCACTATATGGCTCTTACAGCGCAGTTTTTTATGGATAAGTTTATGGGTGCCATTGGTTTTTATTTTTTAAGTGACTGTCTTATGTGGGGGCTCATTTTTAGCAGGATGAGGTGAATTTTTGATTGGTACCATTTTGGGGTACATAAGACTTTTTGATCACTTGGTATTAAACTTTTTGTCATAGTTTTTTATTTTTTTATTTTTACAGCATTCACCAGAGGGGGTATCTAATGTGATATTTTTATAGAGCAGGTTGTTACGGACGCGGCGATACATAATATGTCTATCATTTTTATTTTTGTTAAGTTTTACACTGTGAAATCATTTTTGAACAGAATAAAATCTTGTTTTTGTGTTGCCATTTTCTGAGAGCCCTATTTTTATTTATTTTTTTGGGTGATTGTCTTAGATAGGGGCTGATTTTTTGTGGGATGAGATGATGGTTCGATTGGTACTATTTTGGTCATTACACTTGGTATTACACTCTTTGAGAGGCAAGTTGACCAGAAAAGGGCTTTTTGATGCTGGGTTTTTTTTGTTTGTTTTTTTACGGCGTTCACCTTACGGGGTGGATCATGTGATATTTTTATAGAGGCGGGTGATATGGACTCGGTGATATCTAATATGTCTACTTTTCTTTTTTTCCCTATTTTTTACGATTTTTTTTTTTTACTTTGTTTTGGGAAAAGAACACTTTTTTTTCGGTGAAACTTTTAATTTTTATTTGTCAAATTTTCTTTTTTTAACTTCTTTTTTCACTTTATTTGTCACGCTCTGGGACTTCCACTTTTGGGGTCTGATCCCCTTTACAATGCATTACAATACTTATGTATTGTAATGCATTGGGGCTGTAAGTGTATTACTCATTGTAATACACTTACAGCTTCCTGCCTGTGAGATCCAGAGGGCTGGATCTCACAGGCTGACACGGAAGGCAACCACGATGTCTAAGAAAGGCATCGGGCTGCATTGCCTGCCATCGGGTCCCCGTCACAGCAGCGTGGGGACCCGATGGCCACTCCGCACCTGGCAGGATACCGCATGTGCCGCGGTCAGCGCTGACCATGGCAGTACAAGGGTTAATGCTCCTGCATGATGGGTTAATGCATTTTCACCAATGCTGGCACATACCGCAGGGGTCCAGCTATCAGTGACTGCCGGACCCATGCAGCTTATCGGGCGGGCTCAGCTCCTGCGCCCACCTGATCAGAGCGCTGTAGTTTTATGGTGCTGGGATTTCTGTCCCAGTACGGCGCTGATATCCTATGGGTTAAGTCTGGCATTTGTTGTTTGTTTTTGTTATTTTGTATTGGCTCCTGTTTTTTCTGTGTTCTCTGAACATTGGTGCATTTGTGTTGCACCTTTCTGTGTATTGACCTCGGCTATATTCTGGATTAACCCCATGTCTACTGATTATGATTTAACAGTTTCTCCTGGATTTGACTCATCAGTTTGTTTCTGATTTAACCGCTTGTCTGGTGTATTAGCTGCTACTGACTCTCCTGTAACAGATTTTCTTGTTTTGTTCTCCTGCTACTCTTAGGCAACTAATAGGTTTTGCTGCCACTGAGCTCACACCTTTTTTCTGACACTTTACTACGCCGTCATTGCATGGGTCTCCAGCAGCCAAGTCCAACCAGCCTTGCGATGGGCTCTATGGAACACCTTGGGGTAGCCTTAGATCTACGTACTGGAGTGGTGAAGGAAGATAGAGAGCAAATTTAGAGTTTGCTTGCAGTGGTCCCGAACAATGACCCTGGACCTTTCCTCAGCTCTGTTTCTTTACAGACTTACTTTCAGACATTACAGTATTGTAAATTAATTGGCTCATACCATTGTACAGTAATTGTAAATTGACTCATACCAACTAAACTAGAGACACCCATGTGTAGACAACACTGTTGTAGACAGCCAACTACTACCTTGTTCTGTACCTTATCTTATTGTCGCAGCAAATTGCAAGTCTTTTTTCAGGCTCTTTGATGAGGGCCTTCTTTTTTGAGCCAAAGAGAATAAAAGTGTGCCACAGTGCAGTAGCACACATTGAAAAGACAATAAAAAAAGCTCATAAATGTGATTTACCTGGAAATGAGAAATTCCCCTCCCTTTACAGAAGGAACACTAGGAATGACTGTGGTTTCTCAATTACATCATAGCCTGTGCATGCAGACCTACACGTAACTCTATTCCACAGGGTTGTGGTTACGCTGGTTATTACAAAGTCCTGTTGCCAGTGGAAGCACGCATTAATATAAATAACTGCAGAATAAGCTTGCTGTCAGGACAGAAATACTTACTAGAATAAAACATTTGTGGTTTTTTAAGTGAGTGAAATGGAGACAGGAACTTTTACGGCAGACTGCTCTAGCGTAGGGAACTTTAGTAAAGGTAAAACAATAAAATTTTACAGTGCTGCTTTTGTATGCTATAATAAAGCCTCAAATAAATTGCTCTGTGAAAATAAAGCAGTAAGAAATGTGTCCAGCCACAGTGCATATAGGCTGGAGTGGCCCCGCAGTACTAAAACATGGCACAGAAATGTAATTTGCTAATATTTTTTTATATTTCGGTAACAGAATTTGAACTGAGCCTATATACCGTGTTCATGTTCGGTTTTATCCTGATCATTTTTTAACATATTTGTATATTTTTAGCTATGCCATGTGGACCTGTTTTTTCTTGTGTCTGTCCCCTTTTTCTCCTCACCTGTGCCCACTATTTCATGGTTACTGGCCTTCACTTGGCCGGTTCTTATAATTTGGGTCTATCTTTGGTCTTTTAATAGATTTAATAAACGTCATGTTTTAAGGTACATTTTTTTGCTTCTCTGAATAATAGGGTACCTTTATACGCTCCGGTTTTTTGATTGTCATACCCTATAGTTCCCAGTAAAAAAAAAAAAAGAGAAGTAGTAATGGGTTTGAACCACACATAAATGCCATAAATGTATGATATGTGTGGGCTCGGCTTGCTTGGCTCTTTCTGTAATTATTATAGAGTGCAGTGGAGAGGGCCACACCCATGACCATTTCAGCATTTATTTCTCCTTGACAGCATCAGCCAGATAGAATTGGAGACCACATTATCCCGCTAAGGGAAGACCCCAGAGGTGAGACCATAGAATATATCAAAATGAGTATTGGGCATATTACTTTTGAGTGGTAGTCAGAGCAAAAGCTGAAAATATAGCCATTGGCAATAGTGGAGGCATCCCAAAATCTCCAGACAGCTCTCCTGATTGTCTGAAAAATCTTTCTTTTCTTAATATCCAAAAATTCTAACAGTATGCTGTTTCTATTAATAATTTGACATTGCTTTAGACACTATCCAATTTAGGCCATTAGAAAGTATTACCTGTACTGATTTATGATAATGGGTTCACATATATAATTTTTTAATAATGTTGTGGCATAGAGGGAATGAATTATGAATACCATCTGTTGGCACCTTGAGTGATGAGTCACGCACCTTGTGAGAGTAATCCTGCAGCCAGCCGTTTCGGCCCCACCAGAGCATGCTGAGCAGTCTGCACAGGAAGTAGCTGGAATCAATTTCATCCTTATCTGCTCTGCAGCAGCTGATAAAATCCAGCACTGGGCCTGATCAGGCGTCTTCATAATGTTTCACCACATTGTAACAATGTGGAATCAATCAGGAAGTATTACTTTACTGAGAGAGTAGTGGACGCATGGAATAGCCTTCCTGCAGAAGTGGTAGCTGCAAATACAGTGAAGGAGTTTAAGCATGCATGGGATAGGCATAAGGCCATCCTTCATATAAGATAGGGCCAGGGGCTATTCATAGGGTGGGGTGGGGTGATTGCAGCATGTAAATGAAGCTTTCATCTCTGCTCAAGATCAGGCGATTGTTTGAAACGTCTTCTTCGTTCCAGATGATCTGCCTGATCATCGGTCCCTGCAAAAGGACCGCTAAGGATATTTTCACAGCTCCTTTGAAAAAAAAAGGTGCAATTTGATTAGCTGCTATGGGCAACAAAGCCAGTTCTACTTTATACGAGTTTGATAAATCTCCCCCTAAAACTGTGTCAAACAGATGCCTGAAATCTGAACAGAGCCTTAAGATGGCCATTTGTCTCAACCCGACAAATGTGTTGATAGCGGCTGACCATCTAAATGTATGATGGTGTCCTCACTCTCCTCATATGAAGGATCCTGCTTGTTGGAGTTCAACCTACTTGATCCTTTTGTTTGGGAAGGAGATAAGCCACTGACAGAAGTGACTGTCTTTGGCTAAAAATGCATTTACACCGGGCGCAGAGAAGACGATTGTCAGGAAGAAAGCATTCCTTCCCGACAGTTGGCTGCTCGTTAAGTGAAGTTTAAGTGTTGCATTTAGATGCAGCGATCACCTCCACAGTATGAGGATGTAGTTGCTGCTGCAATCACTGGTCCCCATACAAAATCATTGCTCCTGGGCAGCAGAGTGCTCTTTACAAAGCACAATATGCTGCTTGGGAACAATGATTGAGATGTCCCCACCAACGATAATTTCAAACAAAACGCTCGTTCTTGTGGTGATCTGCATTACCAATAGTTGGGCAGATGATCAGAAACAAGCGTGCGTAGAAATGTTCATTCCCGATAATTATCTAGATATTTGGGCAGTGTAAATCCAGCTTTACTCCCTTTTTGATAACACATCGATACATGGGTGGGCCAACCATGCATTTGTTTGGTGGTTCAGAGGGAATAGGTGTCAACTGAGCAAGCGTTTTCAGACAACAGCTTTTCTAAAGTGTAAGGCCAGCTTAGTTTACTTTATACCTAATTTGATATAGATCCTAAATAGCACTTTAAAACTTTTTTAACCGTTAAAGCAAGTTTTATTAAAGTTTTTATAAATCATAAAGGAAAATATACACAATTTAGAATTTTGAATTATTCATAGCAGGGGCGTAGCTAGAAATCATTGGGCCCCATAGCAAAAAGTTTTTATGCCCCCCCCTCCCGGATCTCCCACCCCTGCATACCTATCGGACCTCCCACCCCTTCCAGAGCTCCCACCCAAACACCCCTCCAGGACCTCCCACACCAACATCCACAGATCCCCAATAAGTGTCATCCACAGATCCCCAATAAGTGTCATCCAGGGATCCCCCCCCCCCTAAGTGTCATCCACAGATCCCCCCCCCCCAAGTGTCATCCACAGATCCCAGCCCCCACCCTGCCCGGAGCTGCCTCCAAGCTAATTTATTCACTGCACTTGCCTCTGTATAATTGAAGAGAAGCGCCGTAATCTCGCACAGGCGCACTGGCAGAGGCCAGGAAGACGGCGCATGCGCACTTCGATGCCTCTGCCAGTGCGCCTGTGCGAGATTACGGCGCTTCTCTTCAATTTCACAGAGGCAAGTGTAGTGAATAAATTAGCTACGAGGCAGCTCTGGACGGGGAGGAGATCTGTGGATGACACTGATTGGGGATCTGTGGATGACACTTAGGGGGGTTCTGTGGATGAAACTCTTGACCCAGCAAGAGTGCGCTCTACACAGTGGCGTACCTTGTTTATGGGTAGCGCCGGCCCTAAATCGTCAGCCGGCGGGCCGGACCCCCAGTGGCGTAGGGCCCCATAGCCATTCCTATGGCTGCTATGGCGATCCCTATGCCAGTGATTCACAGTAGATCAGAATGACTCCTTTCTCTTATCAGGACCACTGCAATTGGTGGATTTATCCACTTTACCACAATGTTAGAAACTCTACAAATCCACTGCCTGACATGTAACCTAACAACTTATTTGTAGCTGTGTAACTGATATCTGAACCTATAAAATACCTTGCCCTTAGGTAACAGTAAACCGGCAGAAATCTGTGCTATACATTATATCATTAAAAATGCACATAGGCACAGAGTCTCTGAGAGTATAAGCAAATCTGTGTTCCAGTATAGTCTTTTTTTTGTTTGTTTTTTATTTTAAGATTCATATAGGCTCATATGGACACATAACAACCTCTGTATGTCGCTGCATGAAAGCAAAGGTGCGTAAAGAAGCAGTTGGGTACCATATTACACTTCTGGACAACAGGCTGTGTAACTGTACATTTTTGTGCATGAGCCCCAAACTTTTTATGTAGAATCAAATTGTAGAATATTGTACAATGTCATTCAAGAGTGAAGCCTCCCCTTAAATTTGGTCATACGTAATGAGATATCATTTCCCCATTTTTCCAACTTGGTGGCCTGTTGGCCTAGTGGGTTTCTGTTCTTCCATTTTCTATGGGAAAAGCAAACAAATTGCATTAATCACAAGGACATTTTGGACAATCTTCTAGTGTAACTACTGTATTTTGAGTCATTTGGCTGTCTGCCTTATTGGGCAGTGCTATTGTACCATAGTACAATGTTTGGTTGACTTTGAATGCAGAAAGAATTACATACACTGTACAGTAAAATATAGTTTGGTAGCACAGTTCCATTATCTGATCTGTCTGGGAATAAACTGTAGACATAGTTATCTGCAGAACTTTGTGTAGGTAATGTTTTAAAGAAATATATATCATTTTGTAGCATCTGCTTCAGTAACTGTTTTTTTTCTACCCCTTACAGTTTGTGTCAATTGTTTATTGCATGACTTGCTCAGACTTTCCAAGCATTTGTTCCACTGCATTGGCTGAAGAGAGTCTGAATTCCTCTGTAATGTATGTTCACAAGAGTTGCATGATGTGTTGGAATGCACGTGATGGAGGTTCTTCTGGGGGATCTGTAGGAGCTAACAGGCTTTACTTCATATTCTCAATAGTAGCTTAACACATTCTTACTGCCCTGCAAGCTGCCAGGCTTGAAGTGTTTCCATGTACTTCAGGAGAGGACATTGCCCCTGACTTGTGTGGGTTTTTCCCATCATCTGCCAATGAATAGAGTTCTAACAACTACTAATCATGAGGTATATATTCATTAGAAGTGTCCTATCTAACACACATCTCTGTATTTACAACAAAATGAGCAGTCAGAAGGGAAGAAAAGGGCTTTTTAATACTATGGACAAAATCTAAGGAGGCTCTCGCGCATCTAGTAAACATAATGTGTGTTTCTATTAGCCTTCCCCTGGGAGGCTGTTTTAATGGGGGGAGGTGGTTGGAATTTGAGATTATGAGTGATTGGAAGTTGGAACAGACTTCTGTGTGTCAGATGTCCCATAACAAGTGTTAAATCATTGTACAAGAAAGGATATATAACCATTGGGAATACGTACAACACAAAACCACTAAGGAAAAATCCCTGTTAAAATGTAACTTTTAATCAATGTTGTAAAAACTAACTTCCTATTAACGGTGAGATCAAGCAGATACAATAAACATAATGCAACCAGAGTCCTCAGTTAATATTGTCTTCTATATGATCGAAGGACCTCATCAATGGTGGGAAGGTTCATTGATTCTCTCTGATTCACTTTTGTCATGTATTGATGTAGAAGCTTTATATTCTTCTATAGCACACGAGTCACAGCTGTATGCAGCCCAATTTTCTATAGGTTCTAGAAGCAGTCACTTTGGGCTCCACAATACTTTTGTGATCAAGTTACTCATCTTTGTATTAGAACATAATTACTTCCTTCTTGATGGAAAGATCTACCACTCCTGGGCACTGCAGTGGGTAGCTTGTGTGCCTCCCGTTTATGCAATCTTGTCGCTGAGCTGGTGCGAAAGGTGATGGTTCAAGTGAATGGGATGAGCAGTTGTGGTTGCACTGCACCGCCGCCACAAGTGAGACAGCATGCAGTTAAAGTTTGAAGAGGAAGAAGTACTTGCTTGATTGCCGTGACCCCTTCACACAGGTGGTCAGTGGGGTGCCAGGAGTTGAACTTCCTCTCATCTGGTATTGATGACCCATGCCAAGGTAGTACAGCCCCTTTATCCTGTGTTTGTAAGGATCTGATTGATCACACAGCAGTTGTGATCTTCCACCCCCTTCACAGAGGCGGTGCTCTGATAGGGCAAAAAGGCCTGTACATAAGAGGGTAGTGTATTTAACCCTCAGTCATTGAGAAATAAGTTGACATCACCTATCATTTACTATATGTGAATCATAGCAACCTGCTTCTCAACAGAATGTTTTTGTCAAACCCACCTTTGGTCTTCCACTGATGATCCTCGAAACCCATCTGTGATTGGCTTGTTAGGGTTATAACCGAGTTCTTTAGGTACATCTCTTGGGAGTACTCTGTAAGGGGTAACACAGAGATTTGCATCAATAGTACGTTTATGCATTTTGATTTATTCACATCTACAATCTACCACCTCCACTGATAGGGTTCTTGGATCGTATGGAAGACAATTTTAACTGAGGACTCTTCAGATTAGGTGAGTTTATCCATAATCCCTATGTAAAAATTCGTTCTCAACTTTTGTTATATTATGTTGATTGTTCCTGCTTGATCATGCCATTAATAGGGCTTTTAGTTGATTAAAATTTAAGTTTAGGGGATTTTTTGTGTTTTTTTTTTTCTCTATAACAGCAAAAACAAATCTCCATTAATTCCTATGCTGGGGAAAAAACATTTATCAGTCGTTGCAGCTATTCCAGTCGTAGTATGGCCAATTTCAGATAAGTGCACTATTTATGTGTCTGTATGGACAAGTTTTCTGGAATAAGGCCTCATGCACACGGCCGTGGCGGTGTTGTGGCCCGGAAACAGCGGGTCCGCAATATGTGGGCACCGGCCGTATGCTCCCCGCATCACGGATGCGGACCCATTTAATTGAATGGGTCCGCAATCCGGAGCTGAGGTGCGGAACAGAGGCATGGAACCCCACAGAGGGACATGGTTCTATTTTTTTGCGGTGCTGATGGATCACGGACCCATTCAAGTTGAATGCGTCTCGATCCTTCCCGGCCGCCGCATGGACATTGCCCGTGCATTGGGGACGGCAAAATAGGTGAGAGAAGGCAAGGGTATTTTTCTGATGTCCCATAGTGGTGAATGGAGGGGTGACCACGTTTGTGTGGCTTGCTATTCATTCACTGTTATGGGACTTCCAAAAATAGAAGAGCATGTTATAGCCAAGCGTACTATCTGATATTTATGACATATCTTAGCAATATGCCATAAATGTCCCAGACATATTTTACCCATATTTTGACGGGTCAAATGCCTTGGACCCCCAGAAAATTCATCTTCTGACGTATCTCTTTTGTAAAGGTGAACTTCTCCCTTTAACAAGAAAGAAGGGGCAGAGATTCTGTGTGCCTGGGTCACCCTTATTGTAATCTTGCGCTTTCATATGACACTCATTCAGTTAGTTTATACTTGAGTATTTTCTCTGTCACATTGTTTTTCTCCTTCCAGTCTACTGCTATGGTTGCCATGTATGTAGATAGGCAAAAAAAAATTAATCTTTTCTTAGAAATAGGAAACCAAAGTTAGCTAGTAATGGTCTGTTACACTTCCTTTTCTTTTCTTAAAGAGTCTTTGTAACTCTAGATTTGACCTGCCTGAATGTAACGTATTGTGTACGTGGCCTTAATACAGTGAACAGAGGTATGGGAGACCTTCATCATATTTTCCATGACTAATATAGTGTTCCCATATCCTCTCAACGGCCATCGGAGAGTACTAAAGCAGATTACCTCATTGTATTCAGCATGTACTTCTCAAATAACATGAATGTTTTTACTAAACAAAAAGCGTCATCTTTATAGCCTAGATGGATAACATTGCCCTCTGTATATAATCACCTATATCCCAAATCAAAGGAATGATAACGCAACTTTTACACTAGCATTAATATTTTCCGGTATTCAGATCCGTCATATGGTCTCAATACCGGAAAAAAACACCTCAGTTTTGTTCCGATTCATTGTCAATGGGGACAAAACGTAACTAAACAGAACGGAGTGCTCCAAAATGCATTCCGTTCCGTTCTCATACCGGAGACCAAACCGCAGCATGTTGTAGTTTGCTTTCCGTCCTGGGATACGGAGCAAAACGGATCAGTCATGACCCACAATGCAAGTCAATGGGGACGGATCCGTTTTCTCTACACAATAGACCAGGGGTGGCCAACCTTACAGACACAGTGAGCAAAAAAAAAAAAAAGGATAATTACCAGGAGCCACCAGCTATACATTTACACAGTCACCATATTTTTCGCCCTACAAGATGCACCTAATTCCCCAGACTTGAATCCAGTTGAGCATCTCTAGGACCACCTTGATAATATGTTTGCTCTATGGATCCTTCCCCCCGCACCCTCCAGAAGCTGTGGGATGCACTGCAGTCAGCATGGCTCCAGATACCTATGACAACCTACCAGGACCTTACTGAGTCACCCCCAGCCCGTCTAGCTGCTGTCCGTGTAGCACACAGCGGTTACTGTGGATACTAGCTGATGATCATAATAATGTGAGTTGATCGTGTAGTTATCTTGACTTGACCTTCCTACAGCAGGGGATTCTACACATATATGAGCTTAGAGAAAAACATCATTTGGTGGATTGCTTAATTATATTTATTTTTATTACAGACGCATGTTATGTTAAAACATGTGAATTAAATCTTTATAAGTGTATGCTCTAAAGTCTGGGCATGTTAGAAAGAAATGAACACCTTCAGCCTAACACAGTACAACACAGAAATGTCCCTGTAGAATTCTCAACAGACCTTTTGTGGTCTTCATCTAAGAACATGCAGCAGAAATTTGCTAGTAAGAAGTAGCATTAACGAGAAATTTCCTATGTAATCAATATGGTGATGTAAGTGTAAGTGAAGTTGGAAAAAAACATATATGTACACATTGATCCACAGCCCAGGTTGATGATGTAACTGTCAGTGCACTCACAGCTTTGGCAGTCATAAGACCTATGTACATTTAGAATCCAAGGTGCACATTTTAATACTGTATGTAGAAGCAGTAGATGATCACCAGTCCAGGGACGGACTGAGCGGTCGGGCACTTCGGACGTGGTCTGAGGGCCCGGCCGGGAAGGGGGCCCACGGCGGCAGGTCACATTGAGATGAACGCGTCTATTGTGGAAGCGTTCATCTCCATAGTCATCTGTATTGCCGTCCTCAGGACAGCGATACAGATAGCTGTGCTGTGGGGCAGGGGAGGTAGAGGCGTCTCCCTTCCCTGTTTCTCTGATAGGCTGCGGGCACTCTAATGCTTTCTGCGTCCCCCACTAGTCTCTTTACCTCATGGTCCCTCTTGCCGTGGACATATGGGGCGGCAGCTAATCGATGGCTGCAGCAGTGACCCTGTGATCACAGATTGTTATCATGTGCTGATCAGAGGACCTTAAGAAGATGGTGCTACTGTCATATTAAGGCCATAGGTAATGAACATAAATGGAATTAGTACCTATGTTGAGTTAGCAGGGTCTTCATAACAGCAGTACATGTAGCTCAAAGGGGCTTGGCGCAAAAAGGGACACTTTGCTTCCCATAGTCAGTAAATTCAATGATAATGCACTTTCTGCCTGCTTCTGCCACTAGGAAAGACTTGCTTCACATAGATTTATACAATGTTGAGTTTATCGGGGGCTCCATAAATTTATTTATATCGAGTTCCCAGCCTTCCAAAATTGTATCATTTTGTTCTATGGTTTTCTGAAGAAATGTTGACCTCCGTTTCAAGAGAAATGCTCTACAAATATATTATTACATTAATCAGCACTTATTTGGGTGAAATGTATTAGGCTGTGAGTATTAGTCTTGAGTACAACATAACAATTTTTAGGGCTGTTTTACACAGCCCGATGTGGCAGATGATTGTTGGGAGGGAAGCGTTCCCTCTCGGCAATCACCTGCTCGCTAGCAGAGGAGACCATTGCTATTACATGCAGCAATCTCCTCCGCAGCAGGTGGAGGAGCGATCACTATGCCTTCGCTCGTCCCCATGCTGCATAAGCGGTTTGCCAGCGGCATATCGTTATTAAACACCACAATCTGCCATCTGCAAACATTTTTTTAACATGTCAAAAGATTTGGATTGCCCGATGATCGAGCATTGGCGGCAGTACTAGGCTACTTCCACCCTTGCGTTTTGGGCGGATACGTCATGGATCTGCAAAAACTGATCAGTTACAATAATACAGCCGCATGCATCCGTCATGAACGGATCCGTTTGTATTATCTGTAACATAGCCTAGACGGATCCGTCATAAACTCCATTGAAAGTCAATGGGAGACGGATCCGTTTTCTGTTGTACCAGATTGTGTCAGAGAAAACGGATCCGTCCCCATTGACTTACATTGTGTGCCGTTTGTCTCAGTTTCATCAAGCGGACAGGAAAATGCTGCAACCAGCGTTTTGGTGTCCGCCTCCAGAGCGGAATGGAGACTGATTGGAGGCAAACTGATGCGTTCTGAGCGGATCCTTTTCCTTTCAGAATGCATTAGGGCAAAACTGATCCGTTTTGTACGCTTGTGAGAGCCCATGACGGATCTCACAAACGGAAAGCCAAAACGCAAATGTGAAAGTAGCCTTACACTGCAAGATGATCACAATTATACATTTTTTGGCAATTACAGTATCTTCCAAAAAATTGGACATGTAGTTTTATTCCGGCCGCCTCTCGGCATGTTTGCCGTGCTGCCGCCGGAACTCCGGGCCACCCCCATTATAGTAAATGGAGCCAGAGCGGACCTCCGGTGGCATGCATGCACTAGCGGTAGCACGGATCCGGCAGGCTGTTCACCCGCCCGAACAGCCTGCTGGAGAAGGCTGCCGCTAGTGTGAAACTAGCCTTATACAGGCATTACTGTGTGTCAGTCGCGGGCTACTTTTACTGCAGAGACACAGCGACATTTTTAGCGCTTGTAAGTATATCATTGTGTTGTGGGGTATGACAGATTCTTTTTTTAAAGCTGGCTCCTGCATACACAGCATAAAAGAAGTGTAAAAAATATCTGGCTACAGGAACAAATTGTTCTCGCCACACAGTAACATGCTGTAAATCAAGCTCCGGGATCCTATTTTTTTTTGTTTTGTTTCTTCCTTTGTTTTCCTTCTCCTTCCTGCTCTGTTTTTTCATTTTGTAATAGCAGAGGGATACATTTTCACTGCTCACTTTTAAGAATGACCTTTCGGAATGCACTGATCTGGTAAACTCTTTAGAGCGTAAACTTGGCTGGGTAAGCCTTTGATGCTCTTTTTCACAAATAAACTTTGTTTGTACCGTTTCAATATTAGTGATCAAAAGAAAATGGTGATTCTGCAGAACGCAGTATTGGTTGTGCTTTCATACATAACCTAATTAACAAAAAGAACACTGCTGTGTCATTGAAATTGTATCATCTCCGTAAGTAGGGAATATATTGGTCATCCTCTGACATTTGCTGTTACTGAATTCATCGCATCTGAAATGTATATTGCAGTTCAATGAGTAATAAAGGCAATAAGACATCTGTAATATGTACAGCACCAGCCCATCTGCATTGGAACTGTGGTACTGATCAGCAATTTTGGCACGTGCCTTGGAGAAGGAAACGTCCTGAGAATAATCAGTTCCCTTCCTCCTTTGTTCCTTATGTCTGTCAAGAGTGGACCCACATCACTTGTTGCCAGCATCTGTCTTAGCCAGTCCCCTGGGCCACAAAGAGTTATAATTAAAAAAAAAAATTATAATAAAATAAAAACAAGATGCGACACCTCTTTACTCTATGAAGTGGGTATCTCAATCCATTTTTTACTCACTTCAGTTGAACACTGTATCACACCTCAACTCAATCCATACACCCCAAATATACAACTCACTCTCTCTGCTTGGTTCTACAGTAGGTCAATAGGTACATCCATACAAGGAAAAAGGGGAGCAGTTGCCATTTGCAGCCAGTTTCCAGCTCTCATTGATCAAAGACGTTTTAGAGAGTGAATGCTTAAACATTGGTTGCTATTGTGTTATTGTCGTGCTTACAAAATAAGAGAAAAATAGAGAAAATAAAATAAGATACAAATCACATATAGCATAAATGGGTATAAACAATAGAGACTTGGGGACCAAGAAAGAATACCCCAAAAATTAATCTGTGAACAATTCTAATTTTTCCAGTCATGTTGTATACCTCCATTCTAAGGCCAGGATTCCAGGGCTGTCTACAAATTGTACTATGCATTGACACTCTTTTTTGAGCTAATTAGGAAGGCAGGACATGTCTAATTAAATAGTTGATTGTTTGAAATACGTTTTTGTTGACCTCACTATGAATCTAATTTTGGAAGAGGAGATGATTGTTGGCCAGATCAAAGATGTCAAAGTTCAGGTTTTTGCCATAAACCATGGTCCATTACATGGACACATTTGTCATCTGTCCATGAAAGGACTGTGATGCTAGCAATTTACCTTTTGTTTATATTGCATCAAATTGTTTTTTGTTTTTTTTTTTTTGGGGGGGGGGTTTGTGATTGGATGAGTTCACAAAAACTAGAGGCCCTTTTTAATGTGGTTGCTTAAAATGATCTTCAGCCCACTTTCTGTGATATGTCAGATCCTAAGATGGTTCTGGACACAGTTTGGAGGTATCTATGGAGAATAAACAAGATCTATAGAACTTGCTATGCGCTCATACTGTACCTCTGCGTGACAAGATTGGAAAACATTTTAATAGTATATTCCAATTACAGAGGTATCTCCCCAAATAGTATTACACCTAGAAAAATATACGGTGCTTCACAGAAGCACCACATTGCAAGGGTCCCTTTGCCAGCATAGTATAGGGGCCACTTTCTTTCTGATAGCCTAACATGGTCCCTGCTTGGCCATTCCCCTGCCATCAGTGGTTTAGCACTGGCATGCACCATGCAGTGATGTCATCACGCCTGCCACCCTCAGCCACAGACAGCAGAACACAGAGCAGCTCCACTCTGTGCTCTCCGGTCTGTGGCTTAGCACTGCAGGTGCGATTACGTCACTGCATGTTGCCTGCCAGTGCTAAACCACTGATGGCGAAGGTGAAGCAGGGAGGTGATAGCAGAGTAAGATGGGGCAGGTGGCTACATGCTATTATCGCATGTAATATTCTGGACCTTACTGGATTGTGTGTGAAATAAAGCAAAACTATTGACACAAGCTTCCATGGAGAGCAGTGGTATCTTCTGTTTTCCTATTACAAAGTATGCCCAATGTTCTGAGGATTAATGCATCATAGAAGTATTTCTGTTCATACTTGGCAGTGAATTGCTGTCACAAGGTCAGAGCATAGTGTGTGTTTTTTAAATTTCCGTATTTTAAGTTTCTTTGCCAGAGAACTTGTCCAAACGACAGAAAGCTTCCAGACTTCCAGTTCAAACTACTTATTTGGCAGAACGCAACAGAATGAGAAATCTCCTTGCCCTATTTCACAATACGGAGAAAGAGCCCCAGAATACCAATTGGGAAACCTTGTGCTGTGTGATGTCATTAAATGACAAGCTTAATTTGTTAACTCTTTATTACTATTTGTTTCATATACAATATTATATAAAATAAGCACGCTTTCTAAATATTACATATGCATAGTAAGCTTACATATTTTACAGGTAACCGCAGTAACTACTGCTTAATATTCCCTTACAAACAATCCCACCAGTAAACTGATCGACCAGGGAGGAGTAATTAAAAAAAGAAAGAACTGACTCCCTACCCCTTGAGCATTATGGCAAATGATCAGCTGAATTCAGCCAATCATGCCATACACATGTAGTTTCGGTCAACCATGGACGAAATTTTCCAATCTGACCAATTACATTTTCAGCAGACAAAAGTCTACCTTTGTAGGAAAACAAAAAGTCTACCTTTTGGTCATCACAAATGATAATTTTACACTGATTTGTCAAGCAAGTGCTCTAGAAAAAGTAAGCACACTCCATTAGTACAGTGTAGAGTAAGGCTTCTCATTCTTTTTATACTGGGGCCTCACCAGCCAGTACAGGATGGTGTGTGGGACATAAGTGTTTTTACACAGTGCTGCATGATTGAAAAATGACTAAACCTCAAAGAGGTATTCCAGGATTTTGATACTGACGAGTCTCGGGGTAGCACCAAAGATGGAAGTCAGACCAGGAACTACACATTTTCTTTAATTGTGTAGTGGACTGAGCTAGTAACTGCAGCACTGCGTCTATTGAACTGAATAGGAACAGTGCTGAAGGTATCAGCTCCATACACTACACAATGAATGGACTTGTATAGTTTGTACAGCGCTGACTTTTGATGCTGGCACTACCCCAGTACTACTGATTGGCAGGAGTACCAGGTGTTGGACCCTCACCTATCTAACACTGATTACCTATCCTATGGATGGGCCATCAATATCAAAATTCTGGAATAAGGTTTAAACCCTAGAGGCAGGTAGGAGATGTTACTAATGGCATTTGCTCTCTGCTGTCTCCCACTCCCATCCAGGTGATTTACCTAAAAAAAATACCTGCAAAAACCACAAGTCCTTGGCTTAGGAAACATTAGGGTAGCTGCATCAATTTTTTACGCCACTTTTGTGGTGGAAAATAATTTTCTGATTATAGCACACACCATATTTGCACAATAATTTTCAACTTTGTACACATCTCACCACTTTTCACAGATGGTGATAAAAGAAGGTAGGGTGGGACATAAGTGTTGGAGGGACATCACCTTCAGAAGCCTTACAGACTCACCATCATTTACACTTTATAGTTCAAATCTCCATCAGCTTGGATTTGTTTCCTGGTGCATAGACAAAGAAGCAGCATTAGTAAGTCTGCCCCATTGTCTGTAGTCCCCTCGTGTGATACCAGCTGGTTACTATTCCATTATCAATAGTATGTAGGTGTTGTGCACTCAGTTCTCAGTGAATAATGTTTGCTCACGCCAGGTCTAAAAAAGTGTACGGGGCAGGAAAGGAGACGGGCCTGTCTCATTCATCATTTTCTATGCCTGTTTTAGGTGTAGAAAATGGTCTAAATGTAAGACAGCAAGGAAGCTGGCTTACATTTAGACTGGTGCTGGATACGCCAAAGTTATGTAGAGGCTAGCGCCACTTCACAACTTCGGTGAATGCACTGCCAGATATAGGGGTTATTAAGACCAGAATCTAAAACAATGGTCTTAATAAATGACCCCCCCCCCCAGCCTTTTTAATTTTCTTGTCTAATGCTGAAATTCATTGTGTAATGCTGCAGCTTTTAAAGCCCTGTTGAATTAGAGAAAAGAATGGAAATGAACCCACACACCATGGCATTTCTGTGAAATGCTGGAATTTGGCCCAATTATCTGGAGACTTTTTAATAACATATTTACAGTTCCTTCATCATTTCAGATCATTGGTGTTTGGTTACAACATTTCCTCCTAAGTATTCACCTCTAACCTTTCTAGGGATCATTTTGTAACTACTTGAAATGAATGTCTGAGGTCATTAGTTTTCTTTTTAAATGACCATAAGTTAAACTGTAGAATTGTTAAGTCATGAGAGGACATAAAATGTCTCCAGTATCTCAGAAATGCATTCACTTTTGAGGTCATAACAAGAGTTTTGGAAAGGATTTTGGGAGTTAAATGGGGAAGCAATTCTTACCAACATGAGGAATGGAAAATTCAGCAACAATCGGCCAAATAAGCTGATTTCAGCAGATTCAGCTGACAGCCTAATGTGTATGGAGCACCCCATTTGGATTTCAATTTCCCAATCTTTTATGTTTGAGGAGAACTAAGCCACTGGCAGAATAGTATTGTGGTGGCTATTTCCCTTTCCCCATTTATTACAAAGGAAATGCTCAGCAGAGAGAGAGAGGCCTTGAACTGTTCAAGCAATGCCTTTTTATCTATTGCCATGCTTGTATCCCCAAATTATGCTTCTCCGGAAAAGAGACATGCAAGCCAGTCTCCTTTCTGAAAGGAAACCTAAGTGTCTCATACCAGGAACCTAGCTCTTTCTGGGTAACTACCCTTTAACAGAGCAGAACAAAGAAAATTAGCTTGACTGCCTGAGAGGCCTTGGTTGGGGTACTATTTTGTCTTATGGAGAGCACTGAGTACACATGAGAAGTATTGTAAGCCAGTCAATGTTCCTGTGTGTTTCTTGTACATATGCTGGCATCAGATAGGCTTAGGAAATCTAACTTGAATATCTTTCCCAGAAACTCAGAGTAGTGTTGCCTGGCCTACAATACTCTGCACCTGTACTACTCATACTAGGCATTCTACGAAAGGAGAAAGAGTACCCCCCAAGACAACGTATATATATTACCCAGAAACCCAGAGTTGAATATTAGTCTCTCTCTACCCAATTTTCAGGACAAATGGAGCATATTTGATTCAGGTACAATTTTTTTGAGGAAACAAATTTTAACAAATTCGCTCTTCTCTAAGATGGACTATACCAGGCATGGCCAACCTGCGTCTCTCCAGCTGTTGTAAAACTACAACTCCCACCATGCTCTGCTGTAGGCTGATAGCTATAGGTAATCTGGGCATTCTGGGAGTTGTAGTTTTGCAACAGCTGGAGAGCCTCAGGTTGGCCATCCCTGGACTATATTTTAAATTCCATTTTATTCTCCAGGATTTCAAGCATAGAGTGATCTAGACAGTTAAGGTTTCAATCTGGAGTCAATTCCATTTTTTAGTCTTATTTTGAAATGAATCGTTGATAAAGTACTATTTTAGCACAGTATTGCCTAAACAGCTTCCCCCTGAATTGCAGGCCTCCTACCACCCGGTATGCAGGGAACTGCACAACTAAGTTCCTTGCACAGCTGGTGGCTGAGAATGCCGCTGTGCTGAAAAAACATTGAAGGGGAAACAGGGCTTTATCAGCACGTCGGCCCATTCATTCTGTGGAGTTTCCTGGTAAAATAATTATAAAGAGCTTGTCAGTGAATAATGTGAATATCTATTAGCTTATCTGTGGAAATAAATGTCCACCCTGCCTTTCTTTGTTGGATTCTATGCTCTGAACTGTACACTGTATTTCAGAACCATTTACCTGCACCACACCAATTGTTGTCTACTGAATCATATGTACTAATTATCCTGCTGGAGGTCTCTGTGCTGTAGGTGAAACAGGGCTGAATTTAAAAAAGTGACCTCTAAAACTCAATACAATATATTTTAATCATTTCAAATCTCAGAGAGACAAGGTAATCCAGCGGTACAAATCAATGACAACCTTTGACACATTTAAAACAGGAATAAATAAGTCACATGGATTTTATATCACTTAGGGTACTTTCACACTAGGGTTTTTCTTTTCCGACATAGAGTTCCGCCGTCAGGGCTCTATGCCAAAAAAAAATGATCAGTATTATCCCCATGCATTTTGAATGGAGAGAAATCCAATTAGTATGCATCAGGATGTCTTCAGTTCAGTATGTAAACGTTTTTTAGGTGGGGAAAATATCACATACTGCGGTATTATCTCCGTCTAAAATTCAGGAACACATGACGGAATGCCGGCATTAATTCCCATTGACTTGACGGATCCGCACTTGCAATGCATTTGTGAGACGGATCCGCATCCGGATCCGTCTCCAAATGCTTTCAGATGCCGGATCCTCACATCGCAAGTGTGAAAGTAGCCTTACGCTTTCCTGAGTTTTCAAAAAAATGTTTTATAATGACCAAGCTTCTTTGTACAATAATAACTGTAAAGGAACAGGTCTTTTTGGGCTTACCTAATGTCTTTTTCAGCCTATTTACTCCCCTCTTAAGCTGCACTGTTAGATGCATTTCTCTAACAAGCAGGGGACATCTCCCTTCTGTAGAATCTGCCAGTACTGTACCGCCCTGAAGCTCACAGAACAGATAAGAAGAGAGAAATCACACTTATAGATACACAGGATGCTCATACAATCTTCAAAAGCAGTGTAGAAGCAGTTCTTTTTGATCAGGATCTCCGCTAACTCTGACTCGCCCCCACTTCCACTCAGCCATGTTCTGAGTGTCTGTTACCAGGGATGGATCTTGCCTGACAACAGACATTGGACAGCAACTTAGGTGAAAGTGAGACCCCTTGTGGCCATAACTTTACAGCTTTTTTCAAGTAGGTGCAGGCATATTTTTTAAATTAAGTGATTTAGAAATTTGCTAATTGCGCCATTTCCTATTAAATGAAATGAAATTGTGTAAAAACACAGTGACTCATTAAGGCTACTTTCACATTTGTGTTTTCCTTTCCGGTTTTGAGATCTGGCAGAGGATCTCTAAACCGGAGGTAAATGCTTCACTTTTGTCCCCATTCATTGTTAAAGGAGACAAAACTGAACAAATCAGAACAGAGTGCACCAGATTGCAAGCAGCGTTTTTTTTTGTGTGCAGCATGGGAAACTGAACATGCCAGATCCGGTGCCCATTGACTTACTATGGTATTTGATGCCATTCTGACCGGATGCAGACGGTTGTATTATTCAAACAGATGCATTTTTCTCCGGTTTGGAAATCCTACAGTATTTTCGTAACCATAGAGCAGGTTTCAATCAGAGGACAATAAAACATTCCTTAACTATGAACATCTACAACTATTTACTGTTATAAACTTTTACTCCGCTTCTGACATTAATGGCTCTTCTTTACATTATGTGTCTTATTCGCAGCCCAGTTCCTATGTCCTTTTGTGTATAAATATGTGACACTTCATATACTGCATTATACTATGCCTAATGAAGAGTCCTACATAGTCTCGAAAGCTTGATTTGTCATCATCTTTTCAGTTATCCTTTAAACGGTACAGTATCGGCTCCATAGGACTCTAAGGTTTAATCTTGTCTACTATATACAGGCTAACATGGTACAAAGATATTTTTCCTTTAATTAAACTATATAGAAGCATACCCATAGACGTTGAGTGTCCTCCCAAGTGTCCCTTTCCTCTTCCATTGCAAAATATTGTCTGTGGATGGCTGTAACCTTGGCCAATTTGGAAACAAAACGTCTTCAGCTTTACAACTGCTAGGAGCAAAAAGACAATAAAACAAAATTACTTTTACCGGTTTTGATCTACTTTGTCAGCTCCATATAAATTGTACCATACTGTTTATGGCAAGCACAAAAAAAAAATGCTTCCCAGATGGTTCTGTTGATGTGCTAAGACAGAAAGTTTCCTTATGTTACCTTGTAAATCTGTGTTCTCTTTCCCCACTGCCTGAAGGGTTGCATATATTAGCTGGCCATTTCTATGATGAAATAACTTCGCTTAAAAATATGGACACTACACAAAATACAGAATTTGGCAATATTGTCTTTCTACACTCTGCGGGAAGTTCTGCTCAAAAGCTAAATCTTCTGGTAGGAATGGAGTTTTCTGCAATTTCTTTCATGTTAGTTTTTGACTTCTTTGTATGTCATAAAAAGGTACAATAAGATTATATTGGTAACGCCCTGTCCACCGAAATTCTCATCTTTTGCTACCATAATGAAGCTACATTGCTTCCGAGCACAGTGTCCTTTCAACTTCCTTTACTTTCATTGCTCATGGGACGTAGGTCTTGATGGCATAAATTTATAATCACTTACCTTGCTGATAGAGTTAGTTCTTGCATTTCCAGCCTTTATATGTCCATCCACTTACTCATATAGTTATCTTTCCTGTTCAGTTTTTTTCTCGGCTTCCATAGCAGGATGCTCCGACTTCCATTGATTAGCGCTGTGTTATGCTTTGTTCTGTGTGTGAAGTAGAGAAAGATAGGCAGTACTGTATGCAGGTGCAGACTGGGAAATTAAAGTGGTTCCATGTTGTAGGCGGGTCTAAATTGACAGAAGGCAGGACAACAGAAGTAGACGGGGCCAGCAATACCATAGTGCAGAACAAAATACCGCCCCGCAGAACCAAATAATACAGTGCAGCACAATATACTGCTTCAGCAAAACCAAATACCAAAGTGCAGCACAAAATACTGCCACCTGCACCACAGTATGAGACTGTATCACTGTCCTGAGATTGGCAATATAGTTGAATTCAGAAGGGCACCCGTGGCCACTGGGCAAGTGCCTGATGCTCCTACATTAATTAATGCTAAGACCATTAGATCTTTATGTACCTAGCTGACAGCTAAGAGGAGGGCTTGGGCAGCCCCCTGGGCATTAGCCACCCGAAAAATTTCCCTGTAGGGTTTATGGTCGGTCCGCCCCTTGACAAGTATGTGTCTACACTGTACATCAATTTGGAGGTTACATTCACCAGTGTTTTTGTAGAAACAATGGCCACGATGTATCAAAAATGGTGTAATTTTAATTAGTAAATAGCGTATACAATGTGCAGGCATTAACGGGTCGCTGAGTTTTCATTAAGCTTTTGATATGTCATTGAGACATATTAAAAATTTTGACCAGTGGGGGTCTGAGCGCTGAGACTCCAATCAATCCCTTGAATAAGAAGAGAGAAGCGCTCACATATCTCGTGCTCTCTTGTTGCTAGAGGAGACAGACCCATTAGAAGTCTACAAGTCCGTCTCGATTTTGTCCTCCTGACCCTTTAATTAGATTTTGTTTCCTATTTCTGATTTTCCAAAAAAGAACACCTTTGGAAGTCACAGCAGTCTAAACGAACAGTTAGGGGCGCCTGTGTAGAGAGGAAAAGCCTTCTAAAACGTTTCCTGTAACTGACTGATGTCGGAGTCTTTCCCTTTTCAATCATTCACATGAACATCTTTCCCCAATTTGCAATATATGGTCATGTTTGAAAATGATCTGACTCTGGCAGCAGAAAGTTATAGAGCATAGCTTTGTAGACCTAATACAAGGATAAAGTCAGTGTAAACACAGTCCCTGTCAATAATTACGAAGCATAGCAATTATCAATCATTTCATAGCTACCCCAATCATCTGACAGCAGAATTGCGTTGTTTCGGCATTTAACCACTTCATTTCCTTTTGTTAACACAGGTAATTTCCGTAGTTTTTCGTTTGGTTGTGTAAATCATTTTGGAGATAAATGAGGCTTTATTTTTGTGTTATTTTTATTTTATTTTTTTTAATCCTTTATACCCAGGATTTTTTTTTTTTAAAAGGGAAATGTCTGTATTTCACATTTGCCTTCATTTTTTTTACAAGCACAAAGTTTAACTAAAATGCTTTTTAAAATCATGTCCACTTTTAATAACAGCAGTTTTGATATAGGATATTATGAGTTGTGGTTGCTGAGGGCAGGGCAACAAGCTGCTGTGTGGTGTGCGGTGGCAGTTTTTAAATTTTATTTGTCCTTTTTTTTACCCCCAGTGATCACATGACCACTAGCATTGGTACAGGAAGTGGCAGCATTGCTGCTTCCTGATTTGTCCTGATTATTGAAAAAAAGAGTTAATGGGATTTTAAAGGGTTCACCAGAATTTAGAAATTTGACATTAGTACAGTACGACTGCTGGTTCCCCAACAATCACAAGTACAAATTTGGAATAATCCACACTTTGCTTCAGGATGTTCCTGATGATCCCTCCAAGATTTTAGAATGGTCTGGTTTGTCTACTTTGGAAAACTACTCGCAAATACTCTTTTGCAAATACTGTTTTGAGAACTGCGTGTTCCGATGTCTGTCCGACTATTTAATATTATTAATTTTCAGAATGGTGAAATAATAAGAGTGGTTTGTAGAGAAGGAGAATAAAATAGGACTTCTATAGATCCGCAGTAGTCCCAGAAGCAGGAGGACATCAGGATTACATCCAAATCTTGTTCTTTTATTAGTACACACTTAGAAACAATGCTTTTTGAGGCGAATCGCCTCCTTCATCAGGATGGAAAGGCTTAGACTCAGTTCACACTTTCGCGTAAAACGCCGCTTTCGAACGCGCAAAAAACGCACAACAGTACAGGAACCATGCATTCCAATGGAGGTGGTTCACACTTGCGCGTTTTAATGCGCGTTCGTAGGCGCCTATAAACGTCCGACGCATAGGCAAGTATGTTCGCGTTAATTCGGGCGTTTTTCGAGCGTTTGGTGGCAATAGACTTCAATGGGAAACGCCATAGGCGTGTTGTTCGGGCGTTTGTGCAGCGTAAAACGCGCCTATGGATGCGCGTTTTACAAAGTTTGCAACATGCTGAATCAGCCACCATGGAATGTCACACCTCTAAAGCACTTAGATTGGCCAAACTATATCATTGATCATTGGCCAACTATGCAGTCAATCACATAAACGCGCGTCAAACGCGCCTACACTATTTACCAAAACGCTTGAAAAAACGCGCCTACACGCCAGTCTTGAACGCACCAAAAACGCTAGGCTTCAAAACGCTCAGGTCTGAACCCAGTGTTAGAGTACCACGCTTTTGCATCCTTTTTTTCACAACGTATATGTTAAATGTGGGACAAAAACAGGATCTAAACAGCCCCTTATTCTGGAGGATCCTGCATGTCCATACAATACACTGCTTTAAAGTGGTTTTCCGGTAATAATTATATTTTATGTAATGTCCCCACTCCCCAGCATGCCTCCTTTTTTACCAGAAAACCCTGTTAAGTGTGAGCTTAGCGCAAGGCTGGACCACAGATCACAGAGCTGATCACTGGGGGAACCTTGCAATCTGAAGGCATCAATTAAGTAAAACTGTGCATTAGGGCTCATTCACACGGCCGTTCCGTACATTGGGGGCCGCAATTCGGACATCTGTGCGGATTTAGCAGACGGATCCAGATCCATTCAACTTGAATGGGTCCATGTTCTGTCCACACTACCAAAAAAATAGAACATGTTCTATTCATTTGCGGCACGGACAGAAAACCCTACAGAAGCACTCCATAGAGCTTCGATGTGATTCCGTGCCTCCGTTCTGCACATGGCTAGTGTCTGCATATTGTGGAGCCACTGTTTGTGTGCCACAATACAGGCACGGCCGAACAATGCCCTTGTGCATGAGACCTTAGTGTGTGAATCCTGGATGTTTTACATGCCACCGCTGACAGTTTTCAGGTATGGAAACATTTTCTAGAACGGTTTCCTTAGACGGCCTATACAGTGTACTTTCTATGTAATTTCTGCTTTTTCTCATGACTGCTGAAACAATCTTGAGAAGAAATACAAATAACTGTGACTGTTTCACCATTATTGCCAGTGCTGCAGTTATTAGTACTAGAACACATTTGGTCTCGGCCCTGGAAATGAGTCTTTCAGTCTACAGCTTGTCTCAAGATGTGAGTGGAAGTAGACTTTTAATATTCCTGTTTAATTTACAGTCTTATTTATAAGTTTTCATTTTTACATGTACCAATTGATTTTAGCAGCGGCACAAAATAAATAGGAAATGATTTCAAGCACAGGTAGTAATTGGAACATTAAATAGGAAAAGTGTCTGAAGGAACCTTAGTCTGTAGCTGGCAGCCGTGCAATGTGAAAACTTTAAATTAGGTAGGAAAATGTTACCGATGAAATGTCTAGAGAAAGACTTCTCATGAATACTTATTGCACTCTAGTGTATTATATACATTACACAATAGAAATGTGTAGTATATTTACTTATTTTATGATTTGAGATTGTAGGAGGACTGATTAGTTATTTCCTGAACTTGTTCAGTTTGTGCCCTGTTCAATAAATTACCATAATTTTAGAATGTTGGAATCCAGGCTGCTAGTGCATGTACATGTTCAGGTTTCCTGCTGCAGTTTTTGAAGATAAAACCAGATGTGGGAAGTAAAGTTAGAGAAAGTATATAGAACAGATAGTGCTTTTTTGTTTTTATTAAATCCGCTACTTGTTTTAGCCTAAAAACTGCACCTGAAAACCTTAAACTAGGGGTCCTCAAACTTTTTAAACAGGGGGCCAGTTCACTATCCTTAAGACCGTTGGAGGGCCAGACTATAGTTTAAAGGGGTATTCCCATCTTGGACAATGGGGGAATATCGTTAGGATATGCCCCCATTGTCTTATTAGTGCGGGTCCCACCGCTGGGACCCGCAACTATATTGAGTGCCAATAATGTGCCAGTAAGAGGTGCCCCCATAGATGCCCCCCATCATGTGCCAGTCTCCTCTCTGCTGCCACCCCATCATGTGCCAGTCTCCTCTCTGCTGTCCTCCCCATGTGCCAATAATAAGTGCCAATTCTCCCACCCATCATGTGCCAGTCTCCTCTCTGATGCCACCCCCGCATGTGCCAGTAGTAAGTGCCAATTCTCCCCCCCCCCACCCATCATGTGCCAGTCTTCTCTCTGCTGCCCCCCCCCAAATGTGCCAGTAATAAGTCCCATGTGGCAGTAAGATAAAATAAAAAAAACACTCATACTTACCTCCTTGGAAGCGATGCGATGCGGGCCTCTTCCGGCCTGTGTACTGCTCAGGCGGCGCGATGACGTCATCGCACCGCCTGCATTGGCCTCTGATAGGCTGCGGGCCTTGTGCCGGCAGCCTATCAGAGGAACAGGGAAGGGAGACGCCTCTCCCTCCTCTGCCGCAACACAGCCATCTGTATCGCTGTCCTGAGGACGGCGATACAGATCACTATGGAGATGAATGCTTTGACAGTTGAAGAGTTCATCTCCTGCTGCGACCGGCCGCCGCCACCGCTTCCTACATTCTCGGGGGGGGGGGAGGGGGGCTGCTGAAATGGCCAAAACACCCTTGCAGTTTTCTAACTGGCCACTAATCCTAAAAATAGGCACCAATTCTTGGTCTGTACAGATCACTTTACTGCGGTTATCTGGTTAACTTTACAGCCTCATTCAATCACCTCTGTGTAGAGGCAACACAGGGTCCACCATTCACAATAGGTGATATCACAGCTTATCAGCTCCCTCCTGACCTCTTCACAGGTCACAGAGCATGCCTAGAAAACTCTCCCATTGAAGCCAATGAGGTCCCCTCCAGACCGATTGTGTCTATGGCCCATGGAGCTGCCATAAAGCAATTTTCTGATGCTATCTAAATGCTGTTAAGAACAACTCGAGCATTGTGGCCACCCCCATAATCAGGTTCAGATTAAAAAAATATCTGTATCCCGAAAATAAAAGCAGATTAGAAAAAAAGACTAAGTGTCGCTATCTGGTTTTAACTGGCAGATAAAAATTGTGGTGACACATTTGATCATCACTGAGGGACCTTTTCTGCAGACCCTCCAGCATGACCAGAACCATGGTGGAAGTCATAATTACTTGCTGCCCACCATTCCCATGCCCCATTGCTGCCACGAGCTCTGCAGGTCCCGAGTCTCCCTATGTCAAATTCTGTTCTGACTGCGGCAGCCAATGACTGGCCACAGCGGTCACATGTCACCCATGAATAACGTTACCGAGACCTGCAGAGCTGACAGGACAACAAAGGAGCTCGAACTCAGCAGTGGGGATCAGATAAGTATGATTACCACCGTAGGTCTGGCCATGCTGAACGGTCTGTAGAAAGGGTCACTAATATTTACCATTATGGAAACCAGGTACAAATGTTATGTTTGTATGGGTAGTCATTTTATATTTCATATTACATAATGTAATATAAGATCTTATACCTTGTCTGATATATAATACAGTATATTCCCATATTCAGCCAAGATATACGTTACATCCTATATTAAGAAGTTGTCTTAACCCAAAAGAGTATTTGCTCAGGACCCCTTTTCCAAAGGGACCCTAAAGACTAGACCCCCAGCATTTAAGCGTGTAAACCTTCACTAAACTGGACTACCAAGATCTTTACCTTTTAACCCTTTACTATTTAGACATTGTATGGTAGTATTATTTGAGCACGGAATGGCAGTTTTATTTTTCCTTGACTAGTAACGTTGTATGGAAATTATATGGTATGCAGGGCCTCATTTTTAAAAACTTGCTCAAGTACAACTTGACTAAAGGCAGCCCCAAAAGTTTGTCTGCTAAAGGTAAAATTTACATATGAATATGCTGAAAGTTCTGTATTGATATCAAATATATATGGGATTTACATGAGTTTGACACCCAGGGAGGGACACAGAGGAAAGCTAGAGTAGACAAAGACAACTAATTTAGAGCCATAATGTGACCTATGGTGTGGTCTGCTAGCTCTGTCTGAGGATAGCATAAACTAGTGCTAGAGACCCTGATGAAGACATTGGGCCACAGACTATTTTTGACTCTGAGCACGGGCTTGTGAGTCCCGATATTCATGAGTTCCCAGTTCACCCTGACCCTCCTCCCCCACCACATGGCTTACTGGTATCTTTCTTCCTATACGCAGTATAGAAGAGAGCTGTCAATCATCTTTTGAGGTTATGAATATCAGGACTCCAATGCTCTGCTTTCTCTAGAGCCTTATGCCTGGGCCACAAAAAGGAAATGACCCGGTGTTTTGTTAAGGATCTCGATCACCAGTTTATGCCTCGTTCAGATTGTGCAGCATAAAAGTGGTGACACATTTCATATAAAGTATGATATGCATACAAGCCTAAGGAAGAAAACTGTAGGAGAGTAAAGCTTTTAACTTGAGAGAAAAATTCTTTAAATGCCTGAATTTGATGTTTTTCCACTACAGTCGTTGTTTAGAGAAGATTCCTGACAATTATTTATTTGCTTGCCCTCCAGCTCTTACAAATGGAAAGGCCCTTCAGCTGAGTGCTGACACAGTCTCTAGTTTACATCATGATAGTTCAATCGGATCTGACCAGATGTGAACTGTCAGACAGTGAACCGCGTTCCTCCCTCTTGCTGTTTGACAAGAGACATTTTAAAGCAGTTGCTTGTTTGCAGACCTAGAAACAAGGACTTGAACATCTCAGTTACGGCAATACTATGTGTACCATGTGTTTGCAATAAAAACGACAGATGAAATCAGTTCAGGGTATCATCAGCCGAGAAAAGCCTTGCTACATGACTGTAGAGTATATTATTTAGGCTGCTAATGCAACCACTTCATCCATCATTCTAGGAGATATGTAAAATAAATGTAAAAACATCCATATCTTAGTAAACAGCAGAAATTTGGTAATATATTTTACATTTAGGCCCCTTTCACACGGGCGTGATTTCCGCGGGTGCAATGCGTGAGGTGAACTCATTGCACCGGCACTGAATCCGGACCCATTCATTTCTATGGGGCTGTGTACATGAGCGGTGATTTTCCTGCATCACTTTTGCGTTGTGTGAAAATCGCAGCATGCTCTATATTCTGCTTTTTTCACACAACGCCGGCCCCGTAGAAGTGAATATGGCTGCGGGAAAATCGCAAGCATCCGCAAGCAAGTGTGGATGCGGTGCGGTTTTCCCCCATGGTTGTTAGGAGACGATCCGGATGGGGTTAGAGGTCTAGAGGGTTAAAAATAATAAAAAAATTTACTCACTTCCTCCATTTGATCGCGTAGCTGCCGGTCGCCTGTTCTGTCTTCAGCTGGGGGGGTGGTGAAGGACCTTCAGTGACGTCACTGAAGGTCCTTCATCCCCCCCAGCTGAAGGCAGAACAGGAGACCAGCAGCTACGCGATCAAATGGAGGAGGTGAGTTTTTTTTTTTTTTTGGTATTTTTAACCCTCTATTGCCCTTTTTACTTTGCATTCTCTATTGAGAATGCTATTATTTTCCTTTATACCTATGTTATAAGGGAAAAAAATAAAATATACAGAATACTCAACCCGAAACCGAAAATGCATTAAAATGCTTTGCACTCGCGCAGAAAAATCACGCATTTTCCCGCAACGCACCCGCCTCTTATCCGGGCGTCAAGCGTGACGCCTGTGTGAAAGAGGCCTTAGAGATATTAAAGGGGATCTGTGAGCAGAATATTCACTGTTAAATCGGGCACATGCCTTGTAGGGATAGCTCATCTGAATGTAATAGTCCCTTCATTTAGCGATCCTTTGCTTCTTTGTGGAGAAATAGTATTTTAATCCATATGAACATGAGCAGTTAAGTGCACCGAGCTGAAACAACTGTG
Organism: Bufotes viridis; assembly: GCA_033119425.1. Classification (NCBI taxonomy): domain Eukaryota; kingdom Metazoa; phylum Chordata; class Amphibia; order Anura; family Bufonidae; genus Bufotes; species Bufotes viridis. The sequence continues at coordinate 165,849,695 of CM065592.1, forward strand.
TGCACCCTTTACAGGGTCAAATCAAATGACTATGCAGGAACCAAGCCCTATCAATCAGGAAGCAAGGATGAGCTGGCAGATGAATTTGGAAGTGGATCTATGGGAGAAGTCTGTAAAAAGTGTAAAGTAGTCTAGAAGTGTGGAAGTGGATCTATGTAAAGTAGTCTGGAAGTGGATCTATGGGAGAAGTCTGTAAAAAGTGTAAAGTACATTGCTTTATTGCATAGTCTGATAGCAGAGCCTGAGCTGTCAATGACACTACAGCTCAACCCAGCAGCTCGTATTGTAACAATTATGAATTTGCTAATATTTTTCTTTTAATCAGTCTTTCTTTAATGCCTGTAGGTAAGGATAGACAAGGACAGTGAGCCCTAACCTAGAACCTACTTACCCATTTGCAATATAATCCCTGCTTTGCAGAACCGCAACTGGTCAATGGCCCCTACTCTAGATAAGTACAGAGATGGACAAAATACCAATAGACAAACAAACACCAAAGCAGAGTGGTATGGAAATGGGTAAGAACCAGACGGGATACGCAGTACCAAATGAGAGACAGAGGGTAGTCAGAAGACAAGCTGGGCTCAGAAGCACAGAGGAATCAGTATACAAATGCAGGAACAGGGAATAAGGAACTTAGCTAGTGAGCCAAACAAGACTATCACTGGCAATAGTGTAAGGTCAGGAAGGGATTTAAATTCCCTAGTTGAGAACCTGATAGGCTCACTGACTCAGCGCTCCATTAGTCGGAAACACTAGCACACAGTAATAGAGCAGCCGAGCTAATCATCCGAGCACACGGCTGCTGTGGGGAAAAACAGAGCAATACATCCTGTTACTACGGACACGGTTACATCACCCGGGGGGGGATCGTTATGTGGTTCAGCAGCGCGTTGCGGCCGTTCCGAAGCTGAAGATCGTGCTGCTGGAGCCCGTTCAGGTAAGTTTATTACATTAATCTAATCCAGACATTAGTCATCCCCTTCTAGACTTTTTAAATGCATGTTACCAGTATAGTTTTGCTAGAAAAGGCCGGGCCCAATAGCAAATTTTTTAATAAGCACACATCCACCCCACCCACTCAGTCATGTAAAACCTAAAATGCTTACTAGCGCTGGACAGGAGGAAGAGTCAAGAGTTAATGCTGCCCAGGCGCCAAATGCCCACACGTAGTGCCCTCTGCACAGAAGAATGCTCCCTTAGTGTCCCTTTCACATTAGTGATGTCCCCTTAGTGCCCATACGCAGTAAAAAAAAAAAACACCTAAAGAACTCTTAGATTGTGAATACCAAGTCTCTGGTCTGATTAAACCAAGATTTTTGGCCTCAATTCTAAGCATCATGCTTGGAGATAACCAGGCCCTACCCAATACCATCGCTACAGTGAAGCATGGTAATGGCAGCATCATGCTGTGGGGGTGTTTTTCAGTGGCTTGGACCGGGAGACTGGTCAGGGTTGAGGGAAAGCTGAAAGAAGCAAAGTGTCAAGATATTCTTAATGAAAACCTGATTCAGAGTGCAGTGTACCTCAGACTGGGCTATAAAGGTTCACCTTCCAACAAGATAAATACCCTAAGCACAGAGCCAAGACAAGGCAGCAATGACTTAGGGACACATCTGTGAATTTCCTTGAGTGGCCCAGCCAGAGCCTTAACTTGAACCCAAACGAATATCTCTGGAAAGGCCTGAAAATGGCTATCAACTGACGGTCCCTATCTAACCTCACTGAGCTTGAGAGGATCTGCAAAAAAGAATGACAGTAAATCCTCAAATCCAGGTGTGCAAACCTTGTGGCATCATACCCAGGAAGATTGGGCTCTGTAATTGTTGCCAAAAGTGCTTAACCTCTTTAGGACACAGGACGTACAGGTACGCCCTGATGTCCTGGTACTTAAGGACACAGGGCGTACCTGTACACCCCATGTATTTCGGATCACTGCCGCGCGGTGGGCGGTAATCTGGAAAAAGTGACTGCTCATCATTGAGCAGGCACTCTGTGTCAATGCGCGGGGGGTCCTGTGACCCCCCCGCATCGGCGATCGCCGCAAACCACAGGTCAATTCAGACCTGCGGTTTGCGGCTTTTCCATATAATCGGATGGCGGGGGCTATTAGGTGCCCGTGCTGCTGTGGGGGGGACCCGATAGCAGGAAAGGCAGCCCCAATGCTTACCTTAGCATCAGAGCTGCCTTCCGGTGATGAGCCTGTGAGATCCAGCCCCCTTGGATCTCACAGGCAGGAAGCTGTATGAGTAATACACACTGTATTACTCATATAGCCAATGCATTCCAAAACAGAAGTATTGGAATGCACTGTAAAAGGGATCAGACCCCCAAAAGTTGAAGTCCCAATGTGGGACAAAAAATAAAGTGAAAAAAAAAAAGTTGAAAAAATAAAGTTTCCCCCCCAAAAAAGTTTCAATTAAAAAAACGTAATTTTCCCCAAATAAAGTTGAAGTAGACATATTAGGTATCGCCGCGTCCGTTTCGACCGGCTCTATAAACATATCACATGACCTAACTCCTCAGATAAACACCGTAAAAAATAAAAACTGTGCTAAATAAACCATTTTTTTGTCCCCTTACATCACTAAAAGTACAACAGCAAGCGATCAAAAAGGCGTATGCCCACCAAAATGGTACCAATCTAACCCTCACCTCATCCTGCAAAACATGAGCCCCTATTTAAGACAAATGCCCAAAAAATCTAAAAACTATGGCTCAGAATATAGAGACACTAAAACATAATTTTTGGGGTTTTTAAAAATCTGTTATTGTGTAAAACTTACATAAAAAAGTATACATGTTATGTATCGCCGTGTCCATAGTAACCTGCTCTATAAAAATATCACATGACCTAACCCTTCAGGTAAACACCTTAAAAAAAAAAAAAACGACAATTTTTTGTCACCTTACATCACAAAAAGTGTAATAGCAAGCGATCAAAAAGTAATACGCACCCCAAAATAGTGCCAATCAAACTGCCATCTCATCCCGAAAAAATCAGACCCTACCCAAGATAATCGCCCAAAAACTGAAAAAACGATGGTTCTCAGAATATGGAGACACTAAAACATGATTTTTTTTTTTGTTTTAAAAATGAAATCTTGGGTAAAACTTACATAAATAAATTAAAAAGTATACATATTATGTATCGCCACGTCCGTAGTAACCTGCTCTATAAAAATATCACATGACCTAACCCCTGAGGTGAACACCGTAAAAAACTAAAACTAAAAACGATGTAAAAAAAAGACATTTTTTGTCACCTTACATCACAAAAAGTGTAATAGCAAGCGATCAAAAAGTCATACGCACCCCAAAATATTGCCAATCAAAAGCCCCTACACAAGACAGTTGCCCAAAAAATAAATAAAACTATAGCTTTCAGAATGTGGAGACACTAAAGAATCATAAAAAAAAAAAATAATGCTTTGTTATGTAAAACTGAAACAAACAACCAAAAAACGGTCATATTTGGTATTGTTGCGTCCATGACAACCTGCTCTATAAAAATCCCACATGATCTAACCTGTCAGATGAATGTTGTAAATAACAAAAAATAAAAATGGTGCCAAAACAGCTATTTCTTGTTACCTTGCTTCACAAAAAGTGTAATATAGAGCAACCATAAATCATATGTATCCTAAAATAGTACCAAAAAAACTGCCACCCAATACCGTAGTTTCTAAAATGGTGTCACTTTTTTGGAGTTTCTACTCTAGGGGTGCATCAGGGGGGCTTCAAATGGGACATGGTGTCAAAAAACAGTCCAGAAAAATCTGCCTTCCAAAAACCGTATGGCCTTCCTTTCCTTCTACGCCCTGCCTTATGCCGGTACAGTAGTTTACGATCACATATGGGGTGTTTCTGTAAACTACAGAATCAGGGCAATAAATATTGAGTTTTGATTGCCTGTTAACCCTTGCTTTGTAACTGGAAAAAAATTAAGATGAAAAATCTGCCAAAAAAGTGAAATTTTGAAATGTTATCTCTATTTTCCATTAATTCTTGTGGAACACCTAAAGGCTTAACAAAGTTTGTATTCTCTTGCTAGCATACAAGTTGAGGGAGACATTTAAAGGGGTTGTGCCGGGGGTTTATATTAATGACCTATCCTCAGTATAGTCAATCAAATGAAATAAACTTGGGCAGTTTTGTTTGAAGTATTGTGTTGATTTTTTTTTTTTTTATATGCAAGGCAACTTGTCATGTACATGTGACGTTTCAGTCCTATTTGGACCTTTTTCAAACACTAGTTGCCATGGGAAGAAGAAAAGATAGAATAGTGGTTTGAGGAAGGGTAAGTATCACCATATAATATCCTCATTATAGGTCATTATATCAGAATGGCGAGGGTCCAACTCCCGACATAGTTTAGTTTATGGTATTTTGCTTACTGTTAACTGTAAGTCTGTGGGAATAATGAAACACAGTACATACGTGGGTTTTTATTTTTTAAGGCTTGCGGTGTATTTTTGGGGTCAGTATCATTTTATTAAAGCACAGCATGCTCTCTCTGGCATTTGTTGCCTGGGTTTTTGTGCTATAGACATAAAATGTTTTTGGACTTCAAAAACACATGTCAGTATGTGTTGCAAGGATTTGTGGCATTGGCAGAGATCTACACAGAAAAGTGACTTCAGAAGGGATACATACTTTCCTGTACAAGGTCTCAATCACACGTCAGTGATTCACGGACAGCACATATGCCCATCCCTTTTTATGTGTGTAGTTACATATCAGTGTTTTAGCATGGTCCGTGGTTTTAGCATGGAAGCATGCTCTATGTTGTCCATATGGCTTCATGAAAAACACAGACGGATCAATGTTTCATCCGTATTTCATGGACCATTAAGAGGAGATGTTCTGAAAATTAATTTTCAGCTGTGCAGTGTCCATGGAACACGAATGACACACAGAGAGACAAAAATGGACACATGGACCAAACACTGATTCTTCACAGAATTCCTCACGGATGAATTACTGACCATCTTATCTGCATATTATTGTATGGCAAGCAAAATTACCAACACCAAAAACTGTTTGTAAAAAGAAACAAAAATGCATCAAAAACATCTCTAAAATGCATGTCATGTGAGTGTGTCTGTGTTGTCATTGTTTTTTATCAAGGTCATGCCAAACAGGTGATTTAGATCCATTGCATTTGGAAAGTCTTCGGACCCTTTCAATTTTTCACATTTTATGTTTTGACCTTGTGCTAAAATAAAAAAAAAACACAAGATTCTCCCCATCATTCTGCACTCAGTGCCCTATAATGATAAAGTGAAAACAAATCTTTGGTAATTTATTGAATAGGAAAAACTAAAATTTTGCATGAATGTGAGTATTCAGACCCTTAACCCCTTAAGGACCGGGCTCGTTTTCACCTTAAGGACCAGGCTATTTTTTGTCAAATCTGACCAGTGTCACTTTAAGTGGTGATAGCAATTTGAAGTTTGTCTTTACATTTGTATATTTTTGTAAAGACAATGGTCTGTGGGCCAAATTTATGAAAGTGGCACACAGCACTAGGTAATATTGTTTAGGCAAACTATGAAATTCTTATTTTCACTTGCCACAGCTATGGCAGGTCAGAAGCGGAGAGCAGTTGAAACAATTTTTTGGAACTTTCCGTATGATAAATAAGTCCAAAAAACAATGTGCTCCATGATAATGCCCACAAAACATAATAATTGTACTTCAGTGTACAATAGAAACAGCCAAGAAAAAATCTAAAAACACCTAAGCAGCAAGCTTTGTGAAAACCAAAATGCATGTCTGTCTCAAAAGTTTTGGCCACAACTTTACATACACAGTTCATCCTGAGTATGTACACCCGATCGTAGGCCTGAATGCAGTGTATACAGAGCCTTAGGCCCCTTTCACACATGCGAGTTTTCCGCTCGGGTGCAATGCGTGAGGAGGACGCATTGCACCCGCACTGAATCCGGACCCATTCATTTCTATGGGGCTGTGCACATGAGCGGTGATTTTCACGCATCACTTCTGCGTTGCGTGACAATCGCAGCATGCTCTATATTGTGCGTTTTTCACGCAACGCAGGCCCCATAGAAGTGAATGGGGCTGCGGGAAAATCACAAGCATCCGCAAGCAAGTGCGGATGCGTTGCAATTTTCCCGCATGGTTGCTTAGCAACGGGACCCGATCTTTATTATTTTCCCTTATAACATGGTTATAAGGGGAAATAATAGCATTCCTAATAAAGAATGCATTGTAAAATAAAGTGGAAGGGGTTAAAAATAATAAAAGTTAACTTACCTTAGCCACTTGATCGCGTAGTTAGTCAGCTAAGATCTAAAGGACCTGTGATGACGTCACATCACATGGTCCATCTTACTATGGTGATGGACCATGTGATTGGACCATGTGATGTGACGTCATCACAGGTCCTTTAGCTGTTAGCTGATGCAGGGAAAAAGAGGAGAAATCGCAACCACGCGATCAAGTGGCTAAGGTAAGTTAACTTTTATTATTTTTAACCCCTTCCACTTCATTTTACAATGCATTCTTTATTAGGAATGCTATTATTTCCCTTATAACCATGTTATAAGGGAAAATAATCAATTCTCCAGTAGACCCGAAACCGGACTTCAGTGATGAAGTCCGGCTTCGGGTCTGGGTACCAAGCATGGCGATTTTTCTCACGCACGTGCAAAATGCGTTACAAACGTTTGCACCCGCACTGGAAAAACGCGCATATTCCCGCAACGCACCTGCCTGAAAGATGACGCCCGTGTGAAAGAGGCCTTACTATTACATCTGTGTTGCATGTCTACAGGTTTTCAGCCTGTATGAAAACAATTTTATTGTAATTATCTACAAGCAGAGCTCTTGAAAATGGTACGGAATAGAATACAATTCAGAAATATGACACTGTACTGCAATACCAGACGCAGCCCTCATACAAGTGTGGTGCTATTTTTGGGGTGAGGTAAACTTTGTAGGAAGGACGGTATTGAGCTTTACACAAAATTGTGTCAAAGCCATGTTATTTTACTGCAGTTTGACCATGGCACTTACCATAATGGACTTACCATGACAGTTTGACCACGTGGACTTACTTTAGTGGACTGGAGAAAACCAGCATTCAGGAAATGTTAGTTTGTTAACAAGCATTCGGTATCTTAGCATGTTGTTCTGGCATTTGTATGCCAATCTGCCGTTAACCTTTCCCTGGTGAATAAAAAGTGCCTTGTGGCTATAATTTTTTTTTTTACTGGATAAATTTAGGGTACATACAATGCATTGAAGCAGGGCAGACTCTGCTCTGATCATACATGGATGTACATTGACTAATAGAAGCTGCTACCAGATTCATCATGTAATAACGGCTCCCTTCTGAAGACTAACATACAATGATTTGCTGTTAGGAAATGTTCCATTGGCTCATAAATAAATGTAATATTGATGTAGTCTCCCTAGTGTTCATTTCTCATTCCACTCCTTGCGTTGATCAGCGTTGTTTTAGTGCCAATAGCACAAAGTAACCTGGAATTCCATCCACTGTGTTATTTTTGGCTATCTAGTTCATTTTGTCAGATTAACGTGGCAAAATTCGGAAAATACATTTGTGGGTAGAAACACAAGCCAGCTCCTCGTCCTTCTCAGCTTTCCAGAATTCTGGGAGGAAGATATTGGCTAAGGAATGGTGATAGTCGCTTTGTTTTGCCTATGCTTTCAAACTTTAAGGCACCTGAATAGAAATACTAAAAGAAACCGCCCTGAATTGGATGCTGTATACTCTAATTGTATTCTTCAATTTGGATCCAAGACTGTTAGGAATTTTTCCACCCTATCAACTATGAACCGAGCACTCTTAGCATTCAGTATTTTGCTGCACTGCCGCAGGCAAAAGGATACATTACTGGGTGCCCATTGAAACCAGTGTGCTGTTCTTGAAAAAAATGAGATGGGTCTGCCAGAGAGACCGTCTTCTTAGCCACTGTGTGCTCTGGCCATATGTTGCAGGCTCATCTATCAAAATGATAACATGGTAATGTTAACAGTTTTTATGACTGTTGATCCAGAGGAAGCAAAACCCCCATTATATAGAAATCAATTTTTTTCATCATAAGGAAAAAGAAACTCCAAATCTGGCGATCAGAATACATTGCACTATGACGACCTCCAGAAGTCTAGTAACTATAAACTGTAATATTGTTACACTCCAGAAATACATTCCTCTTGACTCTTTTAGTGAATTCACCATCACCACCTTCTCAGGCAGAGAGTGCCACAGTCTCACTGCTCTTACCGTAAAGAATCCTCTTTATGTTTGGGTCGAAATCTTCTTTCCTCTAAAAAAGGAGTCCTGGGTATAAATAGATCATGGGCGAGTTATCTGTACTGACCCCACATATATTTATACATGGTTATTAGATCACCCCTTAGTCATCTTCTTTGCAGACTAAACCCTCATTTGGATCATCTATATGTGTACTGTAGTCTACCCATTCAGTTGGCCACCTTTGAAACCTCTCAAGCTCTGCTATGTAGTTCTTGTGAATAAACCTCATCTGCCATTTCTCTGTTCAGGCCTCCAATCTATCCAAATCCATCTATAGCAGTATAATATTCTCTTTTGTGCTAATTACTATACAGAGTTTAGTATCATCTGCAAAAAAAGATTTTTTTTTTACTATATAGCCCCCCTACAAGATCATTAATAAATATATTGAAAAACATGGAGCCCAATACTGATATTCCTGGGGACAGTGACCCAATCTGAGCGTGTACCATTAGGCCCCTTTCACACGGGCGAGTTTTCCGCGCGGGTGCAATGCGTGAGGAGGACGCATTGCACCCGCACTGAATCCGGACCCATTCATTTCTATGGGGCTGTGCACATGAGCGGTGATTTTCACGCCTCACTTTTGCGTTGCGTAAAAATCGCAGCATGCTCCAGTTTCTGCGTTTTCCACGCAACGCAGGCCCCATAGAAGTGAATGGGGATGCGGGAAAATCACAATCATCCGCAATCATGTGCGGATGCGTTGCGATTTTCCCGCATGGTTGCTAGGATACGATCGGGGTGGGGACCTGACCCAATCTGATCTGTTGGATGAAGGACTTGCCATGATGTCACAGGATCACATGGGTCACATGGTCCACTCAAATGCTTCTATGATTGGACCATGTGACCCTGTGACGTCACCACAGGTCCTCAAGCATCCCAACCATCAAGAGAGAAGACGTTCTGGGGCTCTGCGCGTACAATGGGAGAAGGTAAGTTAACTCTTTATTATTTTTAACCCTCTATAGCCCGGGAACATTGCATTCTGTAATTAGAATGCGATTATTTTCCCTTATAACTATGTTATAAAGGAAAATAATTACATATACAGAATACTCATCCCGAAACCAGACTTCAGTGATGAAGTCTGACTTCGGGTCTGGGTACCAAGCATGCGGATTTTTTCACTCGCGTGCTAAACGCACTACAAACGTTAGAACACGCGCGGAAAAATCGTGGCGATTCCCGCAACGCACCCACCTCTTATCCGGGCGTCAAACATGACGCCCGTGTGCAAGAGGCCTTAATAACCACCCTCTGTTTTCTTTCACTGAGCCACTTCCTTGCACAAATCTCCCAGTCCAAGCATTATAATTTTATTTACCCATCTTTCATGTGGCATAATATAAAATTATTTGTAAAAAAAAAATGACAACCAATGACTCACCCTGGTCCAGTCTAGAACTTTTTGTCTTTGTCTTGACATTTATGATAAATTCACCTCTGTCACCTGTGATTCCCGTTCGCCAATTCTGTGTGTCCTCCTAGACTTTAATGGAGAGGCAATTGTGCTTTAGCGTGGTTCTCTCCATTGAACTCTGTTGGAGAAAAGGCTGAGCAAACCTTTTCTAAACTAGTCAGCCCCGTTAGAGACTTCTCTTCTGTAAAAGCTCAAATCTAAACTACAACTAAAGAGGAACCCAAGTCAGTCTGTTGCAGTATTGTTCACAAAATTATCGGACATATACAAAATGTACCGTATGTATATTTTTGTGTATCCTTGAAGGAACTCATGTCTTGCTCAAAAATATATGTAGTAGCTTATTTTTGTAATAGTTTGTACATTCATAGACCTCACAAATAAAAGTGGTCTTTTGCGCCATCAGTAGGTATGAAAGGATGCTTGTACTATCCACCCCGCATTCATCCTTCTTCCTCTTCATCAATAAGCCTTTCACATGTGACCATCAGTGACTCTGCTAAGTCAATCAGGACTGGGCACAGCACATTTTTGGAGTTGTTTAGTGATGTACTTTGAAGGTGTTTTTCTCTCCACTTGGTTTCTGTAGCTTATTTTCTTTTCTTTTTTTAAAGCAGGTACTAGTTGCCTCTCAGCTGTCAGACTCGGCATTTATGAAACTTCAGAGAGTCTTAAAGCTTTGCTGCACACCATGTTTACCGGGGAAAACATTTATATTTTCTCTGGAAGTAAAAGTCGTGTATATAAGGGAACCACGTGATATTGACACTAACTTGGCTTCTCTGGCCTAAGGACCCTGAAAATCTGAAGGATTCCTTTATGTAAATTTCCAAATTGAAAAAGCAGAGCACACATATGATGGGGGAAAATAGCAATACACATGAGATTCAAAATACAGTCTAAAGTGCAAAATAAGGAACAATAAACATAGAAAATAAAAAATGGTTGTGGTCATAGCAAAACCTTCAACCCTTTCCTGATAGAACGAATTTCGGTTTTTGCATTTTCATTTTTTTTACCTACTTTCCTGGAGCCATAACTTTTTTATTTTCCCGTTAACATAGTCATATGAGGGCTTGTTTTTGTAGTTTAAATTGCAGTTTTTAATGGTACCATCCAAATTGCATAGGATGTAGTAGGAAGCTGGAAAAAAAATTCAAAATGGGATGGAATTGAAAAAAAATGCCTAGGGAAGGCATTCCTACCCCCAGGAAGTGCGCACTTTGGGATTTTATGCCTTTCAGATGCTGTGGTCACGTTTGAGCATGACATCTGAGGGATTAATTGTCCGTGATCGGCATTACCGCTGATTGTGGACATTAGCCTCGGGTGTTTGCTGTTTGAAACAGCCGGCATACGATTGCTATGGTGAACGGTCCACTACGGATTGTGCGCCATCATTAAAGACCCAGCATCGATGTTGGGAATGGTTTAAAGGGGTTTTCCAGCTAAACAAAAATTGTTTACATTGGGGTCAAAGGAGCTTAAATGATTATTCTGGTTAGAGAAAGTTATCCCCAAATCCACAGGATAAGGGACAACTATTGTGGGAGTCCTGCTGTATCCCATGGAGTACCCCTGAAATGGACAGAGCAGCTGGTCATTTTCTATGGGAGAACCAGACAAACTTGGATAAGCACTCCATGTGCTTGAAAGATTCTGGAAGGGCAGTGAAAGTGGCACAGTATATTCTGTTATGAGAATATCTGTATTATTTACTCATTGTAGAACTCCCACACATACTAATGTAAAATCAGATCCTTCAATGTGATAATACGGCAAAATATCATTATTTCCATTCCGTTAGTGCCTTGTAAGTAGATTCCAGCTATACTCTCCACTGCATAGTATGACAATAACCAGAAAATCTTGCACCTATCCTCTCTATTATGAAGCAGAGCATCATTTCTACCCCCTATTAACTACTGCCTGCCTGCACTAATTCTAATGTCTGGTGAACTATGTCAGGGGCCGATGAGTTCTATGGCTGACAATACTATAGTGCTGATAATGTTAAAATGCACTGTGACTGATAATGTTATAATGCACTGTAGCCAATAACGTTATCGTGCACTGTGGCTGATAATGTTAAAATGCACTGTGGCTGACAATGCTATAATGCACCGTGGCTGACAATGCTATAAGGCACCGTGGCTGACAATGCTATAAGGCACCGTGGCTGACAATGCTATAATGCACCGTGGCTGACAATGCTATAATGCACCGTGGCTGACAATGCTATAATGCACCGTGGCTGACAATGCTATAATGCACCGTGGCTGACAATGCTATAATGCACCGTGGCTGACAATGCTATAATGCACCTTGGCTGACAATGCCATAATGCACTGTGGCTGACAATGCCGTAATGCACTGTGGCTGACAATGCCGTAATGCACTGTGGCTGACAATGCCGTAATGCACTCGGCTGACAATGCCGTAATGCACTCGGCTGACAATGCTGTAATGCACTGTGGCTGACAATGCTGTAATGCACGGTGGCTGACAATGCTGTAATGCACTGCGGCTGACAATGCTGTAATGCACTGCGGCTGACAATGCTGTAATGCACTGCGGCTGACAATGCTGTAATGCACTGCGGCTGACAATGCTGTAATGCACTGCGGCTGACAATGCTGTAATGCACTGCAGCTGACAATGCTGTTGACCATTTTGCTTGTTGCTGGCAATCATGAAGTGGTTCTTGGCACTTACAAAATGACTGACTGTTTTGCTGCTTATCAACAGCTGAAGGAGATAATGGGGGAGATTTTTAAAATGGGTGTAAAGTAGAACTGGCTTAGTTGCCCATAGCAACTAATCAGATTCCGCCTTTCATTATTTACAGCTCCATTGGAAAATGAAAGGTGTAATGTGATTGGTTGCTATGTGCAACTAAGCTAGTTCTGCTTTACACCAATTTGATAAATCTCCCCCAATGTGTTTACACATTTTTTTATTTTTAATTTTTGGTGTTTCTTGGTGTGCCGATAGGATGCATTTAAATTAATAAACAGAAAAGTGTATTAACTAATCTGCCCAAGCCCACTTATTTGTACATATTCAGTATGCGACTCTGTGCTCAGTCATTTGCCTGCAGGTGTACCTTGCATTGGCACATTTTTGCTTCCAGCCTAGTTTGATATTGCATTAATGGTTTGTTGATGCTAACATATGCACAGTATTCTCTTTGTATGTTTCTTTTAATACGTGCCATCAAGAGAAGATGTATTGCTGTTGGCAGCTCAACATCTCCCTGCTTTCTTATGTTAGGCTTGTGGATAAACTAAGCAAATTGAGATCTAGTCTCTGTTCCCTGTAAAACCAAAGAGGTCTGCACAAATGTCCTTTGGGTTATGAAACGATCCACTTTTGATATTTTCTTTGAAGTCTATCATGGAATGTTTAGATGCTGACTGGAGACATTTCTTCTTGGGTGGTAGCCAGTTTTTTTTTATATGGCATGGTAACTTCAGTAAGCCATCTATATTAATAAGCAATGAATCTCAGGCATGTTTAAACCAATTCATTATATTAATGCAGGGCTCGACAAATCCCAGGCGCCAGGTCGCCATGGCGACCAGGAATTTGGTCCTGGCGCCTGGGTAGTTGTCAGCCCGTTCTGTCAGGTGCCCGGGCGCAGGGCCGGCGCGGACTAGGAGCGCCGGCCCCCTTCATGCTGCAGCCGCCCGAGCGCTCTGTATAGAGCCTCAGGCGGCTGCAGCACTGCCCGGGCTGGCGCGTCCATGAGGGCGCACCGCCCGGGCACAGCATGAAGAGAGGGACTGACAGGAGGGAAGCGCTTAGCGCTCCCTCCTGTCAGTTCCTCATTGTAGCGTGGCCGAGCCTACCGTGGTCCGCGGTACAGGAGCATCTGTCTCCTGTACCCGGCCGGACTGACATGAAGTGCGCACACAGTGTGCACTTCCTGTCAGTCCGCCCGGGTACAGGAAACTAAAGCTCCTGTACCCGTGGGACTATACAAAGCTCGGCCACGCTACACTAAAGGCAGGGGAGGAAGAGGGAGAAAGTGAATGAGAAGGAGGGGTGAAAGTAAATGACAAGGGGGTAGAAAATGAATGACAAGGGGGAGAAAGTAAATGACAAGGGGGAGAAAGTAAATGACAAGGGGGAGAGAAAGTAAATGACAAGGGGGAGAAAGTGAATGACAAGGGGGAAAGAGATTGACAAGACGGACCCTCTGCCCTCTCTCCACCGGACCCCTCTGCCCTCCCTCCGGACCCCTCTGCCCTCCCTCCGGACCCCTCTGCCCTCCCTCTGCCCTCTCCTCCGGACCCTCTGCCCTCTCCTCCGGACCCCTCTGCCCTCTCCTCCGGACCCTCTGCCCTCTCCTCCGGACCCTCTGCCCTCTCCTCCGGACCCCTCTGCCCTCTCCTCCGGACCCCTCTGCCCTCTCCTCCGGACCCCTCTGCCCTCTCCTCCGGACCCTCTGCCCTTTCCTCCGGACCCTCTGCCCTCCCTCCGGACCTCTCTGCCCTCCCTCCGGACCCTGTAATCCTTGTAAGGGTTTCCACATGTCATGGCGGCCGCAAGTGGCGATCACTTAGACGCTGGCAGCATCTGACGTGTCATATAACCTATTGAAAAGGGGAAGCATTATGGGGGCCCTATATACTCGCACATTATGGGGGCACTATGGAAAACGGGGTAGGAACACTATGGGGGCATCTACTGGGGGCCCTATGTACTGGCATGCATTATTGGGGGGCTCTATAGAGAAGTGGGGGGGGAGCAGCACTATGGGGGCATCTATTGGGAGCTTTATGACGCGGCTCTGCCTGGCTCCTAACTTTTTTAGCTGGCTCCTAGATTCCAAGTAAATTTGTCAAGCCCTGTATTAATGTGCCGTTTTACAATATTAAGAAAGTGATGATTGGATTTCCTCTACTGAATACAGGCAATTAAAGAGAAAATAATAAAAAGGAGGGCATCTATGGTATGTTTTACATTTATAGTCAAGCCTAGACAAAACAACTCTTTCCTAGGTCTAGAATCCAGCACCAAAATTTAGCACAGAGTTTAGCAAGGAAATTAAATATAGGGTAATAATTTTTTAGCTGTGGTGTCATCACTTGGTAAGCCTTCACTGACTGGCATTCATTGACCGGTAAACTAAGGGTTTGATTTCAGTTGCACATCTATTATACCTCAATTATGTGGCTTATGCATGTTAGAAAGTATGATGTATAGTTTTTGAAAATCGTGAAAATGCTTTGAAGACTTTTAGCTTTCAGATTCCTAAACAATTGCAAGATGATGTGGCTGATGCATGATACAAAGTGTAATGGGTAGTTTTTGAAAATTGTGTTTATTAGCTTTATGTATCCCAAGATACCATGTAACATGATTGCAGTCATTCTTCTGCATTTATCCTCCTTCTGCTTCAAATCATGCCTTCCAGTCTGTATCTGTCTACCAAATGATATCACATCCTGTCGCAGGCAATAATTCAAATAGAGACCTTAGAAAGAAAGGGTTACGGGGCTCCACAGATGAAGCTAGAGGTAGTTATGGAAGACAGCTCCCAGTCCTAGGCAAAGTTGAGAGGAGATGTGGATAGAACAAAAGATTTTTTGGATAAAGGATCGCTCTTGTGGTTTCTTACACTTAACATTTAAGTGTAAGAAACATTTCTCTACCATTTTTAACCTTCCCCCGATAAAATGGGGAAGCCACTTGTACAAGCTGTGAAATGGATATGTCCCCAAATGGAGCATTAAGATGTCATGTATTTGGCTGTTGGTCCTTGTACACACAATATTTTCCATGTCATTAAAGCTTATTTGCATGTTAACATCTAGTCAAGACAACTGTAGATGTATTTAACTAGTTACATGACTCTAGATTACACCAGTAGCCATAGAAGGCAATCCAATGCTTATGTAGGTTGTAGACTTTCTTATAGTATAGTTTGAGCTATTACATTGTTTGGGTCTTTAAAGGGAACCTGTCATCACCTTCATGCTGCCCATACTAACGGCAGAATAAAGTAGAGACAGGTGAGTTGATTTCAGCGGTTTGTCATTTAAAAGTTAAAAGTAAGTGGTTACCGAGAACCAACATCACAATCATTGTAAACTGGGCCTGGAAAAGAGTCAGGGACACCTGAGAAGAGTCCTGGTTATTCATGAATTCCTGCTCTCCTGCCCACCTGCTGATGACGGACAGTCTTCTACCTAGTTTTCTCCCTAGGAGAGAACTGCCAATCATCATCAGATGGGTGAGAGTGCAGGAGATTATGAATAACCAGGACTCTTCTCAGGCAGATTTGACTCTTTTCCAGGCCTGTGCTGCAATGATTATGATGCTGGTTCTCGGCAACCATTTACTTTTAGCTCATTAGTAACACACCGCTGAAATCAGCATTTCTGTCACTATTTTATGCTGCCCTCAGTGAGGTCAGCGTAACGTTGATAAGGGTTCCCTTTAAATACCTGACTTTATTGATGAATACCACAGAATTCATGCCCTGCTGGTTCTTTCTACCACGGATCCTGAAATACTGTACAGACAATCAGGCGTCATCCAAGTATTCAATAGCATGATTGAAATCTATTATCTTTTATAGCCTTTAGGACTGAACCGTTGGGTTATATGGCTGGTAATCAGAGGTATGAGGTAGATTACTTTCCTAAACAATAGCCAGAAGGTAAAATTAAGTAACCACTCCCTGGAAACGCACTATATAATTGTTTAATTGTACCATTTTCAGACATGCTATAACTTCGTAAGGCATAACTAGGCATTTTGGTTTTCAAATGTTTCTTAGTTCCCTTTTAGAATTTAGTGAGATTGTTTTGTCCTGTTCGTTTTTACACAATGGTGATCTTAAAATGTCTTTGTATTATACTCTTATTGTGGCCACGTCTCTCTCCTTTCCAGAAAAATATTTCTTCTTGGGACTAATTTGATGTCTTTTTTTCTTTGCTATTATCCTTTGCCCTACTTTTCCCACTCTCTTTTGCAATATAATATTTTTTTCAGCTTGTATTTTGCTGATTTCCTACTCTCTTTTATCCTTTCTTTTGTTTTGTACAGTTTAAACTTAATAAAATTCTCTAGGCTTAAGACTGAGATCACTAGTAAATTTAATCAGCAGGTCTAGCACATTGCTGTTCCCAAGCTGGACTTTCTGCTAAAACTGTAAGACTGATGAGAGTTGTTTTATGAGCATTTGCGTATTTTCATCCAAAACTGACCAAGTGCACATGGATTGTAATGCACGGAGACATGTCAGTCTTAACATGGCAGAAAGGAATATGTAACATATTACTGAGATCTATCTTGTATGGAATAGCTAATAGATTTATGAATTAAATCTATTTTGGTCCTTGGAATTCACGTGTGAAAGTGAATTTGCATCTTTTAACATATGAACATGGAGGACCTAGGTTAGAATCCAACAAAGGGCAAAATCTACAAGGACTTTTAAGTTCTCAAGTTGAATGAGTCTGGATCCGTCTGCGGCAACCGTACAGATGTTGCCCATGCATTGGGGACTGCAAATGGCAGTCCTTAATGTAGGGAACAGCCGGCACATGTTCGTGTTCATGAAGCCTTATACTGTCAGCTCCATTCGAGGCAAGGACTGATGTGAGTTGGGAGAATTATAATATAGCAATTTTTTAAATGGAATCTTTGAATATCCTAAATTATAGTTTAACTTTCTGGCATCTCTTAAGTTGAAAACCAAAACTCTCTTTGAAGGTACATTACCTAGCACTGTCATTTCGAAGACATTAATTCATCATCCTGAGCACCTTTTGATTGAGTTAGAGCATCATTCCACTGGAGTGGAATGGCTTCCAGCAATTGCATTTTTGGTGGTAAAACTGTTAGTTGTAGTTCTAGCACTGAGATTTATGGCATCTGATGTGCACAGGTGTGGAGAAACATCAGCGTTCATTGCGTTGCTTAGAACCTGTAACAAACAAGCCTCAACATCTGATATGACTCTCAGCACAGACAGTCCCAAAAAAAATACTGTTTGTGCTGTTTTATTAGGCTTCACGTACTTCTCATAATCCTGTTTATCTCTTCACCGCTGTTTTGCTGACAAACCCATTCTATCTAAAATGGCTGCTATGAGCAAATCGGTACAGTTTGTCAGCTTAATGTTACCAAACTAAGCCTTTCTGTGAAGGTATAACGATTGCTCAAGCCCTAAAGGGATCCTCAAACATGTTTCAGAATCTCATCTAATAGCAATATTCAGAGCTGAACATAGCGTAAGAGAGCAAAGCTCATAGCTTTGGAATTCAGAGCTCAAGGGGAAAGCCTGCTCTCTGCAAACGACGTCACTGTGAACAGGAAAATCATTGTGTGGTGGTGATGTCACGCCAGGAAACCAGTGCCTCATCAAACAAATCATTTCAACTTGGAGGCCAAGAAAAATATCGTAATTATAATGCCCTGTAATTAAAGTCCTCTGGATGGACTAGGTATAAATATGTCTGGTAGACTTTAATGGAAAGAAAACGGTAAATTTGCCACGGCATGTATCTTATTAGATAGTAATATCCAGTCTCTTGAAAAGAATGCAGAGCCGAGGCAGTAACTTGTATCCCTGATAAGAATATGCTCTCCAGTGTAAATATTACTTTCACAATATGATCATAATTTCACAGACTGGAGATTTTGTTTCCTAAGTAAATTCAACTAATATTAATATTGGTATTGGAATGCAAATTTTAGACTATACAAAAACTGTTAAAAGAGATTACAACACGAGGATTACAATGTATGGCTGGCACCTTCTCCACTGACTGCTCTTGCCAGTTGGTCACAGCAAGGGTTGGGTGGAGTTGGAGTTGGCTAACCCTTGTAACTCACTCTTTCACTGGATGTGAGGACTGCTGAGCCAACATTGCATATGACAGATACAAATCTAGTATGACATGGCTTTCACTAGCTTGTTATTTTCAATAATTGGCAGCACGGGTGAGGCAAGCTGTCTTGATGCCCAAGGCAAAAGTTTACCCTATAAGAGTGTACCCTATTACCCTTATTCCCTGAAGTTCAGCATCATACTGTAAGATCCTCACCTGCTTTGCACTCCAGGGGAACCAAGAGGGGTCCTCGTGGAGTTGCGGGACAGGTTATGCGTGTCTCTGATGCACCAGCGTGGACATCGGAGGGGAGGAGCGTCTGAGTCCCGGGGACAGAGTGGCCAGGCGAGTGACAAGACGCCGCGGCCAGGGTTGTCTCCGGTGTCTCCTGCGACTTCCGTTTCCGCATCTGGGTCCACGCGCTCGCATACTCGCGCTGAGTCGATCGTGCGTCCGTGCGTACGCACGAGGGCAGGTTCGCAAAGGGATACAAGGTCGCGAGTACGCGCTTCTTATGCGCTTCGTCGACCAGTGGCGCATAATATACTGACTCACAAGAGCAAAGTAGACTAGGGAGCCAGCCATGGGTTAATCAACTTGTGATTGCCTTAGGCCATGTACTCAGGTGCAGGGCAATTTGTTCACCTATGGAAGTGGACACTTGGCACCCTGGGATTGGTCAGCAGGCATTTAAAAGGAGGTCTTCAGGGTGATCAGTGCCCACTGTTATTTTCCCTCAACCAGGTATAGGTCATAACTGCTAGTGACTGAAGACTGCCAGGAACTTTGTCCTTTGCAGCGGACCCAAGATCTGGAGTGACTCGACTGCCAAGTGCACAGCATCATTCAGCACTGGTTTGGACTATTCCTGGAATCTCCTTGCCTGGTTTTTGTTATTATTTCTTGTTACCAGCAAGTGTTCTGGACGTTTATGTTTCTGGTGAATAAACACCTTTT
Source organism: Bufotes viridis (assembly GCA_033119425.1). Taxonomy (NCBI): domain Eukaryota; kingdom Metazoa; phylum Chordata; class Amphibia; order Anura; family Bufonidae; genus Bufotes; species Bufotes viridis. Next base: position 165,869,235 of record CM065592.1, read on the forward strand.
TGCTTTCATCACTGGTCTGTTTGTTGGTGCCTTGCATTACAGAACAGTGGGCCCAACTAACAGTTGCCATGGACAATATCCAGCAGCGACTGAGTGAATTAACGGGAGCCGTTAACCTGCTGTTCCAACGACGCCCAAATATACCAGCAGCCGCTGCAGCGCAAATCCAAGAGCAACTGACAACTGTGATGGAGGAGGTTCAGCAGCTGATCCAGGGAGCCTCAGCACTACCCGTCACTATCGCAAGGCATCAAACAGAACCAAAGATCCCTCTGCCTGACTCCTTCACAGGAGAGCGACAGGAGTTCTTAAACTTCAGGGACTCCTGTCTCCTTTATTTCCAGTTGCGTCCGATGGCTTCTGGCACTCTCAGGCAGAGAATTGGGATTGTAATGTCACTGCTACGTGGAGACCCCCAACGTTGGGCATTTAATTTGCCTCAAGACCATACAGCTTTTTCGTCAGTGGACGCCTTCTTCGAGGCTATGGCTGTGATTTACGATGACCCGGATCGTACTCGCACCGCAGAGACCAATCTTGAGCATATTCAACAAGGCCGCCGCCCAGCTGAAGAATACGCTGCAGAATTCAGGCGATGGGCAGCTTTCACCACCTGGGGCGACGCAGCCCTACGCCATCGCTTCCGCTTGGGACTTTCGGATGCGGTCCGGGATCTTCTTTTGGCCTTGCCTACCCCCTTCTCGTTGGAAATGGCTATCTCTCAGGCAATCGATGCCGACAGGCGAATCCGTGAGAGGCGAGTGGAACGGTCGTCTCGGTTTTCATCCTCTCGACCACATCCAGGGCCTCTTAAATCGGCCGAAGAGCCAATGGAGGTTGGATCCTCCCATCTCACACAGGCAGAACGAGCTCGTCGCCAGCAGAAAGGCCTGTGCCTATTTTGCGGAAAGTCTGGACACCTCGTTAAAACCTGTCCCCTCCTGCCGGCGGGAAACGAATGAACCTAGGGGGCATAGAGGAGAACCCCCTAGGTGCTATTATCCCTCCTCCAAGCCGGGTGATGGTATCCATATCCTTACGGTGGCAAGACAAGGTCCATGAGTTTTCGGCACTAATCGATTCTGGGGCCGCTGGGAATTTTGTGGACTCAACCTTGGTTCGTCGACTTGGCATCCCGTTGATCCAGCCGAAAACCACCATGTCAGTGACCGCGATTGATGGATCCCTCTTCAAGATGGTCGTGCAGTGTGGATGACTCCGGGAATACAGGTAACGGTGGGGGCTGATCATCGGGAGACCTTAAGCCTTTTTGTCCTTGACATGCCATCCACTCCCGTGATTTTGGGTCTCCCTTGGTTGAGGCTCCATAATCCAGTAGTGGACTGGCGCTCGGGTCTTATTTGTCAGTGGAGTACGGAATGCCTTACTAAGTGCATTCGTCCCGACCTGTCACTAGCCTCCATGGAAGTATTAAGTACTTTACCACAGCAGTATCATAATTTCCGAGATGTGTTCAGTCCTCAGGGGCTGATGTGTTACCTCCCCACAGGTCATATGATTGTCCTATAGACCTGTTGCCAGGTACCATGCCACCACGAGGGCATCTATATAATCTCACTGGGCCTGAGGTTCAGGCTCAGCGGGAGTATATTAAAGAGAACCTTGAGAAGAATTTCATTCGTCCATCCACTTCCCCTGCTGGAGCTGGATTCTTCTTTGTGGAGAAGAAGGATGGAGGCTTGAGACCTTGCATCGATTATCGTGCCCTTAATCGGATTACGGTGAAGAATCGGTATCCACTGCCTCTGATTGATGATCTGTTTTCTCAGGTGGCAGGGGCCCGAGTCTTCACCAAACTCGATTTAAGGGGTGCTTATAATTTAGTTCGCATTAGAGAGGGTGACGAATGGAAGACCGCATTTAATACCAGAGACGGGCATTACGAGTATCTCGTGATGCCTTTCGGTCTCTGTAATGCTCCCGCGGTCTTCCAGGAGTTCATCAACGATGTTCTCAGAGATTTCTTGGGTAGATGTGTTGTTGTCTATCTAGATGACATACTAATCTACTCTTCGGATCTGGTCTCTCATCGGAGACACGTGTGTCAGGTTTTCCAGAAGCTGAGGGAGAACCGCCTCTATGCCAAACTTGAGAAGTGTCTGTTTGAGGTGAAGGAATTGCCTTTCCTGGGGTACATTATCTCAGAAAAGGGATTGGCTATGGACCCATCCAAACTTTCTGCTGTCTTGGATTGGCCTCAGCCTAAGGATCTTAAGGGGTTGCAGCGTTTCTTAGGCTTTGCCAACTTCTACCGCAAGTTTATTAAGAATTTTTCTGCGATAGTAGTACCTCTCACCAACCTCACTAAGAAGGGAGCTAATCCTTCTAAGTGGACGAGAGAGGCAGTCAGAGCCTTTGAGACGCTGAAACAGGCCTTTTGCACGGCACCAATTCTTACTCATCCAGACACCTCCAGACCTTTTGTTCTCGAGGTCGATGCCTCAGAGGTCGGTGTAGGGGCAGTTCTCTCACAGTATTCTGGGGACCCTGAGAGGTTACATCCCTGTGCCTTCTTCTCTCGGAAGCTCTCTCCAGCCGAGTGTAATTATGATATCGGCAATAGAGAGCTTCTGGGAGTAAAATTGGCTTTTCAAGAGTGGAGACATTGGCTAGAGGGTGCAGAACATCCCATCACGGTTTACACTGACCACAAAAATTTGGAGTATCTAGAGAGTGCCAAAAGACTCAACTCCCGACAAGCCCGGTGGGCATTGTTTTTCACCCGCTTCAATTTCCGCCTCACTTATAAGCCAGGTTCCAGAAACGTGAAGGCAGATGCCCTGTCCCGCTGCTTCCCTGAGGCTGCTTCCGTCCTGGACTCTGAGCCAGAAACCATTCTCCCAACTAAATGTTTTCTTGCTGCCCTAGGGGCCGCAGAAGTAATGGAGGACTTGTCCTCTCTTCTTGAGCCTTCACAGGCAGAGAGTCCACCTGACAAACCCGAGGGTCGATGGTTTGTACCCATTAACCTTCGATTGAAGGTCATCCAACAGCTTCATGACTCAAAGTCTGCCGGGCATTTGGGTGTTAAGAAAACACTTGCCCTTGTTAAACGTCACGTGTGGTGGCCCAACATGTCCGTGGATGTTAAGGCCTATATCCAGGCATGTACTGTTTGTGCCAGATGTAAACCGTCCCGGTCTGCCCCTTCTGGGACTTTACTCCCACTGCCAATTCCCCAGGCTCCATGGACTCACATTTCCATGGATTTCATCACAGATTTGCCAAGGTCCTCTGGAAGTACGGTAATCTGGGTAGTGGTGGACCGTTTTAGTAAAATGGCCCATTTTATCCCACTCCCTGGATTGCCCTCGGCCAGAGAATTGGCAGATCTGTTCTTGAATCATGTCTTTCGATTACACGGAGCGCCGGATGACATTGTTTCAGACAGAGGAGTGCAATTCATCTCTCGCTTCTGGCGTTCTTTCTGCTCCCGATTGGGTATTAATTTGTCTTTCTCTTCTGGTTTTCACCCAGAGACCAACGGTCAGACGGAAAGGACTAACCAGACCCTGGAGCAATATCTCCGGTGCTTCGTGTCAGACTGCCAGGAGGAATGGGCAGCGTATCTACCCTTTGCGGAGGTGGCTTATAACAACTCTGAGCATGCTTCCACTAAGATGTCTCCGTTCAGGTGCGTGGGGGCAGGGATCCAAGACTCTCTTCTTTGGCCGGACCCTCCACTGACTCACCGGTGGTGGATCAATGGTTCAAGGATAGACGTCCCATTTGGTCGTCGGCCCAGCGGAATCTCCGCAGTGCGGTGGCGCAACAGAAGAAATTTGCTGATCGTCATCGCACTGTAGAGCAAAAGTTTAAGGTGGGAGATCAGGTGTGGGTCTCCACCCGGAACATTCCGCTGCGTCAGCCATCTTCCAAGTTGGGTCCTCGATTCATTGGCCCATACCCGGTGACACAGAAGATCAACCGAGTTACGTACAAGGTTGTTCTTCCACCGCCGATCCGAGGAGTGAACACCTTTCATGTTTCACTTCTCAAATCGGCAGCCGACTCCGCTCCCTTCATTCAGACCCCATCCCCGCTGGAGGTCCAAGGGGTACCGGAGTTCGAGGTGAACAGAATTTTGGACTCTCGTTTTGTCCAAAGGTCTCTTCAATACTTGGTGGACTGGAAGGGTTTTGGTCCAGAGGAGAGATGTTGGATACCTGCTCGCCAGGTGCATGCGGATGAGTTGGTGGCAGCTTTTCACCGGGATAATCCGGGAAAGCTTGCTTGGAGTCTTCAGAGCCGCCTCCTCGAGGGGGTAATGTAAGATCCTCACCTGCTTTGCACTCCAGGGGAACCAAGAGGGGTCCTCGTGGAGTTGCGGGACAGGTTATGCGTGTCTCTGATGCACCAGCGCTGACCCCTTTGCGAACCAGTGCGGGGATGCGTTCGCGTGGACATCGGAGGGGAGGAGCGCCGGAGTCCCGGGGACAGAGTGGCCAGGCGAGTGACAAGACGCCGCGGCCAGGGTTGTCTCCGGTGTCTCCTGCGACTTCCGCTTCCGCATCTGGGTCCACGCGCTCGCATACTCGCGCTGAGTCGATCGTGCGTCCGTGCGCACGCACGAGGGCAGGTTCGCAAAGGGATACAAGGTCGCGAGTACGCGCTTCTTATGCGCTTCGTCGACCAGTGGCGCATAATATACTGACTCACAAGAGCAAAGTAGACTAGGGAGCCAGCCATGGGTTAATCAACTTGTGATTGCCTTAGGCCATGTACTCAGGTGCAGGGCAATTTGTTCACCTATGGAAGTGGACACTTGGCACCCTGGGATTGGTCAGCAGGCATTTAAAAGGAGGTCTCTCAGGGTGATCAGTGCCCACTGTTATTTTCCCTCAACCAGGTATAGGTCATAACTGCTAGTGACTGAAGACTGCCAGGAACTTTGTCCTTTGCAGCGGACCCAAGATCTGGAGTGACTCGACTGCCAAGTGCACAGCATCATTCAGCACTGGTTTGGACTATTCCTGGAATCTTCTTGCCTGGTTTTTGTTATTATTTCTTGTTACCAGCAAGTGTTCTGGACGTTTATGTTTCTGGTGAATAAACACCTTTTTGCTTTCATCACTGGTCTGTTTGTTGGTGCCTTGCATTACACATACCTGTTAAATGGACCATTACACACACACATATATATATATATATATATATATATATATATACACACACATGTATGTACACATATATAATTCATTTTACTACTGAAAAATTTACTTTACTGGGGCTCTGATTAGGGCTGCATCCCCACTCCCCCCTACAGGAAGCTCCACTTGCCTGCTATCTGTGAATGGGAGCGCACATCATCTCTGTACACACTGATGCCGTGTGCTCCCATTCACAGATAGGCAAGAGGAGCTCCCTGTAGGGGGGAGCTATTGTCTGGGGCTGGATGAAGTGCAGGTTATTTTACTGCTGGACACCCTTTCAGTGCTGGTGCCCTGGTGCGCATGGCATCAGTGTGTACAGAGTTGCCGTGCGCTCCCATTGCTCTGATGTTTGTGAAATATGGCCAGGAGATCAGACGCGCTCTTACTCGGCTCCCTGCTCCAAACTTTGACTGGAATAAGCTGTTTGTACTGACAGAACAAGCAGCGGATTTCTGTCAGAGACGGAACAGGGAGCGCACCAGTGGCAGGGGCAGACTGGACATGCGCTCCTGTTAGGCAGTTTAGGAAAAGCAGCGCATGTGCAGTTACACTACAGGCATGGACGAGCTTTCTCCATGTCGCGTGCAGCCATGGGCGAACTGGCTGCACGGCAGAGCGGGGCTCAGGGGGCGTGGCTTACTATGAAAAGATTACCAGACATATTTGTTAAATAAAGTATATTTGGAATCTCTTTTTTACCCTGCCTCCAACAATGTTGTGTAAAGTACTGATATGGTGGCCAACCCCTTTAAGCCATATTCCTATCAGTAAGATCATTCATTTCTGATGAGTGTGTATGAGCTGTCAGGAATCAGAGATCATGCTTCACATTATCTGTCAGCTGAGTTGCCAGACTGAACATAGTGTAAACATACAGCTTGCTGCTAGAGAATCTCAACGCTGTACAGAGAAAGAGGCTGAAAAGTTTTAACAAACACCATTTGAAAAAATTATTATTTTTTTCTCCAGTAATACTCACCCCTTATTGCTTGCCTACTTCACCCATCCATGATCAGCAAAGCAGTCAGAGGTTTCATCTGAGAGTGTGCTTTGTAACTGTAATTTCAAAATCTCACATGCTATGTGATTTGTGGAAGAACAAAAAAAATGATGGTGTACCTATTTGTTTTCTAGTTAAATCAACTGGATAAGGCTGCTGAAGCTGCTCATACTTTCTTCATGGCTAACCCAGAGCATATGGAAGTACAACAAAATTTAAAGAACTATCAAGTCAAATCAGATAGGCCATTGATCGACAGGGAGAGACGTGTATATATGGTAAGTACTCATAGAATCTTTAGAACTCCCAGGCCTTCACCTTTTTACCCCTATACTAGGATCTGGTCACTGCTGCTGGAAATTCCCTGCTTGTTTCTTCAGAATAGTTTCTCCAGAAAGTAATCCAGAAACAGAGCCATATCTAAAAACTAGGAAGGACTATACATTTTAGAATCTTAACAATATCTGGCCAGCCCCAAATCCGTGGCGGGGCCACGTTTGAACCCATTGCGGTACCCTGTCGCATGAAATAGTTTTCAAATAGAACCAAATTTCAAGAAAAAATTCCTGTTGTGAATGTGTATAATCACTAGTTTGCAATAGAGCCACTACCGCCTGTATCCCCTTTCTGTGTCCAATGGAAGTGTAGAGGCTCACTACATCAGTTGTCACTAACCAACTGTCAGGAGGAACAGACTGTAGTTCAGCTATTATCCTCAGGAAATGTGTTGTATCCAGCAAGAAGGAAGATGTGTTCTTTACTAGGGATGTCAATACCTTCTCCAAGACAATAGATAGTGGAGACAATATAGAATCTACCGAGCCCACTATTGGATGTCCTGGGGGATCTATCAGGGTTTTGTGCACCTTGGGAAGAACATAAAATCATTTTAAGTTGTTTTTATATTATGTATTGTGTCATTTGTTTGTGTTTTGTTTGATTAACGCCAGAAGTGGGCGTCTTACGTCACTAATGTAGGACCCATTGTTTCACCTATATATACCACATGTATACCTCACTGTTTACCTGTTGACAAAGGCATAATAGCCGAAATGCGTCCTTGTACACGCTATACAACATGTGGAGTTCATTAAAAGCATAACCGAAAAGTAAGATACGACTGCCGGCCAGTGGCGTACCTACCTTATAGTCAGACCCTGCTGTGGGGCCCGCAGTCGAGGAGAGGCCCGCCATCTAACTGCTCCTGTCTATCTTTCTAAAACTAAAGGACCTTTGATGATGTCATCACAGGTCCTGTAAGGGAACTGCACAGTGTAAAGTGTAGTTCCCAGGTAAAAACAGTGCATCTGCCAGGACCTGTTATGACATCATCACAGGTCCTTCAACCCCTAACAGCAAGTATTAGAAGTGCACAATCAGCTCTGTATTGATCCATACAGACTGGAATGGAGTGGTAAGAGGAGGTCCTCCACTTTTCTCTTCATTTACATCCCCCCATGCACTGTTTTTACTCATTGCTCACTTATGTATACTTCAGACAGTTGCAGTGAACACTACCGTACCTCACACACAAAGTGAACATAATGTATAACTGACCACATATTTCTGTACATACTGCATCTTCACATCAATACACTGCTCTGTGTGTGTGTTTATATATATATATATATATATATATACAGTATATATATATATATACACACACACACAGGCTGCATAGATTGCACAGTATTATAGATGCAATATGTACAGATATATTGTATATACAGCAGTGTACTGATATATGAGGTATAATATATGCAGTGTGTATAGATATATAGTATATACAGCAGTGTACTGATATGTTAGATACGAGATATAATAGATGAAGTATACAGATATATTGTATATACAGCAGTGGACTGATATGTGAGGTACGAGCTGTAATACCTCATACCTCACGTCAATACACTGCTGTATTTACTATATACCTGTACACACTGCATCTATTATACCTCGTACCTCATATGTCAGTACCTGCTGTATATACAATATATCTGTACACACTGTATCCATTATGCCTCGTACCTCACATATTACACTACTGTATATACTAGATACCTGTACACACTGCATATATTATACCCCGTACCTCCCATATCAGTACACTGATGTACATACTATATACCTGTACACGCTGCATATATTATACCCTGTACCACACATATCAGTACACTGATGTACATACTATATACCTGTACACACTGCATCTATTATACAGTACCCCGTACCTCACATAAAAGTACATTGCTGTATATACTATATACCTGTACACACTGCATCTATTATACCCCGTACCTCACATAGTACATTGCTGTATATACTATATACCTGTACACACGGCATATATTATACCCTGTACCTCACATATCAGTACACTTCTGTATATTCTATATATCTGTACACACTGCATCTATAATACCTCGCACCTCACATATCAGTACACTGCTGTATATACCATGTATCTGTACACACTGTATCTAGTATACTTCATACTTTACATATCAGTACACTTCTGTATAATCTATATATCTGTACACACTGCATCTATTATACCTCTTTTGTGTGCCAGGGCTGTTTTGTAATGCGAATCCGGCCTTGATGGCATAAATTATAAAACGCAGCAGCAAGCATAGTTCATGGAAAAAAGGGCGAGGCCTGGAATGGGTAGTCGGAGGGGCTATAAAAGGGGAATGGGGAACTAATTTAGATTCTTGCTATGGGGCCCAGTGATTTCTATGTACGCCCCTGCTGCCGGGATTTCTTTCTTCATATACATTTTAGAATGACATGCAAATGGGAAATTAGTCTAGTGTCAAATACCAATCAGAACAGTAGGGATTCATCCAGAGGAGTGATGACACAAACTGGGTCAAAGAATCAGAACTCAAACCAACAATCTAGCACACTAGAATGAAGAGTCTATAACTGGCACTGGCCAAACAGCAGAGCAAATTCAAATAGGGAGCCAGGCTGCCAGATTGGCTGCATTAAAAGGGTTTTCCGAGATTTCTACACTGATATCACCTATCCTATGGGAACCCCACCAATCAGCTGTTTTGAGAAGGCACTGGCACTCCTGTGAGCTCTACTGCCTTCTTGAAGCTCACCAAGCACAGCGCTATACATTGTATGGTGGCTCTGCTTGATATCACGCTCAGCCCCCTTCACTTGAATAGGGCTGAGCTGCTCCTAGGCCACGTGACACATGAACGTGTCCTCACTCGGCCTAGAAAAAGCAGAGATAGGTCATCCTAACTGGTTGATTAGATTGTGCTCTGGATTGACTGCATAGTTAGGCACTGTGAGGCTGACAGGACATCTGAGCATTCGTCTCCTGGCTATACTGTCAGTCTCATTGCAAAATCATCAGTAGGTGGAGATGGATATTGTGGTAGCGAGGACAGGCAGGTTTATTAAAACTCCCTCAAGCCTATTGATGTTAAGAGCAGCATTAGAACAGTTGAGCATCAGTTTGCCTTTCTAATCTTTAGGCTGCCACTCTTACACTCTTTGTTCTGCCTCATACCTTCACTTTAGCTGATACCGATCACTTCATTACAAAATGGGCATGACTGCACCTCCATTAAATGGTTGAGTGATCACACAGATTGAAAATTACAATGTATAAATGGTAATAATTAAAGACTTACTATGGCTTGTGAAAATGTTAAAGGGGTTGGCCACTCTAATGCTAGTGCTGATCATTATGTTTATAAAATGACTATATGATTGATATTCTGCATCTGCACCATTTTCTACATTTCAGAGGGTATGTTCCTTGTTGGCCAAGTCTTTTGTGCTGTCCACACAGAAGTCCTGTTCACAAAATGGCTGCTAATGGAGGGTCATGTGACTAGGTAAATCACTCAGTCTCCTCCATTCACATACGCTGATCTGCCGTCTGCACTTGTTGGGAGTTTAGTTCAGGTGCAGTGTACAGTATGTGAATGGAGAAGGCAGAGTGATGTCTGGTCACATGACTCTCCATCAGCGGCCATTTTATGGACAGCAAAAATGATTTGTCCAACAAGGGGATACTGCTTATGAACTATAGCAAAAAGCATGAAATATCTTCAAAGGCTATGTTAGTAGGTGCCATATAGTCATTTTACATACACACTGGTCAACAGTAACATGAAAATGGCCAACCCTAAGGCTTGTAGACTTAGGACTGGACAGTATACCTCATCTCAAGCTGACAGTCACTGGTTCTATTGTTTTACGTGGACTATTACTTTAGAGTTTAATATAACTTGTATCATTCATGGAATAACAATTGTTGAGATTATTGTGTTTCTTGAGTTGATATTGGCTTTTTTACGTGCAGCTTTGGACTTGACTTTCACGTTTTTACCATTGAATATTTAGACATTCCATGTTACTTTGGAACAGTGCCTTTGAAAAAAGATGACATATTAGCTACTACTCCAAAAACATTATACTTAGGCATTGCCAACAGTTACATGTAATAACATTATGCATTTTAGCTGACTCTGCTGCCGCTCATAATACAATACTTGTACTGCTCATTGCCTGAATATATGTTTTGTGTGGTTCAACAGATGGAAATTACATTTCCTATTTAAATAATTCTGGAAAGTAAACTGGAAAAACCTAAGCATTTCTAATCATTATGTCATATGTAGTTTGTTCCCCCAGTTAAATAAGCAGTCAGCACTTTGTAAGGAAAGTAGAAGAATCAGATCCCAGACAATTCCAACAGCTTTCCACCTATCCATCTATATCAAAGCCTACAAATGCTGGCAATGTCATTTTTGTCTGTAGATGTGGGATATAGACCTTGTGCAGATTAGACCTGCTGTCATATATACAATTCAGCTTTGTTCCATAGACTTAACTCTATTACATTGGAATAATGTAGCCCCCAGGCACCTGCCCATAGATATATAATCATCTTCTGAGAGCATTAATAGTTGTAAATTGCCGATGCAACACAAATTTTAATACAAAATTTTACACTTGATTGCATTTTCCTCTATTACCCCCATGTATTATAGCAGCATAGACTTTTTTTTAAGTAACCATGTCTGTCAATATATAAATAAAAGCTCTCTATATTTAAAGGGGTTCTCCAGGCATGTACCTAAAAAGCTTTTTACGGCTAACCTGATGTGCTCTGACGTTGCAATCGGATGTGCTCCTCTTTCTTCCTGTTCAGCTGCAACTACATTATGAAGGAAGAGGAGCACATCCGATTGCGAAATCAGAGGAAGAATCCACAGCCAATCGGGCAGTCACGTAATCCCAGCCGGGAATATGGAATTGACGGAGTGCTGAAAGGGTAAGTACTACTCAAAGTGTACTTTTAAGGTACAGAGCCAGAGAACCCCTTTGAGTACATATATGTTTCACAAATTTATAACATTTTACCACCAGTGACGCATGTACATTATAATTATACCAATGTCATGTTTTTCTTGAAGTGCCCACAACTGGCCAGCTAACTGGGTGTGCTATTAGGGTGCGTTACCCAGGATTCCTGAAGGGGTCTCCTTTGGCGAATACCCCTACACTTAATTGTATCTGTGTCTTGGCGCAGAGCATGGGGCACTATAGGAGGACACAGAGCATGGGGCACCATAGAAGGGCACAGAATTTCAGGCACTATAGGGAGCACAGAGCATGAGGCACTATAGGGAGCACAGAGTAATAGGCAATATATAATCCTCAGGCTGTATAAAGAATCGGGCACCATATTAAGGGGCTACAGAACAAGAGCTACTATATAAGGGGGCACAAAGCATTAGGCATTATATGTATAGCATTATCTATAGGGGGCACTACCATTAAGGGCATTGCATATGAGGTGTGTTATTTTCAGGGGCATAGTATGTGACATGACTGTATTTAGAGGCACAGTGTATGTTGCTGTTATATTTAGGGAACAGAGTGTGGCGCTAAGAGGTTAGTATATAGGGTGCAGATATGTTGGTAAGATGAGAACCTGAAGACATCTGGGCAGCAAACTGTGCAGAGACAAGTCGTGGCAGGGAGAAGTCATCATGGTGGTCTGAACAGATAAAAAGAAACGGAAAAACAATAACTCCAGAGGAGCCGTCACCTGTATATCACTAAATGTTTATTCTGCCGCTAACTCCATCTGATCAGTGCTGAAGTCACTCGTATGATCTAGAGCCTGATGATGGGTGGTGGCATTCACTTGTGTGAGACCTCCCAGCATACTTTATACCTGTTCAGGCCCTACTGGAAGCTATAGTGTAGCAAGAGCGAACCTGGATATGCAAATGATATCTGCATTGAGCTCTTTTTTAGCTGGTGCTGTATATATGTGCCATCCTTGGTTCCGGTGTTGTATATACGTACTGGCACTGTATTTATGTAATGTGCTTGGTCCTGCAGATATATGTATATACTGAGCTTGGTTCGGATGCTGTATTTATGTACTACACCTGGTTCTAGGTTCTAGCATGGTTTTGGTGCTGTGTTTATGTACTGTGATGAATATATGTAATGTGTTTGGTACTGCCAATGTATTTATGTAGTGAGCTTGGTTCTGGTTCTTGCTTCTGAAAATAGCCGAGCCTGCACATGTGTTGCTTGTTCTTCATTTACTTGGGGACCCTGTTCTTGAGATAGAAGAGGGTCCTAGAGGTGGGAATTGCACCAGTGGGTATTTATCATATATCCTATAGATATGCAATAAATGTTCCAGATGGGACAACCCCTTTAAGCATTAGCTGTGCATTCTTTTCTGTGGGCAAGGGGGCCACCAAAAAGACTTCTCGCACAGGGTGCCATGTAACCTCTGGCCTTCCCTACACTTTAAATATATCAGATGGGTTCTACACAATAAAACCATCAGTCTAAAGCCTGAATTATACTGGCAGATTATCTGCCAGATGATTGCTAACAAGCGTTCGTAGTAATGCTTGTTAGCGATCATCTGGCAGTCTAATACTGCTGCAGACTACCCAATGAATGAGGAAACGCTCATTCATCGAGCATTAATGATCTTTCAACATGCTGAAAGATCATGATTTGCAGGCGGCAGATCGTGCTGTCTAATAATGATCTGCTGCTGGCAATTAGACAGTATGGGGACTAGGGTTGTTTCGGGTATCGAAGTTTCGATACCCAAACGATACTTTTCCCTGGTATCGAGCTCGATACCAGGATTAGTATTTTATCGATACTGGGCTGCGCTACTGCACAGCCCAGTATCAGAGAACGTGGCTGCGCCGCTCTCACCGCGGCCATGTTCTCCTTGGCAGCGCAGGAGGCGGGGTCACTGGCCACCAATGAGGAGTGACGTTTACTATACAGATGCAGGCAGAAGCAGCTCATTGCCGGCACCTGCCTGTGACCGGGAGCTGCGATCCGCGGCAATTAACCCCTCGGGTGCCGCACCTGAGGGGTTAACTGCCGCGGATCGCAGCGCCCAATCACAGGCATGTGCCGGCAATGAGCTTCTTCTGCCCGCATCTGTATAGTAAAAGTCACTCCTTATTGGTGGCCAGTGCGCCCCCTCCCCAGTATTATAGACATTGGCCAATGTCCCCCTTTCCCCATTATTAAATACATTGGCCAGTGCGCCCCCCATCCCCCATTCCTCCCTCCCCCCAGTATTAAAAGCATTGGTGGCAGGGTCCCCTCACCTCCTCCTCATTGGTGGCAGTGGCAGTGATCGGAGCCCCAGCAGTGTAATGCTGGGGCTCCGATCGGTTAACATGGCAACCAGGACGCTACTGAAGTCCTGGCTGCCATAGTCTGCTCCCTGCTGCTGTGTGCCCAGAGCACAGGGCAGCAGGGAGAGGGTGAGATCCTATTCACCCTGATAGAGCTCTATTAGGGTGAATAGGATGAGAATATCCCAGGTTCTAGCCCCTAAGGGGGAAATAGTTAATAAATAAACTGTAAAAAAAAAAAAAAAAAAGTTAAAAAAGTACACCAAAATATTAAGTATAAATTACCCCCTTTCCCAATTTTACATATAAAATATATAAACAACAAATAAAATATTACATATCGCTACGTCTCAAGTCCAAACTATTTAAAAAAATCCTCTTTTAAGCAGTGAACGCCCATAAAAGAAAAGAAAAACTGCACAATTCGCCATTTTATTTTAGTCGCCTTGTCCCCCCAAAAAATAGGATCGGACTGTTGTATTATTGGCCGGACGTTCCATAAAATGAGGAATGCACACGGCTTTTTTTGGCTTTTTTTTGCGTGGTATCGAATGGTATCGAGTATCGCAATACTTTTTTATGGTATCGATACCGAATCAAAATTTTGGTACCAAAACAACTCTAATGGGGACCAGCGATGGCATGGCGATCGCTCCTCCCCATACTGCGGAGGAGAGCGATGCACATAATAGCAGTGGTCTCCTCGGTTAGTGAGCAGGCGATTGCTAGGAAGGAACGCTTCCCTCCCGACATTCGTCTGCAGAATCGGCCTGTGTAATACAGCCTTAAGAATCCACTATTGTTCCAAGAAAAGCTAAAAGATTTCTTTAAGCTCTTGGAAAGTACTGTAATTATTTTGTGCTGTAATTATTTTGTCTCTTTTGGATCCAAGATAACTTTCCTCTTTATTCTTATTCTCAAACCTATTACCAAATAGATATTCCTGTATTAATGTTTGTAATTTTTTTAATAGGATGAATACCAGACAGGTGTAAAGCTATATGACCAAGAGCAATACAAGCAAGCTATCAATCATTTTGAAGAGGCACTGAAAGGATATTATCGAGCTGACGTTGAATGCAGAGCAATGTGTGGGGGACCACAAAAATTTAATGAATATGAATATATGGACTACAGAGCAACACTATATGAAGGCATTGCAGGTAATTGTGGCATGTAAAAAGGGTATAAGAAGTTAACGAGAAATGTAGGGCACATGTTAGAGACTGAGGAGAATAACACAGGTGCTTTGAATATTAGAAAATGACTTATAAAAAGCTAGTTTTCATTATTATGTGAGAGTTACTCTTCTCATTTTTTTTTATATTTCTGATGTTTACTGGTCATGGTCATAAAACAATTTAATATTACCCCACTGGTTAAAGGGTTATTCCCATCTAAGACATTGGGGCATAACCCTAGGATGGGACCCGCACCAGAGGTGGGACCCGCATCTATGCTTAAAACAGAGCCCGCAAAGTCACGGGAGCACCGAAAATAGCCAAGCGTCATGCTCCTTGCCATATGCCTCCACTGTCTGAGATGGGAATAACCCTTTAAACATTATCTTTCATAAGAGCTCTCAATATGAATCTTTAATCCTAGGGTTTCAATTGTAACAGTTTCTGTTTTATTACTATGATGACAGATCAACTCGTCATTCAATGCTAAAGAAATCACATTTTCACTCTTGTGGATAATGTGGCATTTGAGCAGTTTAGCTCATGGAAGTGAACTTGCTGGAGACTGGAGTAGATCCAGAATAGAATTTGGCTTCTAGGTTTTTCCACAATCTTAACCGGTTGAGCAAATGTTTACGAGTGTATGATCTAGTATGCGGTTCATCTGCGTCCTGATGTTGGTGTATAAATCATACACATATTTCTTATCTTGAATTTTAAACATAAACTATTGTGCAGGCAGGAGAAGCAGAACATATTTGTAAGTAGTAAATGTAAGATTTTATTGCCAAATAGATGTCCAAGCATTTGCATCCTTGATATCAGCAGCCAGATCTACCTCCAAGTACAATGGCCAGATAAATCATCCAACACTTATACACTGCCCTGTAGCCCTGGCTTGGAACGAGCGGCGCATACTGGGCTTTCATCCTTCTGGCAATTGTCTAGTGATTGGGTAATTGAAACCCATACCTAGTATACTCTGAGGCCTAATGTGCTGGCCGCATTGTCCAGTGCTTATGTCATTTCCTCAGTGCCTGGCCCAACAAATGTCTGTGTGTGACAGAAAAAAGCTAGATCAATATTTGAAGTTTTATTAAAAGTTCCATCCACAGTGTGTATTTTGTTGCGGTTAATTAAATGCCATGGAGTGTACTGCGGATGTGCAGTCTGAGGAGTGCAGTGACGTCAGAAAAGGCAGCCATTGTCAGAGAGTTTTTTGGTGGACATTTTTCTCTCTATATGCTATTTATCTAGATACTTTGACTCTACTTATAAAGGTTCTCTATATATTGTTTTATGAGCATTGTATGGCACTATCTTGCCATTATATGTTACCAATTGTACAGTTTTGTGTGACCTAACTGTTTATTTAAAAAGAGGCTGAGTTACATTCTTTATCTGGTTATTTTATGTACTACATGTATGACTACTGTATGCACTGTTTATCTGGGCACAGTACATACCAGGTTAAAGAGTACCTTTCACCAAAAAAAAAAAAGTGTAATCGTTATATTACCTTTTAGGGGACCTGCCCCTGAAGTCTTCACCATATTTTTTTTTTAAAATGACCCCCCGTTCGGCCGCCTTTGTCCCCGATATGTTCTGCGCCTCATATGCAAATGAGGCACAGAAAGTTATAGTAGGCGTCTCCTCGGATGTTCTGGTGGGCGTGCCTGGGCGTTTCTCCTCTCCCCCTGGCTGCGAGCGCATCCAATAGCTGCGCTCGGCTCTTAGCCAGGGAGAAGGAGCTCAAGTTCTCGCGAGAACCGCGAGAACTTGAGCTTGCCGAGTCCCGGAACCCGCGCCATCTTGGATTCCCCAGCGCAGAAGAGGAGCGTAGCGAGGGTACCAAGATGGTGCGGGTTCCGGGACTCGGCAAGCTCAAGTTCTCGCGGTTCTCGCGAGAACTTGAGCTCCTTCTCCCTGGCTAAGAGCCGAGCGCTGCTATTGGATGCGCTCGCAGCCAGGGGGAGAGGAGAAACGCCCAGGCACGCCCACCAGAACATCTGAGGAGACGCCTACTATAACTTTCTGTGCCTCATTTGCATATGAGGCGCAGAACATATCGGGGACAAAGGCGGCCGAACGGGGAGTCATTTTAAAAAAAAATATGGTGAAGACTTCAGGGGCAGGTCCCCTAAAAGGTAATATAACGATTACACATTTTTTTTTTTTTGGTGAAAGGTCCTCTTTAAGGCCACTTTCACACTTACATTGTTAATTCCGGTATTGAGGATCTCAATACCGGAATTATACAGATCAGTTTTGATTTTGCACCTCAGGATGCATCTGTTCCGTTAGGATGCAGTTGTGTGAAATAAAAACGGATCCGTCACTAAATAAATTGAAAGTCAATGGGTGACAGATAGTTTTGTTTAGGCTCCTAAAAAAATGATCTGTCATCATTGACTTACATTATTTTCAGTGACAGATCCATATTTTTTTCTGTTTTTATGACCGGACACAAAACCGCAGCTTGCAGCGGTTTTGTGTCCAGTCACAAAACGGAATGTTGATGGAACGGAAGACATCCTGATGCATCTTGAACGTATCTCTTTCCATTCAGAATGCATGAGGACTAAACGGGAAAAAAATTCTCCCTCTGCCGGATCTCAATACCGGAAAACAACAACTCAAGTGTGAAAGTAGCCTAAACCACACAGACATGAGAGTGAGATATACAGTATGGTTCACAGCCATTGTAGATATATTAAAACTGAGATAATACACACCAAAAAACTGAAATTCAGTTCAAATATATTGCATACAAAGGGATTTCCTGCATACTAAGACAGCAGGTATGCATTTACTATTTACATACATTACAGACACATACAGATGTAGCAGAGTTAACAGTCATAATGCATTAAATAGTTGTGATAACTAATCAAGGCTATGTACACCTTTGGTGTCAATTTTTTTAATTATTGCTTTGTACTTATTTTCAGCTAAAAATTATTTTTTCATTTGGTCTTTATTAAAAATGATGAGCCGTTTTCCCAGCGCAGCTTTGAGTTTATTTACTAGCCGGATCTGTGTTTCCTCTCTGATGGCTCCGTGTCTCTGATCTCAGATGAACTCTCATGAAAGCTCAATTCTTATCTTACTGACAAGAATGTGGCTTGAATAAGTGTATGACCTTTTATTACTTTTGAGATAAGGGCTATTAGATGACCAGCACAAAGTGAAAGTACCATTCGCACAGCTAGAAAAACAGTTAAGCCTTTGTGACAGAACGGCCCAATTGAAAAAACAATTTTTAGCCCAAAATGAGTAAATGGCAATCATAAAAAATTGTCCCAAAAGGTGTACATAGCCTTTAACTCTGCTGCATTTACATAGGCTTACATAAGAGGGACGGTGTTAAAGAGGTCATTTCAGCTCTCCTGGCGTGTCTGTTCTAGTAAATACTAATACTAGTAAATATAAAAAAACAATCCTGGAGCATCTCTGTTGTGCCCTTTCCTGTAGTGTTATCAGACTTGTTGTATTTACTATAGCAGACCTGTCAGGAGAGGTTGTAAAATAATGGTTGGCACTCTGGTATTACTCAGGGAGGTGCTCAGTGGTAGGAATACATCTGTGTCCACATATAGAAAATAACCACGACACTCAAATTCTCATGCAATAAAATTTAACTTATCTTGTTAGTATTTCCAGCAAACACATGTGGAGCCCAACACTGTTTCGGTGTGTCCCGTACCTTGGTCACGACCTGAATAAACACATGAAAATAGTTTAAAAAAAATAGTATAGTTAAAAAAATATATATGTACTGTTTGTGTTATAGCATGTTGATATCCTACTGCTTCAGCTTGGCATTATACTGTAGCTATTAATTCACCTATGCCTCTTGCGTTACACTTTTATTGCACATCCAGTCACTTGGGTTTTGCCCAGATAGATCTTTGATATACACAAGTATATTTTTAGTGACTTGCTTCTCTTAATAGCAATACCCTTGGTATTGCTCATCCTATTGACCCCACCGGTGCTAAGGGACACTATAGGACTCCACATTTATCATTGTATGTGGACTCTCTGGACGCCTGAGACTTTGGTGTTGATCCACCTGTGTTTTCATTTGTCTATATTTTACTTCTTCCCTTGAGATATTTTGTCGTTGTTTTATTTTGTTATAGCTCTATATGTATATTTCCAGCATCATTATATTTTGAAGTATATTTAGAGCTATATATGTTTTTATATTTTTTTTCCACACTTATTGTACTATTTTCATGTGTTTATTACACTAGTGTTGTCCTCCTTGCGTGTTTGCTGGAAATACTAATAAAATAAGTTGAATTATTGCATGAGAACTTAAGGAGGTGACTGAGACACATTACGTGCCTGGACACTTTATACCTTATACAGTATAATTGAACATTACATTTGGAAAACTCTGTTTCATAACTCTTGCTTTTGTCTCTGGTTGCAATCACTGCAATAACGACACTCAGTGGACGTTTTTCTGCAGGCCAGAAAATAATTGGCTCCACTATTTTCAATTGAATAGTGGTAAATCTCTTTATGTGGAAACCCAGCGTGTTCAGAGCCCTGTGAAACTATATGCACATGGCCAGGTTCACAGCCAGATCCTTCCCATGCAATGAGACTAAACATAATGGAAGCTTGTACGGGATATCACAGGTTGTGTCATAGGTGCCACTTGTCACAGTGCTATATGTGCAGTTTTCCATTTCCTTTTTTTTTATTGCATGTCACCCACTATCCATATGCCATTCCAATCCATCTGTTCACCAGCTCAGGAGACAACATACATTTTTTTACTGAACAGGAGGAAGTCGGTATACATTCGCTTTTCAGGAGGATTGCCACCATTGATAGATTTACAGTATGGTCTCTTAGCCCAAGTGTATCTATGATGGCAACACCTGCCAAACAAGTCTTCTCCATTTTGGAGGTTATTAATCTAGTTCTAAGCATCAGAATTCCTGCAAGGAGTAAGAATTTCCAATACATGACCTCATCTACCTGGATGATGGCCAAACGTTACAACTATAGTACTTTATTCACAGTAAGCCCCCAGATATGTTTGGGATTGTGTAAAACCAGTGCTATAGTAACAAAGTACTAATAAGATCCTTCTGTGGAACGAAAGCCAAATGTAGTGATTCCCTCGGTAAAGTCTCTGTTTAGATAGCGTATTTCTATTGGCAGGGCCAGTGATATCCCCCTTTGAAATTAATAAAGCACCCAGAGGGAGCAATAACGTGGAGTTTTTAAAAGGCTGAAATAGAGTTGAGAATTATCTCATTACGCAAATAGGAATCGGTACTAATTTCTTAGCCTGCACGGCTTATCCTTTGTGCTTTCATGTCATCGAAGCATTAGACTTGGTGTAGAGCCAACACACTACTAATCAGAACCTTTATTCCCATAAACTAAACTGCTTTTAAATGGAAGACGCAGGAAAATGGAGCTGTCACAAGCCAGCTGGCTGCAGTGAGCTATTTGGTTCTCCCTCCAGAAGTCGGGATCCATGCATCATCATCTGCTGTATACATGCAGAGATATTTATGCTACATTTCAGCATTAAGTAGTTTGGCAGAAAAATAGGAATCAAATCCTCTGGGAGATTCAGTTAAAGGCGAATCATTTGAGCTTATTCTTGGCATTGTCTGCCATAGAGTCCGCTTCCAAAGCTCAATAAATCCCCCATAATTTAAGATGACTTTTTCAGTTGACTAGTTGCAGGACATCTACTGATTTATTCTAAATTGTGGTTGTAAAATTCTTGAAAGGTTTCCTAGAAAACCTAAAGACTTTAAAAAAAAGCATGAATGGTTTTCTGGTGAACGTTACCTTGAATGTAATAACCTGCACTGCTTAATGCGGTAAGCACAAAATATGGTATCTATACATAGATTGCCATAATTACTGACCGTGAACCCATCTCTTTAGAGGGCTTGCTGAAGAATCTCTTTTTTGTTGGGAGGGTTTCTTGGATAATAAGCTGATTACAGAGTATGCCGTTTTGGGAGTCTGAGCAAGAGGCTGCAACTGATGGAGGTGCTGGACAGCAAGTGTTTAAAGTGGATCAGTCATCAGGCTATGCTGCCTTATGTAAGGACATCATAGTATGGAGACAGTTTTCCTCTCCTATTATTGTGTTACTTGCAGATGTTGATGCAGCTTTGTCACAGATGTCACCCTGTGCATTGCATGGGGTGACATGTGCACTCAAAATTTGCACAAACAATTTCAAAATCCACACCGCAAGTCAGTTTCCACGCTAAGAATTTCCACACTGTGTAGACGAAATTCTAAAAATCTCATCAACTTAGCTGGTGCTGTATTATGTTGTTGATTTTCCAACAGCACACAGCAGTTTTACCCTGGCCAATTCTTGGCATATTTGTCAGGTTGCGGCCAGATCTCCACCCATAGTTGATGGAGCTGGCAGGCATTCAGGCAGTGTCCGGCAATGGTGCATCTAGAGAGCTCTGGCAGCCTGTTTGACCCTGGAAAGGCCTTCTGGATCTCCGAACGCTAGTGTAAAACTAGCTAAAATTTCTCCCCCCATACACACCAAACAGAGAATATTGCATGTTGAATAGAAAATGAAAATGCACTACCAGGATCCTCATTACCAAAGGAAACCGCACTTGAGGAACAATCTATGTTCAAAATGGGATCCAATATGATTTGTTCCATCACACAACATTTTTGCTGTATACCAAAGCCAATCTCAAGTGAGAAAGTCTTTAGTACTGGGCAAAACATTTGGCATATGAGATTTATACTCTTTCTTCTCTCGTCTCTTCTTCAGACTTCTACTATTCTGTTTTACTGGGCTGCCGCTTTTTCCAGAGCATCAATGGCTCAGTAATCGGCACTGTTATCTTGCAATGCTGATGCTCCTGGTTTGGCTGATATCTGACTAATAGCAACATCTGCATTGAGTTTTTATGCTCTCCCTATGTTTGCATTTGTTTCCTTCCATTAGATTGTGAGCCCCAATGGGAACAGTGTCTGATGTGAGTGACGAGAAACTCTCTACAGCATTGCGGAATATGTAAACACTATATGGATGAAACTAATGACGTGAATAAACAGTCTTGGAATATTGTTCTCATACTGTCATGTTCACTAGTAGAATTAAAGATGAAAAATAATGCTGTCTGTTAAACATAAATGGCACGTATCCCGTTGAGTCTAAACCAGCAGATGTTCTCTCTCCATGTTCTCAGGAATTTTGATTAAGATGAAGCTTGGCTTCCAGCCACCAGTCCCTGGCTTTGGCAATGTTTGGGGCACCAGATCAGGATTTAATTCTACTCATTTGTGTATATTTTCATTGTGATGTTTTACATGTTGGTTTGAATTATTGTTGGTTTCTTATTACATACAGTATTCATATCTCTAAGACGTTGTCTATTAAATTCTGTCCTTGACCACCAAAATCTGCATATACAGTCAGTCATCCATTTTGCTTTGAAACTTGCATCATTCGCATCCCCCCTCCTAATGAAAGGGGACCGTTCCTGCAGGTTGCCTAAGGGTGCTGGATATGAAGTATAAAGTTTCAATATGTCCGTCCAAGGATAAATACAGTGCATTTTCATTCTTAAGCCAAGTTACTCTTAGGATTAAAGGATACGGTCTATAAAAAAAGCCTGTTTAACGGTGAATGTTAATGACTGGGGTTAGTTATGCTTTAGCAATAAAGTCCAGTCAGTTTCCTGTCTCAAACTCCAACTTCTGAACATGTTTTCTTGTTAGGGTGAATTCACAAACGACAGGAATTTGTGCAAAAATTATTGTGCTTGCCGTCATACCAACCCCATTCACATGAATGGAATTGATTTCATTTGTAGAGTTTTCTGCAACAAATCTGCCACATGTGAATATACTCTAGTTGCCACAATCACAGAATAGAAGCAGTAAAACCTGCATCAAATCAATGGGTAATGCAAGCAAATTTGTTATGGTTGGCTTATGTTGCCTGCATTGAAATAAGTAGGAAAAACTGCAGCATATCAACCCTTGAGGGCATGCTGATTTCAGAACCTAAGGCCTCATACACATGGCTGTGCAGAGAAACTCTCAAGTTTTGCTTCTAGAAAAGAACAGCTGCACACATATGGCTCCAGTCAGGGACAGTAAGGCAGCCCACAGAGACCATATGACTCCATACTAGGAAGCTGTATGATCTCTGTTTACTGCCATACACTCCAGCGCTATGTCTACTAATCATCTTTTAATTGATACATTGCAGCTTCAGCCAAAAAAAAATGAAAAAACATCTCAAAAATGGCATTAGTAGTCTAACGCGTGCTGGCCTGGCCCGTGCTGCAGACTACAAATTGTGGCCCGCAATGCACGGGCACTGACTATGGGGCCGCCACATGTGGATCGCGGACCCCTTCACTTGAATGGGGTCTGTGTTCAGCATCCAACAAACCACAACGCAAAAAATCAGTACAGGCAGAAAACCCACAGAAGCATCTCCCGGATTGGGGTGCGCACGACAGGTGCCCGTGTGTTGCAGATCCGCTGTATGCGAGCCGCAATATGGCCACGGCCAGGCAACGGCCATGTGCATAAGCCCGAAGGCTTGTTTCATACGAGCGAGTGACACGCTCTGGACTCCTCCTGTCCTGAACTTCCAGCACTGCCTGGGTTGCATAGCATTATATTGATTTATGATGCTATGTAACCCTTAGAGGTCTGGAATGTATTGGATAACACTCACATAAAGCTGTCAGTGTTATCCAATACATTCCAGAACTGTAAGGGTTACATAGAATCATAAATCAGTATAATGCTATGTGACCCCAGCAGTGCTGGAAGTTCAGGACTGGAGGTGCACTGCAAGTCCGGAGCATGACACTCGCTCGTGTGAAACCAGCCTGACCCTGGGTTCACACCTGAGCGTTTTACAGCGCGTTCAAACGCTCAACACATGAAAACCAATGCTTTCCTATGGCCCCGATTCTCACTTGAGCGTTTTACAGCGCGTTTGAACGCGCTGTAAAACGCCCGACGCATAAACAGTACGAGCTTTTTTTGGGGCGTTTGTCGTGCGTTTTGTGATTGACACCACAGTAGTAAAACGTAAAACGCGCGTTTTCAAGAACGCTCAGGTCTGAACCCAGGGTAAGGGTTCCTTCACGTGTGGTGGATTTTGTTGCTGAAATTTCTGTCACTGAAAAACAGCTCCATCCATCTGAATGGAGTTATTTTGGTGGCAAGCATGTGGCTTTCCGCAAGTCCTATTTGAGTGAATTGAGTTTATTTTCCAAAATCTTCCAGAAGCCAGTCTAATTCTGAAGTACTGGCATAGTTTTTAAAAAATAATCTTTTGGGTAAATATTCTAGATAATTTTTTTTTTTATATCCTTAAGCAGAAATATAACCCAATTCCCTATAATGTAGTCCATTACTAATGTGTTAGGTGATGTGTTAAAAAGTAACATACACTGACAGATCGCAGTGATTTAGTCCAAACAGTACAATGTCATTTTCCAGGGAAACAAGCAGATTTCTAATCTGTACATTATGTCTTGCAGCCATCTGTTCTTGGAATATTTTGGGTAACAGATCATACCATTGCCAAGCATTAGCACCCACATCTGGAAATGGCTTAGGGGGAAAAGACTTTAAAGTTTGCGCTTTCGTTCACATTTTATGGTTTATGATAGTGCTGTGAAATTCTATAGTAACGGTCACTGTTGCTGCCTTATACATAAAATGGTATATACATTGAGTATGCACATAGCATAATTCATGAATTGATTAGATATAGATTAGATAGTAGCTGTCATCTGTTAATGCAGTAAATGGGCAACAAGTCACTTTTTTCTCTGTACTAGAATATAAAACCTGAATTGTAATGTATACAATTCACCAGTGTGCTTTATATTCCTCATTTGTAGATGATGATCCCAAAAAATCCTAGGCTGCAACTAGAGCTGAACAAATCAGTTCTAAACTAATCAAATTTGTCATGAATTGGCCAAAAATTTGGATTCCAGCCGAATCAAAATCTTTTGAGATTCAATTTGAACGAATCTCTCAAAATGACAGCCACCATTTTACCGGGCAGCAGATAAAAAATAAGACATCTGCCAAAAAAAAAAAAATGATAAATTGTGGACCATGTTTTAATTAAAAAATAAAATCTGACAGTTCGGTGTATTATTAAACAGTGTGTACTGTCACTGTCACTTTGACATTATTAATGCAGTCAGGAGGCAGAGTTGCCAACCGTTCAGAAATTTCTGGACAGTCTGCAAAATTAGGGGACTTTTTTTTTCTGTGTCCGTGAAAAAAAAATAGATTCGTGATTTTATTAGGCTACTGGTACTTGACTTGGTGGTAATTATCATCATTTTACAGCTCACTGGTAATGAGTTCTTATCAGTATACTGTTCTATAGACATGCATTACCTATAAGCTTTATGATTCATTATGGTTTGCCAATTTGTCTGTGATTTTGGGATAAGTTGTAAAAAAAAAAGAAAAATTCTGGTTG
Source organism: Bufotes viridis (assembly GCA_033119425.1). Taxonomy (NCBI): domain Eukaryota; kingdom Metazoa; phylum Chordata; class Amphibia; order Anura; family Bufonidae; genus Bufotes; species Bufotes viridis. Next base: position 165,894,764 of record CM065592.1, read on the forward strand.
GCAACTCTGCTAGGAGACTCCAACTTTTGAATTTCAATTTGAGTAGAATTTATTTGTAAATGTATAGACTGCCAATTTATTAGAATTGGACCCAAAACAATTGTCAAGACATTTGCTCATCTTTGGCTGCAACTAGTCTCTATAACTCAGTGTTTCTTTACAGAATGCTTGATGTCAGCTTTGCTTAGGCTCAGACATGTGGAGAATATCTCCTCCAATAGTCTTGGAGATTTCAGTAGTTGAAATCTTGTTCCAGAAATGAATGGGAACTGAAATTGCTGTCACATTGATTTTCACCTAGTTCTTTCAGAAAGAAAAGATTAGTATTTACAATCCAAATGATTGCATGATCTCGGACATGAATCCCCTACAGACAAAAGCACAGTACAGTAAGGGTACTTTCACACTTGCGTTGGTGCGGATCTGTCTGTTTATTGGTACAGACGGATCCGCACCTGTAATGCAAACGTTTGTATCCGTTCAGAACGGATCTGTTTGCATTAGGTTTAAAGAAAAATAACAAAGTCCAAAACGGATCCGTTTTGAATTACATTGAAAGTCAATGGGGAACAGATCTGTTTTCAAATGCACCATATTGTGTCATTGACAACGGATCAGTCCCCATTGACTTACATTGTAAAAAAAAACGGATCCGTAAAAATGCTGTTCAGCTCCACCTGGCCACATGTGAAAATGCAGATTATCCCCCTTAGCTACTAAATCAGTCAGTTAACCAAATACAATTGACGATTGGGCTCAGTGTCAGTAGCCATACCCAAGTGTGATTACTGCCAGACCGGTTGAATCTAACCATCACTTACATAGAACCTGTCTGGCAATGTGAAGCAGGCTAGAAGGTCTGAAAAAGCAATCACGTGATGCCACGTTCTAAAGAGATTCAAATACAGATGCAAAACAAAGTCACTGAAATCTCCACAAGTGGAGAAAGCTTCGTACAGTGGTGAACCTTCTCAGGAGTAGCTAGGCTTACCAAAATTTCACCAAGAGCAGGGGCATAGCTATAGGGGGTGCAGAGGTAGCAGTCGCTACCGGGCCCAGGACCCTGAGGGGGCCCATAGACCCTTGTAGAGCATAAGAAGACACCAGTATTATAGAAAGTGCATGCTGGTGAAGTTGCACTTCTGGCTAGAGGGAAGGGGTTAGGTCAAGAATTTGGCATAGGAGGGGGCATTTAAATTTTTGCCTCAGGCAGCACAAAGATTCCCTGGCCAAAAAAGCACTAAGGGAAGGGGGGCCAAGCTGAACTCTTGCACCAGGGCCCATGAGCCTTTAGCTACGCCCCTGACCAAGAGGGTATTGACAGTATATCCAGAAGGTCTTAAAAGAAACAAGAGGAACATCTAAAGACCTGCAGGCCTCACAGTAAAAGGAATTGCTCAAAGTAAATATAAACTTGGGCAGCAGCAGTAAATCTGATAAAATAACAAAATAAGTCTTCCTCACCCCTTTTCTATCTTGACATTTGCAGCATCTCTCTTGGGCCTGCAGCACCGATGTCATCTTCCTTGCTGCAGCAATAAAATTCCATCACTACCCTCAGCAGTATACAGCATGGGACTGCTGAGGTCAGTGACTGGCTGCAGTGGTGACATGGTTTGTAGGGATATCACCATTGCATCAACGAAAACAAACACCGATGAGGAGTACCAGAGTTTAACAATTAAAGCTTCAGGGGAGAGAAGGGGTATAACATTTTTGTTATTTTGTAACAGTTTATGCTGCTACCTGGGTTTTTATTTCAAAAATTCTTTAAGGTCAATATATACAATTCCACAATAAGAAAGACAAAGTCCGCATTCCACCGTAAGAACATTATACCAAAAGTGAAAAGTGGTGGTAGTATGATGTGCAGTACCCCAGAATAGGGTACTTACAAATTGTTTCTGGTTATTTAAATGTAATATACTGTTATTTGATGCATTTTACACACCCAGTGTAGTTTTGTATGGATCATTCAGGTTAATAATTCTGACTCTGCCCCTGCAGGAAGTTAGTTGTTGGACTTAGATCTACCCCTAGCTCAGTGAGTAGTGTGCTAGTGGAGGAAGTTGGAGTAATCTACATGTACTCACTCCCTAGAGAACTAGGCCTTTATCCCAGAGAATCACTATCTCTGAGGAATTTACAGAGAAAAAAACATCTCTGCTACACAGTACTCCACAGAAAGCGAAAGGTGAGAACCAAGAAGGACCAGAATTAGGCCTCTTTCACACTAGCGTTGTTAGGATCCGGCGTGCACTTCCGTCGCCGGAATGCACGCCGGATCCTGCACAACGCAAGTGAACTGAAAGCATTTGAAGACTGATCAGTCTTCAAAATGCTTTCAGTGTTACTATGACAGCCAGGACGCTACTAGCGTCCTGGTTGCCATAGTAGCAGTGAGGAGCGGGAGCGGCATGCACATTCCGTGCGGGTCCCGGGCGCTCTGAATGGCGTCAGAGCGCCCGCGCATGGATCACGTGATCCGTGCGATCACGTGATCTATGCACTGGGCGCCCTGACGTCATCCTAGAGCGTCCGGAGCCGCACGGAATGTAAGTATGCTGCTCCCCGCTCCTACTTTACTATGGCAACCAGGACTTTAGCGTCCTGGCTGCCATAGTAACCATTGACAAAAGCTAAACGTCGGTTCCGGCAATGCGCGAAAGCGACGTTTAGTAAAACGGATCCAGACTAATGCCCTTCAATGGGCATTAATTCCGGATCCGGCGTTGCGGCATGTCTTCCGGATTTTTGGACGGAGACAAATCCGCAGCATGCTGCGCTTTTGTCAACGTCCAAAAAACGTTGACATACTGAACGGAAGACATCCTGATGCATCCTGAACGGATTTCTCTCCATTCAGGATGCATGGGGATAATCCTGATCAGTAGCTTTCCGTCCTAGAGACCCGAGGACGGATCTCTAGGACGGAAAGCTAAAACGCTAGTGTGAAAGAGGCAAGGTTTTTGCTGTTTAAGGTTGATTTGGAGATATAGAGGGAAGGCGTACTACAATCTCCATTCTCTTCTATATCCATACAATGCTATCTGGAAGATTTACACCGAGAATTGTTTGGAACTGTCGTTTGATACTGTTGGATGTCCCATTCTTCACTTTACTATAAAGAGAAATGTATCTTCTACTGTACAACTAGCCTAGTTACTGACTCCAGCACCATACAGCGGCGCCGGCACCTACATCTCTTGCCTTGCACCCGCACTAAACCACAATATCAAGGGCACCACAATTACCATCAGGCAGGAGCCCCAACATCAGGGTGTGCACCAAGGAACGAAAGGGTGCAATCTCCTATCACTGCCCTGGCCCAAGGAAGCAACCATGTGAGGATTGCCACTGTAATTGACTGTTATAGCCAAAGCCACTACTACTTCCATCCTCCATTCTGCTCTTCCAGCGCTTGCAGCAAATAGTCTAGGGCTGCTTTGCTTCTGCATGATTAGGATGACTTATAATAATTGATGGACAATAATAATGTCTGTAAAGAGCTGCAGAATATGTCACTGCTATATAAGGGAGTAAAATAAACCATGAATTCTCCTCTCTATCAGAAAATTCTTAAGAAGAATGTCTGCCTGTCAGTTCATGACCTGAAGCTCAACTTTGTTGGGTTACTCAGCTGGATCAATTATCCAAAACATACAAGACCTTACAGGAGTGCTTCATGCCCCATACTTCCCCATTGTAGCCAAATTTAAACAATACTGCAAAAGGGAGAACGCCAAAATTCATCCACAGCCATTCAAAAGACTCACAAGTTATCAGAAACTTATCACTGGAGTTCTTACTGACAAGGGTGGCTCTGATGGTTATCACGTTTAGGGGGGCAATGACTTTTTCTCACACGGGATAAGGGTTTTGAATGTAATGTTTATCTTCAATAACTGGATTAAGCATATAAAAACTGCATTTTGTGTTTTCTTATGTTGTCTTTGTTATATTAAAATTAGTTGTATGATCCGACACATGTAAATATGACAAATTATCAGAAATAGAAGATACGGGGTGAGGGGTTAAGCATAATATTATGGTTACAGACACAGTTCAATAGACGTACCAAAAATGATTAATGTAAATCCCGACCAACCCAATAGCTGCACCTCAACATATCTTTTGCTAGGCAGCTTCCTCCAGGATCCAGCAATCTGTAGTGCTAATAGCGGACAAATTAAAAATACTTATTTTATTTAATTATATATTTATAGTTGCTAATAAACACCAATTTATTCTACAGCACAGTACCGAACTTGTCAACATTAAGGTACAACCACATGGTTGACAGAAAGTATAAAGGACAGATACTTCTCCACTTTTTTTAATTCACTCCTAGTTTTGGCTTCCAAAACTGCACGCAGAAACCTGACCATGTGCCCTACCCTTAAAGGATTTATCCTGGAAATGATAATGATGACCTAACCTCAGGATAGGTCATCATTATCACATCAGCAGGGGTCCAAGTCCTGGCACCACCGCCTGTCAGCTGTTTTACGGTGCTGTGGCGCGCATCAGAGCTCTGGTGAGCACTTCGGTCACTTCTCACAGCTTACCAAGCACAGCCCCATACATCGTATAGTGGCTGTGCTTGGTATTGCAGCTCAGCCCTATTCATTTCAATGGGGCTGAGCTGCAACTAGGCCATGTGACCAATGTATAGTGACATCACATGTCCTAGGAAGAGGCTGTGGTGCTCACAGCGCTCTCAACTTCTTCCAACAGCCGATCTACAGGGGTCCCAGGTGTTGAACCCCTGCAGATCTGTTATTGATGATGACCTATCCTCAGGATAGGTCATCAATATAATTTACTGGATAACCCCTTTAGTGTTTATTATTTGTTCCTCAGAGCTCCACATCTAATTTTCCTAAGTCAAACATTCATACCCTAGGGCCAATTTCATGGGAAGACGGTAGTTTTACTGCCACAATCTAACCTGAACTCGGCTGCTTGTCTGGAAAAACCCAAGACAATGCTGAGACGTGACCCACATATGGAAACCTTTAGCATACTACAGCTACAGTGAGAGGTCACAAGTTCTTTGATTGCAAACAGCCTGCTAAGCTGATGGCTGGAAAACAAGCTGCTATTAATCAAGATAAATTGTTTCTGGGCCAGTCTATTTTCACAACCCTGCCAAATTCTAAGAATTTGATTACTTCTTCTTGTGGCTCCACAGGACTTGATAATGATGAATAAAAAGAAAAAAAGAGAAAGACATGGACAGGCATTAGGGTTGTCTTACATTTTTATGTGTGAAAACATCTGCAATGATTCAGCTTTGCAATCATATGCTCAGAATGATACTTTTCTAATCATATATACCCTCATTTGCATACCCTCTTATCTGATATGCTTTAATGCAGTTGCAGATTACGTAAGTAACAATGTGGATACTATGGAACAACCTGACAAAAACTGTCTATTATAGTGACCATTTAAAAAAAAAATAAGTAGAATTTTGCTCGGAATATTTTAACAACCGTTTTGGTTGGACAAGTTCTCCTAGGTATCATGTGTAACTTCACCACATGGTAACAGGCATTATTGTACAGTAGGTCCATGCCAGGGCTGTACCTAATGTCGGGTACCCCGGTAATGTACTCCAGGTTCTAGATGACAGGGAGGCGCCAAGAAGTCACTTTACCTTTGTCCATAGTATCTATATACAGGGTGAGAGAACTGAACCTCTACCCTCTGTCAAAGAAATCTTAGCTGCTGCTCTGGTCCATGCTACAGATGAGTAATGTAAGATTCAGATTATTCTCTTTTTCATTTACAGATCACTATATTCAGATTCTGGTTTGTGAGCATGAATGTGTAAGAGATCTCTCCACGCGTCCTGCACGTTTGTCACCAATTGAGAACTTCCTTCCTTTGCACTATGACTTCCTGCAGTTCAGCTACTATAGAGGTAATGCTGACCACATGTAACCCTGGATCCTGATATGTAGCTATGCTGTAATTTATCCATTTTTATCTCTTATATGGCTTTACAGGTTGCGATAATGCATAATGCCCTTCTCGTCCATGCCACCTTCTAAACATGAAAGTCTCGTACAATGTACATGTAAAGCAACCCTTAGCGATGAATTTTAACACACACAAATCAAAATGGGATCTGGTTCCAGGTAGCAAAAGAAGAATTTTTTCATGTAGTGCAACTTGAAAGAAATAAGAGAAGCCTGTGAAAGATATATTTTTGGAAAAATACACACTTTCTATTTTTTATTATATAGGCTTGTACTGATTAAACATTTCAGTTTAGGTTTCATCTGACATCTGAGTCATTAACCGACAAAATGGGAAATTTATCAAAGACTGGCCCACACTCTGCCCCCTCCACATGCTGTTTTTGGAAAGGGGAGAGGGTGGCATAGATTTTGAAGCAGTGGAATTTAAAAAGTCAGAAACCCTGATTTTGCAACTTTTTTATGCCAGAAATCTGTCATAGAAAGTTCATCAAAGTGTTTAGCCACTATTGTAGGCCAGTGGATGTATACATTTAATCGTTCTCATGATCATGTTGCGAACGGTGAATCCGAAATTGCGTGAAGTTGTTTTAGGCTTTTTAGTCTTCATCAGCACCATGGGGATGGAAACCATGGCTTTATAAAGTAAATCCACAATAAGAATAACTACATCATACCATCCTACACTGTTCCTACAGGCACAATGATATCCTACTGCTTCTGATGTATATATGCTACTGTAGTATCGCGTCTCTCTCTGCTATAACTTTCATGTCAATGATAGACCTTTATCTTTCTGTCTGAAGAGTTTGAGTTCATGGATGATTGTGTTCGGTGGCAAAAAACTGATGAAAATAATAATGTTTTTTGTATTAACAATCAGTTGGAGATCACTTGAAAGCTCTAGAATGTGCCAAGTCCTACCTACTCTTCCATCCTGATGACTTGGATGTGTCTGAAAATGTCAGCTTTTATGAAAGCCTTATAAGTGACTATATGGATCCAGCTGATGTCGGACCTAGAAAGGTGAGTGAGATCACTGTGGCTTGGGATACCGTCACTGCACCAAGTTGGTTCTTCATGCATCTGTTTTCAATGCTTTCTGATAAAAAGTGGTCAGAAGGACAACTGATCCCTCCAGAGGTATAATGGAGATTCAGTAGGCCTCACTGCAAAGTCAGGAATGGGCCTTCTATTTTGTGTTGACTTTGGTAAGTCACAAGCAGCATAACTGTTACTGTTTGAGTAGTCAAAAGATAGATAGAAATTTAATATGGCAGATCTTCCACTATGAAAAGAACACTCCTATTGATGAGGTTGAACCCAAAATGCCAACGTGGTATTTTTCCACTGATTACAAGTCATAATTACTACAGCCATAGTCACACATTCAAAAGTTTCCGAAGTAAGGCAACTTAGGCAAGGCAAATGTGATTTTATTTAGTACTGTGTGAGCTATTTCCCTTGAAAAAGTCAATGAAGACATAATTTTATGTACAGATGCTGACTCTGGATGATGAAATAATACTGGATTAATTTAATATGTTTAAGATATTTCTCAATGTTTTTGCCCAAGAGTATGCAGTATCTACATATACGCATGGGATAGGAATGATAAGATAGACCTCTGCTTTTTCCAGACCAAGATATTTTCAGTTTACTCATAACCCGTCACAGACTGAGGTCTATGTTGACACGTTAGTAGGTGAGCATCTTGGTTATTCTGCTTAATGATTCCAGGTTTATTGCAGGAAGCAGCAGAATTTGTAAGGCGTCATAGACTGGAATCTGAAATCCTCCACTCTGCGGCTGAAGGTCTAGGATTTAGATACAATGAACCAGTAAGTAAAAATAAAGATTGAGTGGGTCCAACTTCAATTCCATACCTGAAATGTCAGGTGTAACTGCATATAGACCAAGTATTTAAAGGGCATCTGTCAGCAGATCTGTACCTATGACACTGGCTGACCTGTTACATGTCCACTTGGCAGCTGAAGACACCTGTGTTGGTCCCATGTTCATATGTGTCTGCATTGCTGAGAAAATGATGTTTTCATATATGCAAATGAGCCTGTAGGAGGCATTGCCATTACACCTAGAGCCTCTACTGTGCCCTCTCCAGGACCAGGCAGTGAAAACTTGATGACGCCTGACTTCTAAAGTCTTGCACTTAGTTGTGCATTTCAGTATCCGGCACGGGCGCAGTACAAGAGATAGGCTTGCAGTACAGAAGAGAACTGCTGTCGAGCCTCTTTCCCGTACTGCGCCTGTTCCAGATACTGAAGCGCACACCGCAGCTCGACTTTAGATGAAGTCAGGGCCACGTGTGATCATGTTTACACTGCCTGGCTTTGTCAATCAAAGTGAAGGGGGGCATCAGTTGCAGAGAGAACAGAGCCTCTAGGTATAATGGTAACACCCTAGTTGCTCCTAGACGCTCATTTGCTGCCAAGCACACATGCAACAGGTCAGCCAGTTTCATAGGTACAAATCTGCTGACAGATACCTTTTTAACTCCCATTTTATACTATAAGATATTGGAATTTTTTGTCAGCAAATTCTTTGCTTTCCTCTAACATGATCCACCTCTATTTTACCAATTATATGCACATATAAAATATTGCCATGTGGTTCTTGACTAGGTAATGGAACGGTCTCAAAATGAAGGGATGAGATTTAGTCGGGGATAAAAAAAAAATGAATTGTACCAAAAATGCTTTAGCCTTTTAAATATACTTTTTAAAGTTTTTTTTTTCCCCAGTATTAGATACTGATGACCTATTGACTGGGTCTGACATCTGGCAGCTGCACCAATCCGCTTCAGATAGCCACTGGCACTGGAAACTGTACAGAAGATGGAAGGCTGCCACTGAAGTACCCTGGCACCGCCACTACATGGTGGATGGAACCTTGTGCTTCCAGCTACATCCACTGCATAGTTTCCATTGCTGATGGCTCCCCAGAACAGCTGATCGCTGTTGGACCCCTACCAACCTGATATTAATGAAACTCCTTTAATTCCTCACTATTTTCATGATGTCTCTGTTTGTGTCTCTGGAAGACATACCACATCAGAGAGTGCTGTAGTGACAGTGCTATGGTTTCAATTGGCTGGCTCTTCTCTTGTAATGGTAAGGTATACAAAGAGAGAGGGACTGAGGAAAGTGTTTAATTCTGGAGGTAAATTTAAGGTAAATTATAAAAACTGTCATATAGGCATGAGGCAGTCACATCACTAGTTCAGGTTCTATCATTTCCAAATTTACTGCCACTGTTGAGCATAAAAGTTGATATTTGAAAACTGTAAAATCATTACCTTGGTGCCCCAAGCGCTTTATATTCTTTCCTCTGAAACTGGATTGATGGGCCAGTTTAACAGTTTAATGAAAACACTTTTCTTTTAACTTGAATGGAAGTGAAGAACTAATTCTTTCCTCCCCCACTGTAATATCTGTGATATGGGCACACTTGTAGAGTGAGATATCACGGCTCATTTGACGGCAGCATTGCTCAAAGCATATGTGTACTTAAATCAATCCACGGAATAAATTCCTATAAAGAGCTCTGAAATGCTTTCATCTTAAAAGAATGTAGGTGAAGAAGGGGCCTCTCCACACCAATGCATGATTTAGCTCAATAGTTCAAGGCCGCAATGTCTAACAGAGCAGAACGTATTGTAATAAGGCAGCCCTTCCCTACCTCATTCAGCAGATTTCACTGTGAGTGGAGCACAGTGGACATTAATGCAGCGTGAAAACCAAAATTTACAGAAACCTAATTCTTAGCTATTGTTACTGAGCTGCAGAGATGTATACCTCCTGAGATTACTTAAAGGAGTGCTTGTTACTACAGGCAGTGATACAAAAGTTCTTTTCTATCCGTGCCAGATCATAGATTGCACAGTGATTGTTTTTCGAATTGCACCATTGAATGTTTGACTCCTGCTCCGATAAATATTTGCTTCTGTCTGTATTTAAAATCACAATTCCAATACTGTCATGTGGACTATAGACAATAGCAAGCCATACAAATTAGATTCATGCAAGCCGAACCTGCCGATTTCAGCAGGACCCGCTGACCATCTAATGTGTATGGGGGCCTGCCAACAGCAGGTTGTTGGATTGCAGTATACCCAGTCCTTTTGTTCTCAGTGGAGATAAACAGTGGCTTACTCCCCTTTCTCTATTCACAACATTTGAGAGAGTCGGGAGGTATGCATCTGGCCAGCCTAACACACTTTGCTAGCTATCACACCCGCCAGCACTCAGGATGAAGATGTCATAGGAGTCCATACGATAACCAAAATATTATTCTGCACAAAGGAGATTTCTCTAATTCATAATATCCATCACGGTGCTGGATAGGAAAAAATTGTTGCTGTGCATCCATTGTGCAATACTATAAGCATCACTGAGGGCTCATGCACACTACCGGTTTATAGTCAGTATTGCTATGTAATAATATGGCATCCATCGTCTAGAGTGGACCCATATTATGCAGTACCTTCATGTGCCTCAGATTTCATACTGAACTGCAGAATGTTCAAGGGAAAAGTGTGACCTTCTCCAGCACATGTTCTATAACAGTATGCTAGCATTGCTTCTAGGGTATAATATAGAGCCTCAAAGAGGATTTATACCATCCAATAGGTTCCAACAGGATTCAATAGGTCAACAACATGTGTGCTGCTGTCATCTCAAAGGGTCATGTCAAAAGGCTTTTCTGTGAGCATACTGGCTTAGACTATATTATGGTGTCCCACCCTTCTGTCAGTGACAAGGTCCTAGTCCTCAGGCTGCAACCACTTGTAGTAATGAAATGTCTCCTATCAGTCACATAGTGTATTGGGCACGCCAAGAATCGTCTTTGCAGTTGGTACCTAAATGGTAGTTCAATAATTTCCTATTTCTATTATAGAATAACACAACTCTGCGTTTATGTCAAGCTTTGAGAATGACTATTAATAGATAGAAGTGTATAGGGGATGGAAGGGTAAAACTATGACATAACCTATTAGCATTTTGGTTTGTTGAAAAGGCACATATGTACATACAGTCATCAACTCTGCCCCTCTGTTAATTTGCATGTGTAGTTCCATCAAGCAGATAATAAAAACACTGAGAAATCTGAGATCCATAGCAGAACCTTGGCTGTTATTTTCCACTCCTTGGCACCCAAGAAATGTTTGGATGCCCTAGTCGGTGCAGCTGCCCTGCCGTATATGTAATGTTAAATGAAATTATAATAATACATTGATAATTATTCTCTACATTGTATTTAGAAACTGGAGAAAATATGTCTTTGTTAAAAAGATTTCCAATTCACTTCGGCAAAGGGAGACATGCTAGCTGAAGGCTCATGGGCCTGATGCAAGAGTTCAGCTTGGGCCCCCCTTCCCTCAGTGCTTTGTACCAGGGGCAGGGAAACACATAGCCTTCTTGCTACCTGAAGCAAAAATTCTTGACCTAACCCCTTCCCTCCAACCAGAAGTGTAACTTGAAGATTCTAGACCCCAGTGCAAAATCTATGACAGAGCCCTCCCAGAGTGCACATTCTAAAATACAAGTGTCTTCTTAGGTGGCACGAAGATCTTTGGACCCCCTCAGGCTTCTGGGCCCAGTAGCGACCGCTGCCTCTGCACCCCCTATAGCTACGCCCCTGCATGCTAGTACGTCTTCAAGATTTAAAGGGGCTGTGTCACTTCAGCAAATAGCATTTATTAATAAAACAAAGCTAATACAAGGCACTTACTAATGTATTGTTATTATCCATATTGCTTCCTTTTTGGGATTCATCTTTCCATCACATTATACAGTGCTCCTTTCCAAGGTTACGACCACCCTATAATCTAGCAGCTGTGGCCGTGCCTACGTGCACTCCCACGGTTCTGGCCACCAGAGAGGACGGCACTTTTTCCTATAGTGTGCAAGCACGGCCAACACTGCTGGATTGTACAGTGGTCAGAACCATGGAAACGAGCAGTGTATAAGGGTGTATTCACACGTCCATGTGTGTTTTGCGGATCCGCAAAACACAGACACCGGCAATGTGCGTTCCACATTTTGCGGACTGCACATCGCCGGCACATCGTGCGGATCTGCAATTGCGGACCCGGGCGGGACATCGTCTGTCCCCATTGAAATTAATGGGTCCGCAATTCCGTTCCGCTAAATGCAATTTAAGATTATCTTTAATATAATGTTATTATACAATAGATATTGGTACATTTCAAACAATGTACTGTTACATTGTATCACATACAGGACATGCATACGTGCTGTAAGACAGCTGTATAATGACTTGTTATCACTTCATACAGGACTTCTGGATTACTGGTGGAGATCGGCAAGATGAAAACAGGTATGTTAATTAGGGGAAAAAAAGTTATGTGTTGATTTAAAAAGGTTTTTTACTGTATACTGAAAAGTTCTGTCTTTCTAAATTATTTCCGTTCCTTGCCATTTTCTAGATTTCTCTCCTTATTACATTGTAGCAAACAGGACAACATTTTGGCAGTTGCGACAAACTGCTAACTAGAAGCATTAAATAAGTTGTCCAGGATTTTTGATACTAATGGTCTTTCCTCAGGATAGGCTATCACTAATAAAGGCCCGACACCCCTTACCCCTGCTGATAAGCTGTTACCTTGTAGCTCTGGCGAGAGAAGTCAGTGTCGAGTCTTCAGAGCTTCATCATGTGGATTGTGGATGGAGTTGGTAATTAAAGGGAATGTGAGCAGCGCTGCAATCATGCTGTATTACATTTGTATTCTCTATTAACATGTAGCTGGTCCCCCTTTGCAGCTAAACCACTCTTTATGGTAGGCTTTCTACAAGATTTTAGAGTGTGTCTGTGGGAACTTTGCCCATTCATCCAGAAGAGCACTTGTGAGATCAGACACGGATGTTGGATGAGAGGGTCTGGTCTGCAATCGCCATTATAGTTCGTCCCATAAGTGCTTGATGGCCTTAAGGCTCTGTGCAGGCAAGTTCTTCCATACCAAACCATACCTCTATGGACATTGATTTTGCACTGGGGCATAGTCATGCTGGAACAGAAGAAGTGGATAAGGGGATAATTGTCTGACTGGCAGGGTTCTTTTCTCCATTCTGTGGAAAAGAGGTAAGTTGTTGTGAGGGGCACCCCTTTAACATTTTCCTTCACTGGAACTAAGGAGCCTAGGCTAACCCCCTGAAAAACAAGCCCATAGCATTATTCCTCCTGCACCAAACAGTTGGCACAGTGCAGCCAGGTAGGTTGCATTCTCCTGGCATTCACCAAACTAAGACTTGTGTGACTCATAACTCCACTGCTCCAGAGTGCGGTGGCAGCATGTTTTACACCATTCGATCTGACGCTTGGCATTGTGCTTGATGATGCAAGACTTGCATGTAGCTGCTCGCAATGGAAACCCGTGCCATGAATGTCCCAGCGCATAGTTTTTTCACTGATGTTAATGCCAGAGTGGTTGAGTCAGCAAAGCATTGATAACCTTTATACATTATGCGCCTCAGCACTCAGTGGCCCTGTCCTATGATTTATGTGGTCTGCCACTTTGTGGCTTAGTTTCTGTGGTTCCCAAACGCTTCCACATTATATTAATACCACTTGCAGTTGACGGTGTAAATTTCACAAACTGGCTTGTCCTTACAGTACCACTCTGGAACTCAGATCTATCTATCTATCTATCTATCTATCTGTCTTCCTATCTGTCTTCCTATCTGTCTTCCGATCTGTCTTCCGATCTGTCTTCCGATCTGTCTTCCGATCTGTCTTCCTATCTGTCTTCCGATCTGTCTTCCTATCTGTCTTCCTCTTTGTCTTCCTATCTGTCTTCCTATCTGCCTACCTATCTGTCTACCTACCTATCTGTCGATCGATCAATCGATCTTTCTGTCTATTCATCTAATCCATCTGTCATCTATCATATTAGCTACTTGTGATAGTACATAGGATCTGTGAATATGGGGAATTATTTCATCTGTTGTCATATGATATAGTGCATTGCACTATTTATCCATTGTTGCATACATCTCCCTATGTCATTGCTGCAGGGTAGCAGCCAACTTAGGCCTCATGTACACGACTGTATCCATTTTGCAGTCTGTAAACCACATATCCATAAAATACGTACACCAGCTGTGCTCATACTGCAGTTTTCTCACTATCTTTGAAGACTGATAACATCCATGTGCTGTCCGCATTTTTGTGGACCCATAGGAATGCAGATCGGACATGGGCTAAAACTATGGTCATGTGCGTGAGGCCTTAGTTTCATTGGTTCTCAAAATGAAGGTCATTCAAGGGCATACTGCTACATTTCAGTGACTGCTGGTTGTAATGAATACTGGTCCTGTAATTTCCCTATACCTCCCATGCATTTATTCTGGTAACTAGATGGCACCACAGATACATTTCATGCTAAAAATGAATTTCCATTGTTGTTGTCCTATCTGTTGCAGAGTTCCGTCTGGATCGGAACTAATTGATGTCACTGGGCTCCTATCAGGGAAAAAGGCTGTCCAGAAGATTGACAGAGAGCTGAGAGAGGGTACGTAAGACTTCTTTGAAAAAAATCAGTTGATGGGTTTCCCTACTATATAGCATGAAGGTGACAACAAGCTGCTATAGACAATGAGGGGAATTTATTATTAGGGAAATATTTGTAGTCCGTTTTTCTTGAGTCTGTATTGGAGTACTTTGTCACATTTTATTATGTTTCATGTTACTTGATAGTCCAGACAAGTGTGAACCTAACACTTGTCTGGAGAAGCTACTGCAGTTTTTCTACTCCACCCTCCTCCTGGAGTGAGATTGTGACTTTTTAAAAAAGTCTCAAGGATAAATCTGGAATTAAGCTAATTAACATAGCTAACCACGCCCACTTTTGCACCCACATTACAAAACTGGAATGAATGGTGTAAAAATGCAAAAAGTCGCAAAATTTTGCGCAAGCGAACACAGAAAAGTTGCAAAAACCCTAATTTTTGCACTTTTTGGTTCCAGAATTCTGGAGTGAAGGTATGATAAATCAGAGCCAATCTTGCTTTATATTTTAGTGCTAGTATTTAGTGTATAATGGTGACCCGGGGTAACTTGGGCTGTGGGTTTGATTGGCTCAGTAACACCGTAAAGGAAAGATTAGGCTAGAGCAGGGGTCAGCATCCTCTGGCACGCCAGCTGATGTGAAACTACAACTCCCAGCATGCTCCATTCACTTCTATGGGAGTTCTGAGAACAGCCAACCAAGTGTGCATGATGGGAGTCATAGTTTTACCACAGCTGGAGTGCCGAAGGTTGCTCATCCCTGGGCTAGAGCATGGAGATATTTAAAAAATTGCTAGATGGACAGTTATGTATAAACCAGTGTCTTCCTTTTATGTGGCTCTTTTGTCTCAACTAGCCTCACCGCTGTCTAGATCTCTGTCAAGATGGAAGGTAGATATCCCGATGTTAGAGGATAGACATGAGAAGCAGTTGATGCATAATTGGTGGAACACAGTCATATGTGCTAGGGATCAGTTGATATAGGTCAAACGGTTACATCGGGTTTATCTGACCCCGGGACAGAGGTACTTTGATTCACATGATGTGAGATTACCCGGTTATAACAGAGTTTTGAAAGGCAGTCCATGAGTTCTTAAATTTGAAGTTAGGGTTGCCGGTGGTATGTTCACCAGAGAATAGCTTGCTAGGACTGGTCAGTGACTTATTGAAATCCAAATACCCCAGGATACTATACCGGCTTCTAATGTTATATTATATGCCAGGAAGTCTATCCTGTTGAACTGGAAGCCCCCTAAAATCCCCTCGGTTCAGCATTGGTTGCAACTCATTGAGGAGGCCTTGCCAATGTACAAACTGACTTTCCTTGCAAGAGGTAGTTCAGAGAGATTTGATAAAATATGGGGCCCCTGGTTGGCAGCTAGGACTTCGGCGTCTTAGATAAAGAGGGGAGGCCTGCGGCGCTGCGGTGGGTGTACATGAGTGAGTGGATGTTATCTAAGTATATGATATTTCTATGACTAAGCAACGGCAAACTTACAGGCTTTAAAGAATACCACTGAAAGACTTTTGTAGAGTTTTCTTTAGCACTGAACTGCTGTTGCAATACATACAGTATGTGTGATTTGGTTCTGTGTACTAATCTCTATGTTTATTTAAAAAAATATATAAATAAAGACTTTTAAAGGGTGTTTCCAGTTTTTAAAAATTGGTTGCCATGGAAGCAAAAAATTACAATATTAAACTTCTCAATGCATTAACCTGACCAATGTGACACGCGTGTCCTGCTGTGCTATGACATTGATCAGCACATGGCACTGTCATTAAGGAGCTGCCGGAGACTGGGAAGCGATAATATTAAAGGCTTCATATTTTAAGTCTTTAGACGTCTGTTAATAAAACATGGAAAATCTTAATAAGTTTCTCAGCCATTCTCATTATTTTGTGTGTATGAGACTATGTATTACTGAATATTCCGTAATGATCTCTGAGCAACAAAATATGTACAGTATGTAATGCGTCATAAGGGCAATTATGTTGGGATCCAACATTTCTAAACCCTGGGGATCAGCTACTATCTCTGGAGGAACCACTATTGGCCATAGATTAATAAAGCTTTACATAATATAGCAATACAGGACATAGGAAGATGGGGGTCTCAAACGGGGATTCCACTCTATCATGTCCATATGCCCTGATATGTTGTCTTCTTGAGACAGCATCATTAATTTTATATCAATGTAGATTTTGCATTTGTGAACCATATAATAAGAGAACTCTCAAATGTATTCTTCTCAGTGGAGAGTGAAGATGCATAAGTATGTCTACTTCTCATTTATGTTGTACACCTAGGATTTGTGAGATTCCCCAATGAAACGTCCTATTGTAGCAGTCTACAGCTAGGATTCCTCAACTAGAAGGCACCTTATACGGTTGCATCTCAATAAATTAGAATATCATCAAAAATAAATTTCAGTAATTCAATTTAACAAGTGAAACTCAAATATTCTATAGATTCATTACACAGAGAATGATCAATTTCAAGCGTTTTTTTTTTTTTTATGTTGATGTTTATGGCTTACAGCTAATGAAAATCCAAAAGTCAGTAATTCAGAAAATCTGAAAATTGTGAAAAAGTTCAAATATTGCAGGCTCATGGTGTCACACTCTAATCAACACAAAACACCTGCAAAGGTTTCCTAAGCCTTTAAATCAGGGGTGCACAATCTTTTGTGATCCGAGGGCTGCATTGTCACAACGCTCTATTTCAAGCAGCTGCAAATAAAATAAGAAAATTTGATTGGCGCTCATTTGCATCGGCCTATTACACAGGCCAATGTAAAGTGACTGGGGAGATATGATCGCTATGACAGTCATTCCTCCTTCATTTACTTATATTGATTATCAGTAGCACATCCCTGATTACACCGAGAGATGTGTGGCATGATTATACCGACCAGATATCAGGAATGAGCGTTCCTATGTTCCCAGTAATTGACCTGAATATCTCGCAGTGTATTAGGGGCTTAAAGGAATTTCCAAGTAAAAATGAATTTTTAACACGTTCCTGTAGCATGGCCCCTGAAACCGAAGAGTTAAACTTACCTCCTCCCCACCGATTCGGTCCTCCGCACTGCCTCCATCTTCTGGTCCCTGTGCTGTTTTACTTGACAATGCATTGCCATGGTCACATACACTTCTAAAGTCAATCACTGGCTTCAGCGGTGATGTGGCCTTAAGCAGCATGTCACCACTGAAGCCAGTTATTGACTGGAGCGGTGTATGTGACCATGGCCATGCACTGACAGGTGTAAAATGCAGGAACCGGAAGATGGAGGCAGAGGGTCAGTGCGGAGGACCAGGGTGGCGGGGAGCAGGTAAGTATGAATCTTCTGATTCAGGGGCAATGCTGCAGGAACTTGTTAAAAAATCATTTTTACAGGAAAAACCCAGAAAAGTGTTGACATTTCATTCCTGCCAACTATTAACCCCTTAAGGACTCAGCCCTATTTCACCTAAAGGACTTGGCCATTTTTTGCAAATTTGACCACTGTCAATTTATGTGGTGATAACTTTAAAACGCTTTTTCTTATCCAGGCCATTCTGAGATTGTTTTTTCGTCACATATTGTACTTCATTACACTGGTAAAATTAAGTTGAAAAATTTCATTTTTATTTATAAAAAAATATAAAATTTACCAAAAATTTGGAAAAATTTACAATTTTCCAAGTTTCAATTTCTCTACTTCTATAATACATAGTAATACCGCCCAAAAAAGTTATTGATTTACATTCCCCATATGTCTACTTCATGTATCGATCATTTTGGGAATGCCATTTTATTTTTTGGGGACGTTACAAGGCTTAGAAGTTTAGAAGCAAAACTTGAAATTTTTCTGAAATTTTCAAAAACCCACTTTTTAGGGACCAGTTCAGGTCTGAAGTCACTTTGTGAGGCTTACATAATAGAAACCATCCAAAAATGCCATTCAAACCCCATTCTAGAAACTACACCCCTCAAGGTATTCAAAACTGATTTTACAAACGTTATTAACCCTTTAGGTTTTCCACAAGAGTTAATGGCAAATGGAGATAAAATTTTCCGTTTGAATCCACTTTTTCCAGTAACAAAGCAAGGGTTAACAGCCAAACAAAACTCAATTTTTATTGCCCCGATTCTGTAGTTTTCAGAAACACCCCATATGTGGGCGTAAACTGCTGTATGGCCAAACGGCAGGGCACAGAAGTAAGGGAACGCCATATGGTTTTTGGAAGGCGGATTTTGCTGGACTGGACTTTTGACACCATGTCCTATTTGAAGCCCCCAGATGCACCCCTAGAGTAGAATCTCCAAAAAAGTGACTCCATCTAAGAAACTACACCCCTCAAGGTATTCAAAACTGATTGTACAAACTTTGTTAACCCTTTAGGTGTTCCACAAGAGTTATTGGCAAATGGAGATGAAATTTCGGAATTTCTATTTTTTGTTACCTTGCCTCAAAAAAAGTGTAATATAGAGCAACCAAAAATCATATTTACCCTAAAATAATACAAACAAAACTGCCACCTTATCCCGTACTTTCCAAAATGGGGTCACTTTTTTGGAGTTTCTACTGTAGGGGTGCATCAGGGGGGCTTCAAATGGGACATGGTGTCAAATAACCAGTCCAGCAAAATCTGCCTTCCAAAAACCATATGGCGTTCCCTTCCTTCTACGCCCTGTCGTTTGGCCATACAGCAGTTTACGACCACATATGGGGTGTTTCTGCAAACTAGAGAATCGGGGCAATATATATTGAGTTTTGTTTGGCTGTTAACCCTTGTTTTTTTACTGGAAAAATTGATTAAAATGGAAAATTTGCAAAAAAATTGCTATTTTCGGACCGTTTTTATATTTTGTTATTTACATCGTTGAACTGACAGGTTAGATTGTGTGCTATTTCTATAGAGCAGGTTGCTACGGACGCGGCAATACCAAATATGGCTACTTTTTGGGGGGTTTTGTTTCAGTTTTACATAATACAGCATTTTTGAAAAAAATGATTTTTTTAGTGTCTTCACATTCTGAAAGCCATATATTTTTTTTATTTTTTGGGCGACTGTCTTATGTAGGGGCTCATTTTTTGCGGGATAAGATGGCGGTTTAATTGGAACTATCTTGGGGTGCATATGACATTTTGGTCGCCTGCTATTACACTTTTTGTGATGCAAGGTGACAAAAATGGCTCTTGACACCATATTTTTTATTTATTTTTTGTTGTGTTCACCTGAGGATTTTGGTCATGTGTTATTTTTATAGAGCAGGTTGCGACGGACGCGCCGATACCAAATATGTATATTTTTTTTTATTTATTTAAGTTTTACACAATATTATCATTTTTTAAAACAAAACAAATCATGTTTTAGTGTCTCCATAGTCTGAGAGCCCTATTTTTTTTTTTTGGGGGGTGATTGTCCTATGTGGGGTATCATTTTTTGCGGGCTGAGATGACGGTTTGATTGGCATTTTGGGTGCATATAACTTTTTGATCGCTTGCTATTACAGTTTTTGAGACGTGCGGTGACAAAAATGTTTTTTTTTTACATGGTTTTTATTTTATTTTTTTAACAGTATTTACCTGAGGGGTTAGATAATGTGAAATTTTTATAGAGCAGGTTTTTACGGACGCGGCGATACATAATATGTATACTTTTTATTTATTTATTTTACTTTAACACAATAATAGCATTTTAGAAAAAAAAAAATGTTTTAGTGTCTCCATAGTCTGAGAGCCATATTTTTTTTATTTTTTTGAGCGATTGTCCTATATAAGGACTCATTTTTTGCGGGATGAGATGGCGGTTTTATTGGTACTATTTTGGGAGGCATACGCCTTTTTGATCACTTGGTATTACACTTTTTGTGATGCAAGTTGACAAAAAATGGCTTTTTTACACCATTTTTTGTGGGTTTTTTTTACGGTATTTGCGTGAGGGGTTAGGTCACGTGATATTTTTATAGAGGAGATTTTTACGGACGCGGCGATACCTAATATGTGTAGTTTATTTGTTTTTTTTAATTTTTATTCAGTGATATGTATTTTTCTTATTTTTTGACCCAGACCCACTTGGTTCTTGTAGATCCAGTGGATCTGGTGTCTATATAATACAGAACAGTACACTATATAGTGTACTGCACTGTATTTTTTTACTTTTCACAGTCTGGGCAGACTTCTGCCTTTAGCAGAAGTCTGACCAGAGTTACTATACCATGGCAAGCAGGACGCTTCTGAAAGCGTCCTGCTGCCATGGTAACCATCACCCGCTGCCATTACAGAGCAGCGGGTGATGGGAAGAGAGGTGAGCTCCCTCCCTCTACTATCCTATCCCGTCGGGGGGGCTGCAAAGGTATGGGATGGGAGAGGGAGCTCCCTCCATGTTAACACCTTCTATACCGCGGTATAGAAGGGGTTAAACTGCTGACATCTGCAGCACAGATGTCAGCAGTTTATAGCAGGGGGTCAGCAATGTGCTGACCCCCTGCTATACCCACTAGACACCAGGGAAATCGATTGAAAGAAGGCGGGCGGGGGATCGCAATTGCGATCCCGCCTGCCGCGCCGCCCACCCACAGCACCGCCTGCAATCCCCCTGCACCGCCCGGGGGGACACTAAGATGGTGGGGTGCAGGGGGGGGTTAAAAATTACACTTTGGAGCAGATTTTAGTCTCTGATCCCCGCGGTCACAGACCCCCCTCGGCATTGTCACAGGATGCCTGCTGAATGATTTCAGCAGGCATCCTGTTCCGATCAACACCCGCAGCGCTGCGGTGATCGGAACTTCTCAGGGCGTACATGTACGCCCTGAGTCCTTAAGTACCAGGACGCTAGGGCGTACATGTACGCCCTGCGTCCTTAAGAGGTTAATAAATCAGAGCTTTCCTTCACTGCAGAGGATGGCGCTCATTGGTTATTACCACCTCCTGCCCCCAGTTACAAGCGCCATGCAATAACCAGTAAACACTTTCCCTTACTAGTGGAGAAAGCACTTATTGGTTAACACTTTGATAACCAGGCCTGAACAGACACTTTTTTGTGATTTAGCGCACGTGGTAGTTCAAACGGTTGTAACTTGTTTTATGTGTTGGAACTACCAAAATAATTTTTGCAACAATTTTTTCTTGACACTTATAATTTACTTTTTAGTTTTATTTGAGGGAAACTGTACAAAACATTCTTAAAAAGTATTTTTTTTTCAAACTATAGCTCAGTGGTTTTGTATCAGTGGTTTTATGATATAATATGTATATTTTTACGTGAATGGGGCAATAATGGTGACGGTTTTGGTTGGTGTGGGTGTTTTTCCTTTTTTGTATTTTTATTATTTTTTATCTTTTTTTAACTTAATTTTTATTTTTCTGCTACAAAATTATTAATATTTTATTGAATTTTTTCATATAATTGGTTTATTACTTATTTTTTAAATATATTTTTGCCACATATTTCCCCCAAAAAATCATAAAAAGACTGTTGGGGGACAATGAACACTCTATTATGTAGCACTTTTTATTTATATTTTATTTCATTTGTATTTTATAATTTTTTCCGACTTTTTTTTTTTTAATTTTCTATAATTTTTTTAAATATATTTTTGCCACATAATATGTCCCCCAAGGGATCATAAAAATCCCGTTGAGGTACAGTGAAAACTCTTATATTTAGCAATTTTTGTATTTTTATTTTTTTATAACTTTCTATTTTTTTGCCACATCACATTTTATTTCTTTCTTTTTTTCTTTCATTTTTGTTTTATTATATTTTTTTATTTTTTTTAAATCATTTTTTTATTTTTTTAATATAATTTTTCCACATAATTTGTCCTCAAAGACCTCTGGGAGACAATAGGAGATTTTTTTTTTCTATTCCCACTGTGACTGGGGCATCCAAAATTTCCCCAATTACAGGGGAAACCAGCCTGCTGTTGGGGGCATTGTACAAGGCTTCTGCCTTCTTCTAGGCTCCCCCGCTGTCGCTGACAGCCAGGGACCCGTCCTGCTCCTGCTACAAGGTTGGAGCAGGATCTGTAATGCTCTGTCATGCTGCGATCATGGCAGAAACACAGCTGATCATACGATCATCTCTGTTTCTGTCCAGGAGGATGGGGGCCGCAAACCTTGGCTCTGGGGGCCGAATGTGGACCACGGGTTGTGCACCCCAGCTTTATATGGTCCCTCAGTCTGGTTCAGTAGGCTACACATGGAGAAGACTGCTGACTCGACTGTTGTCCAGACACCCTCCACAAGGAGAATAAGCCACAAAAGGTCATTGCTAAAGACCTGGCTGTTCAGTACTGTATCCAAGCATATAAATGGAATGTTGAGTGGAAGGAAAAAGTGTGGTAGAAAAAGGTGCACAAGCCACATGGATAACTGCAACCTTGAAATGATTGTCAAGAAAAGGCCATTTAAGAATTTGGGGGAGATTCACAAGAAGTGGACTGTGGCTGGAGTCAGTATTTCAAGAACCATCACATACAGACATATTCAAGGGCTACAACTGTCTCCATTCCTTGTGTCAAGCCACTCTTGACCCAGAGACAACGTCAGAATCGTCTTACCTGTGCTAAGGAGAAAAAGGACTGGACTGTTGCTCAGTGGTTTGAGGAGCCATGTCATCTGCTGGTGTTGGTCCACTGATTTATATCAAGTCCAAAGTCAAAGCAGCCGTCTACCAGGAAATTGTGAAGCACTTCATGCTTTCGTCTGATGACAAGCCTTTAGGAAATGCTGTTTTCATTTTCCAGCAGGACTTGGCACCTGCCAACTCTGTCCAAAGTACCAATTTCTGGTTTAATAACCATAGTGTCACTGGGCTTGATTGGACAGCAAACTCGCTTGACCTAGACCCCATAGAGAATCTTTGGGGTATAGTCAAGAGGAAGATGAGACTCCTGATCCAACAATGCAGATGATCTGAAGTTCGCTATCAAAGCAACCTGGGCTTCCATACCACCTCAGCCGTGCTGGTCGCCTTCATGCCACGCTGCACTGATGCAGTAAATCATACAAAAGGAGCCTGACCAAGTATTGACTGCATATACTGTACATGCTTTTCAGTAGGCCAACATTTCTGTATTAAAAATATATATTTTAATTGATCTTATATGATAATCAATTTTCTGAGATAAGGTACTAACATTTGGGTTTCATTAGCTGCAAGTCCTGATCATCAGCAGGAATAAACGCTTGAAATAGATCACTCTGTGAGTAATGAATCTATAATAATATATAAGTTTCACTTTTTGAATTGAATTACTGAAATAAATTACATTTTCAGTGATATTCTAATGATTTATTGAGATGCACCTGTATGCTGCTGATCTTTCTTTTGTACCAGAATTTGAGAGATTCCTTTATTCAGACAGGGAGATTCAGTAAATCTTATTATGCCTAAATTATGTGTAATGTGTGTGTGTGGGAAGAGGATTTCATATTTGAAAATTAAATATTCTTTACAATGTCCCCAACCACCCGGTCACAAACATGCTTTGCTTATCTGAGTCCAGTGGTTTCTCACAAGAATTTTCCATGTCTGATAGAAGTGGAGTGGTGCCCTACATGGGTGCAGGGGCGGGTAAGAAATAAATGGTGCGCTGTGTGGCCAGGACCTCCATATATTGGCTAAATGGAGGTGTACGTTCACTTGTCTCCTCCTTTGTGAAGTGCATATGACGGGTCCTTCATTCTCCCAATAGGTGAAAATCCTTGAAATGGAATTGCCGATTTGCCACTTGTCAGATAACTATAGCATATTTTTTGGGTATACCATGAATCTGATAAAATCGCTTCAAGTTGTCATTTTTTCAATCTAGCAATATAGTCCTTGGGCGAGAAAAGGTTGTGCATCTCTGTTTTCTGCATTACTGTACTAAACTGGTTCAGTGTGGTGTATTTCTAGTGATCTGTTGCCCTCTAGTGGCCATACCTGGAAGGTACAGTTAAAAACAAAAATACTATACTACTCATTGAATTTGATCATTTAAACTTATACATCACAATGGGATTCTTCTTTATGTGTGATAATCTGGTAAATGCTGTAACGTTCTATCACTGTTTAATTCCTGACATACGTACAATACTTCATATTGGATAAATGGATTATATAATTTCAGGAGGACCCCTGGTTTATGATGGAGTAAAACTTGTGCACACTTCTGAGTATCTTAATGGTACTCAGAGAGTCCAGCTGGATAATGTTATGACACCGGAGGAATGTGAAGAGCTTCGCAGAGTTGCCAATGTAAGTTCTAAGATTGTTTGTCTTCATACTGGGCTGTACATGTATAAAATACTTAGGAAACAACTCTCTATGAGGCGTCAGAGGTGGATGTACCTATAAAAGACAACATTTTCTTATGTAATGGAAATACTCTTTGCAGCATTCATAAGTATGATTCTAGGAAATACTGAAAGTCAAATATGTTTTACTGTAGAAGTACTAGGACTGCTCATTAAACTTAATGACAAGAGAGCATGGTCGTGTGTGTGTCAGCTACCACTGGTTTTAACGATTAATGAGTAGACTGATTTTTATATATTTTTTCTACTATAAGCTGCCAATATATGTTACAGTGGGAAAACTCCATCAAGCACTTTCTCACTGTAAGTTGTACGTTTTCTGCCGTCCTAAGGGACAATTATTGTACACTACAGTACAAGTCAAAAGTTTTGACGCTTCTTTTCTTTCCCTCGTTTTTAATTTTTTATTTTTTTTTGTTTGTTTGTTTAGTTTTTTTACATTGTAGATTTATGAACACATATGGAATTAAATATTAAACAAAGAGGTGTTAAACAAACCAGACTCTGTTTTATATGTTACATTCTTCAAAGTAGCCCCTCTTTGATTTGATGACAGCTGTGGATACCATTGGAATTCTCTTAAATAGTTTTGTGAGGTAGTTGCTTGGAATAGTTTTCCAGCAGTCTTGAAGGAGTCCCCAGAAATGCTGAGCGCTTGTTGGCTGCTTTTTTTTCATTCTGCGGTAGAGACGAGCCAGTTGATTTGTTCATAAATCAGGCTGCTTGAGCAGCAAGGCGCTGGCCACACTGCTGAAGAGACTCCCCCCCCAACTACCTTGATTAACAGGACCAAGCATCACGCCTGACCATGTCAGTCTCTCGGCTGTGCTGTTGCTCTGAGTACCAGCATAGGCACAGAAGTTCTACTGGTGCTACCTAAGCAAAGGCGATGCCAACGGTGCGTGTGCCATTACTCTGTGCTATTAACTTGCAGTTTCTGAGGCTGGTAACTCTAATGAACATATCCTCTGCAGCAGAGGTAACTCTTGGTCTAGCTTTCCTATGGTGGTCCTCATGAGCACAAATTTCACCATAGTGTTTGGTTTTCTGGAAATTTTTAGGATGGACTGACCTTTGTGCTTTAAGATAATGATGGACTGTCATTTCTCTTAGTTGAGTGGTCCTTGCCTTAATCTGGATTAGAAGAGTAGTAGAATCGGTCTAAGCACTGTACGGAACTGGGAGAAATCCTACAGTACCTCTGCATAACACAACTGGTGGGCTTAAATACATTTTGAAGGCAAGAAATTCCACAAGATAACTCTTGACAGGGCCTACCTGTTAATTAAAAACCATTCCAGATCAATACCTCATGAATCTGATTGAGAGAATGCCAGAAGCGTGAAAATCCGTCATCAAAGCAAAAGGAAGCTGCCTTTGAAGACTCTAAAACAGGGATGCTCAACCTGCGGCAGTCCAGCTGTTGCAAAACTACAACTCCCAGCATGCTCGGAGAGCCTACAGCTATCATCCTACAGCAGGGCATTGAGGGAGTTGAGCTCGAGGGCCATAGGTTGAGCATCCCTGCTCTAAAACATATTCCGGTTTAACTCTTTTTTCCATATGTGTTCCTTCATCATTTTCGTGTCTTCAGTATGAATCTACAACACAAAAAAAAAAAAAAGAAACAACATCTTATCTGTACTATCCAATGAATATGGTTTTGTTGTTGTGGAATTATATAGAATTGACATAATTTATTCTGTAATGATAAAGAGCACTAGAGAAAAGATAACTAATGTAACAAAGTTAACTTATTAGACAATAACTCTTGCTGGAGATGGATACAGAGGAAAAACATCACCTCATACGCCAAATGAGAAATTTGAAGGAGCCACAGTTTTAAAGGCATTAACGGTAAGTTAGGTTTCTTTTAGTGATTGTGTAAATTGTCTAACATAGAATAAGCCTGGAACCTACAGGTAGCTTTGTAACAGTATGCTTGTCAAACTTCCATAAATTATACAAACTTGTTGCTTATCTACCTACACTCTTTTTAGCTGTTATATGGACAATTTTTAAAA
This sequence comes from Bufotes viridis, assembly GCA_033119425.1. Taxonomy (NCBI): domain Eukaryota; kingdom Metazoa; phylum Chordata; class Amphibia; order Anura; family Bufonidae; genus Bufotes; species Bufotes viridis. The sequence continues at coordinate 165,921,617 of CM065592.1, forward strand.
AAAATTCCCCCATCATTACATGTCATATTAATTTTATAGGTGATAAAAAATAAAAATTTGCCATTTACATGCTGTTAGCTATGACATTAACTTACATAGTATGGCGCAACCTAGTGTTGAAAGTGGCTCACCCCACTCTAATTCAATAGCTGTGAGTGAATTAATACTTGTCTTAAATGGTAGATGTTAATTACTTATTATACCCAGTGTTTTCTCACAATGCCTTGTCGTCCCCTCTGCTGGCAGCTAATGTAGAACAACCAAATGAGAAAATTAGATAGACCGACAGACAGACCTGGGATAGGTAGGTAGGTAGGTAGATAGATAGACAGACCTGGGATGGATGGATAGATAGATAGATAGATAATGGATAGATGTTTTAAAAAAAAGTATAAATATCAAATATGCTTCTTTGTTATAATCTAAAATTAATATGATGTGTAATGGTGGGACAGCCTCTATCATTTTCTTTTTATAAATGTGGCTTAAAGGGGTTATTCCATGACTAATTTAAAACATAAAAAATAGAGACCATATAGTACGTTATAATCTCTTCCTAACAAAGCTAGAACCAGCCCTGTACCTCACATGGATCCAGAGATCTCCCCATTCATTTCTCTGCTAGATTTATATCAAGCTGACAGCTAAGGGGGAGTGTCTTTTCTGCTGCAGCTAAGGGGGCGTGTCTCATCTCTCCCTATCACAGCTCAGGAGGCAGTTTAAGGATGAAACTGAGCATGTGCGGCCTTCTTAGTGAGCAGGAAAAAGAAATAAGAAAAACACAAACAGCAGGTGGCGCTATAAAGATACATTTTATTGAATAACTCAGTAGCTGTAGTAAATTTTTAATTACATGCAATTACAAAAGACTTCAGATCTACATACTGGTTTGAAAACTGTAGAATATTTTTCATGGGACAACCCCTTTAAGTCAGATCAAGAGGCTAAATATGGCCACTTTTCCACCCATTTTCAAAACTAATGAGTGGTGTAAATTATTTCAAACTTTTTATGAAAATAAGCCCAAAATGGCAAAAAGCCCTATTCTGTCACTTTTTAAAGCCAGGATTCTGGAAATCTGAAAATATTTAAAAAAAAATAGCAAATTTTTTACACCAAAATCGGGGGTAAAAAGTTGTTAAATAATCCCTTAAGTTTCAATTCCTCACCATCTATATTTATTTGATGTGAGATCAGGAAAACATTTCAGAGGCAGCAATCAATTGTTTCCAGTCTAGCTAGTGCTCTTTGAATGAAAAAGATTATTCCACATTAGAAAAACCTGGATGTGTTCTTCTGGAAGCCTACAATACCACACACAACCTGTGGATAGGTTAGATGCTGGAAAAAGGCCTATATATTGAGGGGTACTCAATCATCTGGTGTATATGGATATAGAAAATTGGTTAAAAACAATGCTATTTAATCCTAATGTCAGCACAGATTATGACTTGGATGGATCCGGTGTCAATGTGTTATATGTCCTCGTATATACCATATAGCTGTACAATCTATTATAACCTCATATATGCTACAATTTTTAGGTTAGATGCTGTTTGTAGAATAAAATAGCCATATCTTTCTAATTATGCACAGCCCACAAACTGCCGATACATTGTACCAAACTGGGATGTGTGCAACTGGTGATGAGGTATTTAGCTGTACCTAGATTGGATCCACTTCCCAACTGAGAACAGTACTGATTGTGGCAATTTTCAGCCTGTGCATGTAAAACTAATGTACATTTACACAACCATTTTGTGTCTGCATCCGATCTGCATTTTCTGTGGATTGCACATAGGCCCATTCATTTCTATGGGGCCGCAAAAAAAATGCAGACAGCACACGGATATCACTTGTGTGCTGTCCGCACTGGGACAGGTCCTACTATTGTCCATTTTGCGGACAAGAATAGGCATTTCTATTATAGGGCTTGTAGAAAATGTGGGATGCACACAGCCAGTGTCCATGTTTTACAAATCCGCAGTTTATGGATCACAGAAAGAATATGGTCGTGTAAATGTAGTCTAAGAAAGAGTGTCCTCATTCACTGACAGGAAGCAAATATCTATGGGTACTTTCACACTTGCGTTGGTGCGGATCCGTCTGTTTATTTGCACAGACGGATCCGCACCTATAATGCAAACATTTGTATCCGTTCAGAACGGTTCCGTTTGCATTAGTTTTAAGAAAAATTACAAAGTCCAAAATGGATCCGTTTTGAATTACATTGAAAGTCAATAGGGAACGGATCCGTTTTCAAATGCACCATATTGTGTCATCAAAAACGGATCCGTCCCCATTGACTTATATTGTAATTAAAAACGGATCAGTTAGGCTCCGCCTCTTCAGACGGACACCAAAATGCTGCATGCTTCGTTTTGGTGTCCGCCTCCAAAACAGAATAGAAGCGGATCGGAGCCTAACTGATGCATTCTGAACGGATCCTTATCCATTCAGAATGCATTGGGGCTTAACTGATCCGGATCGGATCTTAAAAACGGAATCCAAAACGCTAGTGTGAAAGTACCCTTAAATGTTGTGAAGATCAAAACTACAAATATGTTAGAAAATTCTTGAACCTTTATTTGTACAACTATTTAATATATTTGACATAAAACAGGAAATTAATTTTTCCTCATTTTATTGTGGGCTTTCTAGAAGTAGGATTATATATAGCAGGCATCCTCAAACTGCGGCCCTCCAGCTGTTGCAAAACTACAACTCCCAGCATGCCCGAACAGCCTACAGGTATCAGCCTACAGCAGGGCATTGTGGGAGTTGTAGTTTTACAACAGCTGGAGGGCCGCAGTTTGAGGATGCCTGATATATAGCATTGTAGTGGACAGCAGATGGCGCTGTGCCTCCATAGACCTGCTGCTTACTAAGTAGTAACCTTCAACAAGTCTGACATGTACTGTAATAGAGAACTATACATTAGAATACAGAGATGCAATATATTATTTCATAAATTATGACTGCATTCTTGTGTCTCCTATGAAAACTTATAATCTCGTATTTTTAAAGTTTGGTTATGAGGGTCGTGTACCAATGAAAGGTGCTCGCTTGTTTTACGATGTGAGTGAAAAGGCTCGTCATATCGTGCAGTCATACTTCATGCTGAATAGTACACTGTACTTCTCCTACACACACCTAGTGTGCAGGACCGCTCTACATGGTAAGTGGCGGCTCTTATTTTCCTATATTTAGTTATTTCCTCAGCGCACTAAGTAACTATATTTTATACCTGGCAGACAGACATCTTTTTGACTGATTTCACTGAATGTACACATCTGGAAAGAGCTACAGGATATGTTACTGACCTCTTGTTATGTGGCACATCCCCTTATTGTCTACCATTAGTTTTATGGGACTTACTGTATACATGAAGTACTGTAGCTCAGGGCCCAATGCATCCAATGATGCATGACCGTTACATACCCATGCAGGCCTGTGAGTGAACTATCGCAACTTGCTTGCAAAATGGTGCGAGTTTCACTGAACGCACCCTGAACGCATCAGGAGCCAATCAGTCACGCTCGTGTGAGAGGCCTTAGTAAATCTGCCCCATGTATCTCCAAAATAGATGCCAAGTGGTAGCCTTATTCTTTCATGTGGGTTACTGCTCATGGACCCTCGGACTCCTCTCTCAGAACTCAATGAGAGATCAGTAGTGCCTACAGAGCACTCTTCTTCTCTGTATAGTTGCATCCAATGTCTGAAAACACATCAATGATGTGTGTGAAAGCTGTTTTCTGGGACTACATCATTGATGGCCTTAGATATATGGACGAAGCTCATGTCCCTTTGTTTTAGGGTATTTTAAGGCAGATAAATTATCTGTAGCGAACGCCTGTTGACAATGATCATCTTACAATCAACACCCCATGTAAAATGCCATTTACACTTTGAAGATGAATGAAACATTACACAGCATTGCAGATAACTTTTTCTTGCTTAAAGGTGTTATCCAAGACTATAAAACCCCCCTCCACCATATGCCGGGCCCCTCACATTGAATATACCTGGCTCCCCTTCTCCCTGCGCCGCTCCTGGTCCCCGCACCGCCACTGCTGTTTCTGCCATTGGCTGCTACACCCCCCACCCCCTGGGGACCAGGAGTGGCACAGGGAGCCAGACAAGTAAGTATATTCATTGTGAGAGGCCCGGCATATGGGGGGGCATTTTATAGTCTTGGATAACCCCTTTAATGGCGAGGGGGTTCATATCTATTTGTGGTCATTTGGTATGTTGTCTACATTACACTGTCTACAACTATTGTGTGCTATTCCACATCCACAGGCCAGCAGGACCATAGGAATGATCTGAGCCACCCAATTCATGCAGACAACTGTTTGCTAGACCCTGAAGCCAATGAATGTTGGAAGGAGGCTCCAGCATACACTTACAGAGACTACAGGTACCTGATCTGTTGGACTGGACTACTGTAATACTGGGGCTGTCATTTATTTAGGGTCATAAATACACTAATACAGGAGATTGCTATTACACAGACCAATGCCGGGCCAATAACAAACACTGATCAATGACCTGTATATGGTCGATGAGTACCGTCGCTTGTGCCTTTTACACTCATTGATCACACATTTCTGATCACACAGGGTGTTGTGCTGCCAGCAAACAATGGTTTTAGGTGCCCCATGAAAGATGCAATCACCTGACAAGCAAGCAACACAGGACAATTACTGGGAATGGGCAGTCATACGAATATCCATTCCCAATAATCAGCCCACTTCTCGTTTAAGAGTTAAAGGGCCCTAATTGCATTAAAAAAAGGTTCAAGATTTACTGGTAATTTAGCAGATCATGATGTTCTTTTCAAAGTATATTCTCAAATCCTGCCATTGTTGGTTCTGTTCACTTTAGACAGTAAATAAATAGTCCAGAAAAATTAAAAATTAAAACAAAATAAATAAAAGTTCACCACTGTGTTACTGTTGGTATTTTGTTGGCTTTGCAGAGCTCCGAGTGAAGCGGGCTGATTCACAAACAATAGTTCAATCCAAAAAGGTGGTCGCACTGCAAGGTACAAGCTGAAATTTCCGAGTGTATATGTAGAAAAACAAAAATTGCCACGGCACTACCTTGGTTGTAGTTAAAAATGATGTCCTTTAATCACCAGTCTGACGTTTCGACTCCACACTAGAGTCTTTCTCAAGCAGTGACATGTGAAACTGGTACTGAGTACATATATATAGATACACCATGTGCAATTAATAATAATTGCACATGGTGTGTATATGTAGGTACAGGGATCCTTTTGAATGCACCCAAATGTCTGAGTACTGCAGTAAGTGTCTTCACGGACGAACTCTGCCTTAAGAGACCGCCCAAAGGAGGATGTTGCATTCGTCCCTGATGAAGCTTTAGGCGAAACCCGGGTCGGGCAGCTGGAGCGTGTGGCCGCTTTTAAAGATTGGTTTAATGCTGTACCTTTGTCAGTATAATAAATCAGTGATTGTATACTGAAATTGGCGGCTCTTCACTATGTGTGCCAAACCTTAACTCCGCAGGAAGTCTGTTCGTGAATAGGACTGATTTACTGCGGTACTCAGACGTTTGGGTGCATTCAAAAGGATCCCCGTATCTACATATACACTCGGAAATTTAGCTTGTACCTGGCAGCGTGACCACCTTTTTGGATTGAACTTTAGACAGAAAGCATGGTGAATCAAGCAGAGCTATACTCACCATAAAAAGGATGAGAACCTCAATGTAAAGTGGCATTGTTTGGATCCATTGTATTACAGAACTGGCATAGCGTCATGGCTTCTATTGTGGACTTTTTTACAGCCTCCAGAAGTATTTGTGACGATCGTTACATTTCTACAAATTTTGGAATAAAATATTCAAGCTTATTAACTAATTTATTAAAAGTATTCTATTGTATGAAAGTCATCTTTTTAGTTCATGTAAAGCAAGTTGGTTAGAGAACCTTAGTTGGACTTCTTCTATAATATTTCATCTGAAAATGTGATATCATTTACAATGGCTGGTGTCTAAGTTATTAGAGATTAATACAGTAGATGACAAGTTAGCCAAGGTTCACTAGCATATCAATGTCATACTTACACTACCATGTCTTCTCTTTCAGTGCACTTCTGTATCTGAATGGGGATTTTGATGGTGGTGAATTTGTGTTTACTGAAATGGATGCCAAGACTGTCACAGTAAGTCTAACAACCCTATTCAATTCAGGCACAGGCACTGCATCCTTATCATGATAATTAAAGTGGTTCGCTGGGATTTACATATTGATGACCTATCCTCAGGAAAGGTCATCAATATCAGATAGGTGGGGGTCCGACTCCCAGCACCCCTGTCAATTAGCTGTTTGAGGAGGCCACAGCGCTTTTGTGAGTTCCGCGGCCTTCTCACAGCTTATCAAGCACAGCATCCTTCATTGGATAGCGGGAGTGCTTGGTATTTCAGCTCAGACCCATTCACTTAAATGGAGTTTAGTTGCGCTTCGCCCATGTGCCCAATGAACGTGACATCACATGGCCTAGGAAAGGGGCCTAAGCACTCACGGAGTGCTGTGGCCTCTTTGTACAACTCATCAGCAGAGGTCCTGGGAGTCAGACCACCTCCGATCTCATATTGATGAACTATTCTGAGGATAGGTTGTCAGTATGCAAAAATGCCAGAGAACCCCTTTAATTGGGATCTCCAGCATCTTACTATTGATGGTCTGTCCTCAGGATAAGCCATCAGTATCTCATCATCAAGGGTCCAAGAGTAATTCCTGCTCTGGAAGTTGGTGGTGGAACTATAGAGCTTCTTCCATTATGTATTGCTGCTCCCTTTCACTTCAGTGGGTTCTGGCAGAACCGACTGGTCCATGTATTACATACTTTAATTTTCAGAAGCCAGACTCACAGAAATCTGTTTATAGACATTAATTACAGTATGTGATCCGATCACATTCCAATGATGGTGTGGACCAAAAGTTGTATAGCCTGTCAGAATCAGGGTTGTTGTCATGATGTTCAGGTAATAGCTAGAACAGTGCTGATAAGTAGAAGAAAAAATGTCCCAGACACGGGCCTGACAGCTATAGGAGCTGCTTTATCAAAGGTAAGAGAGAGAAAGCTGTAAGAGACAGCTATTTTATCTGTTAACAGTAGCATGTCTATAGTGATCGGTCAGGCAGATTTTTAGAGATACACACCACCATGATATGAAGTAACCAGACTGTATTCTATTATAATCAGCTGCTAACCAATAGTTCATATTGAAACTATTAAATGTAGCATCCAGTGTTGGAATGAGATACATCTGTTTGAAGTGTTTCATGATGTCACTCCATCTCTATATCCTCGTGAAGGGAATGTAGCATTCCTGGAAGCTATTTATTGTAATACTGTACAAGACAGAAGAGGTGACTATGTAGTGTTTTCTAAAATGAATTAGATAGGCTTGTGTTTCCTTCATCCTGCCTGCTCGCTAGTGTTTTTGCAAGTAGGGAGAGAATATGATAGATAATTATGGCATCAGCTTATCTCCTAGATTCCTTGGGACTTATCATGGTGGATGGATGCAGGATGGTTTTGAGTGGTGACTGCAGATCTGAGATGTGGACCTTGATAACAGTTTAAGGATAGCATATATTTACTTCTTATGGGACCTCTGGCTGCTGAGAGGGAATTTGCCAGGCGATATTTCTGATAGGGACCACTGGACATAATAGGGACCTAGGGACAGTTCTTCCTTTGCTTATGTTATACTATGATATATTGTGAAAATAAATAAATAAAAAGCTTGTTAAAAATATATCCATAGAATATTCACATAGAGGTTGTTAATATGTGATAAAAACATTTTGTTGGTAGTGTCCCTTTAAAGTCCCACATTTCAAACCATGTTTCCCTAACAGTTGGGGGATGCACTGGGTGGCAGTTTTGTTGCTTCTGCGGCGGCCTATTGCCAGCGCCTGGGGATCGCTTGTCCCTTAAGAGGTATTTACGATTATATGTCCCTCTGTTAGAGCAAGTAGTCGTGATGCCAGTTGCAGTTATGCAACGAGGACTTGGAGTCCCCTTTGTAGATGGTAGTGTTGGTACCCAGGGGTAGGGTTGCCAGAGTGGTGTAGAGTGGCTTACAATGTCTCTGTAGATGTTGTATGCACGTGTCACAGTGCTCCTACATGGATATCCATGGATCCCAGATGAGGTGTAGTCCGAAGCAAATGCAAAAAGGGGATGTTGAACTTGGGTGATGAATAAATAGAATAAATGGAGTCCAGACTTTGTAGTAATGTTGAACACAGCTTTACTTGACATAAACCATAATCCAAACAGTTTCCAAACTGTCTCTTGGTCATCAGCAGGTATTGGCTTAATTCTGGCAGGCAAACACTTCTGCAACTTTCTCAGCTCTGCTATGCTGTTTGGGCAAATAGAAACGTACTTTTCTGCTGGAACTTAACGGTGTGTAGTCTGTCTCTTTCTTTATCTTTAATCCTAGGAACTTCTTCCTGGCATCAAGCTCTCTTAGCTTGGAAGGCAATGCAAGCCCAGGAGGGTACAGTCAACCATAAAGGACTTTTGCAGGCAGGGCCTGTAGGCCCAGCAGAGCAGACAGAGCTTTGCTGGCCGACACACAACCTCTCCCCGAGGAGGTTAGACTAGACTGCCTTTGACTAACTAACTCCTCCCTCTCTAGAGAGGGCTGGAGTGGAACTAGAAGGTTCCTCTCCAGAGAAGCTAGCTCTGCACAGACTTGCTGGCACCTGCTGGTGAACCAGGCACATTACAAGAAAGCATAACTTTTGCAAGGAAATGGATATACACATTGCAGAAAAAGGGCAATAAATATAAGAGATGACACAGGATCACACAATACAGTGGGGGTGGAAAAGGAGGTGGTAATGGCACTCTGGGTCATTCCACTTCCATACACCACTGTTATATGGACATCTAGTGGCCACTGTCTGAACTGCAATGTTTTATTACATTTAAGAAAGGGGAAGAAAACAGACCCATTGGCTTTTTTAATGTTTCCCAAATAATTGGATAGAAAGATATAATATAACCCAAACCATACAAAGTAAATGGAGAAAAATAATTGCAAAGTTACAGTTTATTGTAAACTGTATGGTGTTAATAGTAGAAAATATTTTTTAATGTTTGCAGCAGTCACCTAGAGATTAATGGAGGGGCAGCACGCATGCTCAAATGTCCACTCCATTTATTTAGGAGAATGGGATCCTTGTTCTTATAATCAGTGGATGATCAGTTAGCTGCTTAGTTTGTAAGTTCATTTCATAGCACAGCCCCTATAGCAGCACTCATGATAAGCTGCACTCATGATGGCTGTGAAATTTGGGAAATGTGAAATAAAACAGTACTTGTGGATACCTATTTACTATATTTCACAATTGAAGGGCTATTCCCATCTCAGAAATGTGTGGCATATGCACACCTGGGTCCTGCACCTATTGTATATCAAGAATGGGGTTTGCCTAACTCATCAGATGAGATGGCTGCCAAATCCAGTCAGAGTATGAATGGAGAGGTGGGTGGGGTGGGCATGGCACTCTCCATTATATTCTTTGAGGGTTACGGATAACCTCAGTGAAAGGTGAAATAGTACCCCCTTAGAGACATTAGATGCATGTGTCAGGTCTTCTTTCATTTTGGTGGTGACCGAATAGTATATTGTGTGGATAACTTTTTAATCTGATTTCCTTGCAGGCATCCATAAAGCCTAAATGTGGTCGCTTGGTTGGATTTTCTTCAGGAGGAGAGAATCCTCATGGAGTTAAGGCTGTAACCAAAGGGCAGAGATGCGCTGTCGCTCTCTGGTTCACTCTAGACCCAATGTACAGAGAACTGGTGAGTTACACAGCGCACACCAAGCATGACAATGCTAACAATGCTGGAATCTGCAGCATTAGAATAATTATCTCTATGAACCTTTCCCTATCCAGGAGCGGCTACAGGCAGACGAGGTCATACGATCACTAGACCAGGAGAGTAAAGGAAGGAGTGAAGAACTGAATATTAATCCAAAGGACGAGTTATAACCAGGAGTATTTAATAAGAAAGTATTTATTGTTGATAATCTTATTAGAACGGTTTTATTTTTGTACAAAGCATAAAATGTAATTTAAATAATGAAAGAAAAGGACCTTTAAATAAAACAACCCTTGAAGAGTCCTATATATTTATATCCACATACTGTATTGTTTCTGTTCTCTGGAATTTACTACTGAGCATTGCACTGTACTGCTGTCACCAGACTGTTGTTAGTATGAATTCCATGACAAATACCTTTGTTCTCTCCACCTACATGTTCTGCTACTGGCGGAGCCCCTTAAGATGGTCAGTGTCTATTACTTGTTGCACTTTTTCAGCAGCTTTGTATTTATTTCTCTATAAAGAATTAAGAATATATTTATTTTGTACTATAGTGAAAAGAAAATGTCTCTGTCAAAAGCCAAGTAATATTGATTATTGGATGAGCCTTTTTTGTTCACTACCTAGATAAATAATATTTTCCTCAATTACATTGGCAAATCCACAATGGAAATAAAATAAACTCATCTTCTCTATAGGCTCTTGACTATTCATTTGAACCAGTAATATGCCTGAATATATTCTATCTGACAGATGTTGGGAGATTTAATAAAATATGCTGAGTATATAGGTATAAATAAATAAATAAAAAGTTTTGTAATATAGTATGAATATGCAAAGAGGGTGTTGTCGAATCGGAGGCACGGGGCAAAGCAACCACTTTCCTGTGCAGCTTCTCTTTACTGTGGCTAGCCATGACCCTCACAAAACTTTCAGTTTCATCGGTGGCATGACTAGAACTGACTGGGCCCCACAGCAAATTTTTGAACTGCAGCCCCCTCCTGCCATGCAACCCTCACTCCTGCGCCTAGTCAAGATAACTGAGTGAGACCAGGCCAGGCAGCTGCTCCATCCTTTCCTACATGTCTATACTATATGCTATGTCACCGTCAGTGGCATACATAAAGAAGTAAGGGCCCCATAGCAGGGATCAAACCAGGCCCCCCACAGAGGACAGAAGAGTTTCGGCCTAAACCCTTTTCCTTTAGAGGGTAGAGTCCGGACTTACCCTAGAAGAGAAGATAATCCCAACTAAGACTGAGCCCCCTCTAGCACTGGGCCACATAGCAGTCGCATGGTCTGCTGCTATGGTAGTTACGCTCCTGGTCACCGTATATACTGTCACTGTATATAATGTCATTGTATAATACTGTTGTGGGGGCCCTGACGATAAAATCTTTTAGTCCTCCTCCCGGACGGGCCCCTTCTGAGTTCAAGCCCCATAGCAGCCACTTCCCCTGCGTCCACTATAGCTACGCCCCGGCCTGCAATGTTCCTGCAGCTAGTAAGCTGGGAAGTTTCCAGCTATAGAACCGTAATGATTAGCTGTAAAATAGCCTGATAAACAGGGCCACATATTATCTAGACAAAAAGTATTAAACAGCAGCCAGGTCTAGTAGACAGGAGATAAGGAGGACTAAGCAGGTGTAACTGTATGGCCGCTGGTTCAGTGTATGATCAGCAGGGCGATTCAGGAGCACTCTTGCCTATCTGCATTAGCATAGCTGTGCTGCTGGTCAGAGGCATCTTGCAAATGATGTGTATAGATTATTCTATATAATTATATTTACTACCAAATCAATTATATAGAATTAAATGGGGGCTATGTAAAAGTGTAATCAAGTCTAATGAAAAGTTCTACAGATTTCAAAAAAATGTTGGCCCGTATTTATCAGGCCCCCTACACCAGTGTCAAAAAAGTCACAAATTTTAGCAAAAGCTCTGTCGTGCACCACTTTTTCTAGAAAGGGACTGGCATGGGGTGAGGAGGGGCAGGTGAGGGTCCAAACCAAGATGGCCCTACACAGCTTCTGGTTCCTGTAGATTTTAGTTATAGCACACGGGCAGCCCAAGATATGCCACATGTATTAAGAGACTTGCACCTCTTAATAATTGTGGTGCATCTCACATGAGAGCAACACAAAATAGGACCGACATTAAAAATGCTGGCCTTAAACGGAATGCCTAGTTGCGCAATAGGTCCTGCGCTAATGTCATCTCGCTCACCACGTGGTGAGCGAGATGACGTCAGCACAGGTTCTTTTGCAGGACCTGCAAGTAGAAGAAAGAAGACGATAACGGTTGTGCGATCAAGTGGATAAGGTGAGTCATTTTTTTTATTATTTTTTAACCCTCAAGGGACATTTTATTTAGCATTCTGTATCAAAGAATGCTATTATTTTCCATTATAACCATGTTATAATGGAAAATAATAAAGTAAATGGACTTCAATGGGGTCCCGGGGATCATCCCTATTTATTAACATCATCTCCTTAGCAACCATCCGTGAAAATGCAATCGTGCAATGCGTGATGCGAACGTATTGTGCCCTCACGGAATCAGGATCCATTCATTTAAATGGTTCTGTGTACATGAGCGTCTGTTTTCACGCATCAATTTTGTGTTGCGTGGAAATCGCAGCTTGTTCTATATTCAGCGATTTTCACCCAATGCTGGCCCTATAGAAGTGAATGGGGCTGCGTGAAAATCGCACCGCATCCGCAAGCAAGATTTTCACGGATGGTTGCTAAGAGATGTTGTTTGTACACATTCAGTTTTTTATCACGCGCGTGCATAACGCAGTAAATCGCATTGCACCCGCACGACAAAAACCAAACAACTGAACGTGATCGCAAACAAAACTAAATGACTTTGCAAAATTGCGCAAGGGGCCTTAGGATTTGGAGTCAAAAATTGCCTCATAATAATAATTAAAAAAAAACATTCATCCTGATAAATTTAGCACAGCTTGCCATTCATTTAGATATTTTTCCTTATGCCACCTCATAGCTGATATACAATTGCACCACAGTTTTGGTGCAGCATGTCTAATAAATTTGGGGCAGATTTACTCAAGACATGAGCGCCAAAATAAAGAAAGAACATGTGGTCACGCCCACCAGCACTTCATTTGGCTGAGATACACTTGTGATTTTACGATTAGGGAAACTCACTAATAATTTCAACTTTGGGACCAGCGATCTGTTGGTTTATTATGTTTGTGGACTATTGGAAACCTCTTCACATTTTTAAGGGTTTTGACCAACATTTATCAATGTGATTGTGACATTCTTTGAGGCAATTTACTTAAAAACTGTGTCTGATCTGCTGTGCAACATGTTCATTAATATTTGCTCCAGAATATTAGTGCCATGCACCTTAGTCTGTGAAAGAGGAATAGAAATGGCTTGTTGCTCGGCCAGAATGTAGACACATTTATAAAATGTGTTTTTTTTTTTTTTAGTTTGTGATCCACACAGATCCCAGTGTAGAAGAGCATCAGCTATCACTGCTTATTGCATTTTTCTGCTCTGAACTCTTATGTATTAAATTGGACTGGAAATGATTGAGTTTTGTACTTATCCAGCTTTGAGTTGGCATTTTTCTAGGTGTTATATATTGTAAGGACTATCAGTTGTTACAGTTGATACAAAGGAATTTTCTAGCAGAATTTATTTACTCCTGTTTTATTCTTTGGCCGTGTGCGATCCGGGAAAAATGGTCTGTGTGACAGTCACGTTTCCTGGACCCACCTAGGGTTGTCTGACCCGAGCTCACAGCATCCTAATGATGCTATGAGTTCATATCAGATGAACAGTAGTCGGTCCAGGAAATGTGACCAACACACGGGGCATTTCTCACAATTTGCACACAGCCATCCGAAACCAGCTTTATTGTTTTTTGGAATCCTAAATGAATTATTTAAAGCAAAATGTTTTAATCTCATTAATTGTCCACTTTATTGCTGCAATGAAGCAATTGCCAATGAGAAAAGCAGTATCCTGATCATGCAAATGGCTTTACCAGTAAGGCCTTCTGATAATATTCAGCTTCTTCATGAGAATATTATGTAGGAGGCTATAATTTACTAGATTCTAAAGATAAAAGCAAAGGTACAGCAAAAGAAGAGCAGATGTGCAATGCATTGATACTAGTGCAGTGTATATGTCATTCTGTCCTATCAATTCTTCACTTAAAAGTTTTTCTTCCTGCCTGACTTGTTTAGGTGGAAAATCACCACCACACCTCACGGAAGCGGAGTGATTTTATTTACCATCTGCCCACCTTGTGTGAACTCTGAACAATAAGACTGCTGATCCTCACAAGATGAACAGCTTCATTCTCATACACTCAGCAAGCTTAAAAATAAAGTCTCTCCTGATCTGTGGGAGAGCAGCGTAAAGCAGAAAAGACCATCACCATTTACAAAAGACTCAAAGAGTTCCAGGGAACAAGCAGCAGCTTACTGGCATTAGGACAGTGTTTCCCAACCAGCGTGCCTCCAGCTGTTGCAAAACTACAACTCCCAGCATGCCCGTGCAGCTAAAGGCTGTCTGGGCATGCTGGGAGTTGTAGTTTTGCAACAGCTGGATGCACGCTGGTTGGGAAACACTGCATTAGGAGACCAGCAAGCCTCAGTCGACATCAACACTTCACAGATCCAGGGAGCAACTTAGTGGTCTAGTAAAGAGACCAAAGCTAAGATATGGATAAGGAGTGGCTATGCCTTACCAGCTTTAACATCAGTGCCAGCATCTGGTCTAGCAGTAGATAACTGTAGCTGCCAAAAGTGGAGGCCCATAAAGCGGAGGCTAGTTCAGATATTAATGAAGACTAGGTTGTCATGGATAGCAGAAGAGTGGTGTTGAGACCGTAACAAACTGTAAGGCATGGGTTACCAGCTTTAAAATGTGATTAATGGGCTGTGCCATCGCACTGTGACAAGCAGTAAGGCATAGATAAATGAGTAGGTATGGTGCCAATAGGGGAGCGTGTGAATGGCCCATGTGCAATGCCTATTTGAGCTGCTTATTGGCCTGTGGTGCAGGTAGACTTAAGGACTGCTCTACCAGGGAGAAAGGCAGTGTGCTGAGGACTGAAGTAGGCATCGTGAGCAGTGGTTGACTGGATGTGGAGAGATGTGATGTTTGGTCTGAGTGAGATGTGAAGAGAAAATCTGGTGCATGGGAGTGAAACTTTGAAAGGGAGCAGTTCGGCTGCTGTACTGTGCAAAGCTGGGTTATCACGTAGGAAAAGGGTAGCCATTCGAGTAACGCCACCCTACAAGTTGTATTGTTATAATGACTGGGGGATAAGGTTATATTGGGCTACTGGCTCACTAACCCTTTCCCATGCACTGTAGTAAGGGTGGAACCCCTCACAGAGATTATTATACTCAAAAGCTATAGTTTGTCTCTTGATGACAGAGGCAATTCTGTCAGATTCATCACTGCCCTGGGGTAAGAGGACGGGGCCTTAGATAGATAATGATATCAAAAATAGAAAAACAGGTATGCCTGCCTTATTAACTATATGCACACACTATTGCATGAATAGTTTTAAATCATAACCTTGGTTCCATTAAACCTGGTTTGACAGGTTTGTATTTTCCCCCCGAGCAGCCACGATCTATAACGACAACAAAGTCAACAAGAAAGGTAAAAATTTTATGTAGAAATAATCTCATAATCACCCAATAACCTAAACCCTATTCTTGAAATAAATGAAGCAATGCTGGGAACTTCTGTATGGTTGGCAAGTTAAAAATACATAGATTACAGTAGTCAAAGATGAGTTCCAAGTAAATTTACCACCTATCATCAGGTGATGTACATCTACTTATATACAATTAATCTGACAAGCCAGAAAGCCTGGTCAGTATGTTTTAGTGCTATAAAAGGTACCAGCACTCTAGACATGGTATTAAAAGTTGCATTCACATTACCATTACATTGACCAAACGAAAAGAAATGGAATAAAGCCATAGATTCTCCCGTACATATGTTCTTCATATCGACATAGGGCTTATGCACACAGCAGAGTGGCAAACAGTACTCATGGCTCCGCACAGTACCTTATTCTCCCCTAGAGACAACGCTGGAACATGGCATACTTTGAATCCAACAGAAAAAAATCTCCATATTCATTTAGTTATTAATTTTACTTATATAGTGCTGACATATTCTGTAGCACTTTACAGATATTATCACCATATATGAAGTCATCCAGTAGTCTAGTATGGACCCATAGACTTATATGGGTGGCCAGAAATGAACCTTGAATGTTCTGGGTCCCAATAAAATATATGTAACAGAGCCAGTGATCTACCATGTGCATTTGGTGCCTTATTATGTGGTAAAGAAGCCATGGATGCCTCCAGGTACCACTACCAGAAAATGACTGATGCATCTATATCCCTATACCACTGTGGCTACTGTATAGAACAGAGTGTGCAAAGGGGAAAAGTATCTGCCAAATATAGGGGCTATTAACTGTTTATTAAAGTTATTTTATCCTGGTTTAAAAATCGCTTACCTGAACTAAATATCTGATTTAAAATATGGTCTTGTGAAAAGCAGCTAAAATGAACATGACATTAATCATGCCAGTTATTCAACAAGTCTTCTTTCTCCAAAATGGCAATGAGAAGACACAAAAAGCCTCTTGCATAATAATTCTAAGAAATCCATGAATTCACTTAAGACGCACCTAGGTTTTAGAGGAGAACAATAAGAAAAAAATATTTTTCATTACACCTTAGGTCAGACCAGCAATCAGACCCCCAATGTCAATCAGACCTCAGCTTACAACCCCAATGCCTCAGATCAACCCCCCCCAACCTTCAGCTACCCAGCAGCCCCGATATGTCAGCCATCAGCCACCATATCACAGCCATCAGCCCCCCATATATCAGCCATCAGCCCCTCATGACAAATAAAATAAAAAAACTCACTTACCTCTCCTGCTCCTGGACTCCACCGCTCCTCACCATCACAATCCTCTTCATACTGCTGTCGGCTGTGTATTGCGGCACACAGTGTGAGGTCACAGAGTGCCCTCACGCTGTGCGCAGCCCTGCACAGCCGATAGCCAAGCCAAGGACCAGGAAGCGGTGAGTACAGAGCCTTCACCGCTTCCTGGTCCTCCGATACTAATGAAGCGCTTCCATAATGGAAGCGCTTCATTAGTATTCACCCCATAAGACACAGGGCCCTTTTGTCCCGTCTTATGGTGCGAAAATTACGGAATTTTATATTTTTACTGGTGGTAATGCCGATCCCAAACATTTAATCCTTCAGATGCATTGGTCAAACATGACCATGGCTTCCTTTATTGATTCAGTCATGGCTATGTATAAACGACCAACATCTAGGATCCTGGTGAATGGTACACGGTGGTACTTCACACCTCAGAAGCTTCATCGTATGTTTCCTTTTTTGTTTACTTTTTTATATTTTCTTGTATGTTTTGACCTGTTCTTATTCATCCGCGGGTCTGAAATCAGCATTTGTTGGACTATGCCATATGTCAATCTGTTTCAGTCTGTAACACCCTGTCATGTAGACGAGATGTATACATAATTTAAATGTGTGCAATTATGTACATTGCAATATCTTCTCTGCACTTGTCTATCCTGCGGACAGTCCGTTTTTCATCGTGTTAACTAGTCACCGCATCGTTTATTGGTGATAAATAATAAAAAGAGTTTCAAAACAAACAAATATGACCATGGCATCTGCGATGATAAAAGCCGGGAGCACGCTTTCCCGGCCATGCTCCGGCTCCCACTGGCGAGGATTGGGGGAACCAGAGTGTGTGTGTGTGTGTGGGAGCTCCTGTCCTCCCGAGTGACAGGAGGCTGCTAAACATTAGTACCTATTGAGATCCTGCCTGTGGCAGGGCTCCATAGGAACACAGTAATATTCTCATAGACCCCAATGCTAATGCATTGGAGTCTATGAGAGAAGCCTAATCGTCTGTAACAGTACTCATTATGAAAACAGCACTCCGGCCGGCGAGTGACCTCAGACAGTCAGTCACGCTCCTGCTTCATTAATGAAGTGGGAGGAGCGTGACTGACTGAGTGACGTCAATCGCCGGCCGGAGCGCTGTTTTCAGTGCATACTGTTACAGACGATTAGGCTAGTTTATCAAAGCAGAGTCATTGCTTCAGCATGAAATAAATCGGCTTTATATACAAGGACTGCTGTGCATAGTGTAATGCGACACATGAGAGGACACATTAATAAAATACCCTAATACTGTGACACATGGGGCCATGAGGGGGACCAGCATAAGATGCTATAAGTGTGTCATCCACACATCCCCCATAACAGTGCGTCATCCACAGATCCCCCCATAACAGTGCGTCATCCACAGATCCTCCCATAACAATGTCATCCCCAGACCACCATTATTTCAAAATATATACATTTTTTTCCTCCTCAAAAACCTAGGTGAGTCTTATAATCAGGTGCATCTTATAAAGCGAAAAATACGGTATTTATTTTCAAGGAAAGCCCATTGTACCTCTTTATCTTCTTAAAATGTCATAGAATAGGTTTTGAATATCATGAAAGTGGACAATAAATTTAAGATTGCTTAGAAATGTACAATAATTGTCCTATATCTAGTGTAAATTGTCTGCCTATAGCTCCTCCTTAGGCCTCTTTCACACGAACGATACAGATTGTGTCAGGATGCGTTCAGTAAAACTAGCACCATTTTGCAAGAAAGTTCAGTCAGTTTTGTCTGCAATTGCGTTCAGTGCTTAAGTTTTTTCATGCACGTAAAATAAAAATTTGAAGGTTTACAAACATCTCCTAGCAACTGTCAGTGAAAAACACATTGCATCCGGATGTAATCTGGATGCAGTCCGATGCAATGCGTTTTTTACTAAAGCCCCATTCACTTCTGTGGGGCCCCATCTCCAGTGTCTTCTCAATTACAACTTAATTTTATTTCTATTGTGTCATACAATGTTATTTTCACACTGAACCACATACTAGGGAGGGATTTAGGAGTGCTGTCATGTTGGACTCCTGGAAAGTAAATTACCGGTAAGTCTAATCACCGATTTCCAGGACGTCCCCCATGACAGCACATGGGAGAGTTACCAACTTAATCCATCAGGGGGAGACAACAGCGTGCAGAACCTTCTGTCCAAAGGACAGCTGATGACTGGAAGTAAGGTTAAACCTGTAATGTTTACAAAAGGTGTTATAATTAGTCCAGGTTGCTGCCTGACAAATTTGATCTATAGTAGCATTCGCCTTCTCTGCCCAAGATGCCGCAACTGCTCTGGTAGAGTGTGCTCTGATAGAAATTGGACAGGGTCTATGCTGAAGACGATACGTTTCCTCAATTGTTAACTTGATCCACTGAGTCAAAGTCCTCTTGGTCACTCTTTTCCCCTTTCCAGCTCTTCCGAACTGCACAAAGAGGTTTGAGTCCTTCCTATCTGGTTCTGTTTCATGTAGGTATTCAAGGACCGCCCGTCGGACGTTTAAACAGTGGAACTTTTCCTCACTTGGATCTCTAGGAGAAGGTAGTTACAACTTTTGGGAGGAATCCTGGGTCTAGTTTTAGAATTATTCTGTCGTAAAAGACTCTTAGAAAGGGTTCTTTCATAAATAAGGCCTGTAATTCTCAATTCTACGGGCCGAAGCGATAGCCACTAAAAAGGCCGTCTTCCAAGACAGGAATTTCAAGGAAATGGATTCTAAGGGCTCGAAGGGAGGCTCACAGAGAGTATTTTGGACCGCTGATAAATCCCAAGGAGGGACTAATTGTCTCAACGTGGGTCTTAATCTGGATATAGCCTTCACGAACCTTTTTCACCCATCGATGTTCTGCTAGAGGGAAATCCAGTAAGGAAGATAAAGCCGATATCTGTACTTTTATCGTACTTCGTCTTAGACCTAGGTCAAATTCGCTTTGTAAAAAATCTAGGATCTGGGCAATGGAAGGAGATGTCTTAGACGGATGTGTATCTGTCAGCCAGGAACTGAATTTCTTCCAGATCTTGTTATAAATTGCATTTGTTACTGTCTTACGGCTTTTCTGTAAAGTGCGATAACCCCTGTGTACTCAACATTCGCCTTTCAGGATCCATGCTTTCAGATTCCATTTTCCAGGTCCGGGTGGAGTAAGGACCCCTAAGAAAGGAGGTCTGACCTTAAAGGAAGTGTTATTGGTTGTTCCAACCTTAGTCTGTTTAATAGAGGATACCAACTCCTCTTCGGCCAAGCAGGGGCTATGAAGATGAACTTCCCCATACTCTCGCTGATCTTCCTTAGGGCTGCTGGAATGAGTGGAATTGGAGGAAAAGCATACGCTAGGTCCATATTCCATGTTTTTGACATGGAATCCACTCCTAAAGGATCTCCCCTGGGATCTAGGGAAAAGAAATGAGCTGCTTGAGCATTCTCCCTGGAAGCGAATAGGTCCACTTGTGGAGACCCCCATTTCTTGCAGATTTGATGAAAAATCTGCTTGTTGAGCATCCACTCTCCCGGATGGAATTTTTTCCTGCTTTGGTAATCTGCTGTATTGTTGTCCTTCCCTCTGATGTGAAGGGCCGAGATTGATAGTACATTTCTCTGAGCCCAGTGAAAAATCTTTCCTGCCACCTCCTGAAGCTATGGGTTCTGAGTTCCTCCTTAATGTCTTATATAACTAACTGTAGTCACATTGTCTGATAGTATCTTTACATGATTTCCCTTTAAGAATCGTTCTGCTACCTGCAGCGTCTTTAGAACTGCCATCAATTCCCTCACGTTTGAGGATTTCTGACTCTCTGTTGGGGACCATGTACCCTGAAAAAAACTGATCTATGTGAGATCCCCAGACGATCTTGCTGGCATCGGTAACTACTGTTATGCAGGGCCTTTTTAATCAGTGTCTCCTTTATTCTGGTTGGAATCATGATCCTCTTGTCTAGGGACCTCTGAAAAAACGAAAAACCGTGCTCAGTGTCTAGGGGAGTATACCGTGACCAATTACAGGACGAGGTCACTTATGTGAGCTGTAGCAGAGGTGTCGGAGACTTTGCCGACATCTGGGCCTCCATGACAGGTAAATACCACACACTTGGAGCGCAATTTTTCCCCTTTACCAGGTCTTACCTTGCTTGCCCACCTCTGTTGCCGCGCAGATTCTGCTTCTTATAAGGGGGACTCAACCCCCTTAGGGGGGGGGGGAGTCGACCCCTGAGCGCGAGACCACTCCTCCGGGTCTCCAGCGCTATTACAGGGTGCCGCCATCTTGTTTCCGGTAGACCCGGAAGTGACGCTTGGGACGCGATCACGTGACCCAACGTCGACCGCGCCGAGAAGCTTGGAGCGCCCTGCCAAGCCGAGAGCCCCCGGAGGGGAAGCAGACTCATCATCCCGCCTATGGCAGCCAGAGTTAGGCTGGGATAAGCTAGAGAACCCCCGAGGGGGGAGCTAGCAGGGCCGTAGCACAGGACACCACCCGTATGAAGCTGAGAGGGGAGAAAGGGATCACCCGACCAGTCAAAGCCCTTAGTAGGAACCCCCATCGGAGCATCTTGATTTCTTGCTGCTTTGCTCACCTCCTATCCCTGTAGGAACAGGAAGACACTGGAGATGGGAGGGGTTTTAACCTATCTCACTTCCTGTCCCTACAGAGATTGGATTGGGCATCCTCCCATGTGCTGTCATGGGGGACATCCTGTACACAGTCCCATTGAAATGAATAGGCCAGGATTCAGTGCAGGTGCAATACGGTCACACATCGCACCCGCGCGGAAAACGCGTTCGTGTAAAAGGGGCCTTATAGTGACAGCCAACCTTTCATGTCAGTGACCAGCTTTAGGCATATG